>JAGPOW010000261.1:23797711-23827750 GCA_030014935.1 Caiman crocodilus
ATGTGTGTAAGCTATAGTAAATTTGCCTTTATTCCACTCCCTACTTGCCTCCTTGATCCAAATGAACAGACTCACAGTGCCCAGCTGGCCTGTGACAGTAACCTGCTCCAGTGTTTTATTGCCCTCCTACTGAGAATATTCTTCCCAATATCTAACCCAAACTTCCCTTGCTGCAACTTGATACTGTTGTTCCTCATTCTGTTGTAACCCTGGGCGCAACATTACGTGTGCCCTCACCTGAATAATGGGATCCTGGGGTACCCGGTAGCCAGTAGCCCTGCCCAGCCCCCCTGGGAAACTGCTGCAGTGCCCCTGAGCAGAGAGCCTCTCCTTACAATCAAGCAGCGTTGCAGACAGTTCTCAAACTATTTACAAGATTTAATTATTTACATCATAACAAATAATCATTAAATAAGCACATGGATATACTGCCTGATAAACCCTCAAGAACTTATTTACACAGTCTCTCACTTGCACATGGTATACTGGGGATCCCATATGCACTGCCCCTGGTGGGGTCTCTCAGGGAGAAGGACTGTCTGTGTTCCTGCACGTGGTCTGTGGACGCTCCCTGGCACTAGTGTCCATCTCCATGCTCCTGAAGTCTCTCGGCAACAAGCAGCAGCTCCTCTGCAGTTCCTGCAAGAGAGCCTTCCCCTGCCTTTGCCCCTCTTCCCTAGTTCTGCTGTGAGCAGTGTTTGGGCTGCAGGCTATGGCAACCCTCCTGCTCTACACAGCCTCACAGCCCCAGCAAATGCATCCCCTTCCTGGGCTTTGCCTGCCTCTGTGGCCCCTCACTCCTCAGGGAAACTAGGGCAGTCCCCACCCCAGCTCTGCTGTGCTCACCCAGCCACACCAGCTGCAGTCAGGTCTCTTCAGTATTCGGTTCTCCACACAAGCAGTCCCTGCCTGATCCTGCTACTGCAGCTTCTCTGCTCTGCTCTGCTCCTGCAGGCCTCTCCGAGGGACCACTGCACTAAGACTCTCAATCTGGTCTCCAGCCTGTCCCTCAGCCCCCTCTCTCTCTTGTTCTCCCCCACTGGAAAATCTGTTCCCCCTTTTATCCAAGCCTCTCAGCCAATCCCAGCTCAGGGCCCTTCAGGAGCTTTTGCTAACGGCTCTCTTTCAAACTTTGCTGGGGTTACATCACCCCTCCCACTCCCAACAGGGCTGCTCCCAAACAGCTTCACTTGCCCTCAGAGCCTACAGTGTCCCCTCTGGGACAAACTCTGTCTCTCTGCCAGGCAGCTCTTCCCATCCTGTTCAGGTGAGTCCATTTTTTAAAGGCTGCTACACTGTCATCTGCCATCACTGAGAACAGTCTATCTCCATCCTCTTTTGAACCCTCCTTCAAAAGTTGAAGGCTGCTATTAAGTCTCCTTTTCTCTAGATAAAGTAAGCCCAGTTCTCTCAGTCTTTCCTCACAAGTCATGTGTCCCAGCCCCCTAAATCATTTTTGTTACCCTCCTCTAGACTCTCTCCAATTTGTATGCACCCTTTCTGTAGTGGGGGCCCAAAACTGAACACAGTACTGCAGATGTGGCCTCCCTAGTGCTGAATAGAGGGGGGAAATATTAACCTGCCTCTTAGCTTGTAGAGGAGATACTCCTCAATAATGTGTGACATTGTTTGTGTCTCTTCACAAGAGCACAATGGGTTAGCACTGAGGCCCCAGCAGTGGTGGTTGGCTGCACAGGAGCCTTGTCCTCTCCTGAACCTGTTTAGCAGAGACCACTCTCACTATATCAATTCAAAACCAGCAAGTTGACAAGTGGGGTTTGTCACAAGGAACTTATTTTTGACATCCCATGTTTTGAATTCCTTGATCCAAAGGGCATTCCTTGATACAAAGGGCATCTGCAGACAGGTCCTGATCTGAGTGGTTGCTCTATAATGGGCATTGTGAGGAAAGACAGGCCTTGGTTAGATTAAAAAGATCATTATAAAGTGGTAGGTGAGATGAAGCATGACTGTTTTCAACCAGCTTAGTAAATAATACACACAAATTCACACTAGGTGTACTGGGGAATCAGAATCATGCACTTTGTTAGGATGATGGTATTATAGGCCCTAGCTCCCAAGTAGAAGAGAAATATCTGAACTTAAATCTTTCCTACAATGGTCATACATCATGCAGATTAGGAACAGGGTTTTCCACCATGTTCTGCACTGGAGTGGCTACCTTGACCAAAAGGCTGACTTTGTTTTTGTTTTTTAGTTTTTCCTGGCCCTACCCTTTGACTTGTTCATTGTGGTTAGCTCTACCAAGAGTTAAAATGCCTGTTTGCACAGCTCTCAGGATTATTAGAATATGCAAGTCTTTCTACCTCATCGAAGTCGAGTCCTTAAGGAAGGAAGGAAGAAATGGAACAAACTTAAATGGAAAACTTGATTAGTTATACATCATAACTGATCGTAGACTACTGTAATTTCCATAGTTCATAAAGTAAGCACTAAGGCCTTATGTTATTATTATGAGAGGGTTTTATGAAATAATTTCAATACATTCTAAATCATAGAGAATGTACGGCTGGAAAGGGACTCCCCCCCCCCCCACAAGGTCATCTAGTCCAGCTCCCTGCCAGAGGCAGAATCATCCCTATCCAAACCATAATCTAAACTCTATGTGAAACTATCATTAACCCTGACACAATGGGTGCTTAAAAAAGTTATCAATCACACTGTAACTTGAAGCACTTTGTGTACTTAAAGTACAGATCGTGCAAAGTAAACAGATGTGCCTAGCTGAGGCTAGGAGGCAGGGGGCATTGTAACTTGCTCTGGAAGCCTGGCAGTTGGGCCTGCTGGTGTCTCCAGTCTTGCTTTCCCGCCCACCTGGAGACATCAGCTGCCAGCTGAGTTGCCAGGTATTCCCCCATGTGGAGGGACTCTGTTGTGGGGTGGAGCCCCTGAGTGGTGCCATCAGGCACTGGGAACCCTCTCCCTGGGGTGGGGGTGCCAGCCAGGGCTTCCCTGCCCTGAGTGTCTGCAGTCTTCCCTTCCCTCCCTGGGGCAGACCAGGATCATGATGGGTAACCCTCATAGGGAACTATATAAGGTCCCTAAAATGCTGCGATTTAGAACACTTTCATTTATTACCTGATTTAACCAGGGTTACTCTTTTGCATGATTAGTCATTTTAAAAGCTTGCTGCAGTCAGGCATGTGTGTTACAACATGGCTATAGAGCACTTTCAGGAGCCAGATCTCACCAAAATGCCACTTGTTTGCATGTGGCATAAATCTAACACCTTAACCTGCCACAGGTAAAATAGACAAACCATGGCAGCCAATGTCCTGTTTCTACAAAAAAAAATTGTCAATATTTGCGCAAGAGATCCTGGGTAGAGGACCATGCCCCCACTACAAAGGAAGGCCAAATCCCCCACATTCCATACTTGTTTGATCATGGGGTAAAATTTCTTCCTGAACCCCAGATATGGCAATCGGTCTGACCCTGAGTGGAGGGGGAACCCTCTCTAGCCAGAAACCTCCAGCTTTGCTCCCAGCAGGAGCATTGGCACACCCCAGTCAAAGTCCCCAGCCTTCGCTGTAACTAATATCCAATACCTCTGGGTCTTGACATGTGTATTTTTATTTCAAATATGTGTATTTGTATTTCAAGAACAATACTGTTATGTACAACGCCTATATTTTCAGCTATCTTGTATGTAATGCATAGGTAAGGAGGATACAGATGTTCTTCCCATGCTATAGATGCAGTGTAAGCCCTGTACAAGTGAGGATGAGGGTGGAGAAAGTGGAGGTCAGCTGACCCCTCCCCTATATAAATCCACCACACCTGGCAGCATTGTTGATCATAAGCAACATCAGTCAGTGTTACCCTACAGCATCTCCTGAATGGGAAACAATATTGGTGCACATGGGCTGATTAGTAGAGCTCTGCTGTGGTGAGGCAGGACTAAGGCAAAACACACTACCACCTGTGCTTCCATTTACACAACGTCTATTTTCAGCTAAACCACTTCAGGTTTGAAAAGCTGTACTCCCTGCGTGTGCCTCAGGAACTTAGACTGACCCCTGCTTCCAAAAAAATTGTCTGGATTTGCCCTGACCCCAGTAATGTAGTGAAACCACAAGTGTAGACATGAATAAATGTGTAGTTTAATTTCCAGATATACACACTGTGGATTCTGTTTCTAATTTATTGAATTAAATACTCTTTAATAGCTATTTGTTCATTGTAACAATAAGGGTTAATTCACCAATTTCATTTCTTGCATCCCTTTGTATATGGAGAGAAAACAAAATAAGACAGATAATATAATTTCTCTCTCCTAAATATGTATCGGCCAAATCAAGTTGAAATTAATTAGGAAGCAAGTTTCTTTCCTTCATAAAATTAACAAAGATGTATTTTTTCTTATGTCTTATTTCCTGATTTAACGTAAAGCAACATTATTCTCTGGATGGCAAGACCTTAATAAAAGGAAATTAAACAAGAACTAGAGTATAAATTGAACTTTTCTGTTCAGTATATCCTCCTGTTCATATTGAAGAAAGCTGCAATAACTCAAAGTCCTTTGCTTGTGTTGTCTGAATGGTTTTCAAGTATTAACTCAAAAATAATTGCAAGCAAGTAAACAATAAGGATGGAAATGAATTAGTTGTACTTTAAAGGAAAATAATGGTTGTGTTCATCTTGATTTGTCTCCTGTCTGGCCTTTGACAATTCTGTTTCCTCTAATTATTAGCATATGCTAAATGCTATTCAGTTAGCTTCAATAGGCTTCTTTTAAAAAAATAAAGTTCAATGAAAAACCTAAAGGTACAGTTTCTAGTGTGGTAGTCTAATATCATTTTTGGAATGTAGTAAATCAAGTATAACACTTCAAATATAGTATTTCAATTACTTGAGCACAATCTCTACATTACACAAGACCTGAACAATGGGTAATGGTGGCTCCCTGCAGCCCTGACTGAAAACCTGGAAAAAATTATTCTGATCTCATTAAGAGGCACCTAAATCTTTTCATGCTCTGTGTAAGAAGCCTAGGTTCCTACTACTGGATTTCTGCGTTCTGCTTCAAGGTTCATGTGCCTAAAAGTTAGGCATTATGACACTTATCTGTTAACCTAAGCCCTTTATTAGATCTAAATTGTAACTGCTGTTATTAAATGTTTGTAATTTGAGTGTCAAGAGTTTAAACATTTTTTGGTATGAATACCATTGGTCCCTTTGTTTCTTTGTCTATAAGAAACAGGTGCCTGCCTAACTACAGTAGTAGTACTCCTTGAATGCTTGTATCTTCAAAGGAAATTAAGCATCTACCTACCACTCTAAACCAGACTGACATCCTTAAAACTGCTGTTCAGCTGCCACCTAGCCCCAGAGGCACCTAGCTTTCTGCCCTAGTTATCCAAGCATACACAAAGCAACACGGGCAACTGGAGCCTCCTGCGGCAGGGGGGCACATGCCCCCTTCTCCCCCAGTGGCCAGTCAGTGACTGGGGCCCGTGGGGGTCCCCCTGTGGCTGATCACAGCATCTGGGAAGTGTGAGCAGGGCACCCAGAAGTGCCAGCAACGCTCCCAGAAGTGGCAGTGGCACTCCCGAAACTGCCAGCAGTGCTTTTCCTGGTGCTCACAGGGAGGGCACCAGTGCTTCCCCCTGCCCGTCACCTTAGCAGGGGGTGCACGAGCACTCTCAGGTATGCATGTACACCCCCTGCACAATGCCACTGCAAAACAATATAAACACTGATCCCACCCCACAGCTTGAAGATCTAGCTTAGTTTTCCCTCCTACCTTGAAGTTATGGACTGCCAGCTGTAGCCCAGAGGATGGGCTTATATAGACCCAATCCCTGACTCTTAGGGTCACCTGGATGCCACCTTCAAATGTGTGTCCAGGCATTTCTGTTCAGACTGAAGAGATGTTTTGATTCTCCTTCCCCATAGCCCTCTTTAGCTGTTTAGCAGTCCCAGGCCTTGTGGTCTGAGTTTGTCTTGGTGCTGACTGCTGCAGTAGCTTGCCCCTAGAGGCTGCATCCAGACAAGCAGGGGCCTACACTTGCAGTGACAAATTTGTGCTGCTACATTGTGTTGCAGGACACAGTGCTGTTGATGCCCTTTGCTGCAGGCCATGCCCAACTCCTTCGGGCTCCCGGCCAGGCTGCATGTGCTGCAGGGTAGGGAGATGGGAAGGGGGACCTGTCCGAGGCACAGATTGCCTCAGTGCAGAGCTATCCAGCAGGCAGTCCCTGTGCTGAGGCACCCTGTGCCCCAGGCAGCCAGAAAAATGTGGAAGCAAGCGTTGCAGGGCTGCCTTCTTCATGCCCACATGCTGCTGAGGCCCTGTGCTGAGGCACACAGACCCAGTCACCATAGAGCACTGGGCTGGTTGCTTCCCTGTCTTTACGTGCCTTAGTGCAAGGGCTCTGCAGTCCCCAGAAACACAGTAACAGGTAGCCCTGGGCTGCCTGCTTCCCAGTCTTTGTGTTTGTCTGGCCATACACTACTTTCATGTGCTTTGCCCCATTTCATTTTGGCACTTTGTGCTACTAGGAAATCCCAGGATCAAATTTTGCCTCCATGCTGCAAAATTAGCAGCACCGCACACAGTATAATGTGCACGTGTGGTTTGCAGTACCACAAAGCAGCCAGTGGTGCCACAAGCTGCATCTGCCTGCACATCTGGACACCCCCATAGGCTACCAAAGTTTTGTTCCCCTGGAGACCCACTCTTCCCTCCTATTTCCTTTCCCCATGTAGTTAACAAGTAGGATTGGGGTTCGTTGTTATCTCCTACCCCTTTTCTCTGCATTTCAGTCTGGCTAGCTTGGGCCATTCCTCGCTCCATAGTTTTCTGAAGGTCCCTTTTGCAAATATTTCATTTTCCCTACATATCGTATGAGGAGCCTCCGTATCCAACTGAGAGACAAGGATTCCAGTGGATTCCAGGATGGCCAGCAATTAGGTGTTCTAATGTTCAGTATTGTACTAATATTCAGCATTGACACAAGTTCTCATAGGATGATAAGATTAGAATACGTTTCAGCATTACTTTGAATTTTGTATTGCTGGTTATCTTTATACGCTTTCTAACACATATATATTTTAACTGTTTGAATTTTGTGTCATGCCTTATTTAAGTCTGTCTTGATAGAGAAGAGAGGGTAAATTGGATTCAGAAAAGTAACAAATGGTACTGTTGGTTTATTGCTAGAAGGCAGTAAGGAATGGAAGTCTTAAATTACAACATTTTATAAAGTTGCATAAAATATACTAGCCTTCTGTTAAAAAATAAACAGTGAATCCAATCCTCTTTACTCAGTATGGAGCATTCAAGATGAGAAGGAGTGATTAATTCATACATTTAAAATATCACATATAGAAAGTTATTGGACAAAAATGACAGAAAGGCTCAAATCATAACTATTGATCTTGCAACTTGTTTGTAAGCAGTCCATTGCAAGTTCTCAGTAGTTTGGCTGCAGACCATTAATAGCATAATTGGACTTCAGTAACCCATTGTAAGGCTTTATTAAGGCTTCTGATAAAAAAGAACACATTCTCATAAGTAAACTGGGGTTATTTGGCTAGATAAGATTACTATAAAGTGGATATATAATTGGCTTGACTGCAAAGAAAGGGTAATTATAAGTTCAATGCCAACTTTCAAGTGATGTTCTCATAGGTCTTTTCTGAGTCTAGTGCTGTTTAAGGTATTTTGGATGAGTTTTGGGTGTTTTGAATGATTTGAATGACAGAATGGAGAGCTTCCTTATCAAATTTAGAGATGATATAAAAACTGCAAAAAAGTGAAAGTGCTGTAGTATAGCAATCCAGTCCAAAAGGGTCTTAATATATTGGAAAGCTGGACTACAGACAAAAGAATGAAGTTCAGTGTAGACAAACAGTAGGTACTGCACACCTAAAGATGACTAAATACATTGATACAACATAGGAGATAACTGGCTCAGAAGTAACATTGTTGAGAAAGAACTGGGGGATTTAATGGATGACAGACCCAACATTAGTCAACAATATGATTCAGTCAAAATAAAGCAAACGTCATTTTTGGATGCATGGACAGAGGCAATACGTGTACCATTCAATACTGATCAGGTCTCATATACACTATATATGCGCTTCTGTGCGCCGCATTTTAAGAAGACTGTGGAGAAGGTGGAGAGGGTCTAAAAGCAGGTGATGAAGATGATAAAAGGGTTGGAAGGCATATTGAATGAGGAAGAATTGAGAGAACTAGACATGTCCAGCTCTGACAAAAACAGCAGTTAAAGGTGGGGGTGGGGGGGAAGATTAGGGGAAGGACACAATAGCAATAGTCAAATATTAGAAAGCCAGCCATAAAGAACTGGGACAACAATTGCTCTTCCTTGATGCAAAAGTCAGGACAAGAAGAAACTTTTGAATTGTGGCAAAGTATAATTAGATTAAATAATAGGAAAAATGATCTTCATTACTACTAGAACAGTAAGGCATTGGAATGGGCTGCCTGGGATTATTTTATTATCTCCTTCATTGGAGGTTTTCAACAGAAGGCTGAAAGAGCATTGGTCAGAAACAATTTAGTAGAAGGGCTGTGCAAAGCTTCAGTTGCTCATTTAATTCAGAGGAGATTCATCCCGATTTGGTGGCCAAATCGCCAAATCTGAACCCAATCACAGGACCCTTTAATCTCTGTGAATTGAATTGGAACCTTCTGAACCAATTTAGAGAGATTCAGTGATTTGGATATTGACACAGCTTTAAATGTATTTTCTACATACCTCTAGGTAGCAGGCAGCTCATGAATACTGCAATGCTAGGGTGCATGGAGTGTCCCACAGAAGTGTGGGGGGCTCCCAAGTGCATTTGGCAGCAGACCCAGAAGTGGACCAGAAGCACTTTCAGTCCACTTCCGGGTCTGCTGGAGAGCGCTCAGGGCCTGCCCCCGCCGACCCTCCAGTTCGCCAACTGGTACCTCCTGGGTCTGGGCTGAGGGGGGGTCCCCTGCACATTTCCTGGTGGAAACGGAAGTAGACTGGAAGTACTTCTGGTCCACTTCTGGGTTTGCTACCAAGCACGCACCACCCTTCCCCGTCCCATGCTCCTATGGGACACTCCATCCACCCTAGCATTGCAGCGTTCACGAGCTGCACATTTAAAGCTGTGTCTACATCCAAATCGCTGATTCTCTGAATCAGCATCAGATCTTCAGTTCAGCCAAACTGAATCAGGGAAAGTGATCCGAATCAATTAATCGAATCACTGTTCCCAATTTGGACCAAATCCAGTTTGAATAGGGCCTGGTTCACACACCCCTACAATATACGAACAGTAGTCCTGCATTGGTGCAGGTGGTTGGATTAGATGGCCCTTGATATCTCATCCAACTTATTCTAAATGATATGTCTAGTCACAGAAACAGAATTCAAATATATTTATACAAATATCCATGAAAGTGATATTCATCATTATTTGTACCTTCTTATTGCTAAGTTCCCGTGAATCTATTAAATTCCCGTGAATCTGTGCTCTATTAAAACAGTTTAATTTCAAAATAATAATCCTAAATACTTTAAAAAGGTGCATATACTACTAATCAGGATTTTTTTTAAATCCTGTGAACTATGCATCCAATCAAAACAGGTCATAATTTAAATATTGAGAATTTGCAATGGATGCTTGTGAACAAACTGCAAGATCAATAATATATTCAAAGAATTACAGAAAATAAGTGCATGTATTAAAAGTGTCTTGCGATATGAAATGAGATCAGAGCCCTATTATAGTTTTGTAAAAAAACCCATGGCAATTGGCAGTATATGACCCATAGACTTCAGAGTCTAGACAAACAAAGTATTGAAAGAAGGATGTTTGGAATAATATGATGTATTCACAGACAATTCTCACAGAGAACAGGATGTAAAAGTGACTCAATTAGTCCAGAGCATCAAACAATTATCTGAGAGTTTGTTGTATGGAAGTTAGTTGTAAACACACACATATGTATACAGGCATACATACATTTGTTAGATGTGCTCTGAAAACACCTACCAACCACATTATTAAGATGATTACAAAATGAAGTTGTAGGTACTATTTTTTTCCAAAAAGTGGAAGTTGTATCCAATTTAATGTGAAAAAAAATGTTGCAACACTCATACAGGACAAAAGAAATAGTGACTTATGGGGGAGTGGGGTGCCGCTGAACATCAGACCCATAGGTGATATTGGCACATGTGTGTTCTCTCTTTCTAACCCAGAAAGTCTGTATTTCTTTTTTGTGCAGTAAAACAGTTTTAAGAGGAGAAGTGAAGAGTGCTTTTAATCCAAATAGCTTCCAATCCAGTAATTAGGGTTTATATGAGGATATAGGACTTATGATTTGAATCTTCTGATTCAAGGGGCAGATATGAACCTGGACCTTTTGTTCCTGAGTGAGTGGTATATCTGCTAAGTAGTTATAGAAAAGCATCGATAGTGCTACCATTACAGTAGAAGAAAAGTGTAATCTCTGCTTAGGCCTTGAAATAAAGGGTTTAGAGCCATCTTTAGGAGAAAGGCTTAGCATAAGGGTTTCTATTGAACCAGGCACTTCCCTGCAGCCATCTCTTTGGTACTTCCTACTAACCTCATTTGTCACTCCCTGCAATATGCTGCTTTTGCTTTCTATCCTGAGGTTTCCAACTTCCCATGTGCTGTATGGAGCTGAGGAATCCAACACCAGGATTCTAAATTCAACTTCATTAGCCAGGCACCTAAATGTTGCATATTCTAGCACCTAATTTTTCATGCCTAAATTTTTTATTAGCCTAATCCTTGCCATTTCTGACCTGCACAATTGCGACTTGCCACTAGAGAGTGGGCAGACAGGGACATGCCTAGGAGCCAGAACTGAACCAGTTCCTTGCTGTAAGGGATGATAGTCCTCACTAGACCCAACACTTGCTGGTGCCCCTGACCCTTATATACTGTGACTTCAGGGACTTAATTTTTGTCTGGATCTGCAGCCAGTCTCAGTGGTGCCCTGTGTCACCATCTGCCCTGCCGTCTACTCATACGCTCTGCATGTTTTCCTTTGTGTTCTTGGCAGCAGTTGCAATCGTGCTATCTTCAGTCCAGATTGTGATGAGGACCAACGCTTCACCATGACTCCAATTTTCCCACCTGATGCAATACAAGGGGCATGTTATTTGGCTTATTCTGTGCCTTTGGTTGATGAAGGCAAGTAGCCGGCTTGTGTTTCTGCTTGTTTGCACTCATTGCATAGGGTCACATCCCCAGAGGGTGGAAAAGGGACTTGGCTGGATACCACTCCCACCCCCCCAGGCAGTAGATTTTTGGGAATGGAAGGTTTGTCCACAGAGAAGAGGCAGCACAGGAAGGGGATGGTGACGCTGCATCCTGGGATGGTGGAAGACTTGAATTTGTTCTTTTTGTCTCCATGAAACAATCACATGCTACCTCTAACACAAGCTATGTAAAAGAGCTGAAAGATAATCCACACTGAAGTGGCACTACCTTAAGATTCCTAGAGGTTGCTTAATACTAATGTTCATACTTCAATGTCTGGACAATGCAGTATTAAGAGTTCTTAGGATATCCTAAGGGTAATATAACACCACCCTAAGTAAGCTGCAAAATAAACAGTCTTTGCTGGAGATTATTCTCATTTCTTTGTGATAGGCCTCAGAAATCAGCAAACCTCCATGGGCTGAAGAACTACTACCATTCCACTCACTCCCCTTTTCTCTCCCTGCAAGGGGGGGGGGGGGGCAGGAGCTAGAGCTCAGTACAGGCACCAGGCACCTAGAGGAAGGAGAAAGAACCCACCAGCCTTCAAGCCATCCAAAGCCAGAGTATCCTTCTGCATCACTGAATACTTTGGAGTTCTTATTTTCTTTGAGGTTCTTTGGAGTGTGGCATTGTGTTTTGTTTGGGGGCAGGGTCGCAACAGCTGCAGCCCTTCTGCAGGAGAGAGAGGGTGCATGCTTGGAGGGGAAGGTAGAGAGATCTCCCCTGGGATTGAGGCATGGTGGAAGCGGGTGATGGTATGGGGAAAAGTCTTCTAACTGGATGCGAGTGGCAGATCAGATTGGAAGGAGGATTTGCTTGTTAGGGGGTTTGCGAAGAGAGGTTGTGGTTTGGAGTAGAAGGGGCAAGTGGAGTTTGGGTGGTCATTTGAGGAATCTTATCTGTGGACTGTTTGATTATTGTAAGATACTCTGAGCCCTGTAGATGGAACAGGATAGAAAAACACAACACAATCTACTAAAGAAATAAAGAGTAATAGTTCAACAATTGATCATGCATGTCAAATTAGTTTTCAGTACTAGTATAGTTGAATCAGAGGTCCTCCCAAATCTAAATGCCCATTTGTGGTTAAGGTACACAAGTTTTTGTTGATACCACACAGGACAACAATGAAGCTAGCATCACAGCCCATTGCCTCTGGAATCACTAGCACAAGGTACAAATTCAAGAAGTCATTGGTAGCAAGTTCAAACCCTGTTCCAAGTTCACCCTCTAGAACTACTGTTCTGGCTCCACCTTACATACTCATGATGAAATATGGACTACAGCAATCATGCTGGTGAGAACAAGTTGTAGGTATAAGTTTGGGCAGTTGGTAATGAAGCACAGGTTTAGATATGCAGCCATGAGCTTACAATTTAATGCGCTGGTAAGTGTCAAAATAAAGCATCCAATCAAAAAAGGTGGAAAGTAAGACTATGTTCCCTATTTAGCACTTTTAAAATTACTAGCTGGCACCAGTGAAGTACAGCTTGTCACCTGCTGATATTTTGTTGTACAGAAAGCAGAAAACAGAAATATCTGCACTACTAGAAATCCAATTCAAAGTCACTGGCAACTTACAGATGCATAAAGAAAGAGAGAAACACAAAAATCTCTGATCTGTAAGCTGAGCTGCCAACTCCTCATGAAAATGATCTTATGCATACCTATTATAGGCAATACTGATTGCCAACAGTGATATCACAAGCCATAGCCCCATGATCATATTACCGCACATGTACACATACTGTGGTGATGCAGGTTTTAGGGCTGTGCAAAATTTCACCAGCCTTTTGGTTTCAAATAATTTTAAGTTTGAAACAGCAAAACCATAACAGAGAGCTTTGAAACAAAATGAGGCTAGTCAAAATTTTGTTTTCACCATAGCACCAGGGATGGGAAGTCAGCCCAGCTTGGCTGACTCCCTGCCCTGGCCATCTTAGCAAAATGTTGAAGCAGTCAGGCTGTTTTGACAAAGCAAAACAGAATAGCTGTTTTGAATCAGAATGAAATTTGATCTAAAAATGCTATTCCATCAGAACCTCAAAATTCAAGGCAAAATGGAATGGTGTCATTTTGCACAGCCCTAGTAGAGGTCACCTTGTGAGAAGTCAGGAGGAAGGGGCACAAGAAGCATTGAGTTGCTCTTCCTTCCTGTGAAAGTATTATATGGACAACAACCACAGCACCAGCCTGAGATCACCAAGCCCCAGGATACAACTTGCTGTTGCCTGCCAAAATTGATGTTGATAGCTTATGGGAGACTCTCAGGTCTTTGTGAAAGTGAAAAGCATCTCAAAGATCAATAGAAACTTTAGTGAGCAGGTTTCCTATATGAAATTGAAATCTTGCATCATGTCAATGGTGACATTAAAAATAACAAAAACACCAACAAAGAACAACTCTTTGAATGGAAGAGGTAGCGTATGGTAACTTGAGGCTCACATGAGCCAACTGGAAGCGCATTGTGTGGAGGCTTATATTACACAACATGGATCAGTGGACTTGAAGACTGAATAAAGCAGAGGTCTTTCAGTCTCTTTGGCTCTCTCAACAACATAACCCATGCCAGGTGCTTCAGAACAATGCATCTTCTGCTAGATTTGGAAAACCCTATTAAATCCTTTTAACTGCAAGTGGATTCTACCCTACTGAACTGGGAGTCAACTGCTGTGCGAAGGTTCTCTTTAATGACTGAAAATCTAAGTTTATTTCTCTATGAACCAGATTCAAGAGGAACAATTCACATTGTTAAAAGAAAGCTGGAGCTAGGCCCCAGCCAAAACCCTACATCTAAGCATGCGCATTCTCATAATATACAAGTACTGCAGGTCTCTCTCTCTCAGAAGTGCATTTTATTTATTTCTTTGTATCAAAGCAAACAAAGGTCTCGAAGTTTCCTCTTCCCAAAGCCATTTCTGAGACTGGGGAAGCTTCTCATCTTGTCAAGAATTAGTATTACCTATTATCACGGGGCAGATCTTTCCAGCAGCTAATGGAGTTAAGATGGTTGTGGTCACCATCAGCCCCAATCTGATGCCCTTGTAGGCTTTATTGACCTCAGGTGGAGCCTTTACGGCTAGGGACAGACCTTCAAAGAGCCAGAACCTGAACTAATTCAATCTTTGCTCTAGTCCTTGTGACAGCAAGTAGGTCCCTCCTGGACCCTGCTGATAAGATCTGATCTCATGTCAACTGGGGCCTCTCGACCTGTCAATGACCACCAGGGAATGTGAAGCCTTAAGGGCTGTTCATGGCCTGTAACCCCCACCCCCCATAGCCAGACCTGTGCTTCACGTCTGACTTTTTAATTAATACGTTGTTGAGACATCAGCTTTCTTGGCCTCTGCCCTTTTTGAAAAAGGGGCAAAGGAAAGCCTTTTGCTGAGCCTTCTAGCACGGGTCCATTGTGTTGAATCGAGCTTCTGGGTTCCAGCCTTTGCCTCGTACTTGGATTCTGGGCCCCTTAGCCCTGGTATCAGTCTCTCTTGGACACTGCACTTCTTGGCCCTGCCCTTGCTCTTCTCTGGCTTGGTCTAGACTTGCCTCTGTATGGGCCCCCTAGCCCTGCTTGGCTTCTGCCTGAGCTATGCTACCAGCTCTCTCATTTACCACTTACTTTTGGGCTAAAGCTGACTTCATAGCCTGGGTCCCTAGCCCATTACAGCTCCTGACACATGCCTGCCTTCAGGCATTACTAGGACCTCTGCCAACCCCTAATACTCATAACCCCAAACTACTGAATTGAACTACAACAAAGGAATAAGCATACTGGCTATAACGTAAATTTAACTTGCTCTAGGTTCAGACATCAACATTTTTTTTCTGTCTTACAGCAAGCTTTCCATTTACCCCAAGTTGTATTCCTCTATAAGGCATCAGCATCTTATAGGTAGTCCGCAGGACAATTTAGAAATGAGGCAGGTATCCTCCTACAGCCTTCCAGACTAGAAACTCTTCATTCTGTAGCTTGCTGAGTTAAACTGCCTAACCTGACTCAGGCTCTAGGGTTGTATGCTGCGTAAGTTTTGCCCCTTATGGTCAGATGATACTCCAGTCCCACAGGGGTTTCTCATTAGGACCTGAAGGCTAGTTACCAGGCAGCTTATGAGCATTGCTCTGGCAGCTCTTTACTGCCTAAACTAGGTTCTGTCCTATTGCCTGGCAGCTAGTTCTGCAGTAGACAGTCACAGTCTTTTGCCCAAAGCTGTCTTTTCCCTTGCAGCCAGCTTATCCGAGGCAGAGTTCTCCTGACTATCTGCAAGTGGTCCTTTTTTCTCCAGCTGGGCAGCTTCCTGCCTAGGTAACAGTGTTTCTTTGCTGCCTTCTCCCTGGTAGTTGCTCTGAGCTCTATCAGCTTCAGCTTATCTCCTTAAAATAACAGGGAGACGCAGGCTCTCCATTACAGTCTGACTCCAAAATACATGCAGTGATTCAAAAGGCAACTGCGCTTTCTGACTAGGATGAAAATTGGTCTGAGTGCAGGCAATAGTTCAAGGCAAAAAGTCTGAATAGCTCTTCTACTTACTGGTTCTAGCTCATTTCAGAGAAATCTGGCACTTGGCTGATTACAGAAATTGAAGACTAGTGATGGCTGAGCAAGGCAACTTGCTGATATCACAAATGATCAATCATCTGGGGCCAAATGGGTTATCCTTGCAGAATGACAGACTCCTGGGTACCATTCTTTGAGGCTTGTTAACATGTTAATTAAATTATTAATCCATTTATTAATGAGTTTCCTCTTCCCAGAAGCTGGTCTGCAGTGCTAAAACAAATTCATAGAAATAGGCTAGCTAACGCTTCTTAAGATGTATTAGCCTCCCACATTACAGCCTGATATGTCACTTTGGGTAAAACATAGCCAACTAATATAGGGTCTGAAGGTTGGATCAGGTCTTTAACAAGCTTCATGGAGGTGTGAAGGATGGCTATTCGGTAGCCCTGCCCATCCGCCTGCTTTTTACTAGTATTTATTGTTGTTTAGCTCACCATGTAAGTAATTCTTATTGACCTAGTTTTCAAAGGCTATAGGACTCTTTGCATTCTTTTACTTTGTGATTTTTGAGAAATCCTAACATTGTGATCTATGGTCTTTGATGGAGAAAAGTTCCAATCAGAATTCCTTTGGATAAGACAAAAAAACACATGGTTTAATGAGATACTCATCTAAACCCTAGTATAATTATGGTGTTGTTTGACATCTTGTGTCAGTTGAAGATAACCCATTTGCTTTCTATGGCGACTGGTGTGCTTGCTTAAGACAAAATATCTGTGGCTAAATTATTCTGACCTTCAAGTAGATTGGTTTCATTATAACATAAGAAGTGAAATATTTATTTATTGAGGGTGAGTTAAGGTAACTGGTTATCTTAGGCCAACCTATATTTACAATACTACTGGTAAAACACCAACGTAATTAAATAAATTCCACTGATATACCTGAGATTACCATTTGGGTCGATGCTGTTTTAAAAAACATATATTCCTTCCTTGAATTCATAGAATCATAGAAGTAGGGTCAGAAGGGACCTTGTAGATCTTCAAGTCCAACCCCTGCCTGGGCAGGAGGAAAACTGGGCTCACTTGACCCCACTCAGGTAGACATCAAGCCTTTTCTTAAAGACCCCCAGGGTAGGAGCCAGCACCATGTCCCTAGGAAGTTGGTTCCAGATCCTAGCCGCTTTTACTGTGAAGTAGTTCTTATGGATGTCTAATCTAAACCTACTTTCCAACAACTCGTTGCTGTTATTCCTTGTTATCTTGGGGGGCGCTTGGAGAAACAAGGTCACCCCCAAATCCTTCTGGTCCACTCTAGTAAGTTTATAGATGGTCACCAGGTCCCCCCTCAGCCTTCTCTTGTGAAGGCTGAACAGGTTCAGGTCCTGCAGCTTCTCATTGTAGGGTCTGTCCTGCTGTCCCTGGATCATGCGTGTGGCCCTCCTCTGGACCCTTTCAATGTTGTCCACATCCCTCTTGAAGTGGGGTGCCCAGAACTGGACACAGTACTCCAGCTGCAGCCTGACCAGTGCCACATAGAGGGGGAGGATCACCTCCTTGTCCCTACTTGAGATGCACCTGCAGATGAACAATAAGGTCCGGTTAGCCTTGCCGAACATGACCTCATATTGTAAGCCCATGCTCATCTTGGAGTCAATGATAGCTCCACTTACTAGTGAGATTTCCAATAATTAGCTCTCAGAAGATTTATAAACTTCAGCACTTATTTGTTTAATTTCCGGTCTTCATAGTTATTCTATTCCTTCTTATATTTCATTAAAAATGTAAGTTACTAATCTAGGAAGAAAATGTCTAAAATGAAACACAATGGGTGAGTCTACATGTACCCCTACAGCCCTGTTGTTAATGTGCCCCAATTTAGTACCTTCTTTTGGAAGTACTAAATGACGGTGCAGTCACAACCCATACTATGCCACATGGTGCACCGTTATTTTTATCTGCTACATCACCATAGCAATGCACTATCCTGTGGGAGTGTCTCTCTATGGTGACATAGCTGCAGCATCACAGTTTTTGCCCACAGATGCTATGGCGCCGTAGTGAGTTACTACAGTGACATAGTGTCACGTGTAGAAGTGTCAACCTAGCTTTGCTTTTTTAATTCCCTGACAACGTTATGTTCTTGCTCTAAGAGGAATGTTGATAACATAAACTACCTGATCTGTCTTCTTAAAGAAATCTAACCTTTTCTTAACAAACCTTTGGTTTGTGCTGGAAATAAGAAGCTTATTTTTATTTATTGTAACTATATTTGACAAATCTATTACTGTTGCAGGATTATTTGATTCACATTTATTTACTTTTTACTTCTCAAATTACCCTTTAAATTTAGGGCCTGATTCTTGAATGAGTATAAAATAGCATGTCTGGAAATCAGTAGAGTTACACTGGGTTCAAGAAGATGAGTGTGATGACAATTCAGGTATTAACATGGGGAATGAGACAAGTGAGACAAGAATTCAGACATTTTTTATATCTCTTCTCCTATCCTGTGGATATTGGAAAATTATTGGTTACTCCAAAAATCTTTCCCTCTCTCTCTCCCCTCCTCTCCTCACCCCCAATCTTACCTGCATTTCTTAGTGGATTAATTTGGAAAAGTATTGGTTTTCTCCATCGTACACACTAAGTCATAACATTTGGCAGTGGGAAATATGTAGTATATAAAAAGATGCACTTTTATAATGGATTTACAGGAGCTGCTCTAAAGCATAGAATGGCTTGGATCCATAATATCTATATCTATATCAACAAAACAAAATGAAACAAAACCAGTGGTTCATATGAGTCGTTCTGTGATTGGTGGGGAGAGGTTACCTAGATGCTCCGTGTTTTGATGGACACCTATCAATCTGCAGATTTTATGAGACCTAGCAAGAAAAATCTGTGCATCTTGGTATGCTATGTCTCTGCACTGCTCATGCAGCTAAAAGGGAGAATATGGTTCTGAATATTGGAGCTCACACCTGTAAGCAGAAGAGAGAGGCCAAAGCTACAAGCTGGTAAAATTCTTTCCAGCTCTCATGTACCATCCCAAATCTTCTGTTTTTGGTACTTTCTAAGGTAAATGACCTAACCAAAAATCTATTGATATATATGCACGTCTTTTGATGCCTTTAATACATAATGGATCACAACTTAGGTAGGGAAGAGAAAGAGAGGAACAGAGGCAGGTGTAGTTAATAGAAATGCAAATGGATATTAGTCTAAAGCCAAAAGATTCATAATTTACTATGTAATCCATTGGGCTGGCAAAATGACCAGTATTTCGAGCCATGGTGACCTCACAGCTCAGCAGTGCTCAGTATGCACATCTACACATGTGTTTGATCCGGCCTAATTTTACTCTGGTGTTAACTGCTCTGGAGTAAATGCTTTTGGGCAGGCATCTACAGATGTGGGGATTAGGGAGATCTGCTGCTCTTTGCAACACATTTCTTGCACCCCTGTAATAGGCCACCACTGTGGGGGGGAGGTGAAGACTCCCCCTGGGTGCTCGCCCAGGGGCTGGCAGGGAACACTGGGCCAGGAGATAATGGCCCCAGCCCCAAGAGGCTACCTGTTGCTGGGGTGGGGACAATGTCCCCCTTCCCTGGTATCAGGGAGCTCCTGGACCTGCCTCCCTGATAAGGGGCAGGAGACTTGGAAAGAGCTACAGGGGAGGAGCAGGTCCCAACTCCCTGCCCCAGTCTGCTGGTGGGGCAGGTAGCAGCCAGCTGACCAGAACAGGTCCCAGCCCCCAGGTGGAGGTTGGGCAGCTTGTTCCCCACTCAGCTCCATCAGCACAGAGCTGGGGTGTGGTGGGGGGAGTGAGGGAGCAGGCTGAAGAGTTTATTCCCTGCCCAGGTCTATTATTCCCTGCCAGGTCTAGGGTTTATTCCCTGCCAAGTGTGGAGCTGTAGGGGAACAAGTTTGGAAACTTGCTTCCCACCCAGCTCCATGATTGAGGAACTGGGTGAGAAACAAGCTGCTCAGCCTGTTCCCCACAAAGCTCTGCATTTGTGGAACTGAGTGGGGAACAGGGTCTCCTGCCCCAGCAGCAGGGAGCTCTTAGTACTAGCTCCATGACTGCAGGGCCAGTCTTTATCTCTGTCACAGCTCTGTGACCATGAGGCCTGTACTGGGAGACCCTTATCTCCTAGCATCAGCCCTGCAGTTGTGGAGCCGGCACTGGCAGAGAGGGGTCTCCCAGCCCACTGCTCTCCCAGATTGTAGTAACTCCAGGCCTACTTCTCATTCCATTCTTAGGTAACAATTCCACTGTATTTTTTTTTTTTCTTAAAGACCACAGTTTAAAAAAAAGGTTCCCATCAGTATGTTTGCCCAATGGGAGCCATGTGCTTTTATAGTCATGGTCAATGTTGGTCTCACTTAATCAGGTTCAGAGTTGGTTTCTAGTGCTGAGCACATGCTGCTTTTGACAGCAGTGTAACATTAGTCAATTTACTTAATGAGGTTTCCTTGTATGCAAATGTAAGACAAGAAGTTTTTTTTTCCTCATGCTAATTGGAAGAATGAAGCTAATCTTGTATTTGAGCAAGTACAGTACTTTGAAGTCAAAGAAACAAGTGAAAACTAAAAGCTGGCATTTTCCCATCGTTACTTTGAGTCTAAAAGGTTGACAACCACTGAGCTAGACTATGAATATGGCCAAATTGAACAAATTATGCAGAATTTAAAATGGGATTGTACCTACAATTCCTCAGTTAATGTCTGGTATCTATTTTATGTGTCTCTGCTTAACCCACAATCCATAAATAAAATATGTTTGCCTTTCACTTAAGGGATAGCAGCTGATAGACAAAACATGGTGCATCAACGATTCCACAGTAAGTGCCCTTCACTCCACTTTCAAATTGATTTAACTTTTATCTTCATATAACCTATATAACAATTATGTACAATGAGTGTCACTTAAGCAAGTGAGGATGCCCAATAAAATCCATGCACTCATAAGTAAGTGCTACTAATCCTTATAAAATAAAATGCCAGTCTTTTATTTTTTTCTTTTATTGCCACCTTCTTGTTTCTGTTAATAACCTCTCATACAATAGGAAGAAATAGATGTTCTCTAGTCTGTCTGCAAAAACAGATCAAAGAGAAGTAGAAAGTGATATATCTCAGAAGGAGAAGCTATACTATATACTATAAAATTCAAATGGGACTAAGAGAATCTAGTTGATGCCTGCTATGCTTTTCTTCTGTACTGCCTAACTGCCAATGGATTGTTTCTTCCATCATATTCTGGGACTTTTTTTTCTAAGAGTGTTTCTTTTTCTGGAGGGAAGAGGGGAGTTTTTGGTAAAAGGAAGGGATAGGAAGAGAATTCTGCATTAATAGAATTCAGCAAATCCAAGAAATAAAGGAAGCAGATATATTTTTACAGAATTTAAAAGAATACTTCAGGGTTTCAAAAATAACATTCTGTTCTTCAAAAATCAAAGATGTTATTATATAGGAAAAAACCAACTGGGATATGAGTGGCAATATTTTTATATTATTAGGGGTTTATTGAATTTAAGGAGGCTGCCCCCACCCCCATTTCATGGGCAGAATGTGAGAACTGAGCAGCCATTTTGGAGACAGATCATGGCAGACCCCCATACCTCTGACTGGTTGAAGAGCCAGTCTGGTCCCACTCCTCACCACTGATTGCCTGCAAGGGCTGCCTGTCATAGACTCATAGATTCTTAGGGCCTGCAAGGGACCTCACAAGATCATTGAGTCCAGTTTCCCTGCACTAGGCAGGAAAGACAACTGGGGTCAGGTGACCTCAGGAAAGTGATCATCCAGTCTCCTCTTGAAGATTTCCTGGGTAGGTGACCACACCACCTCTGTGGGGAGTTTATTCCACAGTCTAGACACCCTGACTCTGAAGAAGTTTCTTCCTAGAGTTGAGTCTGAAGCAGTCTTCCAGGAATGTGTGGCCATTACTCATAGATTTCACCAGGCACCCTGGTTCACCAAGCTCTTGATGTATTACCCTGATGTACTAGTAAGCGGCTACCTAGTCTCCTCTTAGCCTTATCCTTTTTAGTCAGAAGAGGCCCAAGTCCCTCAGCCTCTCCTCGTATGGTCTGCCTTGAGAGTCTCTGATCATACCAGTGACTCTTTTCTGGATTCTCTCAAGGTTTTCTACATCCTTGCTGAAGTGTGATGCCCAGAACTGGACACAGTACTCCAGCTGCAGTCTCACCAGTGCAGAGCACAGTGGAAGAAAAAGTTCCTTGGTTTTATATGAGATACACTGGTTGATGCATACCAGAGTATTGATTGCCCTGCTGGCTACAGTGTCTCACTAACACTTCATGAGATCGTCAATTATTACCCCTAGGTTCCTTTTGGTCATGGTGCTAGTCAAATTGGCGCCACTGATCCTATAGGTATGTTGGGGATTGTTTGTCCCCAGATGGAGCATTTTACACTTCTCAGTGTTGAACATCACCTGGTTCTCATTCACCCAACTGTCCAGCCTGTCCAGGTTTGCCTGAATCTGCAGCCTATCTTCTGGCATGACCATGGTCCTGCATAACTTGGCATCATTTGTGAACTTGGCCAGTGAGTTTTTCACCCCCATATCCAAATCATTGATAAAGATGTTGAAAAGGACTGGACCAAGCACAGACCCCTGAGGGACCACTGGTCACTTGTCACCAGGACAACACATATCCATTCATAATAACTCTCTGGATCCTACTTCAGAGCCAGTTTCCTACCCACTTAATTGTTAAGCAGTTAAGCCCACCATCTTCCAATTTTCCCATGAGGGTATCATGCGATACTAGATCAAAGGCCTTTTGGATGTCTAGGTATACAATGCCGACCTCCTCTCCTTTGTCCAGGTTGTGAGATATCTGGTTGTAGAAGGAAATGAGATTGGTAAGACAAGACATGCCGACAATGAAGCCATGCTGGCTGTCATTCAAAATCCTACCTTCTGTCAGCATATTGCTCATAGACTCCTTGATGAGTTTTTTTAAGATTCTCTCTGGGATAGAAGTTAGGCTGATTGGTCTATAGTTGCATGGGTCCTTCCTCTTCCCCTTCTTGAAGATGGACACAATATTGGCCCTCTTCCAGTCCTCAGGGATCTCTCCTAAGCACCACAAGTTTTGGAAAAGTTTTGCCAGGGGTCCCTCAATGACTTCGGCCAGCTTCTTCAGTACTCTTGGGTAGAGTTCATTTGATCCTGCTGACTTACAAATGTCTATCTTTTCTAGTTGGCCACGCACCAGCTCAGCATCAACAGTAGACAGGTGGTCGTTCCCACTGTGCCCCCTGTGAGCCTTATCTAGCATATTTTCCCCCGTGGACTGGTGAAATACTGAAGCAAAGTGAGAATTCAGGAGTTCAGTTTTTTTCAGTGTTAGTGTTACCAGCTGTCCTGAAGTGTTAAGCAGGGGCCCCACACTTCCATTTGTTTTCCTTCTGCTCCCTACATACCTAAACAAGGACTTCTTGTTGTCCTTTATTCCCATTGCTAACCTCAATTCAGTTGCCACCTTTGCTTTCCTAATCTTGTTGCTACATGTGTGGACCACTGTTGTATAATATCTATGCTAGGGAGCCCTCTTTAAGAGCTGTCCCAAGCTTCTACTGTGTGTATGCCTCTTTTTTCTTGTTCAAGAGAACTATGAACTGAATAGGGAACTAATATCCCTATTAAGCCGAGAGGGCTTGCCAGCCCTTCTGCTACCTTTCCTCTGCATGGGAATGGTCTTCTTTTGTGCTTCCAGGATTGTGCTCTTGAGGAACGACCACTCTTCATGTACTCCATTCATCTTTGGTCCCTGGTCCTGCCTGGTCTCCCCTCCTATTACCCTGTGCCTGTTTAAATTAGCATTTTGGAAGTCGTTGATTTGTCTGCCTTGTGGTGGACAGTGAACATGATGATCTCATGGTTGCCCAGGCTACCCTTAATACTCAAGTCATTATCCATATTATCTCCTTTGGTCAAGTACAAGTCTAGGAAAGCATTGCCTCTGGTTGGCCCTTGCACTTCCTGGCTCAGATAGAGCTCTTTGATACAGGTTAAGGAGCTACATGTCTGATCTGACCTAGCCAAGTGTTACTCTCAATCTGTGTCTAGATAAATGAAATTACTCATGATGGCCATGTCCCTTGCATGTGTGGCCTCTGCCAGTTCTTGAGAGAACTCCAGATTGAACTCCTCTCTCTTGTTTGGTGGCCTATAATAAACACCTACAGTTAGGTCTATCCCACCAGCCTCCCCCCCGCAAGTTTGATCCAAAGGGTTTCAAACTGCTTATCTTTGGAGCCAATGTTAGCCTCCAGGGAGGTATAATTCTCCCTCACATAGAAAACTATGCCTCCACCTTTTTTCCCTAGTCGCTCCTTTTTGTGCAGGGTGCAGCTATCTATGGCTGTGTTCTAATCATGTGAAGAGTCCCACCAGGTTTCCATGATCCCTACAAGGTCATATTGCCCAGTAGAGAGTAGAAGGGCTAGCTCCTCCTACTTGTTCCCCATACTCCTGGCATTAGTATATAGGCACCTAAGTCCCCCAACTGACACCTTCAGTTTCCTGATATGCTGTGAGAAAAGTGTTCCCTTAGCTGTTTCAAAAGTGGTTGTCCTAGTGTCCTCAACAACAGAGCTTTCCTGTGTGCCAGTCTCTGGGTATGCTTCAGTTGGAGTTTCCCAATCCTCTAGCAAACTTAGTTTAAAGCCCTGTCCAGAAGATTGGCCACCCTGGCCAAGAACACAGACTGACCCCTCCATCTGATGTGGATGCCATCCCTTCCCAGAAATCCTGGGAATACCAGACCCACCTGCCACTGCTGATTGGCTGTGAGGGCTATCCATTATGCAGCCCTTCCCCTTGCTGCTAATTGGTGGAGAGGGGCAGGGCCACATAACAAGCAGGCATCACAGCTAATCAGTGGTGAGGGGCCAGCAGCCCTCTGAGTGAGCAGGCCCCCTCTCCCCTTTTCCACAGCAGCAGGCTGCTGCAGCACCATAAGAGCAGCTGGCTCCCTCTGGGGAGCCAGCATTTATTTTCTCTAATTTTTATTTTTTTTTCCCATCAGTTTAGTGGATTTTACAGGGTTTGCCCACTTCTGCAGGCAATGCTAGATTTAGCAAAATTCATGAAATCCTCAAAAGGGTAATTTCTCTTGGTCCCTTCATATTATTCTACTAGTCACTTTACATGCAAGGACATTGCCACAATTGAGTCACATTAGCATAGCTTCAGGGCGCATCTACACGAAATGCTTAACTGCACAGTAGCATAGAGTACTGTGCAGTAACCATGAACATTTACATGTGTGCGTGCTTACTGAGCAGTAAATGACTCTACTCACAAATGCAGGTAGCAAATTTACTTGTGATTAGTTACTGTGCAATGACATGCATGTAGATGCCAATTGGGAGCAAATTTGCTCTGGTCAGCCCTGTCACAAGGGGACCAGCCTCCGGCCAGCCCCAGGGCTCTGGGCTAGGAGCCTTTCCTGCCCTAGGGCCAGACTGCTTCTATGGAAGCCCCCATCTCAGACCCTTTAAAGGCCTGCAGGCATTTTGAGCCTAGAGGCACACCAGCTGGGAGCCTAAGGGCCCTCCAGGACCCTGTATCCCCCTGGGCAGACTGCAACTTAGTTATGCCAGCTTGCTTATACCCTGGCACCACTGCCTGGCACAGCAGTGCTGTGCAGCTACCCAGCCTACACTGTTCAGGCCTGCAGAGTGCTGTAGGGTTCCAGTCAGGCTTGCCAGCACCCAAACCCAGCTGCAGGCAGCTTCTGGCTACCAGGGCTAGCTCCAGCTTCCCTCAGCCCATACCCAAAAGCCTTCCCAGCACTGGCAGGTGTTGCAGAGTATTGACTCAGTCACACGGCTCTCAGTCCCATGCTGTAGCTCTGTGTTTGGCACTTCAGATGGACTGGCAGAACAGGAACAGACATGCAGAGGGCCAGAGAGCTGGTACAGGATCCCCAGTTGTGTCTTCCTCACCCACACACATTCCCACCATCCAGGGCCCCAGCTGATCCATAAATGAGACTGGTGACTTCATGGTGCTGCGGAATGGGGCAGAAGTGCAACACCAATTTGTGTGGGGTGGGTGCTCCAATGTCCTTGTCTGTGAGGGACTGTCAAGCTGGGTGTAGGAGTGCAGGTACAACTGGTTGGTGTGGCATTGCCACATAAAGGTCAAGGACTTGCAGGAACAGTGGGTCACTGTGACTGACCACAACTGTTGGTCAGGGAGTGCCCACAAGTCCATGCCCTTTATGACAACTATCCTTGTGCCCCAGGACCTAGGCTGCAGCCATGCTGTGTACAGCAGGATGGGTGGCCAGCCTAAATTATCACCCCAGAATGACACCCACAGTGACATGTCACCAGGAAAAGGCTACTTAAGCCTGCAGGAGCCTTCCTCATGGAGCTCCCTAACTGTAGCCTCCACCAGCAGCTCAGGGAGCTTAGGCCAGCACCAGCCCTAATATCTGCACAGCCTCAGCCATGGGGTGCAGCTGGCCATGTCATCACCGGCTACCAGCAGTGCCAGCTCTTCCCTGCGGGGGGGCAGGTGCTGGCTGAGTGCCTACATGCCACACCCCACCATCCAAGGACACTGCACAGAACTGCACACTGTCACTGCCAGATGGGCCCAAGCAGAGCTGGCAGCCATGCTAGCCCCAGCCACATTGGGGGCAGGGCATTCTATAACCCTGGCCCTATACTTTGCCACCAGCCCCTGCCCACCTCTCTGTCAGGCCTGCCCACACTCATCTGTCCCTGGGTTCTTCCTCCCTGCCCTTCCCCCCACCCTTGAGCATGCAGGGAGACAGGACATAGTGCAAAGTTTTACTGAGCACCCCACAATCCTGTAGCTAGGAGTGTACTGGCCTCTCACATACTGAGGAATGCATCGATGCCGATGATGATGTCCTCCTTGGTTGCAGGGGCCAGGGATAGCACAGCCATGGGTACCCCTCCAGGTGGTGATGAAGATTGTAAAGGAGCCTGGGTTCACTCCCCCTCACCCCCACACACACACTCACTGTCAGAGCTCAGGGTCTTGTACTAGGTTAACAGGTGTGTCTGGGGCACTATGGCAACTGGCAGCAGCAGGGTGTAGTGGGTTGAGCACCCCTCAGTCAATGCAAATAGATCCTTGTGTGCTGCCTGCAAAATGCACAGCAGGGGCATGCTTGGGGCAACAGCACTGCTGCAGGAAGGGAATTGGCTCTGAGGCGGCTGCTTGGAGAGGCCCCCTGGGGGAAATGTTCATCATAGCCTTGTCTATGAAATGTGTTTTGTAAGTTCCCTTTGAGGATCAGAATGGATTAGAACCCATCCTAGTCTTTAAACAAGCACTGAACCTTACTAACCTCATCACCAGAAGTAAAATCCCTGTAACACAAACCACACCCAATGGATCCAGACCATTCCATGACAAGAAATGCAAAACCTGCTAACATATATCCACCAACCCCACAATACTTGGTCTGAGCAACTACATCCCACAACAGAACCATCAGCATTCCTGCATCCTGTACCTGCACCTCCAGAAATGTAATATATCTCATCCTGTGCACCAAATGTCCTGATGGAAAATGCATAGGTGAAACCAAACAACAACAAACTGTACCCAGTGCTAGTCCCAGGCAGCAGGAGTTGCCTCCTGTCAGCTGGCAGGCAGATCAGGGGTCCACACCTATGCCAGACTCCTCCCAGGGGTGTGGGCGGGTCCCCGATCTGCATGCCGGATCACAGGAGGCTGCTGGGACAGGTGCTAGGTGCAGCTGACGCCCAGCACCAGGAACACTGGTGCTGCTGCTGGCCCCAGCCAGCAGCAACAGCATGCTGTCATCTTGTGTACAGATCCAGTGGTCCGTGCCCCATGAGAGGGCTGGGGGCTCTGCCAAAATCCTTCCAGTGGGCATGGCCCCCGGATTTGCATGGGATGACAGGAGGCTGCTGTTGCTGGCTGGGAATGACGAGCACTGAAGCCAAGCCCAGCTTCGAAGCTTGAAACATTTCAAAGATTTTGAAACATTTTGAATGCCCTCGTTTCATTTTGAAGCTGTTTTGAAGGCTTTTGTTGCATTTCGATTTCACTGCTTCAAGCTCAAAACACATCAAAACAGCTTTGAAGCAAACCACCTGGTGAAATTTCACACAGACCTACTATATAATCCTTCCATTGTGAAAAATGGGGATTTTATTTAGTATTCAAGTTGTTCTAGCATTGGAGGCAGCATCACCCTTTTATGGATGACTGTGCACTTGTACACTTTGTCTCCAGTACATTCAAGCATTCAGCTATGCAAAGAATATTATCTAAGAGAATTATTCAGATAAAGTGCACTTATGTAAACAATAAAAACCCCTAAACACCTCCCACAAGAAGAAACTTGCTTTTAAGAGAAAACTGACAAATGACTGAGTTAGGATTGTTTCTCAGAAAATCTCAAGTTTATTAAATCTTTATTTAACTATTTTATGATAAAAGAATAATTTCAGTTCTCTTATAAGAAATGGAAGTCTGAAGAATATTTTTCAAACTAAACTGCTAAGTAGAATACTCACTGAAAACACAGCTTTAGGACTTTTAAAAAAAGGATTTGAATAAGATCAGTTAACATGTGATTTCTGTGGTACTAAATTTAATATGAGTTTATTTTCCCAGATTTTTACCAACTGTAAAAAGGTAATCTTTTTTTGGAGGAGGAAGAGGGTCAGAAAGGGGTGATTATAGCTAAATATTAATCTTAGAGTTATTCCTCCAGTAGTACTAAAAAGTTTGAATTGTTACACATTTTGTATAAGTCCAAAATAACAGCCTTTAAGGGGCTGTCTACACTCATATAATTATTTCACATAACAACAATAGTCCCAGCAGAACTATTTGATGTTCATTTCTGCATGGTTGAAAAGGACATTTTAGTTTTAGCACCATATAATTAACGGTCTCCTAACACACATTTTTTACCAATCTGTGGACTATAAGAAAATGTTGCTTCTATATCCATTTTAAATAGGAAAGATCAAAGATTTCAGTCACATAGTCCCTCCATTCTTAGCCATGCTTTACTTGTATATAGTTTAAATTAGAAAGATTTCTCCATTGTTGCTTTCCATCATTGCACTGGTGTGATTGATTAGGTAAATACTCCTACATAAGGTGGATACATAACTGATTGAATCATTGCTTTCAAGGAGTAGTTGTGAATGCGTCAATGTCTGGTTGGGAGGAGGTATCAAGTGGCATTCCCCAGAGGTGTGTCCTAGGTCCATTATTACTTAGAAACTTCATTAATGATTTGGACAAGGGTATTGAGTGCATGCTTCACAAATTATTTCACAGCATTAAGTTTGGTGGATCTGCAGATGCTCCAAAGAGTAGGCCTAAGATCCAGAATTGCCTAAATAGACTGGAGAAATGGTCCACAATCATTGAAATGAGGCTCAAGGAGGGTAAGGCAAAAGTCCTGCACTTAAGACAGAATAAGAATATCTGCATGCACAAATACAGACTAGGGAATTACTGCCTACAATGTAGTACATAGAGACAGACTGGAGGTTTCACTAGACCATAAGCTGAATATGAACCAAAAGCATGTTCTTGATGCAAAAGAAGCCAACAACATACTGGGTTGTATTAACAGGAGCATCACTGCAACTCAAGGAAGTAATTCTTTCACTCTGCTCAGCACTGGAGAGGCTTCACCAGGAGTATTGCATCTAGTTTTGGGCTGTACACTTCAAGAAGAATGTGAACAGTTTGGAAAGAGTCCAGCTAAGAGCAACACAAATGATTAGGGGCCTGGGAAACAAAATGTATGAAGAAAGTCTGGAAGAACTGAGGTTTTAGTCTAGAGAAGAGAACAAAGCATGGGAATTTGATAATCGTCTTCAAATATCTGAAGAGTGATCACTGAGAGGACAGAGATAGGCTTTTCTCTATGGCTTAGGTGTATAGGGACCAGGAGCAATAGCCTTAAGTGTACCAGGAGAAATTGAGAGTGGACAAACATGGCAAGAGACCACTTAGAAAAACTGTGGAATCTCCATCCTTGAAAGTGTTCAAGAGTGGGTTAGACAGACACTTGGCAGGGGTGGTTTATTCAGATAGCCCGGCCTTGAGCAAGGGGCTGAAATAAATGACCCTGTGAGGTTCCTTCTGTCGCACCTTCGGAGCCTTAATTCCGACAGGCCCCTAGGGCGAGAACGAACGCTCTCTAACTAATTTCTTTTTCCCGCACTAGGCTTTGATTTCCCTTTTAT
>JAGPOW010000261.1:23827850-23846029 GCA_030014935.1 Caiman crocodilus
GGCCTCAGGCGTTACTACAAGGGGTTTGATTTCACTACGAGGGTTTGGCCTCTTAGGTGGTGTCATGAGTCACCGCCTACAATGCAATCTGCACACCTTCCAGTCCCAGTTTCTTGCGATCCCATGATCCTATAGAAGACAGTCAATAAGATCTGCATGGTCATTCTAGACACATACAAGTTAAACCTCCAAACATTTATAACACTGCAATCATAATATACCATTTTCTAGATTCCAACTACATATTACAAAAGGACCACAACTACAGCTGAAGTATTAGTTCATTATAGATGACTAACAGATATTGTTGCTCATAAACTTGATGCATTTGAAATCACATCACTGAGTCATCTTTAAGGAATAAAATGTTTCCTTTTTTCTTGATCTGCTTATCCTTGTGAGATTAAGCCACTCAGTTATACACATTCCCTATCATATGGAATAAAATTGAAGAACATGCTGTTATAACAGAAAAAGCAGAACATTAAAAAGCAAAACATTATATGGCAACTATTCTTCTTAGAAAGAATGCCTACATTCATGCTGGGTTCAATAAACTTATTTCCTGAGGAGCTATGATTTGATTCTTTTCAGGTGCATATAATAAATAGCTTGCATTGTTTTCTCTTCCAAACCACTTACTAACATCTTAAATCATCTTTAAGCCAAATTCAGCTCAAATATAGGCAGACACAATTCCAATATCTCAGTGGAATTGCACCAGGGCTGATTTTTGGCCCCATGAGCACAATGGCTTTATGAATATAGTTGATCAGTACCTTCAGAAAAAGGAAGTACTTTCCTTTGTGTGACTTTGCCCCTGCAGCTTCCTTTACCTTGGAAGAGCATTTCAACTGGTATTTCCCATTGAATATATATTGAAACTTCTAACATGGGAGAATCCAATAATTTTTAGATAGTTCTTTCACTATTTTTAGCTGTACATTTCAGTCATCATACAGTTGCTCAAGACAGTTGCTTGAGCAGATCAGCAGTAACCTCCAAACAATTCTGGACATATTTCAATTGAACATCTCACATCATCCTTCTTTCAAAACTCCCGAGAGAGAACAATTTACTTTTTAATTAGAAAAAAAAATCAGTATAATACAGTACACAAAACTAACTGCAAATATTATATAAAATATGCCAGCTGCTCATCCTCTCCCACACCCTGCTCAATCCTCTTTGCCTTATGGAAACAGCCACCTTGTTAGTGTACTAGGTAGGTTGTCAGTCTCATGATCTGAAGGTAATGAATTCAAGCCTCATATAGGGCAGCTGAAGTATATCTGGGTACCACACTTCAAAAAGGATGTAGAGAAGCTTGAGAGAGGCTGGAAAAGAGCCACTCATGATCGGAGGCCTGAAGAATTAGCCATACAAGGAAAAGGTGACAGATCAGCCTAGAAAAGAGAAGACTTCTGGGGAATTTCGTGGCAGCTTACAAATGTATCAGGGGCTAGGCAGGCACCTATTCACAGAAGCATGCTAGGGGAAAATCAGGAGCAACCTAAAAGGAGGTTTCAGCCTGGATATAAGGAAAAAGCTTAATTATGGTTCATGTAACCGGACTCTAAACTAGACTCCCAGTGAGGGGTGCAGGTGCCTACCCTGGAGATCTTCAAAAGGAAGACTGGATCCACACCTTGCTGGGTTTATTTGATTCCAGCAGTCTTTCCTGCCTAGAGCAGGGAGTCTGGACCTGATGATCTCACGAGGTCCCTTCCAGGCCTAAACTTCTGTATATCTGTGACATGCTGGAAAGGGTAGCAAGCCTCCTACTCATGCTGAAATACCTGGGAAGAATGAGCTCCCTTCTGGATGCTGTGGTCCATTATAAGGTAGTTCTATTATGATTTAGACTGGGAAGCAAGTTAAAGTAGGTGTCCCTTGGTTGCTGATATGTGGACAACGACATCAGGGAGTAGGCTGAAGACAATCAAGACTAATGGGCCCCCAGGCTTCTCAGTACTCATTTAACAAATTTGAGGAAGGTGAGCACCCTTGTGATGAATCAAACTGAACTGATTGTGGGATTTGCAATTACTGCAACAGCTGCTTGAGTACTAGCCTTCTTCAGAGTTAGGAGAGCATTCAGCATATTGAATTGATAGTGGTGAGGATGACAGACATAGAAGGGGAACTTTTGAGTAAGCTGTTATGCTGTTATCATGAACAATTTCACTCTAGCTCTTGATAGGAAGAGGGCAGGGATGTTTGTGAGAGTTTGGTAAATAAAACACTAGTGATCATCCTTACACCAATGTGCAGGTTGTGCTCAGGCTTTTGTACTTTTGTACCTTAGAAGTGCACCATAGTATCATTCCTGCTAGTGCATATTTACTATGAATCCACATCTAGAGTAAGGGATTTCATACCTGAGAAGGCTTCAGATAGTTTTTTGGCAAAAAAAACAAACAAAAAAACCCCCAACTTTTTTAAGCTAGTTGGCTTTTGAGGTTTCTTTTTGAAGACCAGAACCAAAACTAGTGATGAGTTGGGATAAATACATGTTCCATTTTAAATAAAAACTTGCTCTTTCCTGAAACCTGGAATGAGGTACAGTCTGGGGCAGGCTTGTATGAAAAAGTCTGTTAGAAACCTGAATCCATCCAAAATCCTATGCCAAATCCATGATCAGTCCAGGGCCACAGTATTTGGCAGACCTAGGGTGATGCTATTTCTGGCAAACATACACCTTCAATTTAAGCAGCAGGAACCGAGCTAAAGTGCCAGATACTGATCTCACCATGTATGGTCCATTTTCTGTAACCCAAATAAACCAGCTGCTATAGAGCTCACTCAGCCAGAATCAAGAAGTTAAAGAGTTCTACAGTGTAATAATGATCTCTCTATATTTTATCTTTTTTTTTCTTGAGAGTTTATCTTGATTTTGGAGTTTGAGTATTTGTATTCATGTCACTGCTTGCATAGTTTATGGAATAAGTAATGACAATTGTAATGATCATCTAGGCTAGGTACAGACGTTCAAAAAGCCCAAGGTGGAATCAATCCAAGTTACACAGTTTTTGGTAAGCAGTGAAGTTTCAATCAGTAGTGAACAGACCACACATTCAACTTTTGGGGGGAGGGGCAAATCTTAGACTGGGTTCTGCCATTTTAAAACCAGTCCATGTGTACCAAATTAGTCTATGTGGGTGTCTATACGCAGATGCAAAGGCTGCTCTGACGAGGATAATTGCCTAGAGTCGGAACATGGTAATTACAGCGCTCCAGCAGTCTCCTGCATCTTGTGTACCATGCTTAAAAATGGTGTTGGGGCACTTGAACTAAAGCTCATCAAATGAGCTCATTTGATGAGCTTTAGTTCAAGTGCCAGTTCAAGTACCACTGCAGCCATTTTGAAACATGGTTAAACTGATATATGAGATGTTGTGGCATTTTGAGCGGCTCTCGAAGTGTCTCCATGTGTGGAGCATGTGTAAAAGTGCCCTGTATGCCAAACATCTATTCTGTTGCAGGTATTGATCATTTTTGTGTGGCAAACTTATATTCTGTTATGGGCATAGACCGGTTTCTAATCAATTATACTGCTAAAAGTGTAATGTCTGCACCTGGCCATTGTCTGACCTCCTGCATAATACAGGACATAAAGCTTCCTTGAATTAATTTATATGCATTTTAAGAGGGTAGGTTGGGGGGGGGGGCGTGATTTTTCACTCCATCATTAAAAGTTTAAATCAAAATTGAAGAATTCACTGCAAGCTTTTGTAAGCTGTTCTGTGGGCTACATTCTCAAACTAGTAAAAAACTGTCCTAATTTAAATCTGAATTTTTTTAGCTTTAAACTTTCATGTTAAACAGATAGAAACATACTGAATCCTTTATTTTGTTTTCCATTACTCATTCTGTGGCTCTTATATTACTCGTCTAAAATTTTTCAATATTATTCTTGAGTTGTGGACACCAAAACAGTATTCTAGCAGCAGGGACAGCAAGGCTAAATATATAGTATAACCTTATTACTCTACTCACTAACTTCACTCCCTGTTAATATACAGGATTACAGTAGCCCTTTTGGTTAAAGCATCATATTAAGAGCTCATAATCCGTTTTTATCTATCATGTTACTCAGCTGTTTTTCTTTGTCACTTCCACATCCTCTAAGCCTAGCTTCTTTTCTTTATTGCCAGATGTAATACTTCTCAATTAGTCATATTGAAACTCATTATTCATTTGTTCCTAATTTACCAAGAAATTCTGATTGCTATGAATTTAATAACCAGTCGTATTCTTTGTTTACCATTCCTCCAACCTGAAAACTTAATCAATAGTCATTTTATATTTTTCCTCTGTTGTTGATAAAAATATTGTTGAATCAGGCTAAGAAACAATGCCTGTAGGACCCATTAGAAACCTTTCCACTCAATAACAACTTCCCATTGATAATAAGATCAAAGAGTTAGACTTTATTTCGTTTACTGTGGTTGCTGTTAAATTTGTATAGCTCTCCTTTATCAAACAAGTCGTCAGTACTAAGTGAAACACCTTGCATAAGTCTAAGTCTGTAACATCTCTTTCCATGTTATCTCAGGGGTTGATATCAGATTTTTCAAGCATTTTCTTCCATACAGTTACATTAGTTGCTAATTAATTATGAAATCCTCATTTAATTCTGTATTAACTGACTCCCATAACAACCATTCCAGTACTCTGTCTGGCATTGATGTCATGCTTACAGGATTCTAGGTTATCCTTTTCCTCCTTTGTAAATATTAGCATGATAGTCCCTTTCTTCTAGGACTCTGAAACTTCAGCAGTGTCTCAAAAGTTATTGATAATCAACACTAAATATCTAAAGACCATACTGCCAAACTCTTAAAGATATTAAATGCAAATTATTTGGACCTGCTGATATAAAGTTGATTAGCTTTAATAGCTGCCATTTGGTGCGTCTTGAATTGGAATTGAGAATATGTTATCATCGTATGATATACATCATGTCTATTTCCACATACAAAAATATTTATTGAACGTTTTTACTGAATGGCTTTTCTGCATTACTATTGGCAATGTTCTGTTTCTATTCAGTAATAGATCAATGCTATTGTTCAGATTTTTATTCCTTTGACACATTAAACTCCGTACTGCATTTAAACACATTTCAACCCCTTACTGCTGGGTATTGATTTTTCTTTGTATCCCCTTTTTCTTCCCTCATCAGAATCATACACTTCCTAACTTCAGGTTTTCATGAATGTCTATAAGCATTCCTTTTTATATTTCAATGTTGCTATAGTGGCTTTTTATTTCCTTTAAAATAACTATATATTTCAACCTATGTGACATGCTTTCTCAATGTTGTGATTGTGGTAAAATATTTTTAATAATACCATATCAGTCACATTTTTTCCAGGTAAATACTTTCTTCCAGAGGTTTTAGTTCCTTATTGCTTTAGCTTTGTAACATAAATCCTTTTAAAGTACTGAATTGTAGATATTATTTCAAAATTTCACAAGTCCAATCAAGTCATACTTAAGTAATGACTAATATTATTTTCTGGTCAATTCTTTTTTATTCTCCCTATCAATATGAGTTCTAATATAAAATTCCCCTACACTGGATTCAAAGATTTTTGAGTTCAAGACTTGTCACTTATAAATTTTACTTATTTCACCAGTGGTTTAATCCTTACAGCAGGAGGCCTCCAGAATGTCACTCATTAGTGTATTTCAAAACAGGTGACTTTTTCCCAGTGTCTTTCTCTACACATAACAGATAGGTACTTAAAGAGCTAATCATGCATTTCACTAATATATGTGTATGTAATCTGTAACAGACACCAACTAGTATTATGTTTTGTACTGTATTGATCATGTTTTTGTGTCCATTAGCATTCAAGATCACTTACTCTGAGTTATCACCATATTTGATTTGGTTTAACACAGAAGGGGAAGCCAGTGGAAGGCTGCATAGACTGGGGTAACATAGGGCTAGGAAAACTAATCTTTTCCCCAGCATTCTGGATGGATATCAAAGATGCAATAGAGAATTTAGGCTGGGGAGGGAGGATGAGGAGGCACACTAGGCTATAAGATGAAGGCAAGGGGACATGTGGGTCCCTTACTGAATGGGAGAGCTAACCTAGTGACGGATAAGGAAGGCAAGGCTTAAGTACTCAATGCCTTATTTACCCCGGTTTTCACAGGAAAGGTCAGCTTCCAGACTACTGCATTGGGTAGCAAGCACAGTTTTGGGAGAAGGTGAGCAGCCCCCAGTGGTTAAAGAACTATTTAGAAGAGATGGACATCTACAACTCTGTGGGACTGAATGCAATGCATCCAAAAATGCTGAAAGAGATGACTAGTTGAATGCAGAGCTGCTGGCTGTTATGTTTAAAAAACTTATGGCAATTGGGGGAGATCCCAGATAATTGGAAAAGGACAAATATAGTGCCCATCTTTAAGAAAGGGAAGATGGAGGATGCAGGGAACTACAGACCAGTCAGCCTCACCTGAGTCCTTGGAAAAATCATGGAGCAAGTCCTCCAGTAAGCCATTTCTAAGCACTTGGAGGAGAAGAAAGTGATCAGGAACAGACAGCATGGATTTACCAAGGGCAAGTAATGCTGGACCAACCTGGTTGCCGTCTATAATAAATTGACTGGCTCTGTGGATGCAGGAAAAGCATCCACAGAGAACTTGATATACCTTGACTTTTGCCAAGGTTTCGATACAGTCTTCCATAGCATTCTCACAGGAAAGCTAGGGAAGTATAGGTTGGATAAATTGACTGTAAGGTAGATAGAAATTGGGCTAGATCACCCAGCTCAATAGATAGTGATCAATAGCTTGATTTCTAGCTGGCAGCCAGTATGAAGTGGAGTACCCCAAGGTTCAGTCCTGGGGGTTAGTTGTATTCAATATCACCATTAATAATCTGGAAGATAAGATAAAGTAGACCCCCAGCAAGTTCACAGATGACACCAAGCTGAAGGGAGTAGTAGGTATGCTGGAGCGTAGGGCTAGGATTCAGAGTGACCTAGACAAATTGAAGCATTGGTCCAAACGAAATCTCAACAAGGTTCAACAAAGAATTAGTAATTAGTGACAGATAGGGGGGGACAAGGCTGAACCCTTCAATGAGTTTTTTGCCTTGATGTTCTTGAACAAGGGTCAAGATAAATCTCCTAATGGGTCCTTAGATGGGCATCAGAGGGACACCAGCCCTCCAACTTCTGATGCTGTCTTGGTGTTGGTGCAGCATCACTTGGATGGATGGGACATGTTTAACTCAGCAGGCCCGGATGAGCTGTAGCCGAGAGTACTGAAGGAATTGGCCGGTGTCATAGTAGAACCACTGGTACAGCTGTTTGAGCACTCAGGGTGCTTGGGTCAGGTTCTGGAGGACTGGAAAAGGGCCAGTGTTGTCCGTATGTTCAAGAACGGAAGGAAGGAGGATCCAAGTAAGTATAGGCCAGTCAGTCTCACCTCCATCCTTGGAAAGGTCTTTGAAAAGATTATGAAGGATCATATTTGTGGGAGTCCAGTGGGAAAAAATAATGCAGCAGGACAACCAGCAGGTAGACATTATAGCAGGTAGATCATACCTGACTCATCTGATTTCATTTTATGACCAGGTCACAAAATGCATAGATGCAGGAGCGAAGGTGGATGTCATTTAGGTGTTTACACGGTTCAGTGGGTAGCAAATTGGCTTAGGGGTCACACCCATAGAGTGGTATTTGACAGGTTGGTATTGACCTGGAAGGAGGTGAGTAGTGGAATCCCGCAGGCCTTCGTCCTTGGACCTGCACTCTTAAGCATACAATCAATGACTTTTATGTGAGCATGTAGTGTACTCTATCTAAGTTTGCAGATGATACTAAATTGTGGAGTGAAGTGAATACTCCAGAGGGTAGGAAATGATTTCAGGCAGATCTAAACACATTGAAAAAAGTGGCAGAACACAATAGGGTGCAGTACAAGGACAAATGCAGAATGCTGCACCTAGGGCATGGAAATGTCCAGCATGCCTGCTGGCTAGGAAATGACTCTCTCAGTAACACAAAAGCAGAAAGGGATTTCGGAGTCATACTGGACTCCAAGATGAACATGAGTCATCAGTGTGATGAAATCATCAGCAAAGCTAACTGCACTTTATCATGCAACAGCAGATGCATGACGAACAGAACCAAGGAGGTGATACTTCCCCTCAATACAGCATTGGTCAGACTGCAGTTGGAGTACTACATCTATTTTCAGGTGCTATACTTTAAGGAGGATGTTGATAAACTTGAGAGGGTCCAGATGAGGGCCACTCATATGGTTAAGGGTTTTCAGGCCAAGCCCTATAAGGAGAGACTAAGGGACCTGGACCTCTTCAGCCTCCACAGGAGAAGGCAAGAGGTGATTTTGTGGCCACCTACATATTCATTAGAGGGGCACAGCAAGGTATTGGAAATGCTCTGTTCACCAGGGCTTCTTTTGAGGTAACAAGGAACAGTGGTCATAAACTGACAGAGAGAAGATTTAGACTAGATATCAGGAAAAAACGTCTTCATGGTAAGGGTGGCCAACATTTGGAATGGATTTCCAAGGCAGGAAGTGCTCTCCCCTACCTTGGGGGTCTTTAAAAGAAGTTTGAATAGGCATCTAGCTGGGATCATCTGACCCCAGCACTCTTGCCTGCCCAGGCTTGGGGTCAGACTCAACGATCTGTTGAGTTCCCTTTCAGCATCTATGAATCTATGAAAAGGACAAGTGCAAAGTCCTGTATTGAACAACCCCATGGACCGGTACAGCCTTGGGACTTACTGGCTAAGCAGCAGCTTTCCAGAAAAGGACCTGAAGGTTACAATGGACAATAAGCTAGATATAAGTCAACAGTATGCTTTTGTTGCCAAGAAGGCTAACATCATACTGGTCTGCATTAGTAGGAATGTGGTCAGATCAAGGGAAGTAATTATTTCCCTCTATTCTGGGCTGGTGAGGCCACATCTGGAATAATATGCCGAGTTTTGGGCCCCTCACTACAGAAAGGACAAGTTGGAGAGAGTCCAGTATGGGGCAGGCCAAATGGCTAAGGTGCTGGGGTACATGACTTCTGAGGAGAGGATGAGGGAACTGGGCTTATTTAGTTTGCAGAAGAGAAGACTGAGAGAGTATTTGATGGAGAACAGAGCTAGACTGCTCTCAGAGGTGGCAGGTGACAGAGCAAAGAGCAATGGTCTCAAGTTGCAGCAGGGCAAGTCAAGGGTAGATATAAGGAAAATATTTCTCACTAGGAAGGTAGTGAAGCACTATAATGAGTTGTGGAAGGTAGTGAATCTAGAGAGGTCATGGAATCTCCATCCTTGGAGGTTTTTTAAGACCTGGCTACACAAAGCCTTGGCTGTGATGATCTAATTGCTTTGGGCAAGGGGTTGAACTAGATGGCCTCCTGAGGTCCCTTCCAACCTTAATTTTCTATGATTCTGTTTGGACAGGAGGGCCACTTAAGGGGTTTTTGTGACTTGTTGAGAGAAGTGGGGGGTGCTGACTCAGCCTTGGCCCCCTTTCATGGCAGGAGAGGGGGTTGCAGGGAATCACTAACTGATCCTATCTGCCCCAGGCCCGTCCATTCCACAACCACAACAGGGGGCACAGGATGGAGTGGGTAGGAGAGTGGGGTCTCCATAGAAACTGGACCAGAATCCCTGCAAGCAGGACATGCTCAGTGGATGGGATGGGGCTGTGGGCAGGTCAGGAGGGCATCCAGGAGAGGAATGGGTGGGTGGGTGGGTGGGGCCAGGGCCAGGATCATGAGGCAATGACAGTGCAGGGCCAGGGCCCAGGACAGGACAGAGACACAACCCTTTCCCTGCATGTTCCTGTGATGGGAGATGGTTTTGTGGGCAGGGGCCAGCCTCTGTGCACAGGACTAGCCCCCATCACAGGGACATGCAGGGAGCAGATCATACCTCCACCATGTACCCCTGTCCCTCTCTATCACCACCCTGCAATCCTGGCTCCAGCCCTGTCTACCCATCCTGCTCCTGAACACTGCTCCCAGCCTGCCCGTGGACCTATCCCATACACCCAGCTAAGCACACCCTGCCCATGAAGGATCCCAGGCCAGTCTTCATGAAGATCCTGCCTGCCCTCTCTGTCCAGTGCACCTGGTAGTGGGTGTTGGATGGATGGGCTGGGGACCTGGGCCCTGCAGCTATAATGGAGACGCTGGCAGCAGCACCCACTAATGTGTGGGCAGGGTAAACCACTGCTATGGGATTTGCTAGGAACCCGAGTCTGGCCACTGGACTGCTCACATGGCACTGCCCAGCACCAGGGACTACAGCCCCCGGTGTACTGGACAGCCATGCACAGGGATAGGGTGGGCTGCACTCCAGGCCAAGTGGCACTTCAGGACATAGAAGTGGCAGGACCAGATGCATGTGCCATGCCCCAGGCTGGCACTTATATCTGGTCTGGGTGGAGCCAAGGGACCCACAGCATGCCAGATAGAATAACCTAGTGGGCTGGATCTGGCCCATGGGCTGTATTTTGCTCACCCCTGGACTAGATGGAGTTTAGCTATGTGGATAAGATAAGAAATGTCACCCACAATTCTGGAAGAGCCTGCAAGACACAGGTATAGCCTGCTTGTGAGGACCTAGAAAAGTCAGAGTTAAAAAGAATACCAAATATCAAAATGACTTATGGGTCAGAGTACTTTTAAGGATCTGGGCTTTAGCACCCATCAGGTATTAAAATAGGAACAAGAAAAAATCTGTTTCTATCTCTCTCAATTCATTTGAACCATTATGTTTTGTACAAAAACCCAACTCCCATAGAGTTTCTTACTATTATGGCTTGTAAGAAAAGTTTGAAGACACATTCCCCTGAGGGCATTCTGAAAACTCAAGAACCAGGAGGAAAATAAAAAACTCCTAAAATTTATCTTTATTAAAAAAAAAAATCATGCCTTTAAAGCCAGTCCAGGGTGTGAATCATAGTTTTGAGATTGACAACGCTGACAATATCTTTCACATTGAATGATAAAGCAAAGCCTGCAGGAGAAAAAGTTGGAAAGATTTCTGAGTTGGGAATCATTGCCCTAAACCCTATTTAATTTTACCCCCCATTTCTATCATATCATGGCAATATCTACATTCACTCATTTTCTACAGCCCCATCTAATCCCTTTCCTTATCATTATAATTTGCTTTCAATCAGCTATTCACATTCTCCCTTAACTTCATATTGGCTAAAATTATATAGAATGAAATGCAAGGGGTTTTCTTTTTTCCAAATATATGTATTCCATGAATAAATTTGAGCAAGAGAAAATGAAAACAGTCTTTCTTGTCTTGGCTTTTGAGGGAGGAGAGCATCTACAAGTTTGTGTGAATCATTTAAGGAACCCCCAGGTTTTATTTCTGCAATATAAGATTGTATTTTTTTCCTTGCAGATTCCTAAACTGTCTGTCATTCTCTGAAGAACTGTCACTGCCATCAACCCTCCAAAGCTAGTCTCATAATGCTGTAAATTTTATGAAGCTTTTCTGAGTATAGCTCAACTCATTTAAATACCAGCAGTTCAAAGTTCTTAAAACAGTCTTTAAAATGTGAGGATTAATTATAATCATATCTAATTTACAGGCCTAATCTTCATAGTTTATTAGTTTAGCATGCTAAACCAGTGTGTAAAGCCAAAGAAACACAGTCTAGGAAGATTATAAACACTCTGGAATTTGGATGTTTCAGAATCGCCAGACTGCAGAGCTTCTTGGCAGTCACAGAAGATGCACATTCTGTCATTTTCTAGCATACAGTATATAATGAGCATGCAGTATTAAACCAAAAGGAGAACATCCAAATTATTATTTTCTTAACATTGATGCTGTTGTGGTATATAGAGGAAAACTAGGCCAGGGTCCTAGTTACTTACGCATACTAGGTACAGGACAGGCAAAATACCTAAAATCCATACCCCCAAAAATCTACAAATGTGAATTGAATTGGCATATGTTATCCTAGTAACGAGTTCAAGAGAAGTCCATAGGGTGTTTATTTGGCATTTTCTGTTCTGATCTGATTCTGATATGTGAAACAATTTTACTTTACATAGAAGATGGGGAATAAAAAGAGACAAAAGCACAGCATGACACACCCAAAATATTAAAATCTTGGAATGAGGATTCCAAAAAGAGCAGATTTGGTTCAAGGATTTAAAGAAAAATCACTCAAATTATATTTGATATCTGGTGCATAAATGTAGAACCCAAGAACAGTAACAAACAACTTTCTAAGAAGTGGGGTACTGTATACCTGGAACATTATCTACTCTGAAGGTGTGTCTACACATACATTTAATCAGAGATCAAATTACTTGCAACTACTTGTGAGTAAATGCTCCTGGAGAGGCATTTACACATGCAGGGGCTTGGTAGCAGATTTGCTGCTCATAGCACCAGACTGGTGCCACTCCCTGTAGCCCTGCAATGGGCCACAGCCACCACCCGGGGGAGCTCCAAGTTTTGGCTGCAGCAGCCAGCAACCAGCAGCCCTCTTCAAATGGCAGCCCTGCTCTCTGCTCCTTGGTCAAACACTTCCCTGGCCAGGAGAAGCATGCAAAGCACAGGAGCAAGGTGCAGCAGCTGTCTCTTTGCCAGCTGTCTTCCCATGCTATAGCTTCTCCAGCCGCTGCCCCAAGAGTGATGACCTGTGCCCTGGGCTTATGCTGGCCACCATGCTGGCCCTGCTGGCCTGCCATACTGACCACTGGCTGGCCCACAGGTGCTTGGGCTATCCTGGCTTCCCCTTGTACAGCAACTGCCTGCCCAGCCTCACCACAACATCCCAGGGCCACCATCACCACGCAGCTGCCACCTGGACCTTGTCCAGCTGGCTTGACCCTGGCAAGGATACCAGTCATGTGTTGCTGGATGCCATTGCTGGTGCTGGCATCACCCTCCTGGTCCTCTAGCCCCACCACCTCTGGGCTTGCTAGGCCAACCATGACTGGTGACTACGTGTTCTTCAGCACACCTGGGATGACAAGCATTGACTGGAGGCATTCAGGATGACTCAGGCCACCTTATAGGATCTCTTGAAGTAGCTCTGGCCACACCTGGAATGGCAGGACACTGCCATGCATCCATGCATACACCCAGATGGCTCTCACTCTATTCAAACTGGCCACACCTGCCAGCTTCTGCTATGTGTTCCATCTCTCTGGGGTGGGCAAGACCACCACTGGGGATGGGGGAGGCCATCCTGGAGGTGTGCAGTGCCCTCCAGGATGTGCTGGGGCATGTGGTGGTCTGTGTGCCTGACACCCTAGCAGTGGTGGTGGGGTTCCATGCCCTGGGTTTCTCCCAGTGCATCAAGGCCCTGAGTAGAACCCACATCCCCATCATCTGTCTGCCTCATGTATATGGACCAGCCCTGCTACTGCTGGAGGGGCTTTCACTCTGTGGTGCTTCAGACTGTCATAGACTACCAATGTGCCTTCACTCATGTGAGTGCCACATAGGCAGGTAGTGGCCAGTGACTTCCAAAACTCTGCCAGGCCAGGCCTGGTGCAGAGCAGCCACTACATGCCAGGGATGCCAAACCTTCAGCTGGGTGCTCTGGTGGTCCCACCTCTCCTCATCAGGGACCCTACCTACCTGCTTCTACCCTGGCTCATGTAGCCTTGTACCATCCAGCTAGAGGCCTGCCAGGCACACTTTAACTGGTGCCTGGGTTGGACCCATGCCCTGGTAAAGTGCGAGTTATGTGCCTCAAGGGATGCTGGTGCACCCTCATTTCCTGCTTTGAGTTCACCAAGCATAACCTCCCACAGGTCATTGTCCCAGTCTGTGTGCTGCATAACATCTTTGAGGCCTGAGGGGAGCTCTTCCTCAAGGCCTAAGCAAAGGAGGCATTATGGGTGGAGGCCACCTGGCTGTGGGAGCACCACCTGCAGTAGCAGTGATAAAAATGTCCCCACCCCACCAAGATCCCAGGTGAGCCTCACACGCGCTATAAGGGGCCTACCACCCCCTCCTGCACTCCCTGCTGTAGCCAACCTGGACCACCACCTATGAACTCCATACTCCCCTGCCTACCGCCAGCACCATGCTTACTGCAGACATATTTCAGAACAAATTTTTATTCCCTTCATATCAAATAGACCCTTTCTTCCCTCTCCTTCCTCAACGAACAGAGCCCCCTTCCCTTCCCTTCCCTTCCCTTTTGCAGCAACAGAGTCCCTCCACCATCCACCCCATCCACCAACAATAAAACACCCTCTTTCCTGTGCAAACTATTTACAACAATGTGCTTTGTGCGTCATCCCAGGGTTGGGGGGCTATGGGATAGGGAGTGGTGAGGCAGTAGAACCTGGGGACAGGCAGTCAGATGAAGCTAGGGTTGGGGGCCAGGCAGTAGGTGGCACAAAGGTGACTGCCAGGACCAGAATGGTGTTCAGTACCCAGCAGACACCATCTGTCCTGCCCTGCCCAGTATCACATTTTGTTCTTGCAGTGCCTCCACCAGCTCATGCTCCAGGGCCAGGAGCTGTGCCTGGAATTCCTACTCTGTCTGGTCTCGTGACTCTTCATGCCACTCCTATGCCAATTCATTCCAGTCCCACATGTCCTTGTGGGTGACATCCTATGCCTGCTAGGCCTGTGCATCTGCCAGCTGGTCCTCTGATGTAATTTCCATCTGGTCCAGGAGGAAGGTGTGGTCCTGGATCCATCTCTGGCAAAGCCAATGCATCCACAGGGCCCTGGCATCCCCAGCACATGATGACCCTTGCAGTGCAGCCCACAGGCACGCAGCCCGACCCTGACTATTTTTTTTCAGTGAGTTTATACTGCAGTTAACCACAATTTTGATTTTTTGATGGATCGGGAGCCTGAAAACTATATCTTGCAGGAGGCCCAAAAAATTGTGGACCAGCCCTGCTCTTTGATGTACAGATCAGGCTGTCTTCATCCCTGGAGTGTCAGGAGTCAGAAGCAGGCAGGGAAGTGCAGAAATCATTCTTTCTTGTTTAACCATGAAGTTTATTGTTCCCAAACCAACTAAAATATAATATCTTCCATATTTCAGGGATCTACTTTGTAGCCCTATTGTTCTAAAAACTCCTGGTTCAGAAATGATACCTTTTATAGTAACTAAAAATAGGAAATTATTAAAATATTAAATAATATTTTTTTAAAGGCGAACGCTTGTTAAGAGGTTTTTTTGGGGCGGGGGGGATGGAGGAATTGTTTGTTTCTGGGGTTTGTTCTCTCTCCCCTGCAGAGCATATGGATAAGAGAAAAGGTTCTGATGAAGTGCCTCAGAGAAGGTAAAAGTACCCTGTAATTTCCAGAAAAAAATCCTTTGAAATAGCCCATTTAATAATGTAATTAAATGAACAGTAAGGACTTATCCCTAACTTTAAGATGTACTCATCTACTTTGGTCCCCACCAGATTGCTAGGAGGCAAAATACCTCCTACAGCAAGACTGGAAGACAGAGTAGCTAGAGAAAAATGTTTTTATCTACTGGCTATTAAAAATTCAAGGGTTCACTGAGCTTTACCAATAGACTCTACAAACAGTGAATAAAGAGTGTCAGGCTTATGGGAAAGACAATAATTTAGGGAGTGCTGCTAGCTCTGGCACATTACTAAAGGGTAAATTCCAAAAAACAAGCATGCTTACGTTGAGAACGTTTCTGTACTAGAAGGTGCTGAGAGGGACAATGTGGGGTATTAGGATGGGCAGTTCTTTAGCTCTGGATCAAATGCGATGTTCCGAAGCATTTCCGTTAAGTGAGTGGAAAAACTTTCCAAGCTGCTGCATGAAAGTTAGCAGAAATAAGACTGTATTTGGAGGAATTGTTTTTCACTATGCCTGTCTGTAATGGACACAGGTTAAGTGCCCCACATTGGTCACTAAACAGATTGGGGCTAGGGGACCCATTAGAACCTCTGGACTGTGTCCAGGCATACAGGGGTGTGCCATTTGAGGTGCCATAAACCTCTTTATGGCACCACAAACCACATGCAATGAACATTAAAATGTGCCCTGCACTGCAGATTTGCAGTGCGAGGTTAAATTTTGCTATTAGGATTACCCACTAGGGAAAAAAAAGACTAAAAAACAGATTAAAAATCAGTGCAACACACGCACAAGTGTGTGCTGGCACAGCCACAGGCCAAGCTCTGGTGCTGGACAGGCTTCCATGCTGCCCAACCTGTGCCACTGCTGCTCTAGGCCACCAGGTAATACTACTGACACTAGCAATGGGAGGATTTGGGCATCGACAGTTTGCTTGGCGCAGGACAATTTGTCTCAAAATAAAGCACAAGTGCAGGGGTAGCACTACAGCAATTCGTGCCACTGCGAGAGCATGTCCCTGCATGTCTAGACATGGCCCTGGAGTCACTTTTTCGGGTATCTACAGGTGTTGGGTTGCTGACCTTCTCTATCCATCATGGTATAATTGCCTGCCCTCAGGGTTAAACACTAGAGCTATGCAAAGCTTTGGACTACACTTAAGATTTGGAAAAGATTTGGACGATTCAGATGCCGAATCAGCATGTCCAAATTGAAGCACTGGCTGCTTTAGGCTTTCTGAATCAATTGAGAAAAGATTCTCTCTCTCTCTCTCTCTCTCACACACACACACACACACACACACACACACGATGCATACACACATAGAAGAAGAAAAATCAGATATTCATAGGAGAAGAAGGGAGTCAGATTATATATAGTAGTTATTAGTTATTAATATTATTATAGTCAGTTTACATAGAAACTGGAGCCAACAGAGAAGTCAGATTCAGGTTGACATTAACACAGTACTCAGAGTCTTAGGAGAAGGAGACATCATTTTAGGTACACATTACAACACAGAAGAAGAACAAGAAGTACAGTAGTAGTCATACCTTCACATTAATAAAACATCACGGAAGAAGACACCACATATAGTTATTAATAATCAAAGAAGAGTCTAGTGCACACATGCAACACAGGGGGAATGACACAGGGGGAATTTGGGGCTCCTGAGGCAGCTCTCGGAGACCACAAAAACTAAGGAGGCGGTAGTCATGGGGGACCTAAACTACCCAGACATCTGCTGGGAGTCACAGACAGCAAAGTCCCGCTGTTCATGCAGGTTCCTATCCTGTGTACAGGATCTCCACCTGACGCAGGAGGTACGCAGTCCCACTACGGGGATGCCTGCATGGTCCCACTACAGGGAATGAACCTGGTATTGGCAACAGGGGATGACGTGGTACGGGACCTACAGATCAGTGGTCACCTGGGGGACAGTGATCACCAAATAATAGAATTCATCATAAGACATTGAGTGGGTAAGGTAATTAGTAAGGTGAAAGTGCTGGACTTTAGGAAAGCTGATTTAAATGAACTCAGGTGATTAGTCAAGGACGCACTGGAGAGTAGGAGTTTTGAAGAGATGGGAGCCCAGGAATGGTGGCTGTGACTTAAGGAAATGATCCTTCAGGCACAGAGGGAGATGATCCTGATGCAAGAAAAAAATGGGAAAGGGGCCAGAAAGCTTCCCTATCTGACCAGAGAAATCCAGAGCAGCCTACAGGCTAAAAAACGAGCATATAAAAATTGGAAACAGGGAGAGATTACCAAAGAGGAGTATACCTCCTCTGCTCGCGCTTGTAGGGAGGCAGTTAGATAGGCCAAAGCTACCATGAAGCTGAGGATGGCATCCCAAGTAAAGGATAACAAGAAATTATTTTTCAGCTATATAGAGAGTAAAAGGAAGGCCCAGGATGGAATAGAACCCCTATTAAATGGGCAGAAGCAATTGGTGATAGACGGGGGGACAAGGCTGAACTCTTCAATGAGTTCTTTGCCTCAGTGTTCCTAAGAGAGGGGCAAGACAGGTCTCTCTCTGGCATTGTGAAGAGGCAGCAGTAGTCATTTCCTAGGCAGTAGGTATGCTGGACATAATAAGTGTTAAGAACTATGTAAAAAATGTGTGATGTCTGTCTGTCTTCTTCTCCACTGTGATGTGTTCATTTAGTATGAATTATGAATGTGAGGTGTGACTATGTTGTCTGTTTTATTTACTCTGAGTTTCATAGATTCATAGATGTTAGGATAGGAAGGGACCTCAATAGATTATCGAGTCCGACCCCCTGCATAGGCAGGAAAGAGTGCTGGGTCTAGATGACCCCAGCTAGATGCATATCCAACCTCCTC
>JAGPOW010000261.1:23849754-23862477 GCA_030014935.1 Caiman crocodilus
AAGTGTATAAGCTCAGTAATATCTTTGGGTCTGTATTCTGGGTTGTAATCTTGTTCCTGTAGATATGTAAGGCAGGCTTGGATGCCATCCTGGTGTGGGGTGTTGGTATATAGGCTGGTAATGTCCATGGTGGCTAGGAGTGTGTTGCTGGGAAGGTGGTCTATGTTTTTAAGTTTCCGTAGAAAGTCTGTAGTGTCTCGTACAAAACTTGCAGTGTGGTGACAAGCGGTTTTAGGACTGATTCAACAAAACCTGATATTTCCTCAGTTAGGGTCCCATGGTTGGATTTGATAGGTTTGGGTTCCCTTGTTTGTGGATTTTAGGGAGCATGTAAAAAGTCCCCGGGTTAGGTAGCGGGGGGGATCAAGGTCTGTAGTTTTTCTTGTAGACTTGATGGAAAAGATTTGATGTTATTGTTGAGCTTTTTGGTGAAAAGGGGAGTAGGATCTTCTTGTAGTGCTTTGTAGTAGGTGGTGTCCGACAGCTGTCTCTTGGCTTCCTTTATGTAATCCTCATGGTTTAGGATGACTATGGCCCCTCCTTTATCTGCTGGTTTTATTACATTTGGTGGTTAAATCTTAGCAATTCTATGGCTTTTTTCTCTGGTAGAGAGAGGTTGTTGTGGTGGAGTCTGTTGCTGATTATTTCATTGTTCATTCTTTCCCTGAAGCAGTCAATGTAACAATCAAGTTTTGGGTTTCGTCCACTGCGGGGTGTCCAATCTGATGTTTTTTGGGGAGATCTGAAATTCAGAATTTTGACAATTAATTCTTTGATAAGGTTTAATTTTGGAAAAAAAATAACTACCCAAAGCATCAGGAAAGCAGTGCATCTTACACACCAAAACATTTATAAAAGGCCATAAAAAACAACTTTTTTTTTCTCTCAAATTTCATCCAGCTCTAATTGCTATAGCAATAGATATAGAATATGTAGACTTCTTTCTTGGATCTCTCAAGCATATTTTAAGAAACTTTGCAGCATCAGGACATCGGGCACTGTGATCCTTCCCTGCTTTCCCTGTGGCAAGATAAGGCATTTTTTCTTGTGGTTGTGTCAGGGACGATTGTGTAGTTTTGCTAATAGGTTAGGCCAGTGCTGTCCAATGTTTTCTGGTCTTTAGGCTGAATGAGCAATGCCAAGTCCATCTATTGGCAGGATCCAGTCTGTGGGCGGTACTGGCTCATCTGGTGCCCAATTCAGCCACATAGAAATGGCCTGACTGGGGCTGAAGAAGCCACACACAGTCAGGACCCAATTCAACTGCATGGATATGGCTGCATCAGGCCCTAGCTCAGTTTAGCCATGAAGAAATATGGTCCAATTCCTCCACACAGGGATGGCCTAGTCAGGGATGATCCAGATGTATGGGGCTTAGAAACTTGGTGGTCGGGGAGTATAGCCAATGTTAATTGCCATTGTTCCCCCACCACCAAGTTTTTGGACCTGTGAGAAGACTTATAGGCCATATCTGGCCCATGGGGTGGGGTTGATTACCCCTGAGTTAGACAATACATTTGTATAGGATCAGTTGGATAGGGATGATCCTGCCTCAAGTCCCATTCAGCCCTACTACTCTTATGATTAGGGATCTATCCAATTTCAGGAGGCAGATATCAGATTTCAGGGGCAGATTGTGGAGCCAGCTGCCATTTTTGTGGGCTAATTGTGGCAGCCTCCCCATGCCTATGACTGACTGAGGGGCCCTGGTGTCCCCATCTCTCACTGCTGATTCGTTGACAGGCCTGTCCATCATATGGCCCTGCCTTGTGCTGCAGATTGGCCAGGAGAGCTGTCCATCGTATGTCCCTCCCACCCTTGCTGCAGATTGATAGAGAGGGCCTCATGACAGGCAGCCCTGTCAGCCAATTATTGGCAAAGGGTGGGGGTGGCAGCCATACTGGCTGTTCCTCTTTGTGTTGGCATTGCCCCTATGTTTTCCCTGAAAGGCTGTGTAGCCAGGACACAGAGCCACAAGGACTGCTGACTTCCACTGGGGAGCCAGTGTTTTATTTTTAGCAATTTCCCCCCCTGTGGATTTCACAGACTTTTCCCAGTTTTCATGGACAATGCCTAATTTTGTGATTTCCATGAAATCCACAAAATTGCAAGTTGAGTAGTTCCCTATTTATGATTCTATGTATAACTACAGTAAAAGCTGCTGTAACCGGCACTTTACAAGCTGGCATGCTGTATTAACTGGCATGCCAGCTTGTAAGGTAAAAGTGAAACTGGAAGTGCCCACTGTGGAGGAAGCCCCCATGACCTGGGGTAAAACAGCCTGTGTTGCCATGCCCCCATGGCCTGGGGCAAAGCAGGCTGTGCAGGTCCTGCTTCCCTGTCCCTCAGGACCTGGGGGCATGTGGGAGGCAGGGGATTGTGGCGGGAGGGGTGGTGACACTCCGGATGCGGTGGGAGAAGCCACGGCCTGAACAGGCAAAGTTGCTTGCTTGGACCTCTCAGTTAACCGGCATATTTTGTTACCCATTTCCCATGGGTGCCGGATAACAAAGCTTTTGCTGTACCTTAATTAAGCTTCCATTTTACCCAATCTCTCTCCTGTGCAAAAAAATATCAGTTAACTAAAACACGCTCCTTGATTACATACGAAATCAGATGCTTAGAAAATTGCATGCCTATACTCTGCTATGGCATGGATTCTTGAAGTAATGCTATAAGAGCCACCATAGACAAGTCTGTGAACATAATGATCACATTATCATCAGAAAAAAGGCACGATACTGAAATTAAACAAAAAAAAAATGAGCTTTGCAGGTTTTACACAAAGCTCTAATTTTGCTTCATGATTTTTAGAACCATACATAGAACAGAAATTTCACTTTGTGAAGGTTTTAATATTTTGAAATGTTTATTGTGTCTAGTAAGGAACAAAACTTGAAGATAATAATATTTAATTTTAATTTCAACTTCAAATTTTTTTATAATAAAAATAGATACATAAATTAAGAGTCAACTTGAGACTACATAAAATATCTTCTTTAAAAGTGTTGATATTTTTTAATATTGTTGGAATTTTCTCCCCCTTTTACCTTTGGAAGAAAGTGTGATGAATTTGGCAGGGCTTTTTGAAGTATTTCAGCTTCAACTGAACTGCAGTCTCTGATAGAAAATGTTTCTGAACTAATTTTTCCAATTTGCTCCAGGTATTTCTGACTACATATCATGTATCATCCTATCAGAAAACAGCTGAAACCCTTTACCTTAATCCTACAAAGACATATGCCTGTGCTTATAGCTTAACTTGATTTCATGAGCGTAGTCCCACTTTACAAATTACATGGGCAAAATCATTTTAAAATCACAATACTGTGTTGCCACCATTTTATATTTAGGTACTCTTCAATAACTGAATTAATTTTACTTGGCAATATCAGTTATAATTTGTAACATCAGTTTGCCAGAACTGCTTCCACTCCTTTAAAGTCACCTGAAGTGGTGTTGAGGGGTTGGGATGTAAGTGGTTTTGGGGCCTATACTGCTGACCATCTGCAGATAGCTGAATTTCATACATTTGTAGTATATGATCATTGACTGTCTTACTAATAAAAGAACTAAGAAGCCATATATTCAGAAAGGAGACAAGAATGTTAGAGGAAAATAATGCCTCAGCAGTGAAGGAAAATGTAGATACAGAATAAAAAGGTCACATGAAGTGATGGATCAAAGATAAATACCACCAGCAGCCAGCCACCAGAAAGAGGAATAAATTTAAAAGTTCAGGAAAAGAGTCTGTGAGTGTCAATAAGTAGGCTTATAGGATTCATTAAAGCGAAGTTGCAACTCTTAGTGGAAGATGTGTGAAACAATGTATAGATGACAGAAGGCCTTTACATTACGTAAAATAAATCCCTGTACATGTTCCTAATTTCCATTTCTGGGAAATGTTCTCTAAGTCTGCTAAAAGCATTTGAAGCTGAAAAATGAGAGTTTATTCCAAACCAAGCAATTTAGCCTCTAGCATTTTTAGATCCAGAAATGAAATATGGTTAAGTGCAGCATGGAAAGGTTAAAAAAAATACCTGGCAAGGGGGAAGGGAGGAAGGTTAAACAAGTTAAAAAGGGGAAGAAAAGGTGCATCATCCAGGCTTATCAGAAAGCCTTTGGTACTATAATTAGTGCAATCTTAGGCCAGGATGTGGTAGGACAAGAAAAGTCTATATGGAGAGGAGAAAAAGTTTATTTATTTGAAACACTTTTTGGGTAGCAAAATCCCTGTGAGGCAAAATTCTCAGAGCTTGGCTTGATTGGCTTCTGAAGCTGAGGAGAGCTTACAAACCAAAGTCTTTATGCCATGGGTGAATGGGAGTTTCTTGACAAATTTGCAGATGACACAAATTGGGAAGGATTTTGAGCACATTGGAGGACAGGAGCATAGCTCAGAAGGATCTTGACAAATTGGAAAGCTAGACTGGAGCTAACAGGATGAAGTTCAATGCTGATAAATGCAAGGTGTTCCATGGGAGGAATACAGGAAAACACAAAGTGGGTGACACAAGGATGGATGGCAGCACTATAGAGAAGGATCTGGGAATCTTGGTATATCACAGACTCAGTGTGAGTCTGAAGTCTGATGTAGCTGCACAAAAGGTGAATGCAGTATAGGGATACATCAATAAAAGTATTAGGTGAAAAATACAGGAAGTGATAATTTCTCTCTACTTAGCACTGATTAGAGCTCATCTAGAGTATTGCGTGAAATTTTGGGCTTCACATTTTAAAAGGGACACGGTGAAGTTCAGAGGTGTGAAGCAAAAATGATAAAGGGCTTGGAAGGTAAGTCATACAAAGAGAGGTTGAAGGAAATAAATATGTGTAGCTTGCAGAAAAGGAGCTTAAGAGGACATGATAGCAGTTTTCAGATATCTGAAGGGCTGCCATGAAGAAGAGGGAAAACATCTTTTTCCTCACTGCAAAGAGTAGGGCATGGACCAATGGCTTCAAGTTGCAGCAATGTAGGTTTAGACTGAATGCCAGGAAGAACTTCTTCACTGTTAAAACAGTGAGGAAGTGAGACAAATTGCCTAGGGAAACTGTGGAATCTACATCATTAGAGACATTTTAGAAGAGACTAGCAAATTGACTGTCAAGAACGACCCGGGGTAGGGGTAGAGGGCAGAAGCCTACGTCTGCACCCCACCCCACCACATCAGGGCTGGGCCCACTCCCCCTCTGCTGCTGTGGGGCCATGCCACTGCTGTCTGTCTGGAATGCTGTTGGGACACTCTGATTAGTCTGAAACAACTAATCAAGTGTGGATAAAGCAGGTGGAGGAGCCTGTTGCAGAGGGGAAAGTGGAGGAACCTGCAGGGGAAGGGAAGGTGGACCCCTGAAGTGGTGAACCCTCCCCACTACAGGCAATTCCTATGGAAGGAGAACCCAGTTTGTTGAAGGATTATTTTTAAAGCATGGACAGACAAACAGATTAAGGCTTTTATAATATTAGAAGTGGATAAGCATTGTTTAGGAATAATTTAGGAGTAGCTATGTCTATGTTCTACTTTGGGAATTTCACATGTTACTTGACTTTCCTGGTTGCCACATGGATCTGGGAAGGTTTTCTTTCCCCCCTTTAAATGATATACATCAGGTTTTTTTTTTCAGCTTCCTTATAGGTGTTGGATGTTGCCTGCAGCCAAGGGTGGTGATTTTGATTGGGAAGTTCCAGTGTTCCTGCTGGGATATAAACCTGGAGGCTCCTAGCTGAAGGAACTTGCCCTGATACTATATTTGGGGTCAGGGAAAAAAAATATTCCATGGTCAGATTGGTACAAACTGTGGAGTTTTTGCCTTTTATCATGCAGGGCATAGCCCTCTTTCTTGGGTCTCTCGAGCATATTCTAACAACCTTCTCAGCAACAGGACATTGGTCACTCTGGTCCCCCTGCTTTACCGGTCAGGTTAGGGTGTTATTTCTTGTGTTTACATTAGAATTGACTGTAGTTTTGCTAGGAGGTTACATAATGGATTTATATTGGATGGTTTAGATAGGGATGATCCTGCCTCATAAATGGGGTTGGACTAGATGACCTCTGGAGGTCTCTTCCAGACCTAATTTTCTATTATTCTATAATTCTGTGGCTGCCTCAGTCTAACTCATCTGTAAAAGATCTAGATAATTGGAAGGAGATAGAATACAGGGAACAAAATTATATTCCTCCCTCTCCCCAAAAAGTAAAAATGGGAAAAAGTAGTGGTTTTTTACTCTTCTTTCGGGCATTCTTTCCAAGGGTCTTTTAAAGTAGAATGAGAAATGTATGAAATAGGACAACAAACATAATCAGGGGCATGGAGAAGTTGTCATTCCAGGACACTAAAAAGTCTTAGCCTTTTTAGTTGTGAAAGGAGAAAGCTAAGGGGGGATATGATACAGGTCTATAAAATCATGAAGGGAGTGCACCAAGTTAATAGGGAACTGTTGTTCTCAAAGTCCCAGAATACTAGAACTAGTTGAGAACAACTGAAATTAGTAGGGGATAGGTTTAAAACTAACAAGAGAAAATATTTTTTTAATGAAAGGTGTAGTTACCTTGTAGAATTTATTGCCACAGGAAGTGGTAGAAGCAGATAGCATAGACAAGTTCAGAAGGGCAGTAGACTAATTCATGGATGTATTTCCTCTGGCCTCTCTAAACCAACAATGATGAATGCCAGGGAACAGATCACTCTAGTTTTATCCAGTTCACTGTTCTTCTATCATCCACCTGTCGCTGTCAAAAACAAGATGCTTGGCTAGATGGACCAGTGTTCTGACCCAATATGGCACTTCTTATGTTTTTATGTCTTATTCCAAAATATGGCTCCATCTGTTGCAAGGGATGAATGAACCTATCAAGCAGAATAGTTTAGTTTAGAGAATCCCTTCCTGTCCACGAAAAATGAATTCACCCTATAAGAAAAAACAATGATATATGACTCCAGTTAAAATTGGCTTAAGAAAAGTGAGCACTGAAGTAAAATTTCAGTCATGCACACATTTGATTATATAACCCTCAGGATAGGTCAAAACTGGAACATATCTAGAAAAGATGTACAATTTCTTACTACAGGTCTTCAAAAGTAAAACTGATACATACCATGTTTCATTTCAGTTTCACATTTGGCCGTTTTGGAGGGAGAGTGATTCATTTCGGTGTATTGGATCACTGTTCCATTTTGATTTGGCCGAATCTGTTTTGGACTTTTGGCACTGTTTCAGTGATTCGGCCATAGGCTATAATGGGGAATCACTAAAATACCTATGTTTTTTTATTTCTTGCTTGATTCAGATGAAAATTTCAGGGATGATAACCCCTTCTGAGAGCATGAAGCCTGCTAAGATTCAACGAGATAGATGCAGGGGGGTTGTAAAACTGCCTCAAACTGTTCAAAGAAAAACTTGTGTCACATGTTTGTGTTAAAACAGAGTGGGATGAAACCAGCAGGGAGGGTAGCCCCTTCTGAGGCCATGAAGCCCACCAGGTTTCAAGGAGATAGGTGTAGAGATTTCTGTGAAATTGCACCTCTAACTGCAAAGCAAAACTCATGATGTATTAATTTGTGTGTGTGTTAAGGAAGAATGGGATGAAAATAGCAGGGGCCACCAGCAGTCCCACTAAACCTCCAAACCCTGAGAGGGTGCAGCTTTAGATCATTCCCAGGACCTGGGGTCTCCTCCTTCCCCATAGCCCCAGCCCATACCTCCAAGTTCATCCTGGCATGGAAGGTCAGCAGGGAGATGTTCTTCCCCTGCTGGCTGGTTATGCAGTGCATGCTGCCTCCAGCTCTGATAGCGGAACATTAAATGATTAAAAAAAAAAAAAAAGATGGAGTGAGGAGGGTGACACTCACTCTGTTGCATGTGGAGCTTGAGGAACCTTAGCAGTGGGAGGTTCAGTACCAAACTTCAGGAACTTTGCAGGCCAACAGAAACCTCAGGAACACTAGCTACTCCAGCAAACCAAGATCCAAGGAGATGCAGTGGGTGCCACAACATCCCCAGCAATACTGAACACCCTCTCACTTGGAACACTGGTCAGTGGACAGAACAAGTGTTCCCAGGGAGCCATAGCCAGATCCTGCCACATTTGCCTGTGGCTTTCCCAGTAGGCAAAGGGATTGCTGAGCAATGTCTCCACATCGCCAGCAAGATAGGGAGCCACTGAGGCACTACCTCCCCAATGCTGGGGTCTGGTGCCTATGGACCCCAACATGGAAGCCATGACTTTGGCCCACATTGGCAGCACTTATGGTAGAGAAGACTGGCTAGTGGATGGAGTGTTGGTACGGGACAGTGGTTCCCCATCTTCCACATCACCCCAGCTCTACCCTTCTGCCTCCCTGACTTTGTTCAGCAGAACCTGCATCCAGTGATCCAGGTTTTTCCTGGCACACATGGTTCCCTTCACCCTTGGGTCACACATGGCCACCAGCATGTGGACCGTATTGGACCACATCAGATCCAGCCATTTCTTGATGCCCTCCTTCAGCTGCTTCACCAGTGCCTGCATCTCTGGTGACAGTGGCATGCCCCAGTCAGGAACATTGATCTTCTGGAACTTCTGCATTTGGTTCTGATGCTCCCTCACTATGGGGATCACCTGGCTAAGGAGGGCATTGCCAGTGCTGATGGTCTCAGTGGCCTTGGGGAATGGCTTGAGGACCACCAAGATATGGGAGATAGTATCCCATGTTAACTTTGTTAAGGGGATCATTGATCCCAATCTCTCCAAGCAAGGCCTTTTCATAGATGTCCTTCTGTTGCTTGACCAGCCTTTTGAAGATCAGGTATGTGGAGTTCCACTGAGTCTCCACTTCCTGCATGATTTTGCGTTGTGGATGATCAGCTCTGCCTGTTTGTGTCTCAGCATCTTGCCCTTACTTGATGCTCTGATGGAAGTAGCCTGCCACCTTCCTGCATTTTGAAATGAATTGGCTGATTGTGATGACACCCTCCTCAGCAGCCCTGTCCCCCTCGAAGTTGTCTGTGACTATGAGGTGGAACTCGTGCCACACAGTGGATGCCAAAAAAATTGGCATCATGGACCACCTTGATCATATTAGATAGGGATCATGTTGAAGTTAGTGAAGTTAGTGACCATGAACCCACAGATGAGCTCACCCTTTCCAATGAGCCATCCCTGCACCATGTGGTGCATGGACGCCATGATCTCCGTTGCCATGTGGGACTCATCCATCACCTCCTTTGTCTTTGCCTTTCCCCCACTGTTCCAGGGTGGTCTGCCTCTGTTTCTGGGGGACAGGGGCCTTGGAGAAAGAGGTGGACTTCCTTTTAGGCACACATCCATTGGTGCCAGGCTGAGGAGGAAAAAGGGGGTGGTGGCATGGGGGTGGCGCTTCCTGATATGTATCAGCATCCCCATGGTGCTGAAGTGTTTCTTGTCCTTGCCCTGGTTGGTCTTGCATAGGCAGTGCAGGCAGATAGCATACTTGGGATCATCTGCCACCTCAAAATGATCCCACACTACACTACCCCCTCACTTCTGGGGTGTGGGTATGGATCCTGCCTGATCCCCCACACCCCAGCAGGCAGAGACACAAGAACAGGAGGAACTGACTCAGCTATGCCACTTGCCTCCACAGCCTCAGCCTGCTCTGAGGTGCTTTCTGGAGAAGGAGACCTGGGCTCTAAGGGAACTTTGAGGGATGTGGAGCAGTATTTCAAATTCCCCGTCCTTCCCCAGACCTTCTCTGGCTATGGCAATGAGCTCCTCTGGTTCCAGATCCAACTCCTCCCCTGGCACTGGAAGACTCACACTGGGAATAAAAATTGGGGTGCAGGAGACTATCATGCTGGTGCTTGTCATGCTGGCGGTGCTGGGAGTTATCATTCTTGCTGTGTTACTGGAGGTGGGGCAGGTACAGACACTGCTCCCACCCCCTTGCTGCCACTAGCAGCAGAAGCCTCGTGGCTGCTAGGCAGAGTGTGCATCTAAGTTTGGGGGTGAAGGGGAGGGACTTGCAGCTCTGACCCTACCCCCTCTAGCCCCTCTTTCTCCCCTGCCAGAAGACCTGGCACCTGCCTTTCCAGCACATTTCACATTTGCTGTTTTGGAAATTGTGTGTGTGTGTGTGTGTATAATATATCTTGTCTGTGCTTAAAATGTGTTTGTGTGTGTGTGTGTGTGTAATATATCACAATATACATGTGCAATGTATCTTCTATCTGTAATATATTGAAAAGGTGTGTCAAATCCTTTCCAAGAAGAGAGACTAGCAAGAGACTGACTAATAGTAAGCCAGCCACTGCAGTCAGCCAGTAACTTTCACACACTGTTACTTCCAGACAGACAGCTCACAAAAGGCAGAGAAAGGCTTCACACAGAGCATAATATGCTGTTTTTCTATCCCTCCCCCAGAGCACAGGGATTGGAGGAGACCTCAGGGACAGATTGCAGACACTGGACAACTACAGATGTCAACATCAGAGCAGTCCTTCCCCCCTTCTCACTCCCTCTTCTGAGTTTGTTTGCCCACAAGCCCACCTCCAAAACATTTGAAACATTCCAAACTGTTTTGGATAATTTTGTTTCATTCTGGAGATGTTTTCAAGCCTTCGTTTTGCATTCGGTGTTTCAGGCACCAAAATGGGCCCAAAACCCTCTAAACAAAATGACTGCCAAAATTTCACACAGCCCTAATCTCTACCCCTTTTAGGCCTAGTTTCAACTCTCTAGAATCCTCAGATCTGAAATATCAAGAAATCATCATCCTGAATTTGTTGACCTTTTCAGTAGGTTTGGAGTGTTGTTTCTGTGATGATTCAGGAAATTTCAAGAGACAGGGCTTTTTGTGACATCATTTCTTGGACCAAGTGTATAGCTGAGAAACCTGTTAGAAAGTTTGGTCCAAAAAAAAAATCACAAAAAACCTTGCCTATCAACATTCCTTGCAATGTGGACGATATCAAAATTAGCCATTGACAATGAAGAATCTATTACGTGAAGCAGAAATAGCCCTACACCTGCATCTGCATCTTCTATGACTTGAAGGGTATCTGTTGCCCAAAAGCTTGTCTAACAGTTCCCCCCCAACTAAATACAGTTGGTTCAAGAAAAGATAACAGAAAAAGCCTTGCCTCTTGTCTTTTTAATAAGCAAGATAAAAATATTAGAGGCTATTCAATAATATTTTAGATATCCCCCCCACCACACACACACACTGTTTTCAACCCAAATAGGTAGGTCAAATAGTTTGTGCCACTTGCAAAAGGGTAGTGGGTCACACCTGATGATGGAGTTGGATATTTATTTAATGCATTTTTTTTATTTACAAAGGGTATAAATACCTTTATAAATCTGGTCCTTAGCCCTTTGCAGCAGTGTCTATTAACTTTAAAAATCTAGTGCTTGCAACTCTTTTTGGTTGGTGATCCAGTCCTTATCTCTAGGTAAACAAAGACAATTACTTTGTTTATTCATTAGAGTTCATTGTTTATTCATTCAGTAGAGTGCAACTATTGAAATTTGTATAGGGGATATACAGTAAAATATATTTAAAAGCCCACTTTGTATTTCAGTGATAGCAAATGACAGTTAACTTACTAAAGCAATACACCAGAGAATATACTTCAGTTAACAGATAGACTTTGAAATATTTTTTTCAAGGTTAAGATATTCATATCTTTTGATCCAATATGGAAGTATATTCCAGAGTCAAAAAACACACCTTTGACTTAGCTTCTTTTGGTTCCTTTGATGTGGCTCGGTAGTATATAGATGGCTCTAATTATACAACTTGCAAATTGTCCTGATGTAACTTTTCAAGGAAAGGGACTGAATATTGACTGAATTATTGGTTTGATTATGCCCTCTAACATGGATGATCAGTTCTTTCTTGATTTACTCTCCACTTTTTTCCTCTAATGTAGGCTTGCTATCAGTGAACATCAACCTTAAGGAAGTTCCTGAAGAATTTGGAGCTTCTGAAGTGGTTTCCCAGAAATTGCTGACTTGAGAGGAATGGACCTAATGAGCTGTTGCAACAGATAACTGAATCTCTGCAATGCCATCTATCCCTTCCATGCTCCTACCTATAACTTGAAGAAATGTATGCTGAGGACCTCCAGCTGGGTTTTCTGAGCCTTCTTTTGCTTCATCGGTAACAAAGTGATGGCAGTAAAATATTGTCAACAGAACAAAAGTTTAGAAGCTTGGAAATGAGCAGGTAAGAAATATGCCTGTGACCTAAATTCTGATTAAACCACCATGACATCAGGATTCTCATCATAATCCCTTACTGTGGTCTGCATTTTTCCTGAACATATAAACAAAAGTTCTGTTATGATTAAGTTTTAGTCACAGAGAGTATGGCTCACACCAAGAATTTTCTCTGAATTCCTTGGACAATTGATACCAGATCCTCTTTATTGTATGACTATGACCTTAGGCCAAATAAAGTTTTGGATATGCTCAGCTAATTGTCATGAATTTCCCATAATACTAAGGGACTTTTGTGCTGAAATTCCATGCCAGCTGAAATTCAGCATCTTTTGCAAAGACAGAACAATATAATTATAGCAATTAAAGAAAAGAAAAGAAAAGAAAAGAGTTGATAACTGGTGCTTTGATATATAAGAACTTTTTCATAGTTTCATAGTAACTAGGGTCAGAAGGGGCCTAGAGCAGGCCATTTAGTCTGACCCCCTGCCAATGGCAGGAACGAGTGCTGGGGTCACAGGACCCCAGCCAAGTACCTATCTAATCT
>JAGPOW010000261.1:23869257-23887182 GCA_030014935.1 Caiman crocodilus
TGGGGTCATCTAGACCCAGCACTCTTTCCTGCCTATGCAGGGGGTCGGACTCGATGATCTATTGAGGTCCCTTCCGACCCTAACATCTATGAATCTATGTCATCCACTCTCTGGATATGAAGTTCATCTTGAAGCACAGCAGAATGTGGGCATGTGGCAGGCCACACTTTTGCCACTCAGTTGTGTCCATGTAGCACTGAATGGCTTCAAAACCTTTCCCTTGTTGATGAGATTCATTAATGCCTTCACTTTTTGTTGGAATACTCTTGCCAGCAAATCATGCTGATCCTGTGATTTTTGTCCTGGCATCAGTTCATTAGCCACTTCTGCCCAAGCTGGGTTGCAGATAAAGGTAACGAAGAGATCAGGGTGGTCATAGTTTCGCACATATGTCATGGCATCCTGAGTACGCTCATGCATGTAGTGAGACCCACCTGTGAAACTGGAAGGCAAGATATCCAATTGACCAACATTGGCAGCATCTCCATCATTGTTCATGGCATCTCTGAGGTGAACATGGTTTTCAACTTTGAGTTGTCTATGGTTCTTTTGAATGAATCTTAACCTTTCTGCTTTGATTTTGGCATACCTGTTCACAGCAAATTGGTGGAAGACATCTTTGAAACACAAAGTGTGATTGAAATATCTAGCTCACAGCATCATCCTGTAGGCATAAAGTCCATGGCCGAAATCTTTTTTTGAGTTGGCAGCCCCGTTGCTGGGTTTGTTTGTAGCAGTTCAAAATGGTAGCTATCATTGCCATGCCAGAAAAGTAGTGGATACTGAAGTGCATCATATGATCACTGTGTCTCAGCAATTCTCTGGAGGGAGTTGTTCCTGAGTTACAACATAATGTCTTGATTGCCATGTTGTTCATCAGCCAGAATGACAGCCACTTCTGATGTTGTGGGTGCATTGAAGCACCACTCATGCTCACGAGCTGGAGTTTTCTCTGCCTGAATGGCAACATTATACTTTGGAGTCATCTTCTCCATAGCACACTTGAAACTGTAAACAGCTGTTTTTCTTGTGGAGCAAGGAAGTCTAGCAAGTCTTGCAACTGCACCACCACCTGCAGGTTGATTTGAATGACATTGTTGCAACACTGTTCAGCCTGCTTCATATTCTTACCCATGAAGTAGATCTGCAGGAATTTGGGCTCTTCTTTTGGGAGTGGTATCAGACTGCCAATCCAATGATAAACCTGGCTCTGTACTCTAAATGTGGGCATGTAGCCAGATTCTCTGATGTCTTTTGTGGTGCCAAAAGACGTCGTTTGGAAGTATGAGTTGTATCTTCTAATGTTGCTTTGGAAATGACGTGCATCTGAAGTGTTGCCTGTCAACAATGTATGAAGGGGCTCAGGAGGATCATTCATTTGGAGTAGTTGAACCTTGCCACTGTTACATCATATCCCTGGAGCTTCTCCTTTCCATCTCATTGCAAGGCAGTGGCTGCAAGAAGTCACCATTGAGCCAATTGTAACTAATGGATCAGGACTGTAATCCAAGGCTGGATTGTAGAAGAATGCAGTTTTCTTTTTTTTTTTTCCCTCCAGGGCTGGTTCCTGGCTGCAGCCATTGCTGTTCTGTTTGTTTCTTGCCTTGTCACCAGCTGTGCAAGAGTTTCGTTTCATTTGCTTTGCATGCAACCATCGCTGCTCTGTTTGTTTGTCATGTTGCATCTTGCTGCTCTGGAGTCTCAGTTGCTCTGGCTGCAGCTTTTGAAAGTCAATTTTTGGCAAGTTTGTTTCTTGTAGATGGCCTTACAGGGAATGCCTCTCACAACCCTCTAATCAATCCCTGAGAAGGCCCAGTATGGTTTTCTCCCTGGACCTTCCTTAAGCCCTCACTCCACCTGTCCTGTGGGTGCTCTGAGGTCCTGTTAACCATTCCAAACCATAACCCTTAGGGGAATACTCCTAAATACAGAGCCTTCTCCAGCTGTACCAGTTGACCTTGGCCAGGAGTTTTGAGCTTTGCTAAATAATGTTTTGCACATGCAAATTTATTCTATTTCTTGGGGCTGACCTGTCACAGGGGGTAATGCAGTATAGATCAAACAATCAGCAATTTTTTTTTAGCCAAATCAAAAAAATAACCCCCAGGTGCATGCCCCAATGGTCCCTTTAGTACGCATACAAAGTTTCAGGTCTCTAGGTATCATGGTCTTGGAGCTATGGCACGTGCGCGCGCGCACACCCCTCCCCCATTTATTAGTATAGATTCATTTGCTCCCTCAATTCCCCACAAACCTTACCTAAATGACAAGATTATATACTGCAATTTGTTAGAAATCTGTGATGCACTTGTATTTCAGTGCATTATCTCCTAAAGTCAAATTCAATGTACATTTAAAAATAAAAATAAAGAAAAAAAGATTAAATTGTTTTTTTTATTTCCCAATTCTTTATGTCATAACCATCTTCCAAAACAATAACAAGAAGGACTGCATGTATATTAAGACAGCATTTCTTCTTGAATTCAAACATCTCTAAAATGATTCAGTATGAGCATCTAAACCCATCTGTATAAAGGTCATATGGAGTCTGGCTGGGCAGTGACACGACAAGGCTAACTACACTGCATTTAATAAAAGGTACTAAATATTTTCTCTCCACAAAGAACAACCTGAGCATGGCCAGTGTTCAAGTAGTTTTCCCTGTATTGCTTTAAAGAAGTGCTTCAGTTTTTTTAGACCTCTCAGTTTAATCATAAAAGCTGAGCACCATCAGGAAAAAAATGAAATCAAGGACCACAGAAGGTCAGATTGCATGTCCTTTAGAGTCCCTATCCATGTCTAAACATGGTTTTGGCTACAATTAATATAATCGTATTATTAAGTTACCTGTCCCTCCAGTGATATCCAGTTGACTTCAGTGATAATTACAGTCTGAGGGTTGCATAAAGGCTGAATATACTCATTCAAATAATTGGGGAGAATTCTCCCAGGTTTTTTCTCCTCATAGGAAACCTTACCCAGAGCTTCATGTACAGACATTCAGATACTGAGGTTCTGATGAGTGGTGAGCTTATAGTAATAACATTGTGCAACTGGGCTGGAGGGGAGAGTAGGTTTCCACACATCTCAATGTGCTCTGCAAGTTCCCTTAATTTGCCTGGTGACAGACTGCAGCAGTGTGTATGTCAGCCCTGATTGGCTGACCCAGACTGTACAGTCAGCCTGTGTTTCCCTGCAGCACAATGTAGGAATTGTGAAGGGGCATATTTTGCTCCCAGCATGAGCAACATAGTCTTCCCAGGGAGGAGGAAGAGGGATGGGGACAATACTGGAGGATTATGTTCTCTTCTGAGAGAAGCCACTGCATGTATACATATGTACACAGCGTTTACAGAAACTCCTCTGGGAATGATTTAAACCTGGGGCCAAATACAGCCAGTCAAAAAGCCAGAGGCTGAATCAATTCAATCTTTGCAGGTTAGTCTAAACTGCATAGATTGAACCAATAAGCAGACAAACAGACATACACTTTTGACTCTAGAAAGGCAGCCACATGCCTGCAGGGGCCCAGGCCAGAAGTTTGGGGAGAGGTGGGGGAAGCACTGTAGCAGGCAGCTTGGACCAAGGCTAGCCCGCATACCCTGAAAAGGGGAGTTTGCAGGGGAGGTGCAAAACATCCTGGAATCTGTGTGGACTGTGAGTTAACTTGAATATGGAGAGGATCTGGGACAAAAGTTCATTCAACCAATTTAACCTAAATAAGTCTGATACTATATCCATCCAGTTTTATCTTAAACAGTTTTGGCCATTTCAAAAGTGATTTATGTGCACTGACCTTCTGTTGTGTTACAGATTAGAACCAGTTTCTGATCATCTATACCAATTTATGTGTAATTTGTGTCTCTACCCTGCTTGTTCTCACATTATTTTTCTCTTGGAGTGTCCATTTTTCCTGTTGGAGAATAAACCTAAACACCTGTACACTTGTGGTTTCTCTTGGGAGAGTAGTAACTCTCCCAGGAGAAAATAAATGTCTGTATGAGACCTAGATTGACCTAAACAGAGTTAGCTAAAAAAAGCTGTGTGCCCAATCTAAGTGAGTTAATCTGAGGAAGCATAGTGACTTATATTGAGATTGGGTTAACCTGATCTCATGTACACCTGCATGCATTCACAGTCCAGCCCCAGTGCTGGAAAATCCTAGCTGCACACCCCAGCCCCTGGGCTTTAGTATTCTTACTCCTTCAACTGGGTTTTTAACCTCTTTGATCAAACAGTTCCCCACAAACCCAACAACCACACCTTGCAGACCTACCAGCCCCCACTCCCAGTCTCTCCATCTTCTCTCCCCATACCTGCCAACCCCCCTATACATGGTCTAGCCCTCCATTCTGCCTGACCCTCTTCCCTACCCTAGTTACTTACATGGGTTTTCCCATATGGGTTCTGGGAACAATGGACACCTATATGCATGATTCCTGGACTCTAAATGATTTAAAGTAACCTGTGTGAACATTGTGGTTACACAACATTACCTTGTTGTGGTAGAGAGGCTTGTGTGTTCCAATGACTCCAAGAACAATGTGATCTGGATCTCATGCTCCAGGTAGGGTCACCTATGGTGGTAAGGTTGAGGGGGAGATTCCCAACAAAGAACAAGGAATGATCCAAGCAGTCCTCAACGGCAGAGACAGAGGAAGGATGTGATGTGTCATAGCCAGTGGCTATGAAGGCAGAAGAAGGTTACAGTGGAGAGGAGGGCCCAGTCATCATGGTTCACCATGCCACTGAACTCAGCCACCAACCACCAATACCATGTATTCCCAACTGCACGCTGGACTCCTCATGCTAAACATTCCACACACAGGCCTCCATGAGGTTCAAAAGCAATGGAAGGTTGGTGACAGAGGCAGGGCTGTGATACCTGGAGGCACCCAGCCAAGAATCTGTACACAGGCAGCAGATGTGTGATGGTTCTCAGGAGATGGGTGTCCTTTGGCAGCAGCATCTGCTCACCCCAATGCAGAGAGGGCTAGAAAAGGCACCCCAAAAATAGGTTGTTCTATTTCTCTTGCCTGGAAAACTGTAGGATGACCATTCCTGTGATCAAAATAAGAAAAAGCTAAACTTTGGAACCTGGAATGTAAGAACACTCATCAACAATCCAAAGAGTAACTGGTTGGAAAGATGAACTGTCATTGTGGCTTGGGAGTTAGTGAGGCATAACATTGACATAGCTGCTCTCAGCAGAAGACAGCTCACCCAGGAGAGATAGCTCAGGGATGTAAGTGGAGGGTCCTTTTTCTGCAAAGGAAAACCAGACCACAACCCCCTTACACAGAGTTGGTTTCACTGTCAGGAACAAGACTGTTGATGTGCTCCCCAAACTCCCTTTGACTGTCAGTGAAAAGCTGATGACCCTTCACCTGCACCTCAGCCAAAACCAATGCATCACTGTCATCAGTTCATATGCTCCAACTCTGGATTCCAATGAAGTCAAGGAAAGTTTCTACTCTGATATCAACAATGCCTGTGCCTCTATCCCCAGGGATGACAAGGTCAATCTCCTGGTAAACTTCAGTGCTCGGTTCGGATGTGAAGATGAAATCTGGAGCAGAACTATTGGCAAGAATGGTGTGGGGAAGGCCAATGCCAACGGTATCGTGCTCCTGACCAAATGCACCCAGTATGGCCTAATTGTGATGAACTCTTCTTCCACCAGAAAGACTGGCTTAAGACCACGTGAAGGTATCCAAGGTTGGAGCACTGGCACCTCTTGTATTACATCATCACCCAAGGTAGAGACCTGAGGGACGTGCTTTTCACGGTGCCATGAAGGGATCTGAAGACTGCTGGTTGGATCACTGACTTGCGTGCTCAGTGATGAACATCCACCTGATGCTAAGGCACTGGAAGACCCAGAAGGCAGCCTGGAAATGGCTGAATGTCACAGTTCTGAAGGACCCTGGACAGCAGAAGGAGTTCCAGGATCAGTTGTATAGTGCACTAGAGCAAGTTACTACTGCTGATGACATCTCCATCCAGGCACACTGGGAGCAACTCAAGTCTGCTGTCCAAGGCATCTGCACCCAAACTATTGAGTTCACATTGCATTGGAACCAGGATTGGTTCAATGCCAGTGACACTCTGATTTGTGATCTACTCAAGCAGAAGTGTGCTGCCTTCATTGCCTGGCAAAGCCACCCATGAACTCAGTGAAAGAAAAACAGTGTACCACCAGCTGAAGGCTGAGATCCAGTGATGATTCCATGACATGAAAAACAACTGCTGCGTGGAGAAGATGCGTGTGACCCAGGGCTATACTGACCAACATGACATGCATAACTTTTTCCAGGATACCAAGACAATCTATTGTCCCCTTTCCATTGGACAAAACCCCCTCTAATTACAGGATGGATCCTGGCTCCTCAAAGATGATGATGCCACCCATCTTCATTGGAAGGAGCATTTCAAACTCCTCCTTAACCAGGAGTCAACCATATTCGTGGAGAGCCTCCAAGCTGTCCCCCAACATCCTGTGGTGGATTCTCTTGGTGATCCATCAAACATTGAAGATATGAAGCACGCCATCCAAGATATGAAAACCATCAAAGCCTGAAGGCCAGATAGCATACCTGCAGAGGTCTACCATGCTGGTGGCTTTCAGCTCACATCATGATTTCACCAGTTTATCCTCTACCTTTGGGATGAAGGGGACATCCCTGGGGATCTCAAGAATGTGACCATTGTGACCATCTACAAGAAGGTGACAAATCTGACTGTAGGAACTACAGGGGGATTTCCCTTCTGAGGAGATCCTTCTGGAAACCCAGTGTGGCTTCTGACCATCATGAGGTACTGCAGACATGGATTTTGTTGTTAGGAAGCTCCAAGAAAAATGTCAGGAGAAAAATCAAGAACTAGTTCTCAGCTTCATTGACCTGACCAAGGTGTTCAATTCCTTAAATCATGAAGCTCTGCGGATCATCCTCCAACACCTTGGCTGCCTGCTGACATTTATCACCATGGTGAGATTCCTGCATGATGAGATGACCACCACTGTCCTGAGTGGAAGATCTAAAACTGATGCCTTCCACATCCAGACCAGGATCAAACAAGGTTGTGTGATTGCCCCCACCCAGTTCACCATCTACCTGACCATCAACATTCACCTCATCTGAGATGATCTACCATCTGGCATCAGTATCCACTATCAACTGGATGGGAAACTTTAAAATCTTGAGCCCTTCTGAGTAAAAATGAAGCTCACCACCACGGACATCCACGACCTTCAGTTTGCAGACGGTTGCTGTGTGATGGTTCACTCTGCACAGACTGTGCAAGCAACCCTAGATCTTTTCAATGCTTTATATAAGAGACTTGGTCTGTCCTTGAACACTGCTAAGACAAAGGTTCTCCACCAACCCCAATTCCCCCCATCCCAGGTTGTCTGAACATCCCTCATGCTATCTACATAGACAGGGATGCTCTGGAGTATGTGAAACACTTTCCATATCTCAGCAGCCACCTGTGTCAATGGGCTACCATCAATGAAGAAGCCCAGCACAGGGTCAACTGCATCAGTGCCACCCTCTTCAATCTATAGCAATGTGTCTTTGAAAATAGAGATCTTTAAAAGTTAGCGAAGGTCCTGGTATATAAGGCTGTTATGCTGGCCACCCTCCCCTACTGGACCATCTACTGATGCCATATTAAGACCCTTGAGAACTTCCCCAGTGGTGTTTGCATTGAATCCTGGAGATCAAATGGGAGAACCACTGGACCAGCATGAGTGTCCTCCATGAAGCTGTGGCCACCAGCATCAAAGCCTTGCTCTTGTGAAATCAACTCTGATGGATGGACCACTGCATCTGGATTACCGAGAACTGCCTCTCTTGCCAGATTCTCTTCTCCCAGCTCTCTGTTGTTCAACATTCAAAGGGCAGCCAAAGGAAACAGTACAAAGACACAGTCAAGGTCACCCTCAAGCATGGAGGTATCAACACCAATAGCTGGGAGGAGCAAGCTGCTGACCATTTGGCATGGTGCCACCTGGTCCTCCAAGGCATGTGCCACTTCAAGTTGAAATGACTTGAGACTAAGGCAAAATAGTGGTGGCAGAGGAAGGGGACTAACCCAGGACTGCAAATCCCACTCCTTTGTACAACATTATGTCCCCATTGCAGAAGAGTGTGTGCATCCAGCATCGGGCTCCTCAGTCACCTGAGGACCCATCACACCTGATGGACATCATCCTTAATTTTGAGAGACCAATGCCACCAGTCTCTAAGTGGCTTAAAGTAAGCCGTGTGAACATTCTACAGCTTGTAAGCTTGTGGCTATCTACAAACTCATCAAGGGGGTCAGCAGGGAACAGGGGATATTCTGTTTACCAGGGCACCTCTTGGGGTTATGAGAAATAATGGCCACAAACTGAAGGAGAATAGACTTAGATTGGACATAAGGAATAAATTCTTTATGGTAAGGCTTGCCAAAATATGGAATGGGCTTTCAAAGAAGGTGGTGCTTTCCCCTACCTTGGAGATGTTCAGGAAGGGATTAGTCATGTATCTGGCTGGGGTTACTTAACCCCAGTTATCTTTCCTGCCTGGAGTAGGGTGTTGGACCTGATGATCTGCCAACCCTAGAAATCCCTTCTGACCCTAGAAATCTATGAAATCTATGAAACATAGACCAGGTGTAGTGAATGGCTGTACACACCCTGAGAGAAAAGCTTCCAAAAGAGCATGTATACCCATGCTTGCAAGAAGCAGCAAGAAACTGCAAAGCTTATTGTGCTCCTGGGAAGCTTCTTGGTGCATGGTTTACACATGTGCCCAGTCTGCAGCACATTAACGCATGTGTAGACATGCCCAACATGCTTTAGATCTAGTGCCTCCGGGCATTTATACACATACCTTTTCATCCCACGATGCACCAGAAATATGGTGGGTTGGAGACTTGATTAATTGAGCCTGCTCCTTGTGAGCTGACATGCACTGTGCTGCATCACATGCAATTACATAAGTGGTGAAATGTATGTCAGCATGCAGAAAATGGCAGTGGTGTGCTTTTGAACTCAAAAGTGTATTAGTTCAAAAGCACACTGCTGCCATTTTCTCAGGCCTGACACTCATTTTGCCACTTATACAACTGCATGTGCTGCAGCACCACATGCTTTGAAAAGTGCGTGGTGCTGTGGTGCAAACATGTATACAAATGCAAGGTAATAGGAAAATGCACGTTAGCTTGGCTTAATGCCCATTAACTAAAGTTCATTCTTTTTAAGTGATGCTTATGATGCATTAGCTTACTTTAATACACATTAAGTTAAAAGCACATTTTTACGTGACATTTTAATGCACATTAATATAGACCAATGCACATTGCAATGCACGTGTAGACATACCCATTGAGCTGGGCCACAGCGGTCCAAGCTGACTGATGGTCTGTCTGCCAGCCAGCCTGGTGCTGCTCCGACCAGGCTCAATTTATTGCGGAGGGACTGGCTAGGGCAAAAGAGTGCTTCAGTGTGGGGCTAGCTGGCTAAGCACCGACATGCCCCAGCCAGCCTGCTCAGCATCTGTACATGGACTACTGTGCACAAAAAAACAAACAAACTCTGCAGCAAAGTAGAACTTATCATTACCTACCCTGCTGAAGGATTTATTAGTTTTGTGCACCTCAAGAAGTGCACACGTGTCAATGCTGAGCCATTTACTGAACAGTTGATTTAGTCACTTGTGCAGTAAATATATTGTATAGATGCACCCAAAGAAAACCAAATTATTTAGACTCAATTGGGGGGGGGGGTGTATCAATAGGGAGATCAGAATGAAGCTACTTTAGAAGCCAATGTTTTTTATGCATTGCTTTGAATTAGTCATCTTCCAGAGCTAAGGCCATACTTATGTTATATTTCATTCTCTGTGAGTGCATCTACACGTACTGTTATGGTCCTGTTGTCACTGCACCATCGTGTAGTACTTCTTTTTGGAAGTACTGAAAGATGGTGCAGTAACAGCCAGCACTGTGTTGTGTGCACTGTACATGGTTATTTTTATGCACTACATCGCTGTAGGGATGCAGTGTAATGGGGAACTGTGTCACTATAGCAACATAGCTGCAGCATCATGGGTTTTGCCCATGGACACTATGTCACAGTAGTGTGTTGCTATGGCAATATAGCATCCCATGTAGACAACACCCCCTGTGCATATCTTCTTCTAGTAAATAGCAAGGTAGTAGCTCTCAGGGACTATAGAATAACTTGTACGTATGTTCTGCGAAATAACAACAGGTATCATCCAGCAGGTATCTTACAAGAACAATTGTACATGACTTGATATGTCCTTTTGCCATGTACTTGTCACATGTTACCAATGAACTAAGAAGTCTTTGCAATAAATTTACTATTTTTAAAATACATAGATTTTCAGGAATCTAGACTCAACACAGCATACACTAAATTAATACTCTCGACATTGCTCTTAACTCCACAAAATTGCAATGACAGCTATGCCCTGTTATACTCTGGCAGTAATTTTTCCAGGTAGAAATGGCAATTCAAACCAAAATCACAAATATGAAAGCATGCTCATGTGCACTGACATAAAGTAGCATGAACACTGAGGGCCATGACTACAATAAAATAAGATTTCTTAAAGCTATGCATTGCGAATACCAGACTTCTCATTGTTCTTTTAAGCAATATGTATCTGTTTTTGTAACTTTATTAATCCTATTTTGCATATGACTGTATTAACTGTTACTTTGCTAAAAATATTAATTCAATTCTGTATCCTAGATAGATGTATGGATTTTGGTAACTCTCAGTTTAATAAATAATTATTTTTGTCTGTTAAAGCCTGACCACCAACTCACTGGGGGAAAAAAAGGTGGAATTGGAGACAATAGAGGGAAAATAAAACAAAAAAAAAAACCTTGTGTCAGTCCTTAAGTTATTACTGATAGTTCATAAACATCACTGTATTGCAAGTGGGAACCTAAGTTTAAAGAATTTTTTTTCTTTTGGAGAGTATCAGCAGAGAAGAACAGGAGAGACAAGCGGGATACATTATAAAACCAAGTGAACAACCTATGGTGAACAAAGCCAAAAGCTAAAAATAAAACTAACTGCTAAGCAAAGGCATTTTTAATGTAACTTGATAACCAGTGTCATGTGATTGAATGGCTGTGAAATTAGGCTGTAGATTTTATGCATGTGAAGTCAGAACCCAAGTCTCTTCCTGAGTAGTCAGCATCTTTATTATGCTTTAGGTTGTCATGTCTGCCATGTTTTTATTTTTATTGCCCATCTGTTCGAAGTGAAGTGTTATTGTTAATTCTGGGTTTTTGGTTGTAGTCATGTTGGTCTAATGACATAGGCAGCAAGGTTTTTTGGGTAAATGTGCTATCTTTTATTAGACAAACTGAGTAGTTTAAAAAAGGTTTTTTGCAAGCTTTCAGATGAAATCACCCTTCTTTAGGCATAGGAAGTCTGCTGTTCTGATTATGATGCTATTCATGAATGCATGTAACTCAAAGTCAACATACTGTCTGCATAAAAGTGCACACCCTCAGCTGGAATAAAGTAAAGCAACAGGGATTTCTGTTTGCTGAGGGTGGGGACCAAGGACTGACCCCCTGCAACAGAAAATAAGTAAACAGCTTAAGAAAAAATTATAAGGTCACTTTTGTTGACCGTAAAGCAAACTGGAGAGGGGCAGATACACATATAAAGTAATATCAAAAACATTTTGAAAAGACATTTTTGTATAGCGGATCTTTTTAGACTCAGAGTTAGGAGTCTTAGCCAATCTGAAAAAATCAGGCAACTTATTTCAAATATAGATTGAGCATAAAAATTGTAGTTGCCTACATTTTAAATATTTCTTTACATTTTATATTAAATATGGCGACAATGAAGTCAATAAGTGTTTTGCCAGTGATTTAAGCAGGGGCAGTATTTATTCCCTTGCTATAGGGTGCAAAAAATTATTCATAGGACCTGGCTTTGGTAGCTTAGTTTGAGCTGCCTAAACCTGAACTAGGAGTAAAGCATGAAGACATGGCACAAGCTAGAGGGAAGTTACTTAGGGGTGGGAGAGAGGTTGTTGGTTGGTTTGCAGGTTGGGCTGCCCTGTCCAGGGCAGCGAAATGGGAGGGGAGATAAAGATACCCTAACAGGGGTCAGAGGAGGTGGCAGGGTGTAGAAAGAACAACGCAGGCTTTGGGCTTCGGTAAGTGGCTGGACTTTTCCAGCCCTGGGGCTGTGCTATGAACATATTCAGGTGTTTGTTAGGTCAGTTTAAATGCTTGTTAGATAGGGTTAACCCTTTAACAATTTTAAGTTAGTTTACCACTGACATGAACTAACTTTTAGATCAGGAGTACTGTTTTTAGGGTGGCCTAAACCTTGAAAATGCTTGCACACCAGGGCATTGAGATCAACCTGCCCTTGGTTACATTGAAACAAATGTCATGCTTGTACATACCTATAAAGTGGAAACCATTGAAACCATCTCTGATGCCATTCCATGTAGCCCAATTTATGTAATAGAGAAACTTATGGAGTGGTTCCAGTGGCAGATTTACCATGAAACAAACTATGAGGTGGCACAGGGCCCCCAATGACAGGGGCCCTATTGCTGACACCACCACTACTGCTTGGGTGGGGGGGGAGGGGGGGGTCAGTCCCCAGCCAGAGAGACTCCCACATTTTGTTTGCGGTCCTGCCGACCATCCAGTGGGTTGTGGGCTTCTACAGGCATTCCAGCTGGAAATTCAGGCCACTGCTCCTCCCCCACGGCCAGTGTGCCATACTAATACCCCTGTGGACATGCTGTGGGGAAGGAGGTGGGGCCCCATGCCTTGCTTGGATCACAGGGCCCTACTAACTGTAAATCTGCCAGTGGTGGTTCATACTGTACTTTAGAAACCCAAAGCTGGTGATTGGCCCATTAGGGCTATTGCAAGTAGCTGTGCAGCTGGGAGTAGCATAGAATCAGGTCCACAAACAGCAAGTAGCAAACAGTGAAATAGCAAAGGGGGTGGGGTGAGTGGGGTGACCATCCCAGGCACTGAAGTGAAGGGGCACCAACAGGTGCTGAGCACCTGGGGCAGGGCATGGGACAGAGCCACAAATGACTCATTTAGGGTGGGGGGACTGGTGCTGTGGGCTCCAACCTTTGTTGCTATGACACTGGTAGCACAGGCAACACCTAAGTGAGAGCTGAGCTTAGCTGAGAATACACATGATTGAGTCCAAAGTCAGTGTAAAAAGATGTCATTTTGGTTTTGCAGCATTTTATTCTCCTCTTTTATCACAATGTACAAGATCAGACCATTGCTTTTAAATTAAACTTTCTTTGAGTATTTATCTGTAACTTTTACTGAAATTTTACATTTTCTTACTTTGAAAAAGTAACAAATTATACAATGTATGTGTTTAAGCATCAACTATTTCTGCCTACCATTATAAAATACTGAAACCTGCAAATCCGTAGTTTTTTGGGTTTTCTTTTAATCTATGTTGCTTTACAGGTTTTTTTCAGTGTAGTTTGTTACTAAACATATACAATTACTGATACCCTGTCTAGATCTGTTATTAATTAATACATTATTACATAGCTTAGGTGACTAAACTATGAAATGTAACAATTTAGACAAAAGTCTTTAATAGGGTTGTCAATTAATTGTCATTAATGTGCATGATTAATGCAAGAACCAACTAACACATACATTTTTTTAATGCATTAAGTGTGCATGAAGTTTTGGAGCCCACACCCGGGTTCCTTTCCACTGCCATCACACGGCATCCTGGGTGCAGGCTCCAGGCTGCTGCAGCAGGATGGCTGGAGTGGGGAAGGAGTACATTCACATACACATGAGATGCACCAACATATTGGTTGCTGCCATATCAAGGTGCCATGTGCAGGTGTGCAGCTGAAGTATATGCATGGCCTATCAGCGTGTAGAGTAGCACACAGCAGATAAATCTGTGAAGGGGGGGTGTGGGGGGGCAGATTTAGGCCCCCACAGTGAGGGAGGGAGTGGGGCAGGGGTGAGTCATGGGACAGAGCTGTAGGAGACTCATCCAGGGGCACAGGGGAAGAGATGATCTGGGGCTCTGCAACCTGCTGCCTTTGCCCCAACAGCCATGTGACAGCATGTTGTGCCTCCTGCTGCTGGGTGGGCAGGGGCCATGGTGCAGCCAGCAAACAGCTCCCAGGGCAAAGGCAGCATGGAGCAGAGCCCCAGCCCACAGAAGGCACCTGCCTCTGGGAACTGTGCACAAATCTGGGGGGCACATGCCCCCGTGCCTTGCCAGACATATGTGCAGTGGTGGGGAGCTGCACCCCCACGGCCCTGGATGAGCCTCCCACAGCCAACCCTAGCCCCAGGGTACCATTCAGTGCTGCCCCTGCCCTACTCCCTCCCTCACCATAGGGACCTTGATCTACCCCCCACCTCTTCCCCTCCACAGACTTACCTGCTGGGTGCTGTAAGGTTACCATATTTCTAGTTTCAAAAAAGAGGACACCAGTATATGTTTGTGTGGGGGGAGGGGGGTGGGCAGTAATATGATTGTGGAGAGAAAAGTGATATGCTCATGCCCTGCCCCTCATTCCCAAACTACCACCCACTCCAGCCCTGCTGCTGTCCCTCACTCCTGACTCACAGTATTCCACATCCTGCCAGGGCATGTGGGAAGCTCCCCCCACACCTTCAAAAATCCTCCCCCACACACCTCACACCCACCCCCAACCACACAAAGTACTTGCATAATTATTCCTACTTCTGAGATTTTTTGCACATAATTTTGAGATTTAGCTGTGCAGTTAAAATCATGATTAATTGTGACTATTTTTTTAATCGTGCAACTAATCGTGACCATTTTTTTAATCATTTGACAGCCCTAGTCTTTAATAAAATCTAAACAGCAACAAATCAAAAGTGTTAAATCTTAACTAAGATTTATGGGAATGAAAGTTTTTTTTCCTGGTTATTTAGCACAGACACTAGGACACCGGGGTTCCCAAAAAAGATTCTCTCTTAGCTCCACACTCAGAAGTATCTCTTTTCTTCTAGAAAAAAAAAAGGAAGAGAGATTAGTATTTCTAAATCCAGGGTGCTTTCTAATGCTAGAGGAATTGAATGTTAGTCACTAGTTATCTTATGATTAGAAAAAAAGTGCATCTACTCACTGGAAAATTTAGATTACATCTTAAAATGTATTATATATTTTTTTTCTTCTCCAAGGCTGTTGGATGCGAAGCTGGCAGCATGGAGAAACAGGGATGCTTGGGCACAGGGAAGTGGGGCACAGTGCATGGTGGCAATGCAGAGCGATGGATGGAGGCAGCAGCCCTACCCCCTGCACCGCCACTTCCCAGTACCCCCGCTTCTTTGCACTGCTGCCACATAGCTGCTGGGGTCTTCCCAAGTACCCGCAAAGGTATGCATAATCCCAGTTGACAACCCCTGTGCTATGCAATTCATTTGGCTTTATTGGCACTTTCACTACATGCATTGCTAAATGCAAAAATACCAAAATATTGCTGGACAGCCATAGTATGTCATATAATTAAATAGCCCAGCTAAATGTAGAGTTATGGCCATGACTTTTCCCAACTATTTTGGCATATTGTGGTGTGTGCTGAAAGTACAAGTATTAATAAATTGAAATATAGTCCTTCAAGAGAGTACTAGTTCATTGCTATACATTATTATGATAGTAATATGTTAAAACTTAGACTTTAGTATAGTGTTGGATGTGGCTGTTACTTGACCAATTTCTTTACTGATAAGTTAATCAAAATTTAGTTCCAAATTCAAATTTTTCAAGTTGAACATTTAGCATGAACATCAGGCTTATGTTTTGGCAAGATGGACTAACCAGAAAGCACATTTCATAGACCATTGGTTTTCAAGATGTTTTCTATGGAACCCCAGGGGTTCTATAATGGGTTATTTGGGATTTTATGAAGAGACTGAGAGCAGTGGCAGAGCAGGCCAGAAGCCAGTTCACCACTTTAGCTGGGCCAGGTCACCTGGCTCCACATCAGTCTTTAGGATAGGGATAGGGGTTCTTGGGCAGAATAAATTACATGAAAGGGTTTTTTAACTTTAGGAAGTTTGAAAACCACTGACATAGACAGTCAAATATTCCAGTTTTGTCCTCTGTGCAGCAGTGCAAACTTTAAGAGTCTCCTTTCCCTGCCACTGTGAACTTTGTGTGTTCATTCCCCTGCTTGATAGTTTTAAGCACCAGCTGAAGAAAAATTGAGCAGGTTTGAAATGGGGATTGTAAAGTTACAGGCAGAATAGAATTCTCATTTCTTGAGTGTGGCAAATCATATTGAATGGGTTAACTGAAGTTTCATTATTGTGTTATTAACACTATTATTCAAAAACATTTCTCCATGCATCAAGGCCATTATCATCAAATAGTTTCACCATGAAATGCATTTCTTATCAAAAGGACATTATACTTTGTAATATCAGCAAGTTGTGTTATTTTTCTCCTCACTGGATGTGTTTAGACATGCAAGTAATGTGGGATTAGTTTACTCTACAGTAAATTACCCTAAAGTAAGCTGACCCAGGCAGGTCAGGAAAATTTTGGAAGCAGATTTGCTTCTCATGGCAGCAATCTGCTCCCACCTGCACTGACCCTGTGCCATCCCTCCACAGCAGCTAGGGGATGCTCTAGGTTGGCAGGAAGCATAGAGCAAGGAGACAGTATTCTCCTGGCAGGGGCTGGGACATTGCTTCCTGCCAATGGGGAGCTGCCTGCTTTTGGGGGGACAATGTCCCCCTGCCCCAGGAGAAGGGAGCTCCTGCCACAGGTCCCTGATAAGGGGCAAGAAAATTGGAAAAAGCTGCAGGGGAAAGAGCTGCAGGTCCCAGCCCCCTTCCCTGATCCACTGGTGAGGCAGCTAGCAGTGAGGCCCCATCTGGGTGGGATTCCCTGTTCAGCCAGGGACTCATTGCTAGCTGCCATACTGGTGGATGGGGTTGAACTTCCCCTGAGGTTCTTTTCAAGCCCCACGCTTCAATCACCCAATTGGGGCACAGGGCTGGGACCTGCTTCTGAATGTGACAGTTCCCAGCCTCCACTCCATGTTCATGGGGCAGAGACTGGAGAGACTAATTTTTGCCCAGCTCCACAATTATGAAGCTGGAAAGGGAACAGAATTCCAAGCCGCTACTCTGCAATTGCTGAGCTGGGCCTGGGATATCTTTGTCTCCCAGCTCAAGCTCCATGGTAATGAGGCTTGGGCTGGGTTGGGAGATACGGATTTCCCAGGCTCTGCTCTGCAGTTGTTGGGCCAGCACAGGGATATTCTTGTCCCCCAGCACCAGCTCCATAATCACAGAGCCAGCACTGGGAGAGAGATGGTCCTGTGATTGTGGAGGGCCATTTCTTAGTCCAAGTCCTGTGATGGCAGGGCCCAGTCTGGGAGATCCTTCTCTCTGCTCCAGCTCTGTGATCATCATGAGGCCAGCACTGGGAGACAAGGATCTCCCAATCCTGGTTCTGTGATCACAGAGCTTGGGCTGGGACAGAAGGATCTCCCCGACAAGGTCTCATGACTGCAGGACTGAGGCTGGAAAATAAGGATCTCCCATGCCCCGGCCCTGTGATTGTGGACCAGGGGCTGGGATTTCCCCCAACCCTGGAAGCACAGCAATTATCCCTGTTCCCTAACAGGGAACACCCAATTGGGTGATTGTCCTCCCCTCTCACTAGCACAGTGGAGGAATGGGATCTTGGCGTCATTGTTGATGCCAAAATGAACATGAGCCGCCAATGTCAGACGGTGGTTGGGAAGGCCAACTGAACCCTAGCTTGCATCTGATGATGCATTTCGAGCCGGTCCAAGGCGGTGATCCTTCCCCTTTATGCGGCGTTGGTCAGGCCGCAGATGGAGTACTGTGTCCAGTTCTGGGCGCCGC
>JAGPOW010000261.1:23887282-23918912 GCA_030014935.1 Caiman crocodilus
GGTCCTGTGACCCTGGCACTTGTTTCCTGCCAATTGGCAGGGGGTCAGACTAGATGGCCTGCTCTAGGCCCCTTCTGACCCTAGGTACTATGATACTATAATACTAACAACAGGCAGCTCCTGGGGGCAGGGAGCAATCTCCTGCCCCTGCTGCCCTGACCAACCAGGAGTACATTACATCCCAGTCAGGGGTTTACAAATCCAGTACTTGGTAGTGACTAATCATGGGTAAATTTGCTACTTGCATTTGCAGTTAGCAAATTTACTTGTGATTAGAGCCTATTACTGAACAGTAGGCATCTGCACATGTAGGCATGGACACTTACTGTGCAGTAATTAGATCTACCCTGAAGAAAAGTGCCTTGTGTAGGTGCACTCACCATCATGTTACCAAAATGCTAGATTTACAAAATGCTACATTTTTAAAAAAATGGCAATTTACAAAATTATCTATTCATTATTATTGTAGGACTTTTTTGAAAATTTAAAGAGTATCTGTTGGCATATCTAGGTTGCATTACAACACATGTTAAGAAATAAGAAGGTACACAAGTTACAAAGGAGTTCAGCATCTAATTCTTCAGTATACTTTTGAAAGACCCATACCGCAGAGTATGTCCAGAACAATATTGAAGAGTATTGTGCCAAATGCATTACTGTATAAAACAAGGGATATTAGCTTTGCTTTCATAAGAAAAACATAAGCAACCCTAACTCCAAAGTCACTTTTGATGGCTCCACATTAAAATTATCTGAGTAAACAACTCAGGAAGAATATGTTCACAATTTCCATTGAAATGAGTGAGAGCTGCAGATGTTCCTTAGTCGTAATAAACTTTTAAAAAAGTGTATGGGGGTTAGGGGGAGGAAAGAAGAACTGGAATATTTTAATTAAGGTGTTTAATTTGAGATTATTTGCATTTATATTTACATATTTTCATGCTGGCTCTTTAGATATTATTTGGTATCATCATAGACATTACATGTTAAAGCTAATATATATGGAGTAATTACTTGGTATACCTATAGCAGAGTAATGACTCTGTATATATAACAATGTTTTATTGATATATCTGCTCAAGTCATACTGACATAACTCTATGTGAACAGATTCTTCTGGAATAAACATGATTTATTCTAGGAATAATTACTCTACTTCCAAATAATACAATTAATTGTTATCCAGAATAGTGTCCACAGAGGGGAGTTATACAGCACTGTTATTGTGGAATAATTATTCCTTTATAGCTATGCCATGAAATTTTCCTGTGTAAACACTTACAATGTGTGACCTCATTTGCATAGTCACTCCCATGGTAGTAACAAGATGCCTATCTTTCCATTAGTAAGTTCTGTTCTTCATCTTCTGTGTCCATGGATTAGATGTTTATGGGGATATTTATCAGAAACAATGTCCACAGTCTAATTAAGAAAGAACACATTTTGGTTTCCTATTTTGCTTTTATACCATTTTCTCCAATAGTTTTTGAGTGAACTTTTTGTCTTTTTTCTTCTTTCTGCCCTATTTTTTCTCTTCAATTTAATGTTCCCATTCACTTAAAGCTCTCCCCAGGCTCAGATGCTTACAAATTTAAGTTTTTATGTATTTAAAAAATGATCTGGCTAGCAAGCCAACATTTCCTCAAACCTCTCAGCTCCCATTAATATATTCTTCTGTCAGATTTTTACTGTATTTGATTGATACATGCTGAAATAGGAATTGGAATAAAATAGAGAAACTACACAAAACCAAAACGAACATATTTTAAAGACATGGATTTGCAATTTGGGAAGTAAAACTTATGCATTTATACTTTCTGTTTAGAAATCAGGCCTGAGGTGACCTATCTGGGTACATAATCTGTTCTGGTACTAATTCCCATGTTTTACTGCTTTAAACCATTTGATTCAGAGGGAGTGTCTACACATGCTTTTTAATGCACATTTGCTATATTTTATGTGTATTAAAGCAACACTAAAGCATCACTAAAACAATGCTGCTATATAGTTAAGGTACTTTAAAAGAGCATAATGCACAGTAAGTGTCACTTAAAAACTATGGGCATTGTTAGATGTGGCTCCTGTGCCTCCTGCCAGCCCAGGGTTGGAACCCAGGAGAGCCTGGACCTTCCCCTGACTGCTGCAAGAGGGTAGAGCAGGGCAGGAGAAGCCCTGGATTTAACTGTTTCCATTGGGATGCATCCAGACGAGCATGCATGTGTGTTTTGCAACATCTCAAAGGCCTTTAAGATGCTGCAAGAGGTATATGTGGGAACAAGAAAACATTCCCCGTTATGCAAATTTGAAGCATAGGGGCAAATTTAGATACCTGGATATCCAGGGGTCTACAAAAACCACAACAGAAAAAAAGCAGAGCAGAGCATGGTCCCAGACCATGCCCTGAGGCAACTGGAGGCTGGGTCCTCCACAGAGAGTAGGGGATGGGGCATGTCCACACATGCAGGCACACGCAATTGCAGCAGCTCAAATAGAAGTGGTGAAAATTTGAGCTGGGGCTTTTTGCCTCCATGCACATTCCCAGACATGCATTTTGGTGTGGGGCAAATTAGGACAAAATAACTGCCTGGCTCCTCCTAGATCTGCAGCCATGGAGAGCTAGAGCCTGGGGCTAGCACCTGTGCTGTTCCTAGCAGTATAAAAAGCTGCCCTGTCCTGGCCCCAGCACTACAGAAAGCTGCCCTGACAAGTATCTCAGGGCTACTCACTTTCAGGAGTTTCTGCAGCGTGGACAATTGGTACTTGGGGGCACTACCTCTTGTGCTAACTGCACTGCTGAAGCAGCCCTGAGAGTTCCCTGCACCCTCTAACCACTGCAGGGGTCTGGCAGTGGGGGCTGCAGCCTGGCTGTCACCCACTGTGCATTGCCAGACCCGGATGGGGACTACACAGCCAGTAGTGACATCTGTCCCTCTGGGCCAGTTGCCAGTGGGCTGTGACTGCAGAATTGACCTTTGTGCAGCACTACTGCCATGTGTGCTCCCTGCCCAGTCATCTGGGCAGCTATCACCCAGAAGGTGTTTCCAGTGTGGTGGTCTGCTTTGAACTATCAAAGCATGTCCTCCTGGCCCCAATTGGCCAGGAGCCCAGCCAACTTCAGCTGGGTCCAAGATGCCAGCTCTGAGCAGTCAGGGTCCTGCCACTGGCCTCTCTGGCAGGAATTCTGGGGTTCCCTGTTTGAAAACTGAAAAATCCCTGATAAAAGTATCCCAAATTCACTCTGTTAAATACCCTAAAATCCATGTTCCTCCACAATTACAACAAAAGACAACTACAGAGAGAGAGAGAGACAGAGATAGCGATCAGTTGGGCAATGTTTTATTGATATATCTACAGTGTTAAAGCAATTTGGATGCCTACCAGTGTCTCTATCATCATAATAAAGTGAATTCTAAATACCTATATGTTTTGCTGCCCCCAACAGGGGCCAAATGGCCCCTGCAGGGGCTGCCCCTCCCTGCAGGGCCCACATGCCCCATGGCCACTTGCTCCCCCAACCCCATGGATTGCTGCCCCACCTGGCCCCTGCTAACTCCTGCAGCCCCTTCAATGGCTGCCCCCCCCCCAGCCTCTAGCACTTAAAAAAAAAAGAAGCCTCTACTCATCCCAGTTGCAGGGGCTGGGGGGATACTGGGCCTCCTGGCAGAGCCCCCCTGAGCAGTATGAGGCAACAGTGGCCACAGTGCCTGGGCCACTGAGGCTATCACCCAGCCCTGCTGTGCAGTGAGGAAGTGCTGGTAAGTGCCGGAGGTGAGGGGTTTTTTGTGGGGGGCGGGTTCTTGCTGGGATGCTCAGGTGGGGGGCAGTGACTGGGGGAGTATCAGAGGGATGAGGGGATGCAGCAATAATGGGGACTTGCTGGGGTCCTTGTGGGGGGATGGAGCCAGGAGGGCCAGGGATCAGGGGGATTCATGGGGACAGGAATGGGGTGGGGCCAGGTAGGGCAGGGATTGGGGGGGTCAGAGAGCAGGCAGGGGATGGGGCCGGGGGGGTCAGGGATTGTGGGGTGGAGGAGCAGGGATTGGGGTTGGGGCTGGATGAGGCAGGGATCAGAAGGGATGGGGGAGTGGGCAGGGCTGGTGGGGGTCCCCCCCCATGTTCCATCCCCCCTCCTCCAGCTCCCCTGACCCCTTACTTACTGGCACTGGAGTCTTGATCTAGCTCCCTGCAGCTGGCACGCTGCCTGCCCTGCATTGGGTGGGCAGTGTGCTTCTGGCAGCCAGAGCATCTCTGTGGAGGACCCAGCCTCCAGTTGCATTTTTGTCTACAGGTTTTTTGACCCCTGTGTGTCCAGTAGTCTAATTTTGCCCCACAATGACAATTTACAACATGGGGAACATATTTTCATTCCTTCATGTGCCTCTTGCAGCATCTCAAAGGATTAGGCTGGAGTAAACTAATTAACTCTGCAGCAGGATAGTACTTGTATTTTACAGGTACTATCCTGCTGCAGAGTTTTTTACTCCACAACATCACATGTGTAGATGCTGCCCTGGCTGGCTGGGGCACAAGGGTGCTTCAGCTGCCTGCTGGATAGCCCTGCACTGGAGCATCCTTGTGCCCCAGCTAGTCCCTCTGCAACATGTTGAGCTGTGGGGGACAGATCTGGGCTGGCAGGTTGAAACCACAATATCACCACTCCTTTAGAGGGAAAACACCACCCTTTCTTTGCCCCAACTTTAAAACCAGGCCTATTTTTTTTATGATTTATGTATCATCCTTCAACCATTTTTCAGTCTGTTTCTCAACATTTTCATTGAAGCCAATGTGAATTAATTTTGTAAGATTTCATAATCCACTGGATCAAGCATCTAAGTATAGCGTTAGTACTTCATCTGCAAATCTTGTAATACTGTCAAAAGAAGCCATGAAATTTGTCCAGTAAGATTTATTCCTTTTAAATCCATTTTGTTTGTTTCAGCTAGTTCTGTAATCAGCTGCTTCTGGGTAGATACATATTTAAACAGCCACTTATGAAGATTTTCCTGGATTTGAATGTTATGTCACAATTTACAGTACTTAAGGTGAATTGTCTCAGATAACGTAGGAGCAAACCATAGAATAACAGTAACATGTTCAATAAGAGAAACAATAATGATTTGTTCCAGCTCTGAGGGATGGGGCTACACAGTTTCTGGCTTGTTTGATTTTTTTCATTTATTTTACTATCCAGCATTTTTCATGTACTCTGAAAAAATAAGACACAATGTATTAATGAAGTAATTTAGATACTACAAGTGTGGTTATTTTCATAGGTATAGGTCTCATGCAAGTAGCCAATTAGAGTGAATTGATTTTAGAGGGACACTGCATGTCTGTACTAATGAATCCTGATGCCAGAACATCATCCTTGTCCATGACACAAGCATAGTAAACAAAATCAAAATTCTATACGTTGATTTTATACCCAAATAACCAAGTGACAAGATGAATAGAATAAGAGATTTTTTTCTCTTCTTTTTTCCCCCCTTTTCCCCAGTATTGTAGTATAAAAAGAAACAATTACAAATTTAGCGGGCAGGGGGCTGAGGGGTTGAGCACTTGGATTAAAACTATTTTAAGTTATTGGCGTTCAGAACTTTTGATGTTCTAATCAAAGAACAGAATTCTAGGCTTTTTATTTCTTAGATATGAGTTTTGAATCCTAATACATACTTATAAATAAGACCAAAAATGCTCAAATATCCGGTAAACATAAAGTACCTGATGAAGAACAGCTCACATTCCAAGATTTGTCTAGCTTCATCCCAAGCATGAAGTTGGTTCAATGTGAAATTACCCTCCCTCCACCCCAAATCCTTGCCTTTCTCTAAATATAGTTTAATAGTTTTATAGTAGCTTGGGTCAGGAGGAACCTGAAAAGGTCATCTAGTCTGATCCCCTGCTACAGACAGGTATGAATGCTGGGTTCACAAGACCCCAGACAGCTGATCATCTAACCTTCTCTTGAATTTGCCCAAGGTAGGGATGAGACCACTTCCCTGGGAAGTTGGTTCCATATTTTGGCCACCCTAACAGTGAAATATTGCCTTCTGATCTCCAACCTAAACCTATTCTCCATCAGCTTATTACCATTGTTCCTTGTCACCCCAGGTGGTGCTGGGGAGAAAAGGGCTTTGCCTATTTGCTGTTGATCTCCTCTGATGAGTTTGTAGGCAGCCACCAGGTCTCCCCTCATCCTTCTCTTGCTGAGGCTGAACAGGTTCAGGTCCTTCAGTCTCTCCTCAAAGTCCTGTCCTGCTGCCCTGTCACCAAGTGGGTGGCCCTCCTCTGAACCCTCTCCAGAATGGCCCAGTACCAGATGCAGTACTTCAACTGTGGCCTGCCCAAAGTCACATAGAGAGGGAGTATAGCCTCTCTGGACTAGCTTGAGATGCACCTTTGGATGCATGGCAAGGTATGGTTGGCTCTGCTGGCTGCGGTCTGGCACTGGTGGCTCATGTTCATCTTGGAGTTAATAATGACACTAAGATCCCTTTCCGCCTCTGTGCTTTCAAGAGGGTAACTCCCCAGCCTGTATGTATGCTGTGGATTCCTTCTCCCAAGGTGCAGCACCCTGCATTTGTCTATGTTGAACCCCATCCTATTCTCATCCGCCCACTTTTGTAGTCTGTCTAAATCTAGTTGCAACCTCTCTCTCCCTTCAAGTGTGTCCACTTCACCCCACATCTTAGTGTCATCAGCAAATTTGGACAGCATGCTTTCCACTCCCTCGTCCAAGTCGCTGATGAAGATATTAAACAGTACGGACCCCACGACTGAGCCCTGGGGTACCCCACTGCTCACATCTTGCCAGCTTGAGTACAACTCATCCACCACTACTCTCTGGCTGCTTCCCATTAGCCACATTTTTACCCATCCAACTGTGCAGGCATCAATGTCACAGTCACTTAATTTATTGATGAGGATGGGGTAAGAGACAGTGTCAAAGACCTTCTTAAAGTCTAGGAAGACTATGTCCACAGCAACACCATCATCCAAGTATTTAGTTACTTGGTCATAAAAGGCAATCAAGTTGGTCTGGCAGGACCTGCTTTTGATGAACCCATGCTGATTGCCCCTGAGCTTGATCTCCTGTGCTGGTCCCCCACAGATGTTCTCCTTGATGATTCTCCCCAAGATCTTCCCAAGCACTGAAGTGAGGCTTACAGGCCTATAATTACTTGACTATAATTACTCCTTCCTTCCCTTCTTGAAAATAGGGACCACATTTGCCAGTTTCCAATGCCCTGGCACATGGCCAGAAGATCATGAATGCTCATACAGTCAGGCCAAAGGCTCTGTGATGACCCCTGCCAGCTCCCTCGGGTGGAAGGCATCTGGACCTGCAGATTTAAAAATGTCTAGCCCTTCCAGAAGATCCCTAACTACATGTGCGCTGACTGAAGGCTTGATTCTCTGTCCCTTCCTCTGGTAGGTGGGGTATTCTGGTCCCTGTTAAGGAAAAAAGAGGCAAAGAAACTGTTAAAAATACCAGCTTTTTTGTCTGGCGTGGCCACCAGATTACCATTTGTGTCTTGCAGGAGCCCTACATTGCCTAGTGCCCTCTTCTTGCTCCCAGTGTACTTGAAAAAGGACTTTTTGTTGTCCTTAATCCTGGATGCTAGCCTGAGTTCTATCTCTGCCTTGGCCCTCCTAATAGCCTTCCTACACTCCCAGGCCAAGGAGGAGTACTCCTCCTTGGTGATAGCTTCTCCCTTCCACTGGTTGTAGTCCTCCCTTTTAGTCCTCAGGCATTGCTGAATGCCCTTGCTGAGCCAAGGGGGTTTCTGAGCACTCATCCCACTTGCGTCTCTCAGAGACTGTTATCCTTTGGGCCTGGAGGATCACCCCCTTAAGGTACGACCATCCTTAATGGACTCCCATCTCCTCTACCTTTTGGGCCCTAAGTGCCTCCCCTACTAGTCTCCTAAGCTCATTGAAGTTGGCCATTCTGAAGTCAAGGGCTTTAGCCTTGGTGTGAGCCCTAGACGCCCTGTGTTGGATAGTGAAATCCAGCAGGTGGTGCTCGCTATTGCCCAGGTGGTCAAGGACCTGCAGTCTCCTCTCCAGGCCATGTCCCATGGCCAGGACCAGGTCCAGGATGGTGTTACCCCTAGTGGGGCTGTGCACTTCCTGGATAAGTTGAAGGTCCTGTAATACAGTCAGGAACCTATGTGAGTGGTCAGACATGGCTGTCTGCTCCTCCCAACAAATATCTGGGTAGTTTAGGCCACCCATGACAATAACATTCCTTGACCTAACCGCCTCCATAAGCTGACTGGAGTAGTCCTAGTCTAGCTCTTCCCCCTGGTTGGGTGGTCTGTAGTAGACACCCACTGTAGGTTCCCTTTCACCACATCCTCCTTGTAGTTTGACCCATAGTGTCTCTGCCCGACCCTCCTCTAACTCAAAGCTAATCCTTGATGATGTGAGGTGCTCTTTGACATAAAGCGCAACCCCCCGCCAACCTTTCCTCTCTATCCTGTCTCTTCTATATAGGGTCTACCCCTCAATGCCCACTGCCCAGTCATAGGTAGGGTCCCACCAGGTTTCTGTGAGCCCTACTAAGTCTGGGTTCTTACCTGCAATCAAGAGGCGCAGTTCCTCCTGCTTACACCCCATACTACGAGCATTAGTGTAGAGGCATCTGAGGCCTGCTGAGGGGGCATGTGCCTTCCTCCCACTCCCAGGACAGTTGTGGCCCCCTGCTCCCCAGACATTGATGCTTATCTGGGCTTCCCTTCCTCTTGTCACCCTGCATGCTGGTGAAGCATCCTCTCCACTCGAAGCGGCCCCTTCCCCCAGCGAAGCTAGTTTAAAGTCCACTGAACGAGATCAGCCAACCTAGAGGAAAAGATATGTCTACCATAAGGGGAGATATAATACATATCAAAGGAAAAATTGTTTATGGAAGTCCATTAGTCACACTATCAGGGAGTTTCATATAATTCATAATATTATAAGCAAGCCAAAAAATGATGCTGAAAGAAATTTAACATGTGAAACAAGATGAAATAAGGATGTTTCATTTATATATATATCAAACCAAACTAAATTTAACTGGAAAACTCAGTAAGTAATAAGTGCCACCAAATTGCAAGTACTATAAGACATTTCAAAGACTGATTTATGAAATTAGGCATAGAAATAGTTAAACAGGTATTTACAAACTTTACCACATTTGAAGATGGATTATTTGGCAGTAGTCTTGAAGTCTTTAAAACAATTTCCTAGATTCTGCAGTAGTGATAATTAGGCTCTTGGAAATCTCTCCTTTTTTTCAGAAACCCCACAGTGGGAAATAACACCACAGTGAAACATCCCTCAACCATGTAGTTAATTCACTAATTATCATACACAATAATCATTCACAAAATATCATACACAAATTCTTGCCTCTCATTTATTTCCTCGACCATTAAGGCAAAAACATCACTTCAACACTACCAGGCCAATTTTAGAAGTTTTGGATGCTTAGGATCCAATTCAGCAAATCACTTCATTTTATGCGTATGATTGTATCTAATTGAAATCAGCAAGAAAAAATGCTTGCTAAATTGGGACTTTAGTTTGCTCTGGATTTGGCCTCCAAAGTGTTCCATGTTTATATGGAAACTTTCAAGAGCTTTAAGCTTTCTACGCTATGTGAGCCTCTCTCATAACTCTCTCCTCACTATCTCTGTCTCTGAAAGTGATTTGGTTTTGGATCTCTTCCTTCTAGTGTGGAAAAAGTTGTCTTAAAGATGTTGGAGGTTCCAGGGTTTTGATCTAAACTGCACACGTTTTACAAGAAAAATAGTCGTGTGGATTAAGCCTTAGTGAGTGAGTTTTCAAAGTATGTAATCTTTTCACTATAATTACAATGAAGCAATATACCACCATTATAACCATTCATATATTTTATCTCTGAAAGGGAACATTCTGATCATGTAGCTTTGCCTCCAGAATGACACAAGCCACAGAAACTCATCCAATAATTTCTGCAAACCCATAACATCTGTTTCAGTTATCAAAAAATATTCAATTTTACTTTAAAGAAATTCATTTAGTGACAAACAGGAATGTAATAAATAAGAGGAGAGAAATCAAAATGCAGACACGATTAGTCTGTTGACAATGACTATATCTTTTACTGCAGCTCTTTTTACTTTTTCCATTCTTCTCACCTTCATTCTCTTAACCAACATCCTAAGCAGCAGTTGAACAGATGTTAACAGTACAGGCATGTCTAATTATTTTGTGTAGTTGAGTGACTTGGACAAATTTAGATTTATTTCTTCAGGAATAAAGGTTTATCATGAGTGAAGGCAAAAAGTGTATAATTTGATCCTGCCCTAACATTTTCATTGACAAAAGGTTAGTGTGTGTGACAGAGGGCCATCTCAGGGACCATTCAAAATGCTGGCCTGCACACCTGGGTAGAGCAATCTGTCCTGATTCATCTGCCACACTTTGAAATATTAAACGTAGCGATGAAAAAAAATGTGAGGCTGCCCATTTTATGCCGTTGCCAAGGAAGTTATATACAGCTCTGACCTCCCGTTTACCATGTCCCATGCCTCACAAATGGCATTCAAAATCACTTTCATTTTACTCCCCTGACCCCATTGCTGGGCCACACTCAACTTCTGGCCTCAGGTGTCTGAAGACATGCCTTGGCCATATGCCCTTCACTGGGGTCTCAACTCTCATGCGCACTCCAGGCTCTAAATACACACAACCTGACTATAACATAAGTCCTGATTCTTCTATCTGTGTAAATAACCTCCTCTTCTAATCCTGTAACCTTTAACTCAGAACATTCATTGCAGGCACCTCTCAGTTGCACTTCTCAATTGCAGGCACCTCTCTTAACTCCGGTCTTTTAAGTACAGGGCTCCATCCCTGGTAGCTTGTAGTCTTTGGGCAAACAGCCCCTAGCCAGTTTCTTTGACAAAGTCTTTTTCAGGGCAGAGAACCTTACCTTACAGCCTGCAAAGACAGATTGCCTCCTGGTCTCAAGCTCTAGACTCTTATACCTCCTAAGTCTTGCCCCTAGAGGTCATGTGGTTCTCCCCACCACCTACAAGGCTGGTTCATCAGGACCTGTCATCTAGCTGCCATGGGAGCTGACCAGTACACCTGAAGTTGCTTCCCAGGTGCCCAGCTGGCTTTTCTCTACTGCCTTACTGTACCAGAGCCACACCTGCCCTAGGCACTTGTAGCCTATGGCATTAATTGCCTGCCTCTCTGCAGCAGCTCACTCCATGCAGCATGCCCTTTACTGGAAGTAAGTGTTCCCCTCTTCCTTAATCTCCAGCCCTCTACCCAGGTAACAGGGCTTCCCTGGTGTCTGTTCCTTTGTAGCTACTCTCTTTTCAACTGCCTGGACTCTACCTGTTACAATTTTTTCCCTTAAAGTAATGGGAAGATTAGTCTTTGTTACAATCTACATAATTTTCATCTACAGATGCTCCTTATAAGAGCCACAGATTAAAATTTTAATCATTAACTTTTTACAATTTTTGTCATATCCAACACAATATTTCACATTGCAATTTCATCCTTTTCAGCACAAAATTATTCTTTCTCATCTCCCCGTATCTAACAGATAACAATGATATTACCAAGGAACTTCCAGAGTAGGCCCTTCTTTCAATACATTTCCATAGCTGTCTATTTTTTTCAGAAGTTATCAAGCATTTGACTGTGCCCCAGCTGAACTACAATAGAACTGTGCAGAGTGAAAGTGGAATACAGCTATTTATTTGGGTCTAAGATGACTCTGGATTGAATAAGATCTAATAATTAGATCTATATATGGAAAATGTATAAATTTGTTATAATTTTCCATGTATAGAATCTAATTATTGGAGGGTCATCTTTTTAATTCATACCACACCCCACACTGCAGAGGGGCAGGAATTTGAGGGAGTTGGGGTAAGTCAAGAGACTTACCCTTTGCTTGTGCCTACTTCACTGCCACCGTTGCCTCCTGCATGCCTCAGGTCCCCCTTCCCACCTTTGCTCCCCCTCCTGCTACACCCCCAAGCCTCTGCACCATTCCCCTGCCTTCTCCCCTGCTTACCCTTGCTTCATATTGACAAGCTCCCTCCCTGTTTTAGCTGGGGAATGGAGAACAGCCCCAGCTCAGTCCTCCTACCAGCCAGACTGACTATGTGCCCTGTTGTGGGGCCATGCTCAGTCCCCCAAAGTGCAGCGTGGACAGAGCTTGGAGATGTGGGGCAGTCTGATAGTCTGTTGGGGCTTTAGGGAGGAGGCTACAGGGAGGAGATGGTAGGGTCCTGGGGAGGGAGGAAGGTGGGCAGGCAGCAGCTTCAGCTATGGCCAAACCTTGAGAGTCAAAGCCACAACAGTCACCTACCCCCACACTACCTTTGTACTCAGTTCTAAGATGAGGGTCTTTTTCCCTAAGTTAAATGGGGGGAGGATGGGGAAGCATCTTTGAATTGAGTAAATATCAGAATAAAATGATAAATGTGGTACTAATATTTATAGATACATTTTATCTTTTTCTCCCAGTCTGTGTGAGATTGCCACATCCTTGACAAAATCTCTAGACACATAATGAAATCAGTAACCTAAAGTGGAAGAAATGTCTGGTAAAGAATGAGAAAAATACATATTATGATATGAAATAGAATGAACTACAAAAGATCCTGAAGAGAAAGATAATAGATGACATCAGAAAAAAAAAATAGCAGCATGAGTTGGGGCAGTCTTAAAGCAATAATATACAAGGAAAAGTAACTAGTGATGGGGCATGAGAAAATGTTCCCTCTCAAATCCAGTGTTGGAAAATTATAGAGAAAGCCAGCCACCTGGAGTGATTGGAAGTATTTTATCAGCAGATTGGTGAAGGGAACACCAGCATGACAAGTATTATCTCCTCTTTCATTTCTTATAATGACATTTTTGCTAAGATAGTGCAAAAAATCATTCACTGTAACTGTATTTCAACATTGATAACCAGCAGAGTTTTCTTTAGATCTGTCTACAATAGGCCACCTTTATGTAATGTTAAATGGCCATTTAGAAGCAGTAACATACAATATGTTACTGTATACTTGACCATGTATGTCCATGGAAAAAAAAACAACAGTGGACGAGTATTAAGCAGACAGTAAGCCCTTAATCTACAGCAAATTGAACTTTTGTGAACAAGCCTGTGCAACTGGATGAAAAGATACAGGCCTCTGTATTTATAAACCCACGATGCTGGCACAGCATATAATATTCATGCCAAAGAGCTCTCTTGTGATCATGCGCTGAACATTTGCAGGAAGGAGTAGGAAAATTTGGAATTTTCTGTGAGGTAGTTGTGTACATTGGCAAAGATGGGAATCTGAGTTTGAGAATCTTCTCAAGTCAGAGGCAGAACATTTTTATTTTAAAATAAAAATAGAGGTTTATAGGCCCATGGGAAGATGCAGAGTTTTTACACTAAATCATGCCTGTTGATAAATTTTAATGGGCCTGCATCTGTGGCAAAACACCTTACTAGAAGCAGAGGGGGGCAACCAGTGAAAGAATATAAAATATTAGAGGTTATGGTCACAAAGCTGGAAAAGAAAGGCTGCCAGATGTTGGCTACACTGAAGATGAACGAGGCAAGTGTTTAGGTGGCCAAGCAGAGATAAAGAAGGCGGTGAGAATGATGTCAGTCAAAGCTGAAGAAATAGGGAGAAGGCAAGAGAGAGAGATATTTTAGAAATGGTGTAGTGGGCAAGGTGGTAATATTTTACAAGACAATGAGACAAATATAAAAGGCGAAGTTGGAAGTCATCTCAAAGTTGTAACCTCCCTGCCTCAGAGTTGTTAATAAAGAGGTAGAGAAGGAAAAGGGCTGGCTTTAAAGACAGGATGAAAACTTATGTTTTTACTCCGCATAATACTAGAGTATTCTAGGGCATCTTTAACACAGCTAGGATGTATAAGAGCACTGACTGAGAAGAGGAATTTTAGGTCTGATCATAAATACTTACATTGTTCAGGAAGTTTACTGAAGCCATGTTTGAATTAACTGAGGAAGATGAGACTTAGGGCCTTGTCCCACATTACACTCTGAAGTGCTCTAATGTTGATTGGTGTTAGTGCTACCTCCAGCTTGGAACAGTTAAACATTCAGGCCAGCACGGGCCTGGAGGACTGAAAGGTAGGGGTCTGCACCCCTTCCCATTCCTGACTTTCCACCCTGCCCCCTGCTTGTTGGCTGAGCCCAGCCCATGTGACTGGGCAGGCAAATTACATTTTTGGGGTGCTTGGAAAGGTACGAGAGGGCAGTAGGCCAGATCCAGGCCAGTACTAGAGTGGGACCAATAGGGTATTCACACGACATAGCCTAGAGTAGCTGGAAACATGGATCAGAGAGAAACCTAGGATGCAATTGTGTAACTTTAAGATACCTAAAGAATGCTTAAAACTAGTTTCAGATGCTGATGTGTGGACAATCTGGGGGTTAGGAGCTCCAGAAACCACCTAAAATTAATGTGTAATGAGGCCCTTACATAGAATAGAACAGCTTGGAGTCATTCAATCGTAATATTGGTTTGTCTTCAGAAGCCAGCTTCTTTCTCAACCACTTAGAAGTTTTAATAATTCTCCCAGCAGTGCTAAAAGAAACGAAAGTATTAATGGTCATATTTTAATTATATCTTCTAGAACTTACTTTATTTAATTAAATAAAATACACAGCTAAAAATGATTTTGCCTGGTTCAACATGATGGGAATTTCTGAAAATGCAAAGTGCAAACATAGTCAAGTTTGTAACTAGCATGAAAAAGGAAAAGCTCAATGTGTCATTTTTCAATATGTCTCAAATGAAAAATAGACTAAATTGGGTAAAGTAAAGACATTTGTAATAAACCCCACTGGGATATCAAGACAAGTAAATGATGGCAAGTACATGGTGCCTAGAAAGACCAAAGTGCAATATATGTACATAGAATTACTAGGTGGGGAGATTAAATAGAAAGGTAAAAACTTGAGAGCATAAATAAAGAGCCCTAGAAAAAAGTGAAATTGATATGGTAAAGATTTCAGCATTATTTCTGCAGCAGTGAACTCACAGAACTTGATTATAATGAAGATAATGGAGCTAATTTATATAAATTTATACGGTTGATAAATGTGGTTGATATTTTAAATTTACTGTGCAACAAGAGCTTTGAATTTTAGGAGCTCTTTATTGTTGCTAGCATCCATGGTTTTTTTCTTGATTTGTAATATAATTGCTGATTGCAGACATTTTTTTCAGATTCATTTAAAAGGCTGTCAATACATAACTGCTATTAATTCAAACAAATATTGTACAGTTTTAGCAATCATTAAAGTGACTTGAATTTTCATTACATACATACCAATGTTATTACAGTTATATTTCACTGGAAAACTCCTTAAATGATAAATGTTACTAAATTGCAAATACTGCACAATATTTCATTACGTTTAATATATAAAATTATGCAGAGAAATAGCTACACAGATCTTTACAAAATTTACCATGTTTGAAGATGGATTATGTGGCATTAGTTTTGAAGTCATTAAAACAGTTTTCTAAATTCTGCAGTAGTGATAATTAGGCTCTTGGAAATCTCAACTTCCTTAGATGCCCCTTAGCAGGAAATAAGACCAATGGCTCTGCCTTTGGTCATGCCCTCTAGCTTTCATTTTGAAGCCATGGAAATTATGTAGCAAATGCATTATTACATACAGAAATTACTTACAGATAGAATAAATGGCTTACACTTTAAATTTAACATTTCAAAAAGGAAGAGACCAGCATCATAATCTGGTTTCTGAGATTAGTGTTGTATTCAATCTATATACAGCATTTTCCATATGAAGCAGAACTGATGGAATTTGACTGCTCAGTGTTGAATCAGCTGGCAAAAAAAGCTGGGACATCTTTTTCTGCCTCGATACTTTTTTCCTTACTGCAAGTAAGTTATTTTTCCATAGTGAAGTTACTTTGGCATATAGGCATTTAAACATATGAAGGATAAAGATGAATGAAGGTTAAATATTACCTTATTTTTGTTGAGAAATATTTTCATGATTTGTCATAAACTTTTTTTTTTTAACCAACCTAACATCGGGCACTGAAAGAAGAATCCTGTGAAAGGAAGCCATGTGCAAGCATGTTTTAGGACTGGAGTGTACAAAAGGTTCTGTGGTATAGAAGATGTGTGTGTGTGTGTGTGTGTGTGTGTGTGTATGTTTATAGTAAATATCTATTTAAGAAAAGCCTAAAGGCTAAAATGAGTAGAAGGCTTCCACCACTCTAATTTTCAGCAAGGCACAGTGCTGAGAAGTATACACTCACAGAACTATATCAGGACATCATACTATTTTTTACCAGGACACAGCTACCTGTGAAATACCAATACGGCTGACATACACATTATGTGCGTTCTGCTAAGGAACATAGAGAAGCAGAAATCACATTATGGTATACTGCTCTAGGTGGGAATTCTAAGAATGAGTGGTTTGAGTGTTTCAGTTAATACCTTGGGTTTTCTTTTTAACTTCATTTTGTATGGTGTTTCCTTTCTCCTTTTAGTCCCCAAAATGCATATTTGAGCATTATGCTCCATTCATATATTTGGAGGCAAGAAGATACCATTAATATTTTATTGAAACAATTGAAAATACTTCTGTAATCACAGTAGAATGATGCAAAGCATTTTTCATTGCCAGGGTTGTAGGTTGTAGCCATTAGGGCTGTGTGAAGCTTCGGTCCTTGATTTGATTCAGTGGAGATTTGGCCTTTTTTGGTGGCTGAATTTCCAAATCCGAATCAAATCAGAAGACCTTTTAATCTCATTGAATCAAATTGGAACCCTCTGAATCAATTTGGAGAGATTCAGAAAGATTTGGTGATTCAGACGTGGACACAACTTTAAATGTTTTTTCTACATACCTCTAGGTATCAGGGGCTAGTGAGTCCTGTGATACTGAGGCACATGAAGCATCCCACAGAAGCACATGGGGCTCCCCAGTGCCCTCGGCAGTGGACCTGGAAATGGACCCAAAACACTTCCAGTGCACTTCTGAGTCCACTGAGGAGCATGCAGGATGCAGGGGGTCCCCCCACACTCCCTCAGCTCAATGACTGGTGCCTCTTGGGTCTGGGGGGATCCCCAGGATCCCCCTGTGGCCAATTGCTAAGTCAGGGAGATGGGGGCGTGGGAACCAGCATGCTTCCCAGCAGACCAAGAAGTGGACTGGAGGTACTTCTGGTCCACTTCCAGGTTCATCGCTGAGCACATGGCGGGCCCTCCTGCACTCCTGTGAGATGTTCCATATGTGCCAACACTGCAGTGATTGCAAGCCATGCCTGCTACCTCAAGGTATGTAGAAAAAAAACTTTTAAAGCTGTGTCTATGTCTGAATTGTTGATTCTCCAAATCAGCATCAAATCTTCAGATTCATCTGAATCAAATCAGGGACAGCTATCCAAATCAACAAATTAAATCACTGCCCCCAGTTAAGGTGAAATCCAAATTGAATGGAGCCCGCTTCTCACACCCCTAGTAACCATGTTGGTCTAAGGACATAGGCAGATGTGAAGGAGTGAGACAAAACTCACAATGTGGAGGGCTGTCAGGGCTGCAGCTGGAGACCGGAAAGGAAGGAAAATACCCACCCAACTTCCGGAGCAGGCTCTCACTCAGGATTGGAGGAGGGAGGCTACCCAAGGTATTTCTGGCCCCAGAGAAGGGCAAAGAGGGATCAGTTCCCCACAGGCTGTAGGGAGGGAGGAGCGACTGAGCGTCTGGGCAGGCAAAGACTGTGAAACGTGCCTGAGGAATGCTGTAGGAGTGACCCTGAGGCAGGCAGAGGCCTGCACACACACTGCCAGTGGTAAGCTCCAGAGCGGAGCTGCACCTGAGGATCCAGAGTGAGGGAGTCACAAGGCCTCAGAGCATCTCCAGAGCGCAGTTTTTTGACAGAGGATCCGGAGGAAGGTCTGAGGGAAAAGAAATTATATCCACAGGTTGCTGCACATGGGGGAAACCCTAAAGAGACTGTGAATGTTAATAGGGGTGCAGGATAGGCTAGCACGTGGCAAAGAATGGACTAAGGGATTTTTTGTCTGGATTGTGGCGATTGGGATGTTGAACGCCTGATCACAAGTAAAAGGGACATTGCCAGAGCCTGAAAAGAAGGCTGAGAAGCAGCCGGGGTTTTCTGTGATTTTTTTGCTATTTCTTTTGATTTTCTTGAGTACAGGCTAAGACTGGCCCCTGGAAGGGTGTACCCAAAGAGGCCCAAGGGCACCCTGGGGTAGAAAGCCAAAATAAGGCCACAACAGACAGCATGGTGGAAAAAAAATTGTGAACACCATCTGGAGAGGCTAGGCTGGGGTAAAGGGGAGGTTTTGGAGCCCCACAGAAGAAACATGCATCGTGACCAGACAGGATCACCGTGGGCAGTGCCACCAGGAATATATATGTCACCAAAGTCATGGCAAACAAGAAAACATAAGCTCCACTTCCTGGCACACCAGGTGATCCAGAGACAAGGTCCACCCTGTTACCACCGGTAAGCAGACAAGCTTAGGGCAGTGCAAGGAAGCCCTATAATACCTACAGTTATCACAGCAGACAAGGTTCTTTAGGTAAATCTGATATATTTTATTAAACCAACTCAAATAGTTGGAAAAAAAATTCTTAGCAAGACTGGCTTTCTTGCATGCACACCAGTTTGTTGTTACTTTACTACTCATTCCATCCAGGAAGAGCACATAACAACTGCAGATGTTGTTATGTGCCTGATAAGAAATTCTTACGAAGAATTCTTAGACCCAACTATTTGAGTTGGTTTCATAAAAGAGATCATATTTACCCAAAGAGCTTTGTGTTCCATTGCTATGCATTTATATGATTAGAGGTGGTAGAATCTGTGTGGTTGCCCTGTAAACTCTGTAGAACACATAGGCCTGTCTGTAGCCGACTTTATACATGTCCTCTGATTAATGTATTCATCATGAGATAGACTGTAAAATCCCACATGTTCAAGAAATTCATTACCCAAAAGCAAGCTGCAAAAATGGGAGCCCAGCCTCAAAGGAGTTACTTTTTCACTGTAGAGTAACTTTACCGTTGTTTGTGGTGTGCTTTAATTAGAATGTGTGGCATGTTGCACATAAAATGATGGCGTTTGGACAAGTCCTCTAGCATCCTAGGGTGGACTACCCACTTTTAGCTCCCTCTCTTCTTTCTGCAAGGGGACTCTGATTCATTCTGAACTCTGCTGCACCAGGGTACAGTACTAAGAGATATCGTGACTCACCATCCCCCCTCACTTTCTCCACCCAACTTTCAGCAATCTATTTCTGGTGAAATCCAGGATGTAAGAAAATACACAAATGACATGATTTACTTGAGTGACATGGAAAGAAGCAGGAGGAACTTTGTTCAGAAACCTGTAGGTGGGACAAGTACCTTATAAGTTTCTCAGAGAGTTTGAGCCCCGCTATTCTTCCACCACTTCCCCTTCCCTTTGATGGGCCTTCCTTGATCTCCACATGGGCCAGGGAAGCAGCTCTTTCAGCCAGGGGGAGCCCAACTAACTTCTCATTTGACTGCTAAAGGTAGGGATCACCATCCCCTACCAGAAATGCTCCATCTCTCCTTGCTGGCAAACACCAGCGCGGCATGTTCCTCTTTGCATAGCTTGTCCCTGTGAATGTGAATCAGGTCACATGGCCTAACATTTCCATAAAGTGATATTACCTGTTGTTTGATGGAAATAACACCTATCAGGGTCCTTACACATATGCATGATGGGAATTGTGAGTGCGTCTATGTGACCATAGAATTAGTAGACACATTGTCCAACTCAAAAAGCCCAGTGCATTTCCTTATTACCCCTGAATGAAGCACATCTCTAGACAATGGTAAAGTAGGATTGGGTCCCTTAAATTGGGTCCCTTAAATTGGGCTTTTTGGCAACATCCCTCCCCACTACAAGAAGACAGATTCTCTGTTATTTTAATATCCTATTGCAGGTGACCATTGCATCTATTCAACATACTGTGTATTCATTCAAGCAGAAGTAAGCAAGGATGATTTAGCAACATTCCATCAAATGAGGGCAATGAATACAGTAGAAATGCACAATCAGTTAACAATTCAAATGGACCTACAGGTTATTGTAGCTATTTTTAATGATATTTGTCTCCTGGCTTTGGGGCTTATCTTCAGTTTATTACCCTTAAATATTTGAAAATTTCTGTGCACAGTTAGCACTGTCCTCAGGAAGAGTATTAGAATCAGCAAACTTAGATTGTTTAGGACCTTGATAGGGTGCCCATGAGACTTGTCTGGGCTGAGTAATGAATGTAAAGTTACTTTCAATGTTTCATGAGATTTGGTGTGTCTGACAATGATGAAAAGAAATTGGGTCAGAATACTTCCTTGCAACACCCCACTAGACACGCTGAATTATCCAGACTGGTATCCATCAGTGCATAGGTTTTGTTAGAGAAACTGCAAAGGACTTTTGTAACTTTAGATACCTTTTGGAAAAGTTCCACATTAGCAGAGGAGGAAAACATTATATTACTCTTTAAGGTGTTGAATTCTTTCTTAAGTCAATTGACATCACGATGAAATAATTACAGAAAATGCCAATAATTTCAAAGGAACACAGATTTGACTTTGAAGAGCTGTAAATAAGATTTTTTAGTTATTAAGTTAATGATAATATACAATTTTGAGGCCCTTTTTAAAGCTAAACAGAACTGGAGACAATGTCTATCATCTGTATGATACTGATATTGCTATCTTTTGGTAGATGCATGATTAATCATCCATTGATTAATGGGATAATAATTACAGGGATAATAATGAAGTGACTAAAAACTTGTATCTTCCTGGGACTTAATGCTGTGCCAATCATTTATTATTATCATTATTATATTGTGAATATTAAGCAAAGAATTTTCATAACTGGCAACTTTTGGACCTTGTATTGTATAGGGTGGGATAAATAAATACAGGCATATAAGGTCCAGTACTTGACTCCACTTCCATGCAATGTGGTCCTTATGACTATGTTGAATCCCTGATGATGTTATCAGCACTTTTCCCAGATACCTGGGTTCAGTCACATAGACCTTATTGAAGGATCAATGACTTACAGTAATTTAAATATTTATCTCAGTTCATAAATCTGATGCATAATTATGTAGAATCCATATCTCTAGATGCAAGTGAGCATACATGTGAAACATTAATATCCACAATTACTTGCTTGCACAAAATTAGGGGAACAAAATGCCTTTTTTGGCAAAAGGCATTGTAAAAAGGCATTTGGCAAAAGGGCCTTGTAAAATTTAGGCTGGAAACCAGACACTAGCTTATTACAATTTAAATTAATTTACTTTTACAAATCATTCAACCATGCTTATTCAGAAATGTCTCTTTTTGGAACAAATGCAAATTACCTTATGTTAGCTGGATGACTTTCACAGAGTATGTTCCAACAGAGGGATACAGCCCAAAAGTTTTGTTACTTTAAATTATCAATTGCTCAAGTGAAGAGTGAGACCTTAAAGAGGGGGATGAGCAAAATGTTTCTTGGTTACACGAAACAGATACATAAGTTTGTTGACACCAGTGTGAGAGGGGCAGTAAAAGCCCCTCTAAGGGGTCCCGGACCCCCATCACATGCGCTCTGGTATTTAACACAGGGAGCCTAATGAGCAGCAGCGAGGCAGAATCATGGGTGTCAGCTTTGCGGTCCTACAGCTTCAGCTGTGGATCGTGAGGAAGTGGGCAGAGCCCCTGGGAGCTGTAGGCTACTCAAATAGAAGCTGGGAAGACAGCTGGGGAGATACTGTCAGTGGGAGAAAGGGATGCTGACCTGAAGATCCCAATGGTAGGAGAAGAGGACGCCTACCTGAAGACACTGGAGGTGAGAAGGAAGATTGCCAAGATAAAGGCAAGAGAGGGGGAGTGGAGGGTTCTGCCACAACAGGGAAGAAGCCTTAACCAAGGCTTCCAGGAACAACACCACAGCCTCTTCAGGTAATTGAGGTATGGTGGCGGGAGGCACCAGCAGGGAACTATTACCCCACACGAATGGCATGGCGGGAAGGCATGAACAACTTGGCTCGGGAACCATGTACCCTACCAGGCTGGGGGACATGGGTGAGTGACTCCAGGTCAATTGGGGCCCAAGCTGGCCAAACTGAGGAGCCGGAGCATGGGATGCTGGCCTGCCTCCATAGTCACCCAGGGCACAGAGACAAGTGGTTCCCTTGTCCTTTCCTTCAGTTTTCTTTATTTCTTTGAGCTATAAAAGGGGCACGGGTAGATGAGATCCCAAGGGGCCTTTCAGCAGAGGTCTGGACATTGGTTTCAGTTGAGTTCATCAGAAGCCCTAGCTAGCCCAAAGAGAGGGCAGTTTTACATGTCCTAGCTGGCCTGAAGCCAAGGAACCAGGTACAGTGAAGGCTTACGGAGGGCGCCCAGCAAGAGAAGGCCAAACTGATCAGGAAGGACTTATCCTGAAGAGGGCGAGCCAAGTGAAAATCACAGGTAGATCCTGCATGGCAAACCTTGCAGCCTTCTATGGCCAGGTGAAAGTCCCAAGTAGATCCTGCCTGACAAACCTTGTAGCCTTCTATGACCAGGTCACACACTGCCTGGATGTGGAGCCAGAGCTGATGTCATCTTCCTGGATTTTAGGAAGGTTTTTGAGACAGTTTCGTACCCTATCCTCACTGGGAAGGTAGCAGACTGTGGAGTGGATGCCTACATGGTCAAGTGGGTGGCCAATTGGCTTAGGGACCGCACCCAGGGGGTAGTGGTGGATGGTTCCTTCATGACCTGGAAGGAGATAGGCAGTGCCACAGGTTTCAGTCCTCAGACTGATATTATCTAATATCTTCATCAGTGATTTTGACAAGGGTGTGGACAGCACCCTCTCCAACTTTGCTGATGGGGCAAAGTTAGTATACTGGAGGGCAGGGAGCAGATTCAGGCCAACCCAGAGAGGTTGGATCAATGGGCAGAGAGAAATAGGATGCAATTTAATAAAGGTAAATTTAAGGTGCTCTACTTGGCAAGGAGGAATCCCCAGCACATCTATAGGTTGGGGAGTGTCCTTCTCAGAAGCTCAGAGACAGAGAGGGATCTTGGAGTCATAATTGACTCCAAGATGAACATGAGCCGGGAGTGTAACAAGGCCATCAGCAAGGCCAATCACACCTTGTCATGCATTAGCAGGTGCATGACTAATAGATCAAAGGAGGTGATGCTTTCCTTCTATGCGGCACTGGTCAGGTCGCAGTTGGAGTACTGTGTCCAGTTTTGGGCACCGCACTTCAAGAAGGACACAGAAAATCTGGAGAGAGTCCAGAGGAGGGCCACTTGCATGATTAGTGGCCTTTGTGATAGACCCTACGGGAAGAGGCTGAGAGAGTCGAATCTCTTCAGCCTTCACAAGAGACAGCTAAAGGAAGATCTTGTGGCTGCCTATAAATTTATTAGGGGAGGTCAACAGGGGATAGGGGACATGCCATTTACTAAGGGGCCCCGGGGAGTGACTAGAAATAATGGGTGTAACTAGTTGAGAGTGGATTTAGGTTAGATATTAGGAAGAAATTTTCACAGTAAGGGTGGCCAGGATCTGGAATGGGCTTCCAAGAGAGGTGGTGTTATCACCTGGCTTGGAGGACTTCAAGAAGAGGCTAGCTAGTCACCTGGCTGGGGTCATCTGACCTCAGTCCTCTTTCCTGTCAGGGGTAGAGGGTCAGACACAATCCATTGTGGTCCCTTGCAACTTTACAATCTATGAATCTATGAAAACGGAAAATTGTCCAAGGGGAGACCTGCAGAGTATAGTGTTCATCTGGGCCATGGAAGTGATAAGGGTTGGGTAAAGGAGAGTTCTGGATCCCTACAAAGAAAGAATAGGGATTAAGGCTTCTTTGTCCTTGAGGGCCACCTGAAGGGAAGTGCCTCCCCAACAAAGAACACTGAAGTCATGGCAGACGAGTAGGAGCAATACCCATAGCACACAGGTGGCACCTGAGCTTAAGCCTCATGCTGACATTGCTTGGCGACAGGGCGCCCAGCAAGAGAAGGCCAAAGCCTTACAACACTTACCAGCAACAACCAGTCATACAAACAAACATATACAAGCATACATACAAACAGACATACACAGACCTACAGACAAAACCACTCCAGTAAAATGTTATAGTTACCAACAGATGTTACTCAGTATTAGCACTGAATGACAAGGTCTAGGCTTATTGAGGGTGATAGGAGTGGGGGAAGAACAGACATGCATGCCTGTGCTCCAAGAGGATGCAGAGAGTGGACTCCCCATCTTGGCTTGTCTGCATCTCACTTTTATAGGGATTTCAAGTCTTTGTTCAGCACTGAAGGTTTTCCATGCTCAATCTTTAATTAGAGGTTGTTTCTTCTGTTTATCTCAACTTGAGGTCATTCCAGTAAACTTGGTATCTTTGATGAGGTCATTTTGCTAAAGTTGGTTATCTCAGAGTTGGTTTTTCAGTCCTGATCTTTGCCTTGAAGCACTGTGCCCTTGGAATATTGTATTGGTATCTGCCTTGAAGCATTGTGTAATTCAAATGGAAGGATATGCAAAATTCCTTCTTCTCACTATCTTCTTTGAACTTGATTACAGAAGCATTCTTCAGCCATCCATTAATTAGCTTAATTAGTTTACTGTCTTGTAACTCATACATTGGCACCTTGTTGTTTACACAATCAGTTAAATCTTCTTTTGTTTTCATGCAAATAGTTACCATTCTTTTAACATTCACCCTCTCACACAGACACTTATACACAGGGCATACTATAGCATGAACTGAACTAATGTAGCCGATGTTAACATACAGTTAACATCAACAAAACACTCCAAGGCTAAGATAAGCTGAAGACAAAAGAAGACCAACTGCAAAAACAGAAGGTGGGTATGGAAGAACCCCAAAGCATTGAAACAAAGGATGCCAATCCCTATAAAAGAGCACTTTGAAAATGCCAAGTTGGGTGGGTCCATCTCTACTGCTATTTCATTGGAGCACAGATGCATCTGTTCACCATGCTCCAGCTGTTATTTTCAAATCTGCTGTCTTCAAATCACCATCATCTACTCAATGGCCACCCTGGGCTGATATTGAGCAACTATTGCTGTAACTATATCTGGTGTATGTGTGGATGAAATGGTTGCTTTGTGTATGCGTATGCCTGTGTGTAACGATGTGTATGATGATTTGTGTGTGTTTGTATGAATGGTGTGTCCGAAACTCTATGTCTAACTCATGTAATCAATAAACGCGGCACCTTGCCTTATCCCCCCTTATAAAGTCACGCTCGTGATTTGAGCGATTGACAATTTCTGTAACAACACAAAGTTCATCTACTCATGTCAAGCAGGGAACAAGCACAAAAATGAGGTTTAGTTGTTCACACAATCATAGAGGTTGATCAATTTAATACTATTATTGTTTAAACATAATAACTAATGCAAAAATTCATTCTACAGTATATCTAAAACAATAAATGTCTAAATACATATTGCAGTAAATCTAGTGTGAAATTTAACAGGATTTTACACGTTGTGGGTTCTAACATACCTGTAACTGGCACAAAATGACCAGAAAAGACTGACTTTGAATTATATTGCATTATTTCATAATACTGTTAGATAAGCAATGGTGCCAAGTTTCAGTAAGGAAAGTTTAGGTTAGATATTAAGCAAATTAGACATTAAAAAACCCCCTCTTTCTCACCAGGAGAGTAGTAAAACACTGAAACAGGTTACCTAGAGAGGTTTTGGAATCTCCGTCTTTGGAGGTTTTTAAATGGACAAAGAGTGTTTCTACATGCCATCATACAGCAACGTTGCTATGGCAGTGTGCTTTAGTACTTCCTTTGAAAGAACTAAAAAACAGTGTAGTACAGGCATTTACTGTTGACCCGCATAATCAGTACATTGCTGTATCATGCCAACAAGTCTTTACATCACCGTAAGGCAATGTGTAGATGCACCCAAGGTAGACAAAGCCTTGGCTGGAATGGGGATGCTTCTGCTTTGATCAGGGGTTGACTAAATTACATCCCGAGGTCCCTTCCAACCCTAATTTTCTATGACCCTATGATTCTAGGGTCTCTGTGATTCTGTGATTCTATGGTAAGAGAATGGGAATGTTTCCTGAATCCTTTTAGCTGTAATTGTAAAGTATTTGTATAAATCAGGAACACATTCACAAATCATGGAGTAATGAAGTGCATTGTTATTTAAGAGCCCCACTTGTAAGGAACTCTCAGTATATGCTGAATACATCATTTTAGCGCTCTTTGTATTATTGCAAGGTGAAACACTTCTGTTTCTCACTTAATTTCATCTGCTTGTCACTTCCTTACCTATAATATCTGTTATTTTTCTCAGCTCTAAAGAAAATATTCACACAAAGGACAAAATGCCAAAAGCAACATGTAGAAAAGAAACAACACCCAATGTGACTATGGTCATGAAGTGCAGAAATTAGCGTGATGCTATACCCTTTATCCCTAGAGATAATACTTTTCTATGGTACATATGCTTGTTCAGTTAAACACTTGGAATGACTATTTTGTGATACATAGACTCATAGGTCTTACAGATGTGAACAGAAATATGGTTCTATCCACTGATGACACTTCAGACTATGATTTCAGACCCATGGCAGTGTGAGTGCAAAGAAAAGAGGCTGAAAGTGACCCCAGGAGGTGATAAACCATCTCCCTGCCTCAAGACTAGATCAAATAGATCAAACTTGTTCCTGACATATATTTATCTAACCCATTCTTAATAACATCCAGTGATGGAGCTTGTATAGCCCCACTTCATGAACTATGTAAATACTCACCTAATCTTACCATTGGAAAAATTTTCCTAGTAACTAATAGAAATCTACTTTGTTAAAATTTAAACCCATAATTTTTCTTCCTATCCGTGGTACATATAGAACTATGTATTATCTTCTTGTCTGAAGCAACATTTTACTTTTTTGAAGAGTAGCATGATGTCTCCTTTCAATCTTATCTTCTCTACACTGAGTATATTAATTCTTTCAATCTCTCTACATAGGCCTGATTATTTTTGTTGCTCTCCTTTGGACTTTTTCCACATCTCTTTTGAAGTTTGGTGCCCGAAATTGAACACAGTGCTCCAGTTAGAGCTGAGTAGAGTGGAAGGATTATTTCCTGTGTCTTACATTTACGACTCTTGTCTATTAATTTAATTATGACAAGGTTCTTCGGGTGAATCCAATATCTTTTATCTGACCAACTCAAATACTTGGATTTGGTCAAATAAAAGATATTGGATTTAGCCAAAGAGCCTTGTCTGCCTATGTCCTTAGAATCACATGGCTACAACCTACACCCCTTACTTCCAGTGCAGCATTTGCTTTTTTTTTTTTTTTCACACCAGCATGTGAAAAAAATTGTTGACTTATGCTCATTTTTTGATCCACTATAATACTCAGAACTTTTCTGCAGGGCTACTGGCTAGGTAGTTATTCCACATCTTGTGACTGTGTAGTTGTTCACTCCTAAACGTTATACTTGTCCTTATTGATTGCATCTTATTCATTTCAGACCATGTTTCCAATCTGTCAAGATCATTTTGAATTCTAATTTCTTTCAAGATGGTGCTTGCAATCTCTCCAAGTTTGGTATCATCAGCAAATTTAATAAACATATTGTCCATTTCATCATATATTGAATACTTCTGGAAAAGGACAGGCCCCATTGAAATTCCCCCTGATAAGTTCAAGTTTGACATTGAACCATTGATAGCTAGTCTTTTGTTATGGTTTACTAGCCAATTATTTACCCACTGTATGGTAGTCTCATCCAGACTGTTTCCCTAGTGTGCTTAGAAGAATGCCCTGGCTAACAGTATTAAAGTCTTACTATAGGCATATCACTTCTAGTGGTTCTCCAATATTCACAATGCCTGTTACTCTACTACAAAAGGAAAAAATGAGTTTGATGTGACTTGTTCTTGATAAATTCATGTTGGCAGTCACTCATCCCCTAGCTAGGAAAAAGATTAGGGCTTAAAATTAAATGTATAAGTTTTCAAAGACAATAGTAATTTGTAGTTTCCAATTTCAAATGAGACAGGGGCCTGATTTTCTGAGAACAAATGTTCAGTCATTCCTGGAAGCCTTGTCCAGTGTTCAAGATCACCAGGCCTAGAGACAAACATTACACATAAACCAGTTTAAATGATCAGAAACTGGTTTAACCCTGTAACAGAACAGATGTTCAGTGCACATAGACCAATTTGAAAATGGCTGAAACTGGTTTGAGATAAATCTGTTTGAATGTAGTATCAGACTTAACTGATTTGGCTCAAACCGGTTTATGCAATGTCTGTCCCAGACCCCTTGCTGGTTTGAGTTAAATCAGACTCCCCCAGCATCCTGCAATGCTCTATGGGCTGGGAAGGGCTCTGTCCTCTTTGGGATGGCCTCCCCCATCTGCTCCTTGGTTGGAGCTTGGCACAGACTTCCCCCTCACTACCCCTTGCTAATCAGAGATTCTTCCATCTCCTCTGCCTTACACAGACACCTCTCAGAATTAGGTAGTAGACCACATCCTGGCTATGGTCCATGCTGTGGCAGATAGGGCAAAGGAAGAACCAACAGGTAGCTGGTAATGACCCTCTTCTGTTTTCTTAATGATAAATACTGAGTTAGGGGTGATAAATACTGTTATCAGTTCCCTGCTGGGATGGTGAGAAGGGGGGAAATGGGAACCCCTTCATAATCAAAATGTCCTGCCCTGGCCTCAGCTTAGTATTATACAAAGGAAGAGAGGGCTGCTCTAGCACCTCCTGGCTTCTAGCCTGAGCCACTGCAGGCATGTGCCTGCATTTTTGGGATGTCTGTCTGGTTTCAAAATTGTTATAGCCTGGCCTGGTTAGACTACCCTGCAAAGAATGATAAACACTGAGTTAGGGGTGATAAAAACTGTTATCAATTCTCTACTGGGCTAGTCAGAAGGGTTGGGGGGGGGGGAGTGGGGAAAAGATACCTGCAAAGATTGAATCAATTCAGACTCAGGTTTTTTGAATTTCTGTCCCTAGCCCAGATAACTTTTAAAAGTTTTAGTTCCAGTTCTACCAACCAACCAGCCAACAAGCCATGCTGAGCAAAATTCTACTACCAGTGTCCTGGGTGTAAATTAATGACTTCATCACTGAATATTTATTCCATTGTAAATATCTTTATACTGAATAATACATGTAGTGCTGCACAGGCTGAACGCCACATGTGTTATTCAGTATAAAGATATTTACAATGGAATAAATCTGCAGAAACGTGAACTTGCAGCAGCTCAAATAGCAGTGGCACAATTTTTTGCCAGAGATTTGTATTTCATCTTGCCTTAACATGCACTTTGGTGTGGGGCAAATTGTATCACTTGGGGCATACTAATCCTGCCCAGCTCCTCCCAGATCTTCAGCCAGGGGGAGCTAGAGGCTGTGCTGGCCCAAGAAGTATAAGAACCTGCCCTGGGCAACAGCTCAGGGAGATTCTGAGGCCCAGACAGTTGGTATCTAGGGACATGAGTTTCTTGTGCCAGCTAGACTCCTGAAGCAGCCCAACCTCGAGTGGCCCCTGTACCCTCTACTCACTGCAAGATTCTGTCAGTGGGGTTTCTGCCCAGCTGTGACCTACTGCCACCTGTGACAGCATCTACCCCCTTGGCCACATTCCTGCCTTGGCTGTCATATGGGCACTGTAGCAGAGCTACCTGCACCTTTGAGGTAGCTGCTAGTGGGCCATGGTTGCACATCTAGCCTTCAGGCAGCACTACTGTCATGTCTTCTGGTGCTTCTGCTTTGCCATCTGGGCAGGTATCTCCCAGAAGATATGCTCCTTGTAGTGGCCCATTTCAAACTGATCACTTTCTCCTTCCCCCATACATCAAGAAAACTGACCAGTATGGTAGAAATCCCTGATTTTAGGAAAGCTGATTTCTACAAACTCAGGAGATTGGTTGGAGAGGCCCTGTGGGACCATGGTCTAATGAGGAACAGAGTACAAGAAGAGTGGTCATTCTTCAAGGAAGACATCCAAAGAAAGTCCATTCCCTTCAACAAGAAAGGCAGCAAAAGAGTTGTTGAGGCCCCCTTGGCTCAACAGTTACGGATCTTCTGAAATTAAAGCAAGAAGCCTACAAGGGATGGAAGTCAGGAGTAACTACCAAAGAGGAGTATTCAGCAGCAGCCCACACCTGTAGGGAGCAGATCAGGACAGCAAAAGCACAAACTGAGCATAAATTGGCAACTGGAATAAAGGAAAACAAAAAGTTCTTCTTTAGATATGTAGGAAGTCAGAAAAAGAACAAGAGAGGCATTCCCAAATGAAATGGGACAGCTGTTAACTGACACCCAGGACAAAATACACTCCTGAATGAGTACTTCACATCACTATTCCACCAGTCCAAGGGTATTACCCTGCTTGCATAATACAGGATACAGGATGACCATGGTGGGGGTGACCACCCTCCCAAAGTTAGTGTAGATTGTGTGGGAGAGTACCAACAAAGGGTAAATTGCTATAAATCAGCAGGACCGGATGAGCCACACCTGAGAGTGCTGAAGAATTGGCCGACATCACCATGTGACCCATGACAAAGTTATTTGCAGACTCGTGGTACTCAGAAGAGATCCCAGAAGACTGGGAAAAGGCCAATATGGTACCTATCGTTAAGAAAGGAAGAAGGGAGGACCCAGGGAACTACAAGGCAGTTGGTTTGGCCTCAATACCTAGTAAAATCCTGGAGAAAATTATCAAAGACTCCATCACACATAGGCTAACTGAAGGCACTATTCTGAAGGATAGTCAAGATGGCTTCATGCCAGACTAACCTCATTTCCTTCTGTGATTAAGTTACACACCATCTGGATAGAGGAAATGATGTTGATATACTTGGACTTGAAGAAGGCCTTTGACCTGGTCTCCCACAATGTCCTCATGGTCAGATTGGGAAATACATCAAGTATTGTGCTGATGAGCTTGGACACACCAGTCATACAATTAGACATATGCAAGCATACATACAAACAGACATACACAGACCTACAGACACTTCAGTAAGATTTTAAGAGCAAAATGAGGGCTCCAAAAACAGCAGCAAGAAACCCTTCCACAAATGATAAGGGCTGAGGGCAGGGTGACTGGTTCAAGTTGGGAGCAGGCCAGGGGCCTTTACCCGTTAGTATAGTGGTGAGTATCCCTGTCTGTCATGCAAAAGACTGGGGTTTGACTCCCCAGCGGGGAGGCTCCCTTTTGTTGGCTGCTCTCGTGCAGCGGGCTTTAAACTAGCTTCGCCGGGGGACAGGCCTGCTGGGAGAGGAGAGGACACTCTGCTGCTGAGCCAGGTAAGTTGGGCAAGCGTATGTGGTTGTAGCTTGGGGGGAACAAGTGGAGAAGGAGAGGAGGCAGTGGATAGCCTTAAATGCCTCTATACAAATGCTGGTAGCATGGGAGGTAAGCAGGAGGAGCTGTCTCTCCTGGTGGCTGTGGAAGACCCAGATTTGGTTGGGCTCACGGAAACCTGGTGGGACCTGACCCATGAC
>JAGPOW010000261.1:23919012-23949049 GCA_030014935.1 Caiman crocodilus
TCCCGGGCACCACCAGGGGTAACTAGGACCAATGGTCACAAGTTACTGGAGAGCTGGTTTAGGTTGGACATTAGGAAACACTACTTCACAGTTAGGGTGCTTAGGATGTGGAACCAGCTTCCTAGGGAAGTTGCTCTTGCTCCTACCTTGGGCATCTTTAAGAGTAGATTAGATAGGTACATGATTGGGGTCCTGTGACCCTGGCACTCATTCCTGCTATTGATGGAGGGTCAGACTAGACGGCCTGCTTTAGGCCCCTTCTGACCCTGGATACTATGATACTATGACTATGATACTATGTTATAGTTACCAGCAGATGTTACTCAATATTACCACTGGCTGGCTGGGCCCAGGTTTATTCAGGATAAGAGAAGGGTTATACAGGCATGCCTGTGCTCCAGAAGGTTGCAAAGAGTAGATTTCCCATCTTGGTTTGTCTGCATCTCACTTTTATAGGGATTTCAAGTCTTTGTTCAGTATCAGGGTTTTTCTATGCTCAGTTTTTAATTAGAGGTTGTTTCTTCTTGTTAACTCAGGTTGAGGTTATTCCAGTAAAGCTGGTTATCTCCGATGAGGTCATTCCAGTAAAGTTGGTATCTCAGAGTTGGTATGTCAGTTTTGATCTCTGCCTTGAAGCATTGTGTAGTTGGTTTCTCTGCCTTGAAGTATTGTGTAGTTCAAATGGCAGATATGCAAAATTCCTTCTTCTCTGCACCTGATCACAGATGAGTTTTTTCAGTTATCTCTTAATTAGCTTAATTTGTTTACTGTCTGGTAACTTATACATTGGCAGTTTGTTGCTTACACAATCAGTTAAATCTTCTGTTTTCATGCAATTAGTTACTGTTCTTTCATCATTCACCCACTCACATCGACACCCGTGTACACAGGGCATACAAAGTTAATCTACTTGTGTCAAGCAGGGACCTAGCACAAAATAGAGTTTTAGTTGTTTGTGCAATCATAGAGGCTGATCAATTCAATACTATTATCATTTGAGCATAACTAATATGCAAAAATTCATACTACAACATGACTTTGGTTTTGGATAGCTCAATATTGAGTGCATTCACACATCACTCTACATTACCATGGCAATGTGCTACATTACTGTACGGCATGCTATGATGACATAGCAATCACATGTGGTGCCATAATGACATGCCCCCCAGGTGTAGCATGCTTCTATGGCAACATAATAGTGAAATTTAACTGCGCACTGCATGAACAACTCAGTAACCGCCCATACTGTGCCATGCTTTAGAAGCACTAAAGTACTGCGCCATAGCAATGTCACCATATGGCAATGTGTAGACATGCCCTTTAGCCAGATCTAAGCAATGTATACCTAGTAGTTTAGTCTATTTAAGTTTGATTAGATCAGTTTAACATATTAATTTTATGCACCCTATAAGAATGTGAATAGGGAGTTGGAGATCAGATGTGCATCAGCAAAAGATACAGAAGAGTTAAGCACTGGAACTTAAGATTCCTAAGAATCCTAGGGTAAAATCCTAAACCCAGTGAAGTTAATGGAAGTTTTGTTATTAATTTCAGTTGGACCAGGAGTTCATCTGTAGTTTTAAATGTCACAAAAGAATGTTGTGATCATCTAGTCTGCCCTTTTCCTTAAGACACGTTTCAAAATTTCACTTGGTAACCTCTCCATCATACTCATGAGCCTGTGGTTTGAGGCATGCCGAAAGTATTTCCTTGTTCCTGCTATAAAGTGAATTTTGCCCTTTCTCACAGAAAATTCAAAACTATTTAAACAGAAGTGCAAGGCTGAGAAAGGACAGGATACTGAGAAAGGACAGAATAGAAACGTCTTTTGTTTTTTTTTCCTAAATAAATATTCCCACAAGCTGAAGTCTAGTTCTGCCATAAGTCAATGAGGATGAAAAATATAATTGAGAGCAGAATTTGGCCCGTTGAAGTTCATTGCACAGGTTGGTTTTCTCCCACAGAGCTGCTACAGAAGCACATTCATGTTTGTGCTTCAGCTGCTGAACCAAACCTCAGAAATTCCCCTTATTTTTAAAATTGTTGTTGGCATTTTGATAGGCAGAAATCCTACCCCTTCAAACTGTGTGTTCTCTGATTCACTAGCTCAGTTCTATTAACTGAGCAAGCAGAGATATTAAATAAATTGTATTCAGGTTATCATTTCTCATTGATTCAATGTATGTGAATTGTTTTCAGACTACATTTCATGTATACTGCAGACTGTTGTCACTTTTAAGATATCCAAAGTAACATACATCTAGAAAGAGGGGGGATTTTTTAAATAATTAAAGCTAAATTTTAAAACAATGATATGGACTTTTTTTTTTTTTACCAGCTGTGTATTTCTTAGAACAGTATCTACTTAAAAGTTGATTATTTTAAGTCTTTGTACATTACTTTAATTTTCCCTTTTGAAAATGTACTCGTATTAAAACCCTTATCAAAGATCAGGCCTCTATTGATTTTTAGAAACTGACAAAATTAGTAAAAAAGTCAGTGGCCCAAGAACTGATTTTCTTAATTTTATATTCTGTTCTCATTGCATTTAAGAAAAGACAGAGAGGAAGAGATTGAAATGGAAGTCTATATTCATGCAGAAAGTATTTGAAAAACCCATGCTTTAGGGCTTCTACATTTGGTTACCTATAGGAGTCAGGGAGGCAGTGTGGAAGCTATGATCCTAGATCTTGCAGATCTGTGGCTTCTCCCAAGTAGTCTACAAGCGAGTCCTACCAAAAGAATGACCTCAGCAACTCATAGAATTTTCCTAGTTTGGGTTCCACAGTTAATTTTGATGTGAAAGGACATTATCCTCATAACTCCTTTTGGGAAAATTCTTATAATATGTTCTTTTGGAACAGTTTCAATAAATCTGGCAGTCTTTTTTTTTCCCCCCCAAAACCAGAAACATACATTACTGCCATTGTATAAAATACTGCTGGTTTACTAATTAAGCTGAATCCCTTGAAACAGGTTTTTTCGTATATTTACATTTCCCTGTAGTTTCAAAGTATAGAGGGTCTGTAATACCTATAATTGCTTAAACCCATTATATTACAGGTCCTTTTGCTTACAACAAAGGAAAAAATGTTAACCAGAATAACTTTCTGTATTACTCAATGTATTGCAGAACTTAGATATCTGATATGACCCTGAAAGACTAAATCATTCCCCTTAAGAGTATTCTAATTTCATATAAATTACATTACTGAGGGCATTGACCTTATCTTCATACATCTTAGAGATCCCATTAGCTGAATTAGTTGATAATCTAGTAGTATTTTAAAGTACCCCAAATAATCCATGAATGTCAATGTTTCTTCGGATAAGTGTTGGCTGAATCTCTATACTAACAGAGAACCACCAATGATAGTGTTATTTGGGATAAGGTATATCACCATATCTTTGCTAAGGTTAATGAGTACAAATATGTGTAGTAAAAGCTGAAGCATAGCATTATGAGATTTGTTATAAATTATTAAATATACTATGCTATGTTGGGTGTTTTACTATTATGGCATGGGAAGAAAGATAGAAATTCCAGATTTGTTTCCCTTGTAGATTAATCAAAACAAATCACAAGATGGTCACAGCCCATATAGTGTGTGTGTGTGTGTGTGTGTGTATGTGTGTGTGAGGACATACACATAAGCTATTGTTGAATGATAAATATAATTCTATAATTCCTGGGGTATATCATACAAACCATTTGATAGGATGTACACATTCTTTGGGGAGTGGGCAGGTGAGGAGGGGAGACAAGGGAGGTGTTAAAAAAGTCTGGTTTTTATTTTATAATTAACTGACAAGTCCCAAGCATAATTTTGATCCCATTGTGGTCAAGACTGTACACATCTGGAATAGAGAGACTTTCCCTGCCTAATAACTATAATCTAAGTCCGTATTTTGAATTGAGTAAAACAGAGGTGGAAATAATTCACATTTTCAAAGAAAATAAACATTTATTTGCATAAGAGAGATCATTTGTAAGGCTAGAAAAGATGATCTTACATTCAGAGCACATATAATAAATGTTTAGTAACATAGTATTGTACATTACTAGTTTATTTTCATTAAATCAAAGGAAATATGTTATAGAGATTAATTTAGACTTCAGTAGGTTATTACAGGCCCTTATGCAGTGAACAGGGGGCAGCACAGATCTTTGCATTCTTACTGAATTATCAACAGAGTATAATTGTAAGCAAAACTAAAATTAAGCACTGGTTATAGTCGCCCATATTGTGATCCCATATTAAAATCTGTCTGCTCAATCACCAAATTATCTATGCGCTTAATTAGGTAGCCCCTTTGCTCCTTTTGTGAAACAGGAATAGTCTCATAGCATCACTCAGAAATAATGGCCCATGACATATCCAGCCTGTTCATCACTGTGTGTACTGCATTTCTACATGTAGTACCACAAATTGCTCTGCACCATATCTCCAAAAAAATTAGCTATGGGTTAGAGGAGTTGCAAAGACCAGGCCTGTGTAGTTGTATATCAGAACATGAATAGTAAATCTACAATGAGGAAAAACCAGGCAGAAATCAGCTTACTCTTTAAAAAAAATAGAGTATGTTTTAGTGGATATGTTTACAAATCCTCTTTAATGTGCAGTACCCTATTCTACTGTGCATTAAAGCAGCATGTAAAAAACCATGTTAATACATTAATGTGCAGTAGAATAGGCTAGTGTGCATACTGTATCACCTACAAGGTGTGTACTTGTGCTACTGAACATTAGCTCAGCCTAATGTGCATTTCTTTAGTACTTCATACCCATTAGTAAAAGTACATTTATGCACTGTAGACATGTCCAGAGTTACAGATTGCCCTTATTTGGATAGATATGGATCCCTTTGTTTGTATGGCCATATCTGAGAGAAAAGCATGGTCTAGCCAGTCTGTTCTGCAGTCTCAGATTAGTATCACTGCAGAACAGAGAACACAGCAATGCTCTTATTTTCCTGTTATTAGGCCTGTGCGAATAGGGAAGTATTTGATACAGATTCAGCCGCGTCAGTGGACAGTGATTCAATTCAGAGATTTGGATCACTGTCTTGACTCAATTCGTCCAAATCAGTTTTAGAAGATTCAGCTCTGACTTGGACATATTCGGAGATTCAGCCATAGCCTATAATGGGGAATCACTGAAATACCTATAACTTTGTCATTTTTTGCCTGATTCAGATAATAATTGCAGGGATGGTAGCTGCTTCTTAGGGCATGATGCCATGTGTGAGTATAACTCACGACATGGGTGATACTATGTATGTGTTAAGGCGCAGTGGGGTGAAAACTTCAGGCATCCCAGGCCCTGCTGAGGCCATTGAGCCTGCCAGTTTTAAAGGAGATAGGTGCAGGGGTTTCTGGGAAACTGCACCTCAGCCTGCTGACAAGCAAAACTTCTGACTGGGTGACACTGTGTGTGTGTTAAAGCGCCCCCTCACTGACACTGGGACCTCTACATGACCTGGTGGTGTGCCCCAATGAGGTCTCCTCCTCCCCTAGAGCCTCAGTGCAATCCACTGCTTTAAATAACAACATGTAATACAATAACTTAGTGAGCACTGGCACAGTAGCACCAGCAGGATCTCAGGCAGCCAAACTGTGACAGAGCCTTTCTTTCCTCTCATGCAGAAGCTTCTTCTCCAGCGTATGTGTTAAGGCATGACCTCACCTCCTGTCCCCTGACTGTGTATGTGTGTGTTAAGATGTGCTCTCACTGGCACTGTGGCCTTTACGTGACACATTAGTGTGCTGCAATGAGATGAAAATGGAAACAGAGGCATCAGGGGTTGAGGAGACAGGTTGGGGTGGTCAGGGGAAAGGGGGATGTAGCTGCACAGGTAAAAGAGGAGAGGTACCTGGGAAGTCAGATGTCCAACCTGGGGAGTCAGATGTCAGAATTCTACTGTCTATATTGAGTCCATTAGTTTCTGTACCTAGGAGGCTGATGAAGTGCAATTCATAGGCCCGGCTTTGAAAAGTGGTTTGTGTGATAAATAAGTGGTGATAAACAGTGACCAAATGCCAGCAAACCATGCTCGCTGCAAGGGGAAACAGCGGGTGCAGCTCGATTAGCCGCGGGAAGCATGCATGCAGCAAAATCCCCGGCTCATGCAGCTTGAAAAGCGCACAAACGTAAGACCTGAGCTAATTGGCTGTTGGGGCAGTGTAAAAGCAAAGCCCGGGAAAGGAAAGGCAGGACCACACATAGCATCGGGAGGCCTGATCATCCACGCCAAGGTCCTGTGTCCACGGCTCCCTTTCCCCCTGGATGCCCCATCTGATAGTCTGCAGTGTATAAGCGTTAAAGAGCTCTCAAGTTACCAATGGTTGAGGTTTTTTTCAGCTGTGGCATTTAACAGAGTTTAAGGGGAACTGCTGGCACGGAGTGTGGTATAAGGCATTGGAGTGCCTCACGGTGGAGTTTACGGAGTGTGTCTACGGTGTGTTAAAGTTGTAAGTAAAACATTTGTTTCTTACATTGGCTTCGGATTTCTTATTCAGGACGGGAAAGGGAGAAACAGGGCGAAATGTTCCTGAACCCTTTCATTCCTGGCCTGTTTGACTTAGGGGTTAATTCCCCCCACCGCAATTCCTCCTCACAGTTTGTAAATTCAAAGAAGCATCGAACCTTGCTAGCCTAACCTCATCACCAGAAGCCAACTTCCTACAGCTCAGAACCCAAAACCTGTCGACAATCTCCAGTACCCCTACAAACTGCACACCAGAGTCTATCAAAGACAAGAATACCCAGCTACCTGTGGGGGTACAGTTCTCACCAAAAAAACCACTCTGTCTTAGGCCTTTTCCTCTAAGGGAATGCATAAACACTTTTCACAACTGGTCCTATGAACTTCACTTCATCAGCCTCCTTGGTACAGAAACAAATGTCAATATAGACATTGGATCAATGACACGCTACAACCTGCCGGACATCTGACTCCCCAGGTACCTCACAACTTTTACCTGCTACACCCCCCTTCTTCCTTACCCCAGCCTGTCTCTCACCCCTGACACTTCCATTTTTACTTTCACTGAGTGCCTTTCTTGCCTGCATTGCATGCCAGCCTTTGGCTTCTTTACTATTCCTTCCATCCAAGAATAGCACACACACCCACCAGCTGAAGGTGTTCCTTAGCCTGACAAAGGGTTTTGAAACGCGAAAGCTGGCATTCCAGGGAGCTAAGCTGAGCTTACCCAGAACCTCACCACTCCACTGCAACCAGCAAGCCTCAAGCCTGTCAATGACATGATGGACCTGGGCTTTCCCCAGTCAGGACTGTGTGCACACGTGTGGTAGCTGGTGGTTACGGCAACTCCTACTCACTTTTCATTAAGATGATCCTCAGTCCTGACATTTCCTAAGGCTGCCATGCCACCAGCAGTCCCACCAGGCCTCCCCAACCTCAGCAGAGTGCAGTTTTAGTGGTCATGCGCAGGACCTGGGCCCTTCTCCTTTTCCATAGCCCCAGCCCATACCTCCAAGTTTCTCCTGGCATGGAAGGTCAGCAAAGACATGTTCTTACCCTGCTGGCTGGTGATGCAGTGAGTGTCCCCTCCAGCTCTGAGAGTGGGGCATTAACTGATTTAAAAAAATAAAGAAAAAATAGGTGAAGACAGTGTGAGGAGGGTGGCACTCACTCCATCTGCAGGTGGAGCTTGGGGAACACCAGCAGTTAGAGGTTCATCTTCAGAAACATCAGCTGTTCCACCAAACCAGAATCCAAGCAGGTGTGGTGGGGTGTCATAACATCTCCATCAGTGCTGACCACCCTCTCACTTGGAACACTGGTTGATGGACAGGACAAGTGTTCCCAGGCAGCTGTGGACAGATTCTGCCACATCGGGCTGCAACTTACCAATAGGGCAAATGGTTGCAGTCCAGCAGCTCCACAACCTCAGCAGATAAGTAGCCACTGAAGCCTCAATGCCACCTGCCCAAGGCTGCGTCTGGTACATCTGAACCCCAACACTGAAGCCATGTCCTTGGCCCACATTGGCAGCAGCTGACATGAAGGAGACTGGTTGGTGCTGGGAGTGCTGACATGGGAAAGTGGATCCCCTTCCTCCACATTCTCTCACTTCTGCTCTTCTAACTCCATTACTCTGTTGACCAGCACCTGCATCCAGTGATTGAAGATTTGTTTGCTGGTAGTGCACATGCTCGCCTTCATCCTCAGGTTATACATGCCATCCAAAGTATTGGCTGTACTGGACTGCAAGGAATCCTGCCATCTTTGGATTCCCTCCTTTAGCCACGTCACCAGTGCCTCCACATCTGGTGACAGCGGCTTGCCCCAGCCGGGAACATTGATCTCTGGGAACTTCTCCATTTGGTTCTCATTATGGGGATCACCTGGCTAAAGAGGGCCTCACCAGTGCTGAGGGTCTCCATGGCCTTGTGGAAGGGCTTGAGAACTGCCAAGATCTGAGAAATGGTATCTCACGCAGCTCTGTTAAGGGAATCACTGATCCCAATCTCCCCAAACAAGGCCTTCTCATGGATGGCCTTCTGTTGCTCTACCAGCCTTTCCAGCATCATCTATGTGGAGTTCCACTGAATCTCCACATCCTGTATGATTTTGTGCTGTGGGATGCTCAGCTCTCCCTGTTTCAGCCACAGCATCTTGCCCCACTTGATGCTGTGGTGGAAGTAGCCCACCACCTTCCTTCTTTCTAAAATCAGTGGGGTGGTAGTGACAGTGTCATCACTGGCAGCCCTGCCCTCCTTCAAGGTATCCCTGACTATGAGGTGCAGCTTGTGTGCCACACAGTGGATGCCAACAAAGTTGGCATTGTGGATGGCCTTGGTCATATTCTCCCTGTTGTCAGTGACCATGAACCCATAAGTGAGCTCACTTTGCCCAATGAGCCACTCCTGTACCATGTGGTTCATGGCCACCGTGATCTCTCTTGCCATGTGGGACTCATCCATCTCCTCCACTTGAAAGAGAGCCCACTGATGGCCTGACTGATCACACTAGTGCACTTTAAGGGAAAGGTAGGTGTGATCTCCAGCCTGGCTGCTTCAGATGTCAGAGGTGAAGTGCAAGGCTACCTGTGGCCCTGCCTTGAGCAGCTTCTCTCTCAAATACTCCCTGCATGATTCATACATGGAGGGCACCACCGTCTTGCTAAAGGTGATGCATGCGAACTCTTTGTAAAATGGGGCCAGAAGTGCTACAAACTGCCTGAAACCTGGCCACTCAACTAGAGAGAAGGGCTGGCTATCTCCCCAGTGTTCTGGGTGATCTCAATCACCCTTGCAATGCATGCCTCTTTGGCTGTGGCTTCCCCGCACTGCTCCAGGGTGGCCTCCCTCTGCTTGGGGGGGCACTGGGGCTTTGGAGCGAGTGGGAGATTTCGCTTTGGGCATGCTCCCACTGGTGTCAGGCTGAAGAGGAAGAAGGGCAAGGAGGTGCTGCCTCTTGAGATGTAGCAGTATCACCATGGTGGTGAAGTGTTTTACTTCCATGCTCTGGCTGATCTAGCAGATCTGATTGGCCCTCTAGCCAATTTCCGACTCATCTGACTGTGTAGGCATCAATGCCACAGCCACCTACTTTATTAATGATAATGGGGTGAGAGACAGTTTCAAAGGCCTTCCTAATGTCCAGAAAAACTATGTCCACTGCAACACCTACATCCAAGGATTTAGTGACCTGACTGTAAAAGGCAAACAGGTTGATCTGATAGGACCTGACCCTAATGAACCCATGTTGGTTTCCCCTGAGCATAAACTCCCCTGCTGGTCCCTTGCAGATGTGCTCCCAGTTAATTTTCTCAAGGAGCTTCCCTAGCACCGAGGTAAGACTAATAGGCCTATCGTTACCTGGATCTTCCTTCCTTGCTTTTTTTTTCAAAATGAGGACCACTTTGGCCTTTTTCCAGTCCTCTTGCACCTGGCCAGAGTACCATGAGTACTCATAAAGCCATGCCAGGGGCTCTGCAATGATGTCTGCCAATTCCCTCAGCACCCTGGGGTGGAAATCATCTGGACCTGCTGATTAAATGTCTCCATCCCTACCAGAAGTTTCCTGACAAGGTCCTACTTGACCCTAAGCTTGGTAGTGCTTCTCCTGAGTCTGTCCTGAATCCCAGTGGGAGAGATGTTCTGGTCCCTGCTTAGAAAAATGGAGGCAAATAATTTGTTAAAGAGGTCAACTTTTTCATCTGGTGCAACCACCATATTGCTAAATGTGTTCTGCTGGGGCCCCATGTTACCCAGTGCCTTCTTTTTACTCCCTATGTATTTGAAAAGGGACTTCTTGTTATCTTTGATCCTGCTTGCTAGTTCAAGTTCTGTTTCCACCTTAGCCTTCATAACAGCCCCCCACTCCCCAGTCTTGAGCAATGGAGGTATAATCCTCCTTGGTGATAGCCCTTCCCTTCCACCAGGTGTAGCCTCCATTTTAGCTTTCAGATGTTCCTGAATGCCTTTGGTGGGCCATGGAGGCTTTTGAGCACTCTTGCACCCTTTGATTCATATAGGTACTGTCATCCTTTGGGCTCAGAGGATCATCTCTTTAAGGAACGGCCACTTGTCTTGGACTCCCAACTCCCCTACCCTCCGGGACCTTAGTGCCTCTTCTACTAATCTCCTTAACTCATTGAAAATGGCCCTCCTGAAGTCAAGGGCTACTGCCTTGCTGCAGGCCTTTGACACCCTGCACTGGATAGTGAATTCCTACAGGACAGGTGAAGACTCAAAACTTTTGATCAGACAACACTCATTACTTAACTATATACAATTTATGCACATAGGGAGAACAGGGGGAGGTACAAGGGACCATAAGGATCAATATATACATCAACAGAGATACTAACAACTATTATATACTGATAAATATTATATATATACTAAAGCTGTATGAATCCCCAAAAAACCTCTTCTTCTGGAAATTTGGTAGCAGATTCTGGGGGAGGGGGCGGATGTCAGTGAGAACCCGTTACACTAGACCCTCAGGTCAGTTCCAAGATGAGTTTCACCCTATGTTGCTAGTAGTGATGTTGTACAACTCCTGGTGATGAATGTCACACTGGTCCTGGATGCAAGTAACACTTCAGTCTTTTACACACACTCTCCACCCCCACGGGAGAGGCAGCAAAGTACTGACTCACTCACATGTATAAGCCCCTTCAAGGTCTTATACTCTATAGGAGGGGTAGACCATGTTTTTTTGGCTGGAGTGCCAAAAAACCCACAAGGTCTACCTTGTAAGTTGCTGGAGTGCCAGCACACCACAAAAACAAATCTGGGGCTGCTCTCCCATCGTGCCTCCCCCCCACACCACCCAGACCCTGTTCCAACCACCTGGCATTTGGCACCTCAGTGCTGCTCGAGGTGCAACAGGGTGTCTGCCTGCCTGAGCAAGTCTCTCCAGGACCAGGCTGGGCTGAAGGGTGCAGCCTGGGAGCAAGGAGTGGGGGCACTAGAACACAGACCGCATCTCTGCCTATGTTCTTCTGGTTCTGCCCCAGGGACTTGTGGGTGTGTGGGAGAGCCTAGAGCAGCAACTTAAAAAATAAATAAATAAATAAACAATTTATTTGCCGCCTTCCAATGTGCCATGAATAAAGTGTCTCTGTGTGCCACTAATGGCATGCATGCTGGGGGGTTGCCGACCCCTGCTGCATAGTATAGCAGTGATAGATGCACCCTGGATGAGTCTTCTACCAATCACCCCACCTGCAGGGTGAGTTGAGCCAATCTCCTTTGACCAGAACCCAGCTTCTCTACCTTATCAGGGGCTCTGGCAAGCACTGTTCAGCTTACTACTGTGTTCCCTCACCTCAGGGTGGGGTTAATGTCCCATTCTATGGCTCGTTGAAAATTGCAGTTTTGCAGTTCCCCACCTACAATATCTTTCTCCAGCATTAAGAATTCAATTCTTCCTGGCATGGGATGGGTGACTCTCCCCACCCCCTCCTCATTGGCAGGCTGTGAGGACCAAGAACATCTCCTTTGGAACTACAATTCTTTCCCTTATAACAAATAAAGGATATTCTCACAGCCTCGTCCAGCTTGACAGGCATTGTCTTGATCTGTCTGCCAAACCCTGCTGGTCCTTGGAGCAGTACCTCAGCAGTGCCCCCCTGATCTTGCTCTAACCTCATCCCACTGATTTCAGGCACTTCTGGGACTCATTTGACTGCCCTGCTGAGTCAGCTCACCCCAGCTCTTTTATGTCCACATGCTTCTCCTCACCCTGGCTACAATATGTGTCTTCTTTTATCTCCTATGGGGGTCATGCCCCCAGATAACAGCCCATCCAGTTAAGAGTTTGGTGTGAATTCTGAAATCACCTTGAGCCACATCTATGGATCATGCATAGTCCAATCAGAAGTTTATGTTGAATGATCCAATCACACCGAACTTTCCTTGTTGCAACAGTTCAAAGCATAGGCTCAACTGGACAGAGACCAGGCTGTAAGAGAGCCTGATCTAACTCTGTTACACAAGTACTAAATAAATACACAGTAACTGAAGTTACTGTACAGTAGCACCTGGGAACACCTGTTAAGGGATGCTATTGTTCAGTACTGTACATTTATTTAGTATTTGTTGTATGATGCTACTGATCAGTAGCCTAACACAAGTACTTGCTTATACATGTACTAAATAAATGCACAGTAACCACTGCACTGTAGAATCTCATGTAGATGGGTCCAATGTCTCTTTAAGATTTTTTTTACACTAACAGCCATCCAAGCTGTACATCCATACATCCAGATGCCTGTCCATATATCAATCCAACATCTCTCAAGCATTAATTATTTTCTATACCCCCTCTCACTGCAGTGTTTACAAACTGCTCAGATACCTTAGACCCAAAAAACAAGGTGGGATTTATCCCTCACTTCTTATGAATTTTATTTCTAGCCTCTTTCTATTTCGCTCCCTTTCATACTTGTGTTCTTGTCTTCTGTAATAAAGATGTTTATCCATTATTTCCAGGACCAAATGTTGGCCTTGGATGTACATGACCAGAATAGACTTCTAAGGGCCCACTCCAAATTCTATTATTATTTATCAGTAGATGCTTTTGTGCTGACTTTAAAAAAAGCGATACCATGAACATCAAATATAAGGCAAATTCAGAAATGTTGTTGGAAATTCCCATTGTTCTTCTCACTCTTAACAAAGCCTTAGGTCTGGTCTACATTAGAAAATGTTACTATTTCAGGTATAGCAACACAGTTACTCAAGCCTTCCACGTCTCTCCTCTGTTCTTTAGCATTCTCACACTTACGACAGGATTAAAGGATCTTAAACCAGCATAGTTACTTTTGTTTGGATAAAAAATAATCCATATCCATAAGGTATGTTGTCTACAGAATAACTTCTCTCACTCAAACACTTATACAATGTAAATCTGTTTAAAATTGTTAAGAAACATTGCACTTCTATGTGACATAGTTTAGTTAAACTCATAGACCTGTCTTAGTGTTGATCAAACCTTACAAAATGCATTAATATTTTTATTGAGAAGCAAACTAATATTTTGGAAAGTTAGGTTTGGAACATAAATAGGTCCTTAGGTATTTTGTTGATTGAAAGACTAGGAGGTTAGCAGCCTTGCTTTTTTTATTGCTAATTGTATCCATCCGATAGAACAGTAGGCCAAAGTAATACAGCTAGATTCATAAGTCAGTAAAACCATTTTCTCACTGTAAAGCTTTTACTGAGCAAAGTATTTGCCAAAATGCTTAAGTCAATAGAACACAACAGCTGTCTTTTCATACCAACATTAGTTATCTGGGGGAGATTGTATACATTTTTCTTTTTGATTTAAAAGTCAGAGGGTGGTTGAATTACTATAGCAAGGATTCTGTAAGGCATTTCAAATACTCTACAGCAAAATATACAATCCATGGATCTTGAGCCACATGTCACTCTTCATATCTTCACTTGAAGCCGCTTTGTGTTTAATGTAAGAAATTTATTATAACAGTGAAATATTTCCTTGGGGAATTACAGGTATTTAAATGCTCTCTCTCTAAAATGTGGGTTGTACTGACTGTGATACAACCTGATATTTAAAAAAAAAAAAATATAGGCAATGCCATATTTAGTGATCCTTGCATCACTATCCTGAGATTGCATGCATATTTTATGTCTGTTTTGATAAAGACTTAATTAGAAAATTATTGTATGAATGTTTATTCTTCACAGGATGCCTGAAGGAATCTGGAAAACATTTTCACCTTTTTCCCTACTTACAGGTCATATGATCCTTTGCCCTAATATTGAACCCAGAGCTTGGGATTTGAGAGTGGGTCTCAGGAACACTGAACTTTGCTAATTATTTTTTTTAAAGGGGTAATGAATTCCAGATTAACCAGACATCATTCCCTCAACTCAGGTGCTTGCTGTGTGTGCACACTGTCAGCTTTCTGTCTATGCTGATGCTCTTACTACATACAATACATCTTCCCTTGAAGACCTCATTGTCACAGAAAGAATGGCCACAGGCTCTGATCAATAGCAAAGACTTGCCTAGATTTGTTACCTATGAAGTACCAGCTCATCAATACAAAGGTCTTGGATGCTTGTATTATGTCTAGGCACAATTCATGGATATGTGTTTTAGGCCTAATACAAAGGATCAAGGTTTGCTAGGCCCTCCTTTATACACCGTTGAAAACAATGTCATTTACATCATGAGCATCATATTCACCCATATTCCTATGAATAAAACATTCTCACTGAATAGGAAAACAGGTTCCTGAGGTCACCTTAATCCTTATACATTTCAGACTTTTTTGTGGGGGGTCCTCTCTGGTCTTATCAATCATTCTTATTCAGTAGTCTTGTGAGAAATCTACATAACCAACTGTTGCCAGTACCTTCTAATCTAAGCCCTAAATAGGCAATATAGAATAATACTGAGTTGAATTTTCTGAGGTTTGCTTTAGTTAATACTTTTAGCAGAGCTTTTGTCTAAGTTACACATAAAGGCTAGGGGCAGAAATGATACATAAACCATTATAAGTGATTGGAAACTGGTTTAAACCTGTAACAGAACAGAAGTTCAGTGTACATAAACCAGTTTCACAATGGCTGAAACTGGTTAAAGATAAACTTGGTTGAATACAGTATTAGACTTAAATGATTTGGATCAAACTAGTTTATGAAACTTCTGTCCCATACCTTCTCCTATCTCAGGTTAATCACAGTCTCCCAGCATCCCAGCATCATTTTGAGCCCTGAGCTGTGCTGTCTGCTCCAGCAGAGAAGGGTAAGAGGTGAGGGACCACTTCCCCCTGGCAAACACCCCAGCTGAGGTTTGGTGCCGGGGGCTTAAACTTTCTTTCCCCTGATTCCAGAGCTGCTCTGCCCTGCCCTGTGCTGCACTGCAAACAACTCACTGCTGCCTGCAACTGCGGACTACAAATCCCAGGGGTACCTGGGAGGAGGAACAGGAAGTTATGCACAACACTGCAGACTCCTCAGAGGCGGCAGGAAGAAGAATTAAACATGCAGCTCTATATGCTAGAGAGCTGTACTCTAGTGCTTCTGAGTTTCTGGCCTGAGCCACTGCAAGCATGTGGCTGCATTTTGTGACTCAAAAGTGAATGTCTGTCTAGTTGTTTCTCAGTTTAATCTCTGCATTTTAGACTAACCTACAAAGACTGAATCTTTTCAGCCTCAGGCTTTTTGACTGCCTGCACTTAGCCAAAATGGCCCAAACTGGATTAAGATACACCTTGACTTCTGGCCTGTGCCACTATAGGCATGTGGCTGCATTTCTGGTATCAAAGGTGATGTCTGTCCTCTTGTTTATCTGTTCAATTTACGCAGCTTAGATTAACCTGTGAAGACTGAATTGATTTGGCCTTAGACTCTTTGACTGTCTGTACTTAGCCAAGCTGATTAATGGTTACCATATTTTCATGCATATATCCCACAAAGTATATGCAATTTTACAAAAAAAAATGGATGAGTACGGGCTATACGGGGGTGCGGGCTACCGGGGGACTTTTTTTCCCTGCAGGGGGCTAAGGCCAGGGCCGGGGCTGGGATGAGCTGCACCACCTCCCCGCTGGGCCTGGGCAGTCTGGGCTGCCACTGCCCCGGGGGCCAGGTCCAGGGCTGGGGCCGGGGCTGGAGCGGGCTGGGCTTTGCTGCCACTGCCATGGGGGGCCGCAGTGGGCTGCACTGCCTCCCCGCTGGGCTTGGGCAGATTGGGCTGTGCTGCCACCAACACGGGCTGGGACCAGGGCAGGCCGGGCTGTGCTGCCTCTCCCCTAGGCCCCAGGCAGGTCAGGCTGCACTGCTGCCATTGTGAGGGCCGGGGCTGGCTGTGCTGCCACTGCCACAGGGGCTGAGGTGGGCTCAAGCAGGCCAGGCTGCACCACCATTGCCATGGGGGCTGGGGCCAGGGTGGGCCGGGCTGCATAGCCTTCCTGCTGGGCCTGGGCAGGCCGGGCTGTGCTGCTACTGCCGGGGTGGTCTGGGCTGCACTGCCTCCCCGTGTGTACACAGCTGTGGGAAATACATGGGTGTGGTGTATATATGGACTTATTTACAAAAATACAATTTTCAGTGGGTTAAACCTGGGTGCGGCTTATACCAGTGGGTGGGGTATATGCGCAAAAATACGGTATATCAAGCAATACTCCCATGAGGCCTACACCAGGCACAGATTCAGTGCTGGTCTTAGAAGATCCAAGTACTTTTTTGATTTATTTATTTTAGTTTTAATGGAAAATGTGCATATATTCTTCTGTTTACTTTTTAAAAAATTAGAAAAGTTAAGTTTTCTGCCCTTGATTTTTTTTGTGGGGGGTCTCAGAGATATGTACAAAGGTAGAGAGAAGGAAGTGTTTCATCATCTTTCTCCAGAATAGTCATTAGAAAATGTAGCTAAGCAAAAAAAACCCCCAAAAACAACCCCCACAAAAGTGCCTTCTATTACCTGATCAGTATTGACTTAACTGTTGTGATATCATAATTATACCAAATTTCTTGCCACCCAGAGTTTTTCAGGTTGACATGGCTTGATCTTTTTCCTTTAAAATAAAGCAGAAATAACAATAAAAACACAATTTCATTCTCTTTTTATACGTAAAAAAGCAAAGTAGGGGAAAATACCCTTCTTAGTCTCAAGTGACTTGACTAAAGCCATAAAAGAAGTGCTGAGATAGTGCTTGGTGATGAACAACCTGGTAGTGCAAGGGCTGGATTTAAATTCAAGGGAATGGGGGAGGGCTTGGTTTAACCCCTAACCAGAAACCTGGGAAAATTATCTTTTATGGAACAAATGAAGAAATGAGTTCCTCACTTGCAAGCAATTGAGTAACAATCAGAATATAAAAGTTTGTTAAAAGGAAATGAAAATAACTAAATCATATCATACACAACTATAGACACCCCAACTATTAAATATTCTAAATATCAATCTTTACATGTTAAACACTATAAAATATTAACTATGAGAAAAGGCTGACAGATATGGGACTGTTCAGCCTAGAAAGGAGAAAACTTCAGGGGCATTTGGTGGCAGCTTACAAATATATCAGGGCTGAGCATCAGGGGCTAGGCAAACAACTATTCACCAAAGTACCCCAGGGGAAAACCAGGAGCAATGGTCATAAACTCCTAAAAAAAAAGTTTTCAGACTGGATATAAGGAAAAACTTCTTCACAGTTCGTGCAACCAGACTCTGGACTGTCTTTCTCACCCAGAGCAGAAGGGCTGGATCCAATGATCTCATGAGGTCCCTTCCAGCCCTAAACTTCTGTGAATCTCTGTTAACATCTGAGAACTACTATAAATATGAAGCATCCCAAATGTGAAACACTTCAACATATTAAATACCTAAAATGCTAATTTCCTCAAATTTAAAATGTTTTAAATATCAAACATTTTAAACATTAATCACCTTAAATATCAAACTCCATCTTCAGGACTCAGTGCTTCCCTGTCTTGGGGTAAGGGAAATTAGCTTCCCCTTGGAATGCTGGATGAGGTGTACTGCCTGCCACTGTTCTGAAGGCATTGCCATGTCTCAGGAATGCTGCTTGGCATCACTACCACTCTGGGTTTCCTGTCACCATAGGGGTCTCTGCCACCTCTTACAAGCTTTACAAGTCTCTGCAAAAATGCCTCAAAAAGGAACTCCAGCCCAGTCTCCCTAGGCTTTCCAGGCTCCCTCTCTGTAAAAAAAAAAAACACCCCCAAAATATTGCAGGCCACCCCACTTCTGGCATTCACCCAGGGTTACAATTGTCTCTGTTAGCACCTAACGTGTTTGGTACCTTCCAGATTAAGTCTTGTCCCCTTTAAATAAGGAATTTACAATATAAAATGTTGAATACTCCAACACCAACTTTTCCTTTTTAGACATCTTAATCAATATCCAAAATGGTAAAATACAAACCACCATTTACAAGAAACCCGCAGACCAATATACATCTCTACACAGAACTAGCAATCATCCTAAACACACCAAAACAGCTGTAATTTATAGCTAAGCTCTCCGATACCACCAGATTTGTACTGAGGCGAACCCCCATGACTGGAACCTCTCAAATCTCAAAAGGGCATTCACCCAGCAAGAACACTACTCCAGAGGCATAGATCATACTTCTGAATGGGTCACCAGACCTTTGCTGGCTCTGGTGCACCAGCGTGGGCCCCATGCTTCTCCCCACCTGTCACTGAGTTCCACGTGCCCACACACTGCCAGTCCCCTGCCATCTACTGCAGCCACTTCCCCACTTTCCTGCTTGCTGCTGCTGCCACTTGCCTTCACTTCCCTGCCTGCAACTCTGGAACCACATGGTTTCCAGCTGCAGCACCAGGACAGCAGGAGCTGGCCTGGCCCAGTCCTGAGAAGGGCGATTTCCCATGGTCTTCCCCTCCCTCCACCCCCCTTCTTATCTTAATTTCCCTCTCTGGTGGATGGAAGTGGGACAAGCTCCTGGGTACCAGGCCAGAATGGGCCTAGCTGGGGGGAGAGGGAGGGCTGGGGTTGGGAGGTAGAACAGGGATGGGCAAACCTTGCTGCTGTGGCTGCTGGATTCTGTCACTGACTCTCCCTGGGTCCTACTGCTGCTGACTCCTGTCTTAGACAGGCAGCCAGGGGCATATAAATACTGATTTCTAAATTTTTAAGGGCCCCGCAGGCTGGATAGAATGGCCTACTGGGCCAAATTAATCTTGGGACAATATTTTGCCCACCCTTGATCAAGACCATGCCAGGACAAGAAATGTAAAACCTGCCAACACATCTCCACCACACCCATAATAACTACATCCCACAATAGAACCATCACTGTTCCTGGATCTTACACCTGCACTTCCAGAAACATAATACATCTCATCCAGTGTACCAAATGCCCTGATGTAAAATATGTAGGGGAAACCAAACAACAACTGCATACCAGAATGAATGCACACCAAAAATCCATCAAAGACAAAAATATCCAGTTACCTGTGGGTATCCACTTCTCACAAGGCAATCACTCCCTCTCCAATCTCTCAGTTCTAATCCTCAAAAGGGATTTTCAAGACACTGTTTGTAGATAAGCCTATGAACTTCACTTCATAAAACTACTAGATACACAAAATCACAGACTTAATATAGACATTGTATTTATGACACCTGCCTGACATCTAACTCACCAAGTATCACCGCCACACCATCTAACACACCTGTTAGCAGACCGTTTGTTTTTTTTTCCCACTTTTTCTTCCCTTCCTATCTCTATCCTTTGAATTCCAAACTTCCACTCATTTGCATCTTCACAGACTTCTTATTTACTTTAGCTTCTTTTCTACCTTGGAGAACTCATAACATCAGCAGCCTCCCGTTGCCTGAAGAAGGGTGTTTGTATCTGAAAGCTTGCTTTTTCCAACTTTTTAATTTGTCTAATAAAAGATATCAGATCTACCCAAAGAACCTTGCCTTCCAGTATAAAATCAGATTTAGTCTCTGTCAAAGGTTCTGTTTGATGAAGTAGTAACACCGGAGCTGCTAACATTTTAATTACTCCTCTTTATTCTGTGTTCATTTGAATAACATGGAACTAAGAAATTGCATTTCCATGTAATTGGTGTTAAACATTCTGATAATTACTTTTTTCTTTAGCTAATAACTGAAAACTATCACTACTTAATTTCCTCCTTTTGGGGTTGTTTTTTTTTGGCTGGTTTGCCTCTTAAACTAGCTATGCTTCTTGGCTTTTTTTTTTCTGGATGAGCACATTTCTTTATTTCTGAGCACTCAGTACAGTCTTTGGAATCATGCAGAAGTTCACCTCAGGGTTTACTTTTTAATTTATTCACTCAATTTGAATTATTTAATTGTAACATAGTGTAGGCAAGAATCTGCCATCTCTGTTATGTACCCTTACCATAAATCTAGCAAGCTACATCAAATATGCTTCCCTTACCACAAGGGAATTAACCACAGGTGAAATAAGCAAACAGAAATAATTATTATCCATCCTTAGCAATGCTACCTTCAATAGTTGGATTGAATAGTCATTTCAAAGAATTTTAACCTTTAAAAAATGGATTTTTCAGGAGTATTCTGCTACTCTGAAGCTTTTCTTCTCTTGCTTTGATGTGCACTTTATTTAAACATCCCAGTAACGTTGAAATATTTAGCAGTGGGTGTGGGAAGTAAAAGGAGAATCTGCAGCAACTGAATATGTGCTCAGGACCTAATACAAATAGCACTGAAAGTACCGAGACTCCTTCCATTCAATTCATTGAGCTTCTGGATCAGGCTGTTTATAGATGTTACATTTTTTTTAGGTTTAATCTGGACTACAACCATCACCATATACATGTGGACATCTGTAGTCTGAATTAAAATTGTCTCCAATCCAAATTACCAAATCCTTATTGAATGAGGATTAAATTACACAATTTAAACTGTATTAATTAATATGTATATACAGCATTGGTAGTACCCTGACCCAGGTAATGTACAGTTAGTCTCCCACTTTCACTTCTAGTGAGAAGATCCTGGCTATATGCCAGCTTCATGGAAATGGGAGACTCCTCCTTAGCTTGCTCTCATGGCCATACAGCTGAGGGCAAGTGAAACTCAGGTACATCCAAACCCCAAGCCTCCAGGCTTGTCCTCGCATGTAAGATGCCTGTCAAAGGATTTGGAAACATCTGAAACACCAGGTACAGATGTCATAGAAATGTCATACATTGTACAGATGACACACATAATCCAGACTAAGTGCCCAGAAATTAAAATAAACCCATACCCATACAGAAGTTAGGGGCACATAGATCAGACTAAATGTGGTGGAACCCAGTCTAAGCCCTGGATTGATGTGCACTCATACTGATGTTAACTGGATTAGTCTGGGATATTGAATTCTGTACCAGATCCCCTATCAAATCAGGTTAAGTTGGTGTTCACCAGCATCTCAGACTCCTTTGCTGTCAGGAGGAGATGGTGCCAGCAGCACACCCTTCATTCCTGACCCAGATTGGTGGGGTACAGTGTCCCTTCCTATCTTGGTTCCATCTAAGCCCTGGGACCAGTGTGCAGGAGCATCTTCAGAAAGGGCTCGGAGGATTTCCCCTCACTCCTGGAGCCGGCATTGAGTTCCTGGATGAAGCGTCTTTTCCTGCAGCCATGGTTCTCCAGTCCTTGGGGAAGGTGAGGTGGGCGAGGTGGCAGCCATAGGTGATTCCAGTGTAGAACGGGGGCCACAGCACAGGGAGTTGGGTAAGCCTCTGCCCAGCCCTGCCTGCTGCTCAAGGACTGTTTGCTGCCAGCTAGGCTGGCTAGGTTCAGCTGGGTCCATTTCCAGCCTGATCTCATCAGCAGCCTCACCAGCTCCCCTTCCCTCCCCTGATCTCAGCAGGGGAATGGAGTGACTCAAAGGACAAAACCCCATCTTGGACAGGTGAACACTGACCTCCTGCAGCTATGCCCTACTCCCAGAAATGCCACGGTGCATCTCAGGGGTTCCCAGCTTTCCATGGTGTGTGGCAATTGCCTGCAGAATCCTGAACCAATGCATTAATCTGGGTATTGCATGGTGAAAAGTGCATGCATATGCTGGAGCCTTCCCTGAGGTCTTTTGTCATCCTCTGGCACTACAGTCCAGCTTTGTCCCCCAGCCTTTCCTGGCTGGGTACAGCTGGGATCTGTCTTTGCTTCTGCCAACACTCCTTCCAACCTCCCAACCCCTCTCTTGGGCACTGTCTGTGGCACCACTCTCTGGAGAAGTCTGTGTGTCGGGGGGGGGGGTGGTTGGCTGGTTCAGCCTGGCACATTGTTGAACAGGGACCTGCTGCCTCCCCACCCCCCCAATCTTAGAGATGGCATCATACTCCACCAGGTACTGCAGCCAGAAGGTCATGACTGTCCTCTTTTCCCACCCCACCTTCTCTAGGAACATGAATGCCATGGCTGAAAGGGAAGGGGCTTTAGCTAGGAACTTGCCATTGGCTCCAGGGGTGAGAGGAAACCCTCCAAGCCCTTCCTGGAGTCTTCAGTGCATGAGTCCTAGGACTCAGGTGGAACCAGGTTGGGGACAGTATATGCCCTGCCAACTTGGGCTGGAAATGCAGGATGGACTACTGGCACCACCTCCCCTCGGCAGCTTGTAAATGTTGTTCCCCCTCAAGCTCTGTCCTGGCTGGGATGGACTTCTGTGCCTCCACCCCAAATAATGCTTGGAGACCCACATGCCATCGCAACCAGGGGCACCCCGTGGAGTCTGAGTATGACTGGGTTTCAGGGCAATCATACCTTCCACCTGACAGATACCTGTGCCTAACAGATGACATGGCAGCAGGTGGGAGGTGTGCTTGCTGGAAAGCTAATCATGGGTGGCTTCAGCCACTCTGATATGCTTGACAGTGTCCAGCAGCCTGGGGAGACTGCTGGGAGGCATGCAGGGCACCCCCAATCTGCTGGCCTCAGCCAGTGAAGGCAAGCTGTGTCTCCCTCCACCAAAGTGTGACTAAGTGTGCTGTTCACTTCTGATCTAACCTAGGCCACTTAGAGTAAACCATGTAACTTAGATTGATTCCACCTCAAGCTTTTTTTAGCCCATGTTGCTGTAATAATCATCCAAAAACTTAAACATATCCCAGGAGTTCTGGTTAATGCTGGGCTGATTAATTCCATTAATAAGGAAAACAAAAAAACCCATCAGAGCAGGCTCCCCCCATTTGTGTAAGTGCCCTAAGAGAAGCAGCTAGTCATGCTCTTTGAGCGCCTAAAGGAGCAGCACAGCAGAACCATAATTATCAAAAGAAGTGGACATACCAATATATGAAGATACTATGGCACACATTATCATAGCCATTGACAAGGATATATAGAAAGATTTTCTTCTGTTGTTCTGTTATTATAACACTGCAGAATGTGTACGTCAGCCCTTACATTGCTTGTTTGAGCTGGTTCCAGAAATGGATTTAGGTAGGACTTAGTTACCACTCTAGGCCCTGAAATGTGCATATTAAATTCTCATAACCCCTTTCAATTTGCTTTCACATAACTTTCCAAGATTTAAAAGAGTAAAACCTGGAATGTGACCCCAAAAAAAAAAATGAGGCATTCTTCCATCTATCTCATCTAAGAAATCTGATCTGAAAGGTGTTCTCAAGAGAAGATAAACCAGAGAAGGAAAAGTCTCTCATCCTCTTTTGCCCGATAATTTGGTGGTTAGAGAATTCACCCGTCACGTTGGGGATGAGGATTCAATTCTTTCCTGCCTAAGGGAATTTGAAGCAACACCCCCACCTTCCAGGAAGAGGCCCTAACCACTAAATTATAAAATATTCTGGAGTGGCTCTGGCACACAGTTTAACTTTTTCACTTTGAACATAATAATTTAATATCCTTTGGAGTTGGAAGAGACTTTATATCCTAGTTATGAGGGCAATCACATTGGAGTAGAAATAGCTGGTTACCGATATCTATTCCACAGTACATTTCACTCTGTATTATATATTATACATGATTATATGCTTGTACAGGAACTAGAATCAAAGTTTTCTCTCCTTCCCTTATTTCCAGCTATGAAGGTGCATGTACTGACTATAGAATCAAGCCCAATCTTGAATACTCTATCTGTTTATGCCTGCTTCAACTAATGCTTTATTTCCTGTGCAGTAACAGTAGTATTTCCTGTGCAGTAACATAAATAAGACAGAGGTGCACAAAATATGACCTAAAGGCCAGACTCAGCCCATACTTTCTCCTGGCCTGTGGCACCCCCTCAGCAAATTTTGCCCTACCCAGCCCTTCCACCCACAAGGGTGGGAGCAAGGCACCTACGTGTACAGTACTTCAACATACCCTATTGCACTTCATTCTCAACCTCTTGGGTGAAAGGGCTCTGCCTAGCCAGCAGCAGATTCTGGGTGGGACTTCTGCTGCAGGCACCATATGGGAACCTGCTTGGCCCCCTGGAAGTCCAAGTTCCTCAGGGAGGCGTGGAGGGAAGCAGCAGGGCTAGTGGGGAGGGTCAAGTTGCAGCTTAGAGGAAGTGCAGAGCTCAGCAGGGAGCTAGTGCTCAGAGGGGCAGTGGGAGCATGGATCTTAGCTGGGCAAGGTGTGGGTGTGAGGGTGAGGAGTGTAGGGACCCTCCACATACTCCCCATATGATGTGAATCTCCTGCTGCCAGCAGGAGGTGGGGAGATGCAGGAGCCCAGTGGAGTGTGGCTCCAGAGAAAGCCTTGAACTGAAGCCTGCTATCTTCCTGCCCCACCTCTCCAACTGGGCTGGTCCCTGCACTCTGTCAGGAGTGGTAGGAGCTCCACCCCCTTTTTCTCCATGGAGTACAGCAGCGGGCTTCCCCACTGCAAGTGTGGGAGCTGCAGGTGCACAGTGCTGAGCCCCTAACAGCTTGCCATGACTTGCTAAGCAGCTGTTCACCTGAAATAATTGCCTGCCCCTAGATTAAGAGAATTCACCAAGCAGCACTGAACATCCTACAGCTTGGTGTCTTAAGTCCCATTCTGGGATATAGAAGATGTGTACATTTATATCTTCTCACGCAAGAGGGATCATAGAATCATAACATAGAATCATAGAATCATAGAAGTAGGGTCAGAAGGGACCTTGTAGATATTCAAGTCCAACCCCCTGCCTGAGCAGGAGGAAAACTGGGCTCCAGTGACCCCAGTCAGTTAGGCATCAAGCCACTTCTTAAAGACCCCAGGATACAAGCCCGCACTACTTCCCTTGGAAGTTGGTTCCAGATCCTAGCTGCCTCAACTGTGAAGTAGTTCTTACAGATGTCTAATCTAAACCTACTCTCCAACAACTTGTGGCTGTTATTCCTTGTTATCCTGAGGGCGCTAGGGGAAACAAGGTCTCCCCCAGACCTTTCCAGCCCCCTTGTGAGTTTATAGATAGATGGTCACCAGGTCCCCCCTCAGCCTTCTCTTGTGAAGGCTGAACAGGTTCAGGTCCCATAGCCTCTCATTGTAGGGTCTGCCCTGCTGTCCCCACCTCCCATATTGTGGGTGAATGTTCTAATTACCGAGCTACTAGATAAAATAAGAATATTATCACTAGTAGTCCTACTTCTACAACTACTACTATCAGAAGTATAACTAGAAATGTTGCTACCCTTGTCATTGTAATGCCTATAACCACTTTTTGGATTTATCCTTGACTTTGGGTAGCATTCTTACTTCACTTGATTTTCAGTTCAACATTCAGTAGTACAAATGGATTCATACTACCCACTCAAGATGATGCTAATGTGTCCTTGGCTTGTTCTTCAGTACTTAGCAATTATTTAACAATCATAAAAAAAATGTATTATAAGGCTAATCTTTCACTGTGCTTTTATTTGTTGAAGTTGATTAAATAATGCTTTTAAAACAAATTGAAATTATATGTTATTTTATTTTACAGTACATCACCATGATGTGGGGAAAATAAGGGAAAAAACAGCCAACCAGTTTTTGTTTTGCTTATAGGATTCCTAACAGAAAGAAAAGACCCCTGCAGACTTTTATTCTTCTTTCCCACCATAAACATTAAACTGTCAGTCACTGTAATTTCTATCTTCTGGTCTTTCAATAAAAATATCTTACTAAGCAATTATTTAAATAATGTGCTTCTGGTATCTAAAATGAAATTCAAGTTCATGAATATAACAGAAAAGAAAAAAAAATACCTCTGAAGTTATTGTTTCCTCACAACTGCTAGTTTTGAAGTGATGATTCAAGCATCCTTTTCCAGCACTTCAATGACATTTTTGCTCATCTTTAGAGAAAAAGACTATACTATGCGAACAAAATCATGATTAAAGTTTTCCTCTAAGCTCACTCTAGATCACCTTTTATACACCCTCTTGAGCTTCCTTTTTTTAAAATACTAAGACCCAAGCCCAAAGAGTTCCATATTAACGTAAAGAATGACAAGGCTTATTATAATAAAAGGGGCAGTGAACAGAATAAGCTCTATCTTTAGGTTATTGTGCAAAATGAACTGTTAAGAGTGAAATAGGGTCTGTAAGATCTTCTGGCTGATCATAAGTAGGTCATCCTGCAACCTTTGTCTGGCCCACCTCTGGTTAAGAGGATGTCACCCACCAGCAGAGAACTGAGCTTGAAGTGTCGTGCACACATGTGAGGGTTGTGTGCAGTGCCCTTGTGAGTGGAGTACACTACTGGCAGTGCAGGCATTTTGATTGGCAGCTGAGTGTGGCTGGGTGTACTTAGGTTTGGGAGTGCGTCTATGTCTGACAGGGGTTTGCCTGAGGTGTGAATGACAGAAGGAGAGAACTGGGGGTGCTTGTTGGCAGGAAGGATACAGATACATAAGGAGAGTCTGACTAATCAACTGCGTGAACCGTGGAGGTACCTAGTGGCAGGTCCAGCCACCGAGGGTCCCAGGCGTCCTTCCCCTGAGAGATGCTTTGTCTGCCACTGGAGCAGAAAAGGTTGAGTCCGTGGGTTCTTCCCTCCAGGTGTGTCTGTCATGTAAAGTTGCAACCTTCTGCTTTGATTGGTAAACATTGCCCCACCCTGTTCTTCCCTTCTGCATTGTTGAGGGTCTTCTCCTCAGTGTGTGTCTGATGAAGATCAGAAGCTGCTGCCTGAGGTGCAGTCATCTCTAACCCAACCATCGGAGCCAAATTGAATAAAGTTCCCCTAGCCCTTATGATAAAGTTAAGTCATCTTATTGTCATTGTTGTAATTAGATATTGTTGGTAAGAATGTGTATAGCATTGGTATTGGGATAAGTATAGGCAATATAGAATTTGATATATAATTAGAATTTATAGTGACTATTAGGACTATATAGGTTCCTGTGTAGTTGTATGACATATGATACTTAACTTTTCTTGTTAGTTTTATAATAAAACATTAATTCACATCAGTTAGATGTTTGTGTAAGTTTCATTATTAGTCATTTTCTAATTAATTACCTGGTTAATTGGGTGGTGACCAGATACACCCTGGTTAACCTATTAGGTGTCCCAGGGGCCAAAAGTCACCCCTAGTTGGAGCTGGACTGCTGGAACAGATGTTGATTGAGCATGATCAATTAGGTACTAATTAAGTCTAGGCCCAACAGTACAAGGTCATTCACATTCAGATTTTCAACCATAGCTCTTAATCTTGTGTACTCCATTTTAGATGGTTGGATTCAGAACCAATGACTTACTACAGCTCCCATTGGCTGAACTATTCTTTGTGAGGCTCCAAACCAGGGCTGGCTTCATAGGTGGACAACTTGGGTGATTGCCCAAGTTGCCATGGTCAGAGTGCCCCCCCACACACACACACTCCCTCTGCCTCCCCACCAGATTGCTCCCCATTCCCCTACCTGCCTGCCTCTGCATCTACCTCTGCCTTTGCCACTGCCTGCATTAGTGCTACAGAATTAGATGAGTACAGGTGGAAGTTGGCTGACTATGGGGATCAGTGATGATGAGGAGGTGCTGTTACCTGCTGGACATGATGGAGTGGGCAGATTGCAAGCAGCACCTGCCACCCCATATCTTCAACTAACTCTATGGGCATGTCCAGCTGAGGGCACAAGTGCCTCTTGGCCTGCCTCAACCCCCTTGAGGCAGGGCAACAGGTACATGTGGGAACAAAAAAATGTTTGCAGTGTGGAGAGAAAATTAGACCCTTGGATATCCAGAGGGTCCAAAAAAATGAAGTATAAAAAAGTGGAGAAGGGCATGGTCCCTGAGGCAACCAGAGGATGGGTCCTTCATGGAGACTGTCTGGCTGCCACAGCATCTCTATGGTTGCCCCTCGCCCCGGTCCTGAAACACACAGTTGTGTGTTTCAGCACCAGGGCTCCAGTGCCGATGAGTAAAGGGGGGCTGGAGGAGGGAGGAAGGGACTGTGAAGGGGACCCCCAATGGCTCTGCCCAATCCCTCAGCCCCCCAACCCCCCCAAGGCCCCTGACCCCAGCCCCAACAGCTCCCCGGAGCCCCCTGAGCCCTGCCAGGGCTGGACCCTCCCCCTGCCAGCCCCTCTGAGCCTTCCAAACTCTGCCAGGGCTGGCCCCTCCCCCTGCCAGCTCCTCTGAGCCCCAAACCCCTGCCCTGGCTGGTCCCATCGCTGCCCCCTCACTCCATACTTTAAAAAAAACAAACAAAACCCCCCCAGCACTTACCTCTAGTCTGTCTGCTTGGGGTCCCACCCTCACAGTGTGGAGCAGGGTGACAGCCCCAGTGGCCCCAGTCTGAGCCCTCCTGCCCATTCACTATCTTGTCCTGCCCTGAGGGCTCTGCCAGGATGCCCTGGAGCCCTTCGCACCCTTGCTTCTCAGGTAAGCAGAGGCTTTTTTCCCAATTTTTTTTCTGTTCTTTTTTGCAGGGGCTTAAGTGATGGTGTCTGGGGATGTGGGGGTAGCCTTAAGGGGGTGAGGCTGGGTAGGAAAGCCATTGGGGGGAACTGGGGGTATGGGTGGTGGGGCTGGGTGGGGCACCTATTGAGGGGCTGCTGGGGGATGGGGCCAGGTGGGACAGCAATTGGGGGGCTGGAGTGGGGTATGTGTGCCTCTCAGGAGGGTGGTAGCCCCTGTGGGGGGTATTTGGCCCCTGTTGGCAGGTAGTACCCCGTGTGATAGTGCTGAACCCCCTGTTGGGGGTCTGAACCCCCTCTGGAGGTCTGAACCCTTTGTGTGGGGGCTGAATCTCTTGTTGGGGGGGCCGTAGCCCTTGTATGGCAGACCAATCCCTTGTGTGGTGGCCATCACCCTGTGGGAAGGCAGCAAAATATGTATTCATGAATTCATGAAACCTTTATTTAGAGTTCATTTTATTATCATCGAAAGATACTTGCTTTGACACTAGAGATATCAAAAAAAACATTGTCCAACTGATTGCTGTCTCTGTCTCACTCTCTCTGTCTTTTGTTTCACCTGTGGAGGAACATGGATTTGGGGGTACTTTAGAGAGTGATTTGTGGATTTTTTTTTTTTTTTATCAGGGATTTTTCAGTTTTCCAATTGGGAACACCAGAATTCCTGCTAGGGAGGCCAGTGGCAGGACCCTGCTGGCTCAGAGCTGGCACCTTGGATCCATCTGGCTGTGGCTGACCTCCTGGCCAAATGGGGCCAGGAGGACATGCTTTGACAGTTCAAAGCAGACCACCACACCCGGAACATCTTCCGGGTGATAGCTGCCCAGATGGCCAGGCAGGGGCCACAAATGGCAGTAGTGTCACACAAAGGCCAGCCCTGCAACCACAGTCCATTGGCAGCTGGCCCAGAGGGACAGATGCCTCTACTGGCTGTGCAGTCCCCATCTGAGTCTGGCAGGTGCACAGAAATAGCACCCCCCCCCCATTCCTTTCCCCTACCATTGTCCTCTTGTCCTACTTGGCCACCACTGGGGAAGCAAGTCTTCTAATCCAGCCCCACAGCTCCCCCCCCAGGGTTTTATTTCTGAAATTTTGTTAATACTACTGCATACCTAAACTCAAAGACAGTGTGCCAAGATACAAGTTTGCCCTGGGTACCATTTTCTTTTTTAAAGCTGGTCCTGCTCCAAGCCACATAATAACAATTCATAGATTATTTTATCTGTGCACACA
>JAGPOW010000261.1:23949149-23965566 GCA_030014935.1 Caiman crocodilus
ATATATATATTTAGGTAACTAATATAGCCACAAATGCTTCATTAAGTTATATACCAATACAGAAGACACATCTATGGTTTCCTATGCTGCCCCCTTCCAAAAGCTAGAAAAAAAGAAAGAGAAACCCCACAAGACTAAATGCCTGAGAGTACAAGAACTATGGCAACTTGGGAACAAGGACCATGCATTACTAGAATTTAGCATGGTAAGGATTAGTTATTACAAGTATTTCTATTTTTTTGCAAAACACATTTTGAATAAGTTAAGAAATTTAGGCCAAGCTCTTTACGTTTGTCCTTATACAATTTGACTTCAGGGAGCCTTCTTAATAAAGACTGCAACAACTGCTGAAAAAAACTTAGAAGCTGGTCCCAAGTGAGCAAGCTCTAAAGAAAAGAAATGTGGAAATGAACCTATACAGAAGGTGACTGGTTCTTAAGAGGTATCATTAGTATATTCTGAGGTTTAAAAATACTTTCACTGCATGTGGAAAAAGGGGTTAGTAACTAAAGCTTTGCAAATGCAGCAGAAAAACTAGTCAGTAATTTTCCCATGTGAGGGGGGGCAGCACCCACATCAATTCATTTTTTTGGTATTGGGAACTGTTTTAAACTCATATTTTTTCACTCAGATAAGCCGGAAATTGTTCACAAAAAAAGTGCAGATAAAGCAAAAATGTCTTGGATTCTAGTGAAAATATTTCAAGAAGTGATCCTAAAGCCATGTCAGAAATCTCTTTGAATTATTCTTGCAAACGTCAATGTAAACTTTAGAGTATAAAGCAATCACAAACAATATGCAGCATAGGTCTATAATAAATGGAATTGTCCCGATGCATTTTATTCTCTCTTTTTTCACTTATATAGTTATTGAGCGGAGAGAAAGAGATCTGGTTCTAGTGTGGTCCGTGACATGGTATCTTATGAAACAATGCAAAAAATAATTTTGGTTTCCCTAGCTATGAGGCAGTGGCATAACTAAGGGGGAAGGAGGTATGAGTGGGGCATCACACCAAATACAAAGTTGGAGGGGGATGAAAAAAGAGCAACCACTTGGTGCTGCTGCAGGTAGACCAGCCACTACCATTACCCTCAATGTACTGCTGGAGCCCAGGGTGAAAAACTGTCCAGCTATACCTCTGCTATGAGGATTGTCAAAAACTAAAAGCTGACTGAAGGATAATAAAACTAAAGCTAATACCAAGTATGAAGATGAATTGGGGGAGAGCTGTGTACATTAGACAGAGGAACAAACTGTGTTATGTTATGTTCTGTTATGTTATATACACATCATGTCACATAACATTTATACAAATGTCATACATACACACATAGAAATGTATACCCTCACCTACACATTGTTTATATGAAGAAGTTGCAAATACTGGTGACCAAAAATGATGTCAAAGGACTAAAATTGATTTAAAACTTATTTAGGAGAAATTAAATATGTAATTGTGTAAACACACACACACACACACACACACACACACACCGACTGTGCAGTCACAGCCCACTGGCAGCTGGCCCAGAGGTACAGATGCCTCTGCTGTGGCCATGCAGTCCCCATCTGGGTCTGGCAGGCATGCAGCCTTGGGGCTGCATGCTGTCACAGGTGGCAGCAGATCACAGCTAGGCAGCAGGTCCCACTGCCAGACTGCTGCAGTGGGTAGAAGGTGCAGGGAACTCTCAGGGCTGCTTCAGCTGGCACAAGGGGTGGTGTCCCCAGCTACCAATTCACTAGGCCTCAGGAGCACCTGAGAATGAGTAGCCCTGAGCTGCTTCCCAGGGCAGCTTTTTTTATACTGCTGGAGCCAGCCCCAGGCAGGTTTTTATACTGGGAGGGGACCATGGGGGTACCCCTACAATATCCCATCCCCTGCCTGATGCCCCAGCTCCTCTGAGCACCCTGTGACTCCCACTGGCTTTCCCAGTACAGCCCCACCAATGGCTGCTCCACCCAGCCCCGGTGTCCCAGTGCTTAAAAAAAATAAACAAACCCTGCAGTCACCAGGTACTGCAGTGGCGTTGGGGCTTATGGGGGCTCATGGCAGAGCCTCCCCCCACAATGCAGCACGGGGCAGTGAGGGGCAGCAGGCATCACCCCCACACCTAGCAGGAGCCAATGAGTGTGGGGCTTTTAAAAAAAGGGGCAGGGCAGCTATTGCTGGAGCTCTGAGAGTGGGTTGGGGGCGGGGTCTGTTTGTTTCAGAAAATCTCCAAATCAGATTTGGCTGAATCAATTAGGGACAGTGATTCGAATCACTGAATTGAATCACTGTCTCCTGTATCAGCTGAATCTGAATCCTAACTGCCTACTAGCCACTTTACACAAGTCTAATATGTGCCACCCTTTGCTTAGGGCTGTGTATGAGGCCATTTTAGACCTTGGTATCTAAATAAATAAATATGCACAATAAATTGACTCTCTGACACCAGTTAACCCTTACATTTCTATTTGCTTGAGTTATTTTATCTTTTCCCATTTAAATCATTAGTATATTGGTACCTTTAGATCTACTGAAGTCCAGCTTATATGTCCCCAAGGCCTTGCTTAATAAGCTTTTGCAGTCCTACATTGGAAAGTGTTGCAAGGAGGCCTTGCATTTAGTGCTATCAAATAATGTTAGCATGCACCTGTAAATATAACTGAAACTAAGACTCTCACAATACTGCAAAGCATCTAAGTTTGATTTTTAGTGGCCAACAATAAAATCACACCTGTATTAAAGTGTATTATTTATTACTGCTGTTAGTATAGAGTTATCTAGATAAAAAAAATAGAGAAAGGCATTAATTTGGGTAAACTTTAAATCCATGATACTAAGCTAGTATTTCTATAGCTGGAGTGTGTATACCAATTGTGTATACAGCAAATACCTAAAAGGTAAAGGGGAGAAAGGAAAGGAAAAGCAGGTGGAGGGAAAAGTGAAATACGAATGTAAGAAAAGCAAGAAAATATAAAGACTAACTTTACAATAGCTCTTAAATTGTTTGAGAGCTTACAGTGTGGTTGTTCTGATATAATGGTCTATTTTTGTATTAGCCATAAGAGCATAAAAAACCTCACATGATTATATTTACTTATTGCATAACAAAATAATACCATGGTCCAATTAACAGATTTCAGATTCTGTGCCTTTTCTAATTAATGACATTCAAATGAATAATATTGCCCAAATGATCATATTGAAAATTAATACCAACCAGACAAGACAATTTTCTTGTGTACTGTCTTTCTATCGGTAGGGTACAATCTAAGGGTCCCTAGATGATCTACATCATTGTAGTAGTTCTAGAAGCTTCATTCTACATGTTCATTTATTTGGCATTTGTCTGAGAAGAGGTGGAGGTAGTAGTTCTCATCAGCTTAGTTATAAATACATGTGAAAAAAATAATTCTGGATTTAAGGCTCTACAGGCAACCTTAATTTGTCCTCTTGTGTGAGTTTATTCTTAACGGATTGTACAGGAAGGCTGTGACCTAGCCAGGAATAGAAACAACTCACCTGGAGTCAATTCAATGTCTTAACCACAAGAGACCAACTTTACATTTTCAACCCTCTTATTCTCATTCACTGTGCATCCTGTGCAGTGACTGAAGAAGAGGATTGGAGTAACAAATTGTATGTGATTATGTAAATAACGATCGGAGCATAATACAAACACACAAAAGGGCCAAATTAAGGTTGCAGAGGGACCTGCCAAGCAGATGGGGGATCATTAGAACTGGAAGCATGCTCAGCACAAATAGCATGGTCAGAGATTTTAGAAGCTTATTACTTTGGTAACTTCTGGATAGATTTTCATGGGAAAAGCAAAAAATACATCTGTAACCTAAGTTCCTTCCAAATTTCCATCTTGCTGTCTAAACTGTTGATAAGCTTTAGTACTAGGTTACAAAACTGGCATATTTTTAAATTAACAATTAACAACATTATTTTTTTTCTAACCTCTTTCTTGGAAACAGCTCAGCCACATTTCTTGAAACTTAAAAAAAAAACCCTCAATAAATGTGAGACAAATAATTTCAGCCCAAATGCTTAATATTTGAATAATATGAGGCAAACTTGATTATAGTGTAGGCATCGCTACTTGCTCATCTATCATGCAATGTTTGATTATCATTTAAGGTTATTTGTTATGGCATAGCTTATAGAATTGTTTTACATTAATGTTTTATGTTTGAGCTACTTAGACGTCTGTAACATTTGAGTAACAATGTAGTGATAGAAGTTATAATTTAAAGATGCTCTCTAACTGAAAAGTTAGGCAGTTTGGAATTGGGAAATGGTCCCGCCTTTAGAATCAATCTAGCTGTTGATACCAGAAAGACCAACCTACTGAAGAGGTTTCTTACTCCTCCATGACTTTTCATTGCTGTTAGTTCTTTCCTTTAATTGTATGCCTGTATTTATTGAACCCAGTAATCATTTCATGGTATCAGGAGTGTTGAACAAGTAAATCCTTGAAAGAAGTTGTGGTCCAATCTGGAGAAGCAAGTGGAGCAATGCAGGTCATGGAAAGAAAACGGCCACTGCAAATGATCCTCTTTCAGGGTTCCTGTCAAAGTAAAAAGACAGTCAGTTATAGAAGTGTTGCAACCTCCATCTCCCCTTCTACTGTCAGGAAATACTGGAGGAAATTCAAATGATTTAGTAGTATCTAGCAGTGACAGGGGCAGAAAAAAAAAAGGAAAAAGCCAAATTCTCCATTTTCCTTCATATTGTGGGGGAGGAAGCCCTGGCTGCTTATAATACTTTTGCCTTAGAAAAAAGTCAAAATATGAAATTAAGTAAAATATTGCCCAAATTCAAAGAATACTGCATGCAAAACGGAGACTCTTGAAAGAACCAGGTTTTTTATATGCAAATAAACAACATGAGAAAGTACAGCTCAATATGTTACTGAACTGAAAAGGGTGAGTAAGAACTGTGTTTTTGGGAACTTAACAGAATACGATTATTTGTGGTGTTGCAAATACTGCATTAGAAGAAAGGATATTGCATGACGGAGGCTTCTCAATAAAATAACTGTTCAAATGTCCAGGACAGCAGAAACTGCAAAGGTCCAGGTTGCCTAGCTGAATGTTCCAAGCAGGAATCATTAAAGGATTTTAAATGCACAGAGACAAGAAACATACACCTGCAAAGACATCTAAACACAATCTTATGTCTAACTTTTATTTAACTTTTAACTTGATTTTTTCTAATTCTGCACAACATCTGGTAAATTTTAAAAATGGGATTTATATAAACCACTCTCTTAATGTGCGTTAATATATCTGGAGATATCTCTTCATATGTGTTAATATATGTCATTTCTATTAAAATATTTAGTGCTGTAATCTTCAGACAGTTTTACCAGCATGGTTGTGTTGCAGGCCACTAGTAAAATTTCATAATAATCCTCATCCACTGTTTAGTTTTGCAGGCTATGACCATGCCTCTTATACTAACTTTTTGCCTATGTCTCTTTATGTGATTTGCCATTCAGTTTACATACCTGCATTGCACATGCAGTTGGGGTTTTTTTAACTATCTGCTTCCAGAACATACAAAACTCTATAAAAGAAAACTAAATGCCCCCAAATCTCTTGTCTTTATAGATCTCTTGAACCTTCCAGACTTTAATTTTAAATCATCTTCATTGCTTCCCCTGGGAAACTCTACTTGTAATTGAAATAGCAGTATTTATTCCATAAGACTATGTTCTAATCTAGGGTTTTTGTGTTTTTTTACCCACGCAAACAAGAACCAGAATTAATCCGTCTAACTCGCATTTATTATTAAGAGCTTTCTTACCTCCACTAATCAAGCTATTCCTTCTGCAATTCTTCTGTCTGCTAACTGCGTCTGGTAATGTAGCTCCTATTTCACAGCCTTGCAAACTGCTTTTAATTCTAGGTAAAAATATTAGCTCAGGTGTTGAAACATCAACTCAGTTGAACATTAAGTTAGGTTGGCAAATAACTTTCAGTGAAGTATTGGATGTACTGTCAAGATGCTCAAGAAGGCTTGATTTTGGTCTATGAATCTGAAAGTGATGTACATTTGAATTTGCTGACTACAATGAAACAACTCTTTTGAGTATGCTTTGTTTAGTTTGTTGTAGTTTTTAATACATAATTCATGATATAGTAAATTACTGCACATTCCAATAAAGTTATATTTGTTTTTGCTTCCATCATAAGCAGAATAGTATAGCCCTAAGTCCCTAGTATATTAGTAAAGCTTCTAGTTTTTTTTTTTACCTTGTGTTATATGTGATGATGCACCACACCATCTGTATACCCCTTTTCACAATACTACATTCACCTATGTCCACACTTCTTTCAGATGTGAACATCACAACTCAGAACTTTATAACATCAGACTAGCCTATAATTATGTATCACTAACCCAGTTTCCTCTGAAACATATGCATAGTCTACTGAAGTTGTGGAATGAGCTGTTCACTTTCTCATTAGGATTGGATCAAGAGATATGGTTAGATCCTGCTTTCAAGGTCAGTAGTATACTGTCAGTAGTATAGATAGATAGATGTAAACAGATAGATATAATACTGTCCATGTAGATGTGTGTAGACATAGATAGATATAAATAGATAGATGTACATGCATATATACACAAATAACGATAGATAGATAGATAGATAGATAGATAGATAGATAGATAGATAGATAGTGCTGGTACAAACCAAATCTGGATTCAGTCAGACAAACACTTCACATTTAAATGCATTTTTAACTATGTCTTGATTATTCCTTGAGCTTTGGTGACTTTCATACATACACAGACAAGAGCATACAAGTATGGTGTATATGACAAACTTCATGATAAGTGTCCTAGTTGTGATTCTGTTTTCTATGCGCTATACCTGCAAGAGGAGTTGCTAATCTGCCAGGGAAGATTTTATGGCCAGTTCTCTCTGTCACAGTCATCCCTTCTTCCTGCCTGCCTGCTTGCTTGCTTTCCTGCCTCTTTATGTTTTACTTTAATCTAAAAAAAATATTCCAGGTTAAAAAGCATGTTCCAGAAAGTATACATCAAATGGTACGAATGCTAGGGTAAGGGCTGACAAAAGCATTCATTCTTCCATCTCCATGTAAGTGTAGCATTATTCCATGTTTTGATTATAAATCATTTCTGAGAGCCTAGCATGTGCAAAGCAAGTAGACAAGAAAGGTTCATTCTTTGCTTTTAGTTTAGATATTAGTTAAGGCGGAACAAGTAACAGGGAGAAAGGAATACAAGTAGTACAAGCTTGTGCACTTAAGGTTTCCTACTAGCTTCAATGGACATTGAATTGGATGTTTTCTTAGGTGTGTTATGTTTATACTGAAATTACAGAGCTGTGTAACATATGCTACATAGCGCATATATTAAATACATATGTTATTTTGGAGCAGGATGGACTTGTGATGTGAGGAGAGAGGGAGAAGATGTATCTGGAAGCAGGACAAGATAGAAAGAGAAGAAAAGAGATAAAACAGCAGTGACAAGAAAGGAAGTACATGGGGAAAAATGGAAGGGAAAGTGTGTCTGTGCACTGAGAAAAAAACCTTATAAATAATTCTTATGCTTCCAGTACCAGTAATATGAAGTAAGTGGAAATGAGACAGTATAATAGACAACCCCTGAACAGGTCTGATCTTCCAGAATATATGAAATATCTAACATTTTAACATTAGCACCTTTAAATCTTAATCTTAGAAACAGCACCAGATTCACTATCTACTTAAGCACAGTCTAAACCTTTCCCATGCTGTTCAACCAAAATATATGATCAACACCTCTACAGATCTTAATTAACAAACCCACCACTATTTACAAAAACTGAAGATTGAGAAAAAGCTTGTTAAGGACATAACTACTTATCCCTTTTGTAATTTGCTAATGATTACTGGAACTGGATGAAACTTTTAAAGCAATTTTAAGCTACCACAACTGGGAAAGTTTAGACTGAGTGGATGGGTGTATTCTCTTTGAGCATGTAGAAAAATCTATTTGCTTAAAGAGACCTTGATCTTAGGCAGTAATAGCTCATTTCAGTTTGCAAATAAATAAAATTAAATTCACATATTCATTCTAAAAACATATTTTGACATATTTCAGCTTTTGCAGGGCTCATTTAGCAGGGAATCACTTAGCTAATGAAATGGGAGCTTTATACTCATTTTTTCATGACCACCTGCTATAATATGTCACAAAAATTGAGCAAGAACAAACAAACAGCATGAGGACACACATTTAGCTAAATCAAGTCCATTTATCTATTGAAAATTAAGTAGGTGCAGATCAATTCAAATACACTAGCATTAGATTTTAAAAAAGACAGGCTCAATAAGTACTTTTGCTATTAAGCATCCTAATTCACAGTTTCTATTGTCATCTTTCTGATTTGTAAAGCATGATACTAAGGGAAATGATTGTTCTTTTAAATCACAGCCTGACACTTGGAACAATGTAAAAACATACGTAATTTTTCCAGCTCTTGCAAGATTTTGTGTCTTAACTAAAGCTCCAGCTCCTGGAATAGTGTGAATACATAAGAGTTTCAACTTTCATTTTAAAAAAGCATTTTTTTAATTTCAAATGGTACAAAACATTAACAGGAGCAGGGGTTTGGACCAGTTTCACAAATCCCATATAAAACTATTTGTGTGTAGTGTCAGGTTCTCTCTCTTTTCTTTCTTTCTGTTGGAACAGTTCTCTTTGTGTCAAGAATTAAATATTTATTGGGCCTGAGTGGAATAGATTTCATAGACATTGGGGCTGGAAGAGACCTCGGAAGATCATCAAGTCCAGCTCCTTGCCCCAGGAGCAGGAAGTCAGCAGGGATCATAGGATCCCAGCAAGATAAACATCTAAATGTCTCTTGAAGGAGTTTGAAATGGGTGCTTGAACCTCCTCCGGAGGCTGTCTATTCCAGACCTTGGGGGCTCTGACAGTAAAGTTCTTCCTTATGTCCAGCCTGAAACAGTCATGGAGGAGTTTGTGAATGCTCAACCTTGTCATCCCTTTGGGTGCTTTGGTGAATAATCATTCTCTTAGATCCTGGTGAACACCTCTGATCAATTTATAGGTGGCCATCAGATTACTCTTGAGCCTGCACTTTTCCAGACTGAAGAGTCTTATGGCTCAGCCTCTCATCATAAGGTCTGTTTTCCTGACCCTTGATCATGTGTGCGGCTCTCCTCTGCACGCTCTCAAGCTTCTCCACATCCTTTTCAAATTGTAGAGCCCAGAACTGGATGCAGTACTCTAGCTGCGGCCTCACCAAGGCCAAATACAATGGGAGAATGATGTCCCGGGATTTGCCTGAGAAGCATCTATGGATGCAAGCCAGTGTTTTGCTCACTTTGCTAGCTGCAGCATCACATTGAAGGCTCATGTTCATCTTGTGGTCCATCATGACCCCCAAGTCCCTTTTGCCTGTAATGCTAGCCAGTGTAGCACTGCCATGCCTATAAGCATGCTGCAGGTTTTTCCTCCCAAGGTGGAGAACCTTGCATTTTTTGGTGTTAAACACCATCAGGTTCTCATCCTCCCATTTCCTGAGCCTGTCAAGGTCAGCCTAGATCAGCCTCCCGTCCTCAGGTGTGGATGCTTTACCCCAGAGTTTGGTGTTGTGGAAGATTGACTCCAAGTCATTAGGGTACTCACCTAGTATGTGTGGAGGACTTAAGTTCAAGCCCCACTCCAGTATATATATTCAGCTACTTATGCAAAGTTATCCAACAGGAGCAAGATTCTTTCCAGACCGCCTGATGGTCTTCTGATTAGGGCAGGGGTGGGCAATTGTTTTGGATGGAGGGCTGCTTACTGAGTTTTAGCAAGCCATCGAGGGCTGCATGTTTATTAATAATGTTAATAAACATTAATTTTCTAAATTTTTTAGGGGCCTTGATGACCGGATAGCATGGCATCTGGCCCACAGGCCGCATTTTGCCCACCCTTGGATTAGGGCATGCAGGATGTAGGAGAATGGCAAGAACCAAGGCCTGAACCTGAATTTCCAATATCCTGTTAGAATGACCTGGTTGTTCCAAAGTCTTTCTTCTTCCTTTCAAATTCCCCCATCTCCTTTTTTTTTCTGTCCCCCATTGAGGACCTAAGAAATTGTCTCTGAACAAAACTTTTCTCTAAACTGGTATGCCCCAGTGAAAAGTTTAAATTCCTTTCAGTAGCATAACTGAGAAAGGACAACTCAGGCAGTAGCCCTGTGTGCCACCTTTGCTGGGGGGAAGCAAATATAGGTGTTGCTGCACTGGTGGCTGGCCATGCCACCACCACTGGCGCTAAGGCACCTGGGGATGCTCCATGCACTGGGGCACAGAACTGCCATGCTACTTTGATGGTTCCTGTGCAGAAACACATTGTCCAGTTTTAAAAAAAAATCCCAAACCATCCTATTTCATACCCAAGTTTGAGGACTGACTTAAATTGCACAGCACCCTTCTAGGGGCTATTTATGATGAGGGCAAAGTTTGAAAAAAGAAAGTATCCTGAATTTTCTGTTTTTTCTGAGTTCTGCTGAAACTTTTTTTGTTTAAATAGTGTTTTTTTTAAGTATTAAATTTAACTTGTTGCTGACATCCCTTAACTATGTTACTTTGGAGGTTTTATTTCAATTTTAAAGGATAGGTTGTTTAAATTTTAAAGGACAGAAACTTTAAAAATTATCATCTTCTTCTTCTTCTTCTTTACATCTAGGAAAACCATTCATGATTTCGAGGATGAGGCCATCCGAGCCAGGGTCATTTGACCCCAGTATTCTTTCCTGTCCATGGTAGGACCTGCTTAGGTCCCTTCTGACCCTACCAACTATGAAACTACATAAAGTTCCCTGCAAAATGTTTCCTGTTCCATGAAGCAGCAGCTTTTGTATGCTCTATGGCATTTCCTTATATCATTCTCAATCTAAGATTAGAGCTGGATTTACTTTCTTGTTCACTTAGAAAAATAAAGGGAGTAAGAGACAGACAACCTTAACTCTAGAAAGAAACAGAAAAAGTAAGTCACCAACCAGGTATTCAGTTTCCATGAGATGCAAGACAAACTGTGGGTTTATTTTTTTAACACCAAGCTAAAAATATAAATTATCTGTTCCAATCACCTCCCCCTGCCAAACTATGAGAAGCATTAAAAAAGTACATCTTAGAAAGAAATGGACTTTCAGCATTTCCTGAAGAGTTATAATATTTCATATTAATTGGGGGTCTGGAGAAAGATGGAGTGGTCAAGATCTTGCTCTATGCTTGTGCCTGTCCCCTGCTACCTCTGTTTCCTACCTACTCCCCCCCCCCCCGCCAGCCTCTCCCTTCCACCTCTGCCTCTTTCTCTGCTCCTTCTTTCCCCCAGCATCTTCCCCCCACAGCCTCTGCTCCCAGCCTCTATTTCTCCCTTCCAACACCCAGTCCAGCCCAGTCCAGCCCCATAGGAGCCACGTGGACTGCACACTGCTGGTATGGGGCAGGCTGGGGCCATCCTTAGTGCTCTAGGCTGAAGCATCCACACAGCCTGTGCTGGCCCAGAGCAAGGGTAAGTTGGGGAGGGTAAGGGGCAGGCAGAGGCTGTGTGGAGGGGAAGAGATGGGAGGAAGAGGCTGCGGTGAGGATATGGTGGTGGGCTAAGGGGAGCAGAGTACAGGAAGCAGCTGTGGCTATGGCCAGGCCCTGGCAGGGGCTGGGGCCTGCGCCACAGCAGCCACCTAAGCCCCCCTCCCTTCCCCCCCAATATGTGATTCTAAGATAAAGGTAATTTCCCTACGTGTTAAATGGAAGGGAGGGAACCTTCATCTTAAAACTGAATAAATATGGTAAAATAAATATTGGTTTATCTTATTTTAGCAGGTTATATTTACTTGCTTTGCTAATGGAAACAGTAGCATTTTTCCTAAATAAAGGAAATTAGGAGGTCACCAGTCAGTTTACATATGGATCTATAGAAGTTCCTAATATAGATTTATGTATGACATCATTAGAATTTTAAATTGGAGTTTTTAAAATCACAGGTTCTTTGCTTCATTCATAAATATGCATTTAACTCCCATGTGTATGATTGACACTGAAAGCTGTACCATACTTCGAGGTGGCTATGGTGCATCAGAGTGGTTACTAGAAATATTTTGGGGTTTTTCCTTTCAGTCTTACGGTATAGACTGCTTTGCCCAGCACTGTGAATTACAGTTAAGGCACGTAGCTTGAGTATTCTGTCCTGGGAGAATCAGCCCTTTGTAGAAGGATCTCTATAGGGTAGTACTGAAATTCCTATACCACAGAGAAGACATGAAGCACTAGAGTAGCATAAGATTTGGGAAGTAGAAAGGAAACTATTACACCTCTTTTTTTTGCTTAGTTATACTCAATGATGTGGTCCAAGAGATATAAAAGGTAGAGAAATTAAATATATTTTTTCTTACTGCACACATGGAAAGCAGAGGTGTAGAGAAATAGAATGAACTATCCCAAGCTGCATATACTGTCTATGGCAGAGTTTAGGATTGAAGTCAGTTTTCTAAATCCCAATCCAATGCTTTTACCAATAATCACGCATAAAAAATATAATTTGGCATGTCGCCTCACTTTACCAATAAATAATAGTGATTTAGATTAATAATTAATTTAATCCTAAATCCTGTGTACAAGTCAGGAATCAAGATCAGAGAAAAATCAATCCAATAGAGGGAACACATGTCATCTGGGGATTGGAAAACAATATGTCCTTATTTTCAGTCTTGTATTCAGGTCCATTGAATGTCTACCTCTCTCCATCATCTTCCTGTTAGAGCAAAGAAGCCATTGCATAAATCATGTTACCTCATTTCAACCATCTGGTGGGAATAAATCAAAAAAGCTGCAGTTAGGCAATTCTTGGCCCCAAATAAGTGTAAAACAAGGAGGAGAAAGATATCAGGATCCTTGGAGGCAGTTTACTGTGCCACACTGGGTTTGTCTACATTGTCCAATGCAGTGCTGCACACAAAACTCCAAACTACCTGTGGACAAGATAACTTGCACAGCCAGAAGCATTATAGTAATGTTAATATGGAATTCCTCCCAGACTAAGTAGCTGAATAGGAGTTTTGCCTTAACACGACTGCATTGCTTCTGGGATCCAAGCCAGTTCATAATGAGCTACCTTGGGTATCTCTGCACAGTACTGCATTGTGCCATGTTGCTCAATATGGGAACTGGTGAGACTTAGGCCTCTTCAGGGATACGAAAGCAGAGACAATAGCCACAGAGCTTACCAGGTGCAAAGGAAGCTGGAGTACTCACCGTGGTCCAGATTTTCAGAGGTGCTAAAAATTTTAATACCAGTTAAAATCAGTGGGAGCCAGTTGCTTGGCACTTTTAATGACAGGTATCCTAGAGAGGGGACTATTTCCTGCTCCAGGCAGCACTTACCAGAAGCAAGCCCATCTGGGGCTCCTGAATGAACAAAGCAACCTCCCTACTGATCAGTTCTGGTACATTTTACCCTTAATTGCAGGATCTTCTTTACAAATAAGCTCATCTTTACATCAGAAATTTAGTTGGCAATTTGTTCTATGACCCCAAGCTGCTAGCTGTAGAAAAATGCAAAGAGTAGTTATTTGCTCATTTAAACTCTCATCTCCATAATGGCTCTTGACCAGCTTATAGCTGAGTCTGAGGTAATGAGTATGTTATGCAATAATTAATTCATGAACCAAAGGCACTGAGTCTTCCAAGGGACTATCTTTGCCTGATTATTTTAGCGACTATTTTAGCTAAGCTGTAGCATCACACCCACCATCATGTTCTTTCATGTTGACTAACCTTTCACTGAGAATTCATGCACTTATTTATTCTTAAGGAAATGTTTCTGTCCATAAATCATGGAAGCATGCACAACCTTTACCAATGAAACCACATAAAAAAATGGGAAAAAAACATAAAAGGCTTCCAGATTATCCTGTAAAGCTAAAATTTGCTTACCACCACCTTTCTGTTAATTTATCCTTCTTATCCAGAAAAGAGCAGAGAAAGAAGATTGGCACAGGGCAATCTGAAGGTCAGCTCATACTGTGAATATAAACATTGGTGATGCTCACTGTTATCTCTGGGACTAAATAAAACTGAGAATCAGACTGGATGAGTATCCACTGCATCTACAGCTCTTTCTTAGCTATGGTGCACAGATACCTAGTGTAGCCAAAACTAACAGTTGCCACACAAACACAAAGAAATGCACACCAATATCTATGGCTATGTACATGGAATATTCTGGCACCATTACCATGATCTATTCTGAAAGCAACTTTAGCTTGGCAAGATGTATGGCCAGGAACAAAAAAAAAATGAAACTTGAAAATGAATAAAGAAAAGAGATAAAATAGGAAAGTCATAAAGTCAAATTGCAAATGTTGTGGGAAAACATTGGTATGCAAGAGGAAGGATATTGGTCCCCACAAAGGGGTTTAGCAATAGGGAATATTCTGCTACACAGTGGCCATGTCTACATGAGACACTGTGTAATAGCTCATTACTACTATGCAGTAGCTCATTACTACTATTCAGTAGTGTTATGCAAGTTATGATTATGCAAGTACTAAATGATTGAGCTGTAACAACTGTTAATTAGCTCCACACTAAAGTGTCAGCATCTACACATGTTCTGCTATTAACCTGGAGTAAATTAATTAACTGTGCTGTAGAATAGTGCTGCCCAAAACAAATACTATCCTACAGCAGAGTTGTTTCCTCTACCACAACCCAAGTATAGATGCTGACTGGGGCTGGCTGGGGCACAAGTGTGCTACAGTGAAGGGCTGCCTGCTGGCTAGCCTTGTGCTCCAGGCAGTCCCTTCACAGCACACTGAACTGAGCCAGAGCAGTCCCTGGCTGGCATGCTGACCCCCAGGACCCTCTGCCAGCTTGGACTGCTCTGCCCTAGATCAATGAGCTGTGGTCCCAGGTGCATGTATAAATGCTGTGCCTGGGAGAAATACACTCCTGCGTGAACTGCACTGGAGTTTACTGAATTGAATTAATTTCATGTGTAGATATGCCCAGTGAATACATCTACATGTGGAATTGATCTGTAGCAATAAACTCCGGAGCAGTTTGAGCCAGAATATGATCTTGGGCTCAGTGTCTACATGCACAACCAGGACATATAGCATTTTCAGCTAGGATGGAGCAGTTTATGCCAGAGCTGAGGGCATGAGAGGTCAACCCCAGTCTCTGGGTGGCAGTGGCAAGTGGTGGATAGGCTGGCTGGGACACAAGGGAACTGAAAGTATGGAGCTGTGTGGCTAGATGGCAGGCAGGAATCTGGCTCCCAGTTGGCTAGGCTGACTGGACACAATTTATGTCCATGATCAATTTCTATGTGTGGTTTTAATCATGGTTAATTACCCCACTGTAAGATATTACTGTCCCTGACAGAGTAGTGCAGTCTAATGGCATCACACATGTAGATTGTGATGCTTTATTCTGCAGCTAATAAGTCTACTTGGCAGTTAAGCACATATATAGACATGGTCAGTGTCTCTTTATTGCTTCCTTTGTAACAATAAGACTCTACCCAGAATAAAGGTGTGGGCTGAGAAGTATGATTTAGCTCCTTATTATAAAATTATATTATTAAATTTATACAGTAAAAAATGGTAACCATAGAAAGATGTGTTTTGTTTTTACTCAGCAGTTCTTATTTAAAATGAACATGCAGTGAGAAAAAAATGACTTTTTAACCTTCTTACCATGTGTCCTTTCAATGGTCATAGTAATATTTGATAAGACAAATGACAAAAATAAGCCTTTACTAGTATTTACTCTTGTTAGCACTTAGGAGCTTCCCAACTTGCATCAATAAGCTGTATGCTTTCATGGATTCATGCATTACTCCCATAAACATTATGTAAAGGTTAAATGACATGGTTAAGGAATAGTCTTTGCTTGGAGCTATACAATCCAGGAGAAGAAGCATTGGGAAGCATTTCTCCCCAAATCTGGCTGCTGAATCCTTTAGGATGAGTGACTTTCTCAGTATCTAGTCTCTTTTTATGACCAGGTTACAAAATGCCTGGACACAGGAGTAGGGGTTGATGTCATATACTTAGACTTCAGGAAGGCCTTCAACATGGTATCCCACACCATACTGGTAAACAAACTCAGAGGCTGTGACTTGGATGACTACACAGTCCAGTGGGTGGTGAATTGGCTAGAGGGTCACACCCAGAGAGTCGTAGTGGATGGGTCGGTATCGACCTGGAAGAGTGTGGGCAGTGGGGTCCTTCAGGGCTCGGTCCTTGGACCGATACTCTTCAGTATGTTCATCAGCAACTTCGACGAGGGAGTGAAGTGTACTCTGTCCAAGTTTGCGGATGACACAAAACTGTGGGGAGAAGTGGACACGCCGGAGGGCAGGGAACAACTACAAGCAGAC
>JAGPOW010000261.1:23965666-24026762 GCA_030014935.1 Caiman crocodilus
TAGCAGAGAGCAGATTTAGATTGGACATTAGGAAGAACTTCTTCACAGTTAGAGTGGCCAAGGTCTGGAACAGGCTCCCAAGGGAGGTGGTGCTCTCCCAACCCTGGGGGTCTTCAAGAGGAAGTTGGAAATGCATCTAGCTGGGGTCATCTGAACCCTGCACTCTTTCCTGCCTATTCAGGGGGTCAGACTTGATGATCTATTGAGGTCCCTTCCGACCTTAGCATCTATGAATCTATCTTGTGGGATGCCACTGAAGCATTGCGGGCAAATACGTAGTACTGGGGGTAAGAGAAATCACTTATAGTAGTAAATCTGCTATAGAAATCAATAAGAAAAAATCATAAAATCCTCATTGTCACAAATTACAAAGCTGAATTTCAGAGGGCATTTCAGTGACACGATATTGGTCACATCATGCCTACAAAAGGATAGAGTGATTTCTAATGGTTACTTGTTTTACTGACATACACTCATGACTGGACAGATAGACACACCTAAAGGAAATAGAAAGGAACAGTGTCATAAAGCAGTCAGTCTTTCAGAGTTGTATGAATGTAATTTTGTTTGTACTGTACAGTGCAGATGGCTTTCTTAGAGTACAAGATAAGAAACATATGAACTTTCAGTTGCTTACCTGGATGGCTGAGTCTCTGATGTTTGACATTTCCTCCTTGGTAAACTGTTGCAGAAATATTGTCAGATACCTTATCACGGTGGCTCAAAATCCAAAGGCTGTAACAGATTCTTCATTACCTTTTACCATATGTAGCCATTTGCATCAGCACAAAGCAGGTATAAATTGCTGCCAAATCAAAGGCACTGTTGTAAACTTCCTTTATGTAGCTGCATAGCTGATTCTGCACAGATGTACAAAATTAGACCTACTATGTCCTTGTGTAAAATGTACATGAACTTTTGTTTGGATATAACTTAAACATCCAATTATATTTTGACCTGTGAATGCAATGAAGCCACTAATAAAAAAAAATCCTTAAAAGCATTACTTGGATTATACACACAATAAAAAAACCTGTTATCTGAAGTGGTAATAAAAAAGAGACAAAGCTATACATTTTTTTCTCATCCCTGCTGTTTTATGATTTTTATAGCTTTACCAGTGCATAAAGATTTCAGTGAATTGCTTTAATTGTGTGAATAGTAACCAATGAGCATTTTCTATTGATAAAACATCCTCATTGCATTCTTGTCAGTACTTAACAACAGCAGAGATTGCAACTAATGGCTGCAGAATCACAAGCCTCTCTGTTTTAAACTGGTTTGCTTGAATACAAACAACCTTTAATTTCCCTCTCTACTTAAAATAAAAAATCTCTCTCTTTCTCTTCCCCTCCCCTCTACGTTACATATTTTGCTAGTTTGTAGTCCTAATGGGTGTACCTACACATGCACTTAGCTCCAGTATAGACTAATTTGCTGCGATGTAAAGCATCACAGTCTGCACATGTGATGCTATCAGACTGCAGCAAACTATCTGTTGTTGCCATAAGGTAGTACTGGTAGGGAAAGTACTATAGATTTCATAAATAGATTTCATAGATTTCTAGAGTTGGAAGGGACCTGGTAGGTCGTCGGGTCCAACTCCCTGCTCTAGGCAGGAAAGAACGCTGGGGTTAGGTAACCCCAGCAAGACGCCTGTCTAATCTCCTCTTGAACACCTCCAGGGTAGGAGAGAGCACCACCTCCCTTGGAAACCCATTCCATATTTTGGCAACCCTTACCATAAACAATTTCTTCCTTATGCCCAATCTAAATCTGTTCTCCTTTAGTTTGTGGCCATTATTCCTGGTACCCCCGAGGGGTGTCCTGGTAAGCAGAGTGTTAGGGTAACTATATTTGGATCTTGGGGAGAACTATATTTTCAGCTGAAACAAGGCTTTAATCTGTGGCCCAGCAAAAGCTGTTGACCACAAGGCAAAATTATATATTAAAACTAACATTGTGAGATGCTTAGGCAAGTAGTTTTTAACCATATAGTGGTGTTAGAAAATATATACTCATTATATAAAATAAACAGGATATAAACCACCGGCTATTGTTAGAAGAAAAAGTAGCTTTTGCTTATGGATGCTTATGCTAATTAGCCATCTTAATTGTTTCAACCATTTTCTGCAAAAAGCAGCAAGTAAGTCTGTGTGCTGTGAACCAGATATAGTAAAGAATGAGATAAGAATGTAGAAATGGTATCACATGGGACAGAAAAACTAATTGGAATATGAAAGATAACACATAATTGGTAACAGGATCGGAGATGAACATATGCAAAAGGATGAATAGTGATTGGTGAAGAAGTGTCCAGGTTTTGCTTAATGTCCACCGACTGACCAAAGAAGTAAGTTCACGGCCTTGGACATACACTCATAGCAAAAATGCATGTACATGAGTAAAATGCATAGGCAATCCCATGCTAATTAAGCAAACAGTAAACAAAGGTGGAGCTTGAAAGGGGAGGAGTTACTGGTGGAACAAAGGAGGAGTAAGGGTGGAATAAATGGTAATGAGCATGAACCAAAGTGTATCAAATGTGGAAAGAAATATTGTTCAAGGCTGCTCGCCTCATTTCACAGGCTTTGTGCCTGTGAGGGAGCTCACCCGAAGCTGTCTCCATTCTGAATAAAGCTGTTGCAAGCAATATGTGCAAGTAGTGTTTGCTCCCTGCTTGCTCTGGCTAATGAGTAACAGGATCCATGAGCAATTGGATCGTTGTCTCCCTAGTCATTGGCGCCTCATGGAGTTGGGGTATAACACAGAGCGTCCCCTATTCCTTGCTGCCTCCCCCACCCAATGAATGTGTCGGCAGCCATAAGAACACCTCTTAGCCTTCTCTTGCGGAGGCTGAAGAGATTCAGATCCTTCAGTCTGTCTTCATACGGTCTTACCTGCAGGCCCTCAACCGTACGAGTAGCCCTTCTGTGAACCCTCTCAAGGTTATCCACATCCATCTTGAAGTGCAGCACCCAAAATTAGATGCAGTACTCCATCTGCAGCTTTACCAATTCCACATAGAGGGGAATTATCAGTTCCCTAGGCCTGCTTGTGATATTCCTCCTGATGCAAGAAAGAGTGCTGTAGCCTTACTTATTACTTTGTCACATTGGCGACTCAAGTTCACTTTTGCATGAGCCAGGACTCAGATCTCTTTTCACTGTTGTGGTGATCAGAACGGTACTCCACAGACTACAGGTGTGTTGGAGATTCTTTCCCCACAGGTGCAAAACCTTGCATTTATCCTTGTTGAATTCCATCCTAGTCTGATCTGCTCACTTCCCCAGTCTGTCCAAAGCTGCCTGCGTTTGCTCCCTGTCCTCCACTGTCCTTACTATGCCCCATAGTTTAGTATCATCTGCGAATCTGGACAACATGTTATCAGCACCTTCATCCAAATTGCTGATGAAGAAATTAAACAGTACTGGTCCAAGGACAGTACTGGGGGCACCACTGCCCACATCCCTCCAGGGAGAAACCGACCCATTCACCACCACTCTCTGGGTGTGTCCCATAACCCAGTTTTTCACCTACCTTACTGTGAAAAAATCCACATTGCAGCTACTCAGTTTGCTCGTAAGACTTGGGTGTGACACTGATTTTACTTTAAAATCCAGGTAAATAATATCTACTTCCTCCCCTGCATCTAAGCACTTTGTGACCTGGTGATAAAAAGAGACCAGGTTAGTCAGGCAGGATCTGCCTGCTATAAACCCATGCTGGTTGCCCCTTACCATTGTGTTACCCCTGCAAATGTGATCCTTTATGATTTTTTCTAAGCTTTTACTGAGAACAGAGGTGAGGCTAACTGGACTATAATTACCCGGGTTCTCCTTTCTCTCCTTCTTGAAGATAGGGACCACTTTGGCCCTTTTCCAGTCCTCTGGGACCTGCCCCAAGTGCCACGAGCATTCAAGCATCTGCACCAGTGGTTCTGCTATATCATCGGTCAATTCCTTTAGTACTCTTGGGTGAAGATCATCAGGGCCTGCTGACTTAAATACATCCAACCCTTCCAAGTGTCCCTTCACAAAGTCAGTGCTGACCATTGGTGGATTGGTACTACTCTCATTCCAGACTAAAGACTAACTGGGACATGCAATTGTATCTGTGTCCAGGAAAAACAGAAGAAAAGAAATTATTTAAGAGCTCCGCTTTTTCTATCCTATCAGTTATGAGTTGTCCTAGTCCATTTTCTAGCATCCCTTTATTATCCTGTGCCTTCTTCCTGCTCCCTATGTACTTAAAGAAGGACTTTTTGTTATCCTTCATCTTTGTTGCCAACTTGAGTTTTGTATCTGCATTGGCCTTTCTCAATGCTTCCCTGCAAGCACAAGCCAAGTAGATATACTCCTTCTTGGTGGCTGCCCCCTGCTTCCACAGCCTGTAGGCCTCTTTTTTCCTCTGAAGGATCTCCTGGATTTCCCTGGTCAGCCAAGAAGGTTTCTTGGTTCTTTTGCCTCCCTTTGCATGTACTGGGATAGTGTCTCTCTGTGCCTGTAGGATCAATTCCTTGAGAAACTCCCACCCTCCTTGGACCCCCATCTCACAGATGCAATTACTCCTCAGTCCCACCCTAACCAGTCTCCTAAGCTCGTTGAAGTTGGCCTTCCAAAAGTCTAGCACTACTATCCTACTATTTGTCTTTCCCATCTTATGCCAGATAGTGAATCCTATCAATTGGTGGTCACTATCCCCTAGGTTACCTTGTACCTGTATCTTCCACACCAAGTCCTCCCCTGAGGCCAGCACCAAATCAAGTAAGGCATCTCCTCTAGTGGGATTGCATACCTCCTGTGTTAGATACAGGTCCTGTATGCAGGTTAAGAACCTACATGAGCAGGCAGACCTGGCCAACTGCTCCTCCCAGCAGATGTCTGGGTAATTTAGGTCACCCATGACAACTAGGTCTTTTGAGCATTCTGCCTTTGAGAGATGTTTTGAGAATTCCAGGTTTAACTCATCGCCCTGGTGTGGGGGTTTGTAGTAGACCCCCACTACCAAGTCCCTTTATCCTCTACTCCCTTGTAATCTGACCCATATGGCTTCAATTTGCCTTTCCTCTGTCCTCATCTTTATTACAGAGGATGTATAATGTCCCCTAAGATATAAAGCAATGCCCCCCACACTTTTCCCCAGTCTATCCTGCCTGTATAGCATTTAGCCTTCAATGCCCACTGCCCAGTCATGGGCAAGGTCGGAATCTTTGTCTGCAAGCAGGGGGTATAAGTTTCTCCTGCTTGTTTCCCATACTTCTAGCATTAGTACAGACACACCTAAGCCCCCTGATAGGTGCCCTTAGTATTCCCCTATTGTGATTCTTAGTGGGCTCCTTAGTATTTAACCAATTGTCTCTACTGTGCAGTTCATGGCTTGCCCTACCTGATCTCATCCTGACCTCAGCATCCATATCCCCCCAAAGAAGCTAGTTTAAAGCTCTACATAGGAGGTGTGCCAACTTGTAAGAGAAGAGACACTTATCTTTTGGAGAGAGATGTAGGCTGTCCTGTCCCAGCAAGGTCTTATCCTAGAAGTAAGAATTATGGTCTAGAAAGCTGAACCCCACATGGTGGCACCAGCTTCGAAGCCATGCGTTGACCTCCTCAATGCAGTCGCCAGGTGCTGGCCATGGCTGCTGACTGGGAAGACTGATGAGAAGATTACTTGTGCCCCTGAGCCTCTAAGCCTGTCTCCCAGAGCCATGTAGTCAGCCATGACTAGTCATGGACTACTCCAGGCTGCATCATTAATTCCAACATGGATAAGGACCATGGATTAGTAGCCAGTGGGCCTGATTAGGTCTGGAAGCCTCGCTGCAACATCCTGAATCCTAACTCTGGGCAAGCAGCATACCTCCTGTACTGTGGGATCTGGGCAGCAGATGGCTCCTTCTGTTCCTCTAAGGAGGAAGTCACCTACCACAATGATGCAATGTCTTTTCCTCTGGTTGCCTGGTTGCCTCTCAGCCTGTCTAATGGTAGCTGTGGACATTGCTTCCATTGCTGCACTATGATGCTGAGGCCTCATACCTGTTTCCCAGCTGCACTGGGGCAGTTGTACCAGTAGTGCAACGTCTAGGTCTGTGATGTCTAGATCTGGAGGTGACCATCTTCCATCCTTCTGCATCGACCACCACCTGTGTCTGGTCCTGCCGAGAATGGAAGTACTCGTCAATCTCTTCCTCAACCGCCCTGATCCCCTGCAGCCTGCTGACCTCCACTTGGAGTTCCCTCACCTGCCCCTCCAGGGCCTCAAGTTGGGCACACATGGGACAGGTGAGGGGACTCCTGGTTTGCTCAGGCCCCAGAGCCCCCACCAGGCAGCTGCCAGACACAGGGGACCGTAGTGTTGCCAACCCCTCCAAAGGACCTGTCTGGGTGCTAGCCCCATAGGAGCTCTGAGTTAGAGACAACACCAAGTCTGGGTCCCTGGTTACACTCCATGTCACCACCCTTATCCCTGCCCCCCTTCTTATTCACTTACCTGAAGTCTCCGTTAGGAGTCCTCCTCTGTGGCAGGGGCTTCTGATGCATGGAGTGTCAGGCCCCCCTGCTCTCTCCACTGTGTGAACTCCCTTGCAATCTCTGGCACATTCCTGAAGAGAGTACCTGTTTGCCTGGCCTGTTTGTCCATCTCAGGAGCATGGTTCCAGGCCTTAGCGCTACTAAGTAGGGATGAGTGGGGAAAAAAAACTCTTCCCAATTCTGTATAGCTGGCTCGGCTCCTCCTTGCCCTTCCCCCACCCTTACCTGCTTACCCTTCTACAGTGGCTCCGCTCTTGCTGATCCTGCCACTCCTATCGTATGGTGGCACAAATAACTGTGCCTAAATGCATGTGTAAACACTAACCCAGGTGTGAATTGGGCCTCAGCAGGGGGGCCAGACCCCTGCCTGGATCTGCTCTTTGGGAACTCTTGTACCCCAGTCAGCCCATCTTCTGTCTGATGCCATGACCCAGAGCCTGGAACTGAACCCCCAAACCTGTTGGCATCCCAAGGCTACTCCACCCTACTTCAAACTGGTGTGGTCCCAGGTGCACCTGTAAATGCTGCTTAATAAATGCTATTAAGGCCTTTCCATGAGTTCTTTGGGGGAAAGGGGAGCTGTTTACACTCAACTGCTGAGGCATCTGTGTTTAGGCTTGAGTCTCCATGGAGCCCAGTATGGCCCTGACAGAAGTGGCAACGACAATTCAATTACATAGATTTATGATCCCATTGAGTGGGACATGATGCCCAAGAGCCGGGGTGGGGGGAGGGAGGAGGGAGAATCTGGTGCCTTGGCTGGGCTCCAGGCTTCAGCAAGGCGGGGAGTGGGGGAAAGTAGACAATTTGCCCTCCCTTATGCCCCAACATTACTGTCCTGTGCCCTCTGGCCCCAACCCTTTTATGGGTTTTTTAGCCATAATGGCATGAGAAAGGGCTATGACCACAGGGCGTGCTCTGGGGCAACCTCCCTTCCCTCAGCTGACACTTGCTTCGCCCCTCTTTACTCCTGAGGGGCCCAACATTTCCCCTGAGACCTAGGTCCCCATCATGGTTGTATGGAGTTGGGGCAAACTTTACCATCACTGCACAGTTGCATGATGTCCTCGCACACGGCTTGATTCATCAGGACAAGTGGCCATAGGTCCTCTAGATTGTGCCAGCAAATTGACCACTACATGGTTATGGGGTGGGGGCAGGGAGGGGGTTTTGGTACATCCTTCTCACCTGAGGGAGTGGCACAGAGATGTGTGATATGACTGGTTCAGAACAGCTGTGGCTTCTGTCCAGGGAATGGTGTTGTGGGGCTTCCCTCCACAGCCTCCTCCTCTGGTGGGGCCCCTGTGGGCAACTCTTCCAGATCACCCCATTCCCATGGGCATGGGGGGCCTGTGAGGAAATGGGAAAGTTTCTTATAGAATGACATGATCTGCCCCTGGCTCAAAGACAGCTTTCTAGCATTAAGCATGTGGTAATATTGCCTCCTCATCAATGTGGTCTTGGTGAGACACTGATCCCAGTCTCTGTTGTGACCTCTTGCCTGCATCTGCTGAACGATGTACTTGAAGACATCTTTGATTCAATGCCCTATCTGGAGCTGGCATTGGATATCCTCCTTGCCCCGGACAGTGATGAGATCCTTTATTTTCCTGAACTTCCACTTTGGTCACAATATTTGGCTGCTGGGGATGGACAGGATGTGTTCTTCTGTTGTCCAAAGTGGTGTCCATTGTGTTCTCAGTGTCCATAAGTGGGTGCAAATCTGGCTGAAAGGGGATAGGTGGAAAGCTGGAAGGGTGGATAGATGGATAGAAACAGTGGTAGATATGCAAGGGTGCAGTTCCTAATCCATGCTTGTTCCTCTCACTTCATCTATTAATATAGATATCACAAGTGAAGAGACACAAGGCATCACACTGGCACATGGTTGTTTTGCATTATTACACATTTATTTCAATATTTAAAAAGAAATAAATGCATCTTGATATGCAGTATCTAAACCTGAGCATGGCAGAAATTTGGGATGACTCGTGGTAGCAAAGTGGTATGGAGAGGCATGAGATTTTAAAAGGAAGATCACAGAGTCGGTCTGAGACAGAGGTAAGGAGAAATCATCTCCTCTCATTACTTCCCACCATCCTTCAAGGAGAGACATAACGGGCTCATCTACACGTGAAATTCATACAACATAAATAAACTCCACTGCATATCACAAAGGAGTTTATTGCTCCTGAGCACTTTGTTTACATATGCAGCTGAGACCACATCTCATTGAGCCAGGTCAGAGCAGCTCCATCTGGTGGGGGGCCCCAGGGAATCAGCCTACCAACCCAGGGCTGTTCCAACCTGCCTCAACATGCTGCAGAGAGGCTGGCTGGTACACAATGGTGCTTCAGTATGGGCCTAGCTGGCAGGAAGCCCTCACACTGAAGCACCCTTATACCACAACCAGCCCCATCAGCATCTACACATGCCTTGCTGTGTGCCAAATAATGCTGCCATAGGATAGTGCTTGTGTTTACAAATACTAACCTACAGCGGGTAAATTACTTACTGCAGCCTACTAGGGCCACACACACAGATTCTGAGACTTTACTATAGAGATAATTAGGCAGCTCCACAGTAAATGTCATGTAGATGTGCCTAAGCAGAATTATTCTAGTGTTGGAACCAAAACCATAGGTCAGGTTCAGATACAAGACGCTAATGCAAGCACTCCCCCACAAACCTAAATTGAAATGTCATATTTAAGACTTTATCCTTTCTGCATGATTTTCAAGTGAATCAGGTAAGCCAGAGAGTTTTTGGTACAGAGTTGAGAGCTAACCTAAGTCTCAGGCAAACATAAACTTGATTTGAACAAGACACTTTTTGCATCAGGCCATTACAAAATACATCTTGGCATCTTTATACATGCTTGTGGGTGAGGGGGCACTTCAATTAGAGCAGCCCTTGGAGTCACTCTAATTAAAACACCTGCAGTGTCTCCTGTATTTAATGTCCTGCACTTCAAAATGGTGGCAGAGGAGCTTTAACTAAATCTTGTGCACCGAGCTTTAGTTAAAGCATCTCTGCCACCACCACTTTGATGCTCAGGGACACTAAATGCACATAATGCTGAGGCTGCTGAAGCATGCTATTTAGCATACTTCAACAGGCTTGATTAATCAAGTCCTGCATTGATTAGTTGAGCCCTGCTTGATTAATCAAGCAGGCATCTGGCACGTGTGTATGTGCCCTCTGTGTGTAAGCAGTAGGCCTGCGTGAAGAGGCTAGTATTCGCTTCAGATTCAAGTTCAGCTGATTCAGGGGACAGTGATTCGATTAGGTGATTCAGATCACTGTGCCAAATCAATGTCGGCTGCGTCTGATTCAGAGATTTGTCCACTGCTGAATCAGCTGAACCTCCGAATCTGCCCCATTCTACTCTTAATGGCTGCCTTGTCAACTGTCCCAGCTCCTGGCTCTTAAAAAAAAGCCACTCACTGGCTGCTGCCAGGCAGGGGGAGGGGGATTTCCACTGCCCTCCACTGCCCCACGACACATGGTGGGACTCTGCCATGAGCCCCTCAAGCCCTGCTCACTCTCCCAGTCTGCCCCCTCCGCCCCCAAGGCTGCCCTGCCTGCCCCAGCTCCTGGCCCTTAAAAAAAAGCCCACACTCATTGGCTTCTGCCAGGTCGGGGGCAATCCTCCCTGTGTGGGGGGCTCTGCTGCAAACACTCAGAAGCCCTGTGACTACTGCAGCTTTTCAGGCACTGAATCAGGCCAAATCTCCTTCAAGTCAAATCAGCACCCGAGGCTTTGCACAGCCCTAGTAAGCAGCTGCTTACTACATTAAATGAATCCGAAATAATTTCTGAGACTGCAAGATGAAGAGAGTAGATATTATGAATTGTACATACCAAAACCAAAACAAAGTTTATTTTTTTCTTATTGTTTTCCCCATCAGCTGGAGTGAGAAAATGAAGTCCTATTATATATATTTCAGGAAAAATTTTGCTTCCTAATATACACCCCCCACACATAACTAGCTCTTATGCTTATTTTCTTTACAGATGTATTGAGCTCAGCTACTTCACCTGACATGCCTCGGTTGGCTTAATTCTCCCCTGAAATGTGCTGTCTTCTGTTTCCTTCTTCCCCCAAACTGTACAAGTTTTGAGTATGTGTAACTGCCTTAAAGATTACCCAGAAGATGGGGATGGGGTTTTACCCAGCTCAGACAATTACTTTAGTTCATTTCTAGGAAAAAAAACAAGGACAGACTATAAATGTGCCTTACAGAGTAAACAGTACTATACAAAGACCCAATTCTGCTTCACTTGAACTTAAGGGAAAATTACCCCAATTTCAAATTTAAATGCAACTACATTTCAACAAGTTGACTGTGAATGAAGTACTGTGAACCCCCCTCCCCCAAGTTCACTGCACTATCCATTAGCTCATTAAAAACACACACACAATGAGAATGCCATTGCCCTGAGTGCAAAAACACAATTCCTTTGAAAACCTTCCAACAGTTTATTGATAAACAGAGTATTGTCCTGGCCCTGCAGGTCCCAGCTCCTGCAAACACACACTGCTTCTATTTGGCCAGTAATGCTAGGGCACCAACTAATGAGAAGGATGTGAAGTGATTCCTAAAGGGAATATAATAGATGGTGGGCGCATCTACAGGAGACACTATTCCACCATAGCAATGATCTACAGCAACATAGCTCATCACTAAGGCAACACAGCATGGGCAAGCATGAACCATGACACTGCCATTACTGAGCGGTAGGGTTGTAAACAATCAACGTGGTGCCAGGACTGCACAGTACTGGTGGTTACCACACAGTCATTTAGTATTTGGTGCATGTATAGACATTCCCATTGTGTCCCAAAGGGTTTGGGTTTTTTTCTGCCCTTTGATTCCTGAGTGGCAATAAGAAAAGAACACTACATTAGGGCTAGCAAGATCATAGGATATTATTATTCATATAGCTAAGAAAAGTGGCTGCAGAGCTTTCCTCATGCGTACTGAAGAATAAATGTAACTTCTGTACCTGACCTAAAGAAGCAAAATAATTACAAGAGTGAAAGGAGTAAGTGTCCTGTCTATAGGTGATTGAGGCCCACTGGGGCACTGGAGGCAGGTCTCCACTTTTCCTTTAATTCTGGAATGTGAAGGAGTTGATGTGATCTTCATTATGCTCTGGATCAATTGAGTAAAGTATCAAATATGGAAGTGATCAGAGCTACCTGTTTTCTCTAGTCTCCTGTTGGACCATTCTATGCACATTTAACCATAGGAAACAGAGCTGAAGCTGGTTTAATAAATACCAAGAAAATAGAAAAGGTGTAAAACCTTACATTAAATTGGGGGTGGTACTTTTTAATGTGCCTGGCCTTTTCATTGTACATTTCTAGCAAGCCTTCTGCTCTTTTAGAATTTCCCCCCGTGGACTTTTTCCTTTAGGCCTAGAAAGAGGAAACCAACATTCTGGAAATGGTTAGTTTTTTGCAGGGAAATTGATTATTTGCATCAACATTTGCAAGATGAGATCCATCGTTTCACTGTGATTACAGGGAGTGACCAAAAATGGAGTCTTAGAAAATAATAAAACTCAATAAGGGAATTAGAATGGAAATTCATATACACCATTAAGTAAAGGATTCCTTAAGTAATTTAAATAACTTGATTCTCAAAGCTGTATTACAAGCACTAAGGGAACAAAATTATTATTTTGTATTTTTCATAGTCCTTCTCCTTTAGTTCTTATGAACTGGGTTGAGCATTAGAGGCCAGGCTTATAGAAACTCGTACCAGATGTATACTATAGAATAAGTAAAGAACATAGAGCTAGCTAGTGCTCCCTGCATGTATTTCAAAGGGAAGTTAACATATGTATCCTCTTTCTATGGTAAAATAGTTGAATCCTCTAATAACATAAGCCCAGCTTTTTAGGTATTAAAAAAATAGACTATATATAACATTATACTGAAGAAGGAACATTCTAATATTCCAGAACTATGTTCCCTCCACAGTGCAATTGGAAAACATTTCTTCTGACAGTATACACTAAAGACTCAGAGTATCATGTGTCAAGTGCCAAGGAACAAAAGTAAAAAGAGCAGCTACAACAGCCTAGAGCCGTGATACTGTTCCTGGATGTTCTCCAAAGGCTGCAGTGAGTAGGACATCAGCAGTACAACATTCAATACTTTTAAAATCAGACTTGCCTTCACACTGTGGGGAAAGCTTAACTTTTTTGAAATGTAGTCATTCACTTTTCACAAGTTTTAACAACTTCCCTGGCTACCTTGTTAATTATCAGAGTTCTATTCTTCCTCTTACAACCCACATGCTCCTCCTCCATCATCCTGTAATGAAGTCATCATGTTGACATTTTGACAGTACACTTATTTCCAAGCAATAGACTACAATGTCATAAACACAGTGTTATGACATTGTTGCAGAATAAAGGATAAGCTTTCAGTGGTGAAAGAGAAAGCTTGCTCTCATTCAAATGTAAATGTCAACAGTAGTAGTAGGGAGAAAACAATACTATGGGAAAAAGTAAAAAGCTTTCAGTATAAATGCTGCACCTTTCTTTCCAATTTTTAATTAGTCCTTTCTTATTTACAACACCACAGTCTCTCTCACCAGGAAATAGTACAGCATCTTTTTCTATCACGTCTAGTTTTTTCTGCTGTTTAAATATAACCACACAGAAAATGAGTAAAAAACATACCATTTTCAATAGACCTTTTATTTTGATTAAAGATCACCATGACACTGTTCCACTCTCTTTTATGTACTTGATATTTCTGTGTAAAGTCCACATCCAGGTAGTAAACCCATTTATGTTTCATTATATGTCCAGTATATAATGTAAGATACAGTTTCTGTAAAGATAGAGAACCACCTAGCTTCATCCCAACCACTTAGTACCCAAATATAGCTTGTAGCTGCTTTTATTTGGGAACAGCTGAGTATTCAGTAATTGAATAAAACAAGTAAGCTAAATCATTTTTTTTTTAATTTGGTGCATTATATTCTTTAGTATAGCTTTCTTTCAAATATTCTAGTACCAAATGTGATATATTTCCCTCCTTCCTCTTCCACCTGTATGTTTTGAATTTCTTTAATATCAGTAGGTGCATCTACTGTGCCATAGACTAATTAGCTATAAAGTAAATGTACATGGGTCTACATGTGTGCCTCTATTAAGCTGGAGTAAACTAATTTACTCTGCTAAAATGGACTAAATTAGCTCTATTAAGATGGAATAAACTAATTTCCAAGTATTATCCTGCAGTAGAGTAAAAAAACTATGCAGCAGCACACATGTAGATGCTGCTCCAGCTGGCTGGGGCACAAGGGTGTTTCAGTGCAGGGACTATCTACCAGCTAGGCCCACGTTGAAGCACCGGTGTCCCTCAGTCAGACCCTCTGCAGCACATTGAGCCAGCATAAACAGCCCCATGCTGGCAGGCTGAGTCCCTGTGCTTCCTTCCAGCTGGGGCTCCACAACCCGGCTCAACATCCTGCAATCCTGGGCTCCCATGTAAACTTGCACGCAGAAGCAATAAACTATGGTGCAATAAGCAATGAGTTTATTGCAGTGTTGTAATATGCACATGTAGATGTACCCACTAGTCTCGTGCAAGTAAATCCACTACAAATGTCTCTGGAATTATTTCTATTCACATCAATTGATTTTGGATTGCCACCCTCATATCTGTTCTGTTAAATTATTTTATTTAAAAGATTATCTCTGTTTGGGATTTTCCATCATGTTTGAAATTTAAGTTTCTCTTCACAGCATTTCCAACTGGTTGGTTCAATTATTTTAACCAATTTATAATACTACCTATAAAAAACGTTCCCTGTGGCATACAAGAAATGGAAGTTGCTGGCACTTATATTTACATTTTCTGCCATTCTTCACATAAGATCTCTTTTTGTACTCTCCAATATATTTTTGCATAAAAGAATGTTCATATGTAGGGTCTCCTATTTCTAACTTGCACTTATGATTGATATAATCTTATTTGATACACGCTTTCCAACAAATGGGAAGATGCTATTTTCTTTGTAGAATTCTGAATGCGGTAGTGTCTATTGCATAAATACTGATAAAATGGCAGTTGAGGATTATCAGAGTTATTTCTGATCTGTGTCAAACTCATCAAAAATATGTTTAAAAGCTATTACTCTACAAAGATCTATGTCCGCTCATATCTTAAAAGCACTAAAGATGATGTGTTCAAAATGTTTCACTGAAGGGAAGAGTTCAATTTGCTAGACTACTTATCCCCTATTTCGGAAGCTCTGCTGTCCCCAAGAATCTGTTTTTCTTACTCAGCAACGTCTAGATGTGCATTTTAGATTTGACCCATTCGGCTTGTTCCATTTAAATCCATTGCTTATCTGAGTTTCTTTGTGAACAATCAATTATTATTTGGAAAAGACAGCATTAGGTCTTTCTAGGCTGTAGTCTTTTAATCTCAGTAGTGTTGTGGCTTTTACTCTTTGGCATTCATTAGCCATATCCAATTATTTATTGTGTTATGTATTTTTATAATGCTGTATGAGATTAGTATCAGGCATTGTAAAAAAAAAACAAACAAAAACTACCTCAGGAGTATATGTAATTTGATGTTAGCTATATTTCATAGGATCTCGTGTATTTTTCTAGGGGTTTTTTTAAGTCTTTCTTAAAATATCTGATTCATGAAGCAGTTCTAATTAAACCAACCAATAATTCTAGATTATGTAGTATTGGCAATCCACGGATTTCATTGGATATTATAGTTATCCAAAAATTCTTAGGCTCAAATGCTTAGAACTGATTTCTATTCTTATATTTTAGCAATTATGTCAATACAACAATTAAACTCCTGCATGGGAGTACTGGCTAAATTCCTTTGAAGTATAAATGCAACACCTTTCCTGAGCATCAAAGAAGATTTGTACGGACAAACCGACATCTTTGAAATATTCCCAGCCTACACACCCAAGAGACCTAAACTCTTCTATACAACAGACTAATATGCTGCAACTGAAAATCAGCCTGATCCAGGAAAACACGCTTTTGTCTGAACTGAGGTCTTAATGAGTAATTATATTTAAGATTATAAGTGAGGCATATGTGTGTCATAGTTAAAGTAAATACGTAAATATTTCCTAGAAGTGTTCCTGTAAGTCTTTACGCCGCTACCCAGTCAACAGTTACAAATGCATCGAGGCTTTTAACTACAAAACAAGATTAACATGGAAAAAAAATGCTCCCACAAAATGTTTAATGTTTTTCCTTTGTTATGGAGAGTAAATCTGAATAAGAATCAAAATGCAATCCATTTCTACCTTCTGGCTTCAAAGCTTCTCTTAATGTATTTTGGATTGAATCCCAGAATGGCTCTCCCCTATAGCACTCAAAAATACACCATGACACTCTCTCTCTGCTGAATTTCTATTATACTGGGTACATCTACACATTCATTAATTTACTTTAGTTAATGCACGTTAAATCTAGTACCTGCAGGAACTTTTACACATGCTGGGGGGAGGGGAGGGCATTTTAATTAGAGAGGCTAATTTAATTAGAGTGGCTAATTTAATTAGAGCATAATTCCAGCAAGTTGGAGCAACCTCTGCAGTTTTGTGTAGGTGTCCTCCATTGTGAGGTACAAGGAAAATGTGCAGTAGCTAAATGCTCATTAACTAAAAAGCATGGCGTGCCTCTATATAAGCATGGAGGCTGCTCCAATGGGCTGCAATTATAATTAGCATGGCAATTAACGTACTTCAGCAGCCTTACGTATCTCATATATCAGTGTCCCTGTGTTTCAAAATGATACATGAGATGTTGTGGTACTTTAATTAGAGTGACTGTCTTCATTAAACCACCATCCCTCCCTCACCCAGGGACCACATGTAAAAGTTCCCATGGTTTTTAAGTGATGCTCAGAGTTCATTAGCCTATTATAATGTGCATTAAATGAAAAGCACATTTAAAACTGATCTTTAATGTACATTAAAACAGGCTAATGCACTTTAAAGTGCACATGTAGATGCACTTAAAGGGTGTGTCTACAAGGGATGCTACTGCACAGTTGTTAATGGGCATTTTTTAGTACTTGAATTAGCAAGTACTAGATACATGCTCAGGAACTGGAATTACTGTTCAGTAACACTGGTGAAAATCTTTTAGGTAATACTACTTCACAGCAGTCTAATAATACTGTGCAGCAGCGTATTAGCACCGTCTGTGCTGTGATGCACTATTGTTTAGTATTTTTTGGTTACTGGGCAGTCAGAATCTAGTGTAGATACACCCACTGTGAGCACGTCTAAATGTGCATTTAATGTGGTATCAATTTATCTGCGAGTAAATTACTCACGAGTAAATAGTGCAGGCAAATATCTACAAGTGCAGGAAAGTGGGAACAGATGTGCTGCTAACCTGCTCCCACTTCCCAGAGCCCTGTGGTGGGCCCCTGCTGCGGTGGGGACAGTCCAGGCTCAGACTGCAGCTGCCAGCATCCAGCATCCCTCTTCAAAAGCCAACCTCATTTGCTGCTCTCTGGTTAGATACTTCCCTGGGCAGGAGCATCATGCCCTGTACAAGGACAGCACACATCAGCACTCTTCTTGCTTCCTGTGCTTCCCCATGCTATGACTGCATCAGGTCCTGTTCCTGGCAGCGATGACCAGTCCCTCACACTTCTGCTGGCTGCTGTGCCGGTCCTGCTGTACCAACCACCTCCTGGCCCATGGCCGTCTTAGCTGTCTTAGCTCCCCCACATTCAGTGATCACCCACCTCCCCACCATCCCAGGGTTCATACTGCACACACATTGCCTCCACCCCTCCTGTTCATACCCCACCAGGGATCCTGATGCAAGGTTATACGATGCCACTACTGCGGCTGCCATTGCCCTGCTGCATCTTCAGCCCCACTGCCTCTGGGCCCACCAGGCCAGCCATGACTGGTGGTTGCACATTGTCCAGCACACCTAGGATGATGAACCCTGGCTGGAGGCCTTCCGCATGATCCAAGCCAAGTTCTGGGACCTCCTAGACAAACCTGGAGTAGCAGGACACCAGCCTGCAGAGGATCCTCCCCTCAGACACTCTGCTGGCCACACCCACTAGCTTGCAGTATGTCAGTCACTTGGTTGGTCTTGGCAAGGCTACCATTGGGGAAGCCATCCTGGAGGTGTATGGCACCCTCCAAGACATGCTGGGAAACATCATGCTTTCCCCATCGGTGGTGGTGGGATCCGTGCCTTGGGATTCCTCCAGTGCACTGGGGCCTTGTACAAGATCCACATCCCCATCACCTGCTTGTCCCATGTAGACCAGGCCTCTTACAGCTAGAGAAGTTTTCACTCTGTGGTGCTCCAGGCCATCATGGACCACCACAGTACCTTTATGCACATGAGCACTGGCTGGGTTGGCAGTACCCACAATGCCCATGTCAGAACTCTTGCCTGCTAGGCCTGGTGGAGAGTGGCCATTTTGCACCGTGGATGCTGGACCTGCACCTGGGTGCTATGGTGGTACCACCCCTCATCAGGGAACCCACCTACCCACTTCTGCCCTGGCTAATGCAGCCCTATACAGGCCACCTGGACCTGCTTCAGATCCACTGCCCAGAGTTGACTCGAACCCTCCTCTAATGCACCCTCAGCAGCCTGAAGGGAAATTGCCTGCCTTGAATTTACTGAAAACAACTTTTGCATTGTCATTGACACAGTCTGCATGCTGAATAACATCTGTGAGGCCTGGAGAGAGCGCTTCTGTGAGGTCTGGGCAGAGAAGGCATGGTAAGAGGAGGACACCTGGCAGCAGAAACACCTGCAGTGGCAGCAGCAATGTCCCCCATCACCAAGGCCCCAAAAGAGCCATGCACCCACAACTGGGGGCCAGGGCACCAAGTGCAGTAGGCATTTGCAGACCACCTCCTCCAGCACTCCTTTCTCTAGCTGGCCTGCACCGCCACCTAAATCTCTGTCTGTTTGTTCACTGAAAACATGTCTCAGAAGAGCAAGTTTTTATTCCCCTCTCATGAAATGGATCTTCCTCTTTCCCCTCCCTCCCCAACAAACAGAGCCCCTCCACCAGCTTCCCCACCTACCAACATTTCTTTCCCCTCTTACTACTTACAAAGGTATGCAAGTACTTAAATATTTTATAATAACCTAGCTGTCTATTTTTGAGTGCCTTGTTTGGTTAGAAATCTGTTTGCTCTGACTGCTCCTCCCTCTTTATTTCATGCTCTCCATCACCATCCTCATTCTCTTTAGGATGTGGAGTTTCTATGATTTCACCACTAGAGGATGAATCATTATTACATACTTGATAATGTTCCCCCCATCCCCCATGTTGAATAGCCAGAGAGGGGCAGGGAATGGGACTTATCTTGGATTCAAGTAAATATGGTAGTATACATGGGTCTCTCTTTTTCATTGTAATTTCTATCTGATCAGATCCCAGTTTATAGGGATCTGGGACTGGTTGCTAATCCAGAAGTTAAATCAGGAAGCAGAGTGCCTTGTAATATGAGCAGATAATTAGGTGCAAAACTTTGACAGTACTTCACATAAAAGCCTTCATGAAAATGAAGAAACATATTGCAGTAGTTTAACAAGTACAGAAAGAAGGGAAATACATTATTTTAATCAAAATACATTCAAATGAGAGGGATTCTCTTATCTGCTCATATTACAAGTTGTGTTAAAATGACTTGAAAGAAATTTTAATTAAAGCATCTACCAATCTTCATTAATAAAAGTGTGGACATTACCTTTAGCTATTTATTTAGGACTAGAAAGGGCAGCAAGGAAATGGAAAATAACAAGCTATTCCCCTGGCCCCCTTCAGCCTTCCCCCCTGCCTCCACTCCCGATCCCTGTTCAACATGATCAGGTCCTAGGCATGGACGAGATCTTAGCCTTCTTGGACAACAAAATGAAGTAATGGTTACATGTAGAACGTTTAAATCAATAGTGACACTCCCTTTGAGCTACATTTTACCAAGTGGAAACAAAGAAAGAGCAAGGCACTCTGCTTCCTGATTTAACTTCTGGATTAGCAACCAGTCCCAACCACTTCTTTCTGGAAATCACTTCTCCTCTTTGTGTCTCAGTGCCCCATCTTTTAAACAGACTAGTAACATGTTTTGCTCCTATGGTGTTCTATAGTTCCACTTCCCCACTTACCTCAGGAGTTTGGTCACCATCCCCTGGCCGACCTAGTTTAAAGCCTTCTTTACTAGGTTAGCAAGCCTATCTGCAAAGATGCTCTTCCTTCTTTTTGTCTGGTGGATCCTATCTCTTCCAAGCGATCCTTCTTCTTGGAACAACATCCCATGGTTAAAGAAGCCAAAATCCTTCTTGAGACACCATCTGTGCAGATCATTTCATAGCTGCAGGATACATCCACTCCTGCCCAGGCCCTTCTACTTGACCAGAAAGATTGAGAACACCGCCTGAGCCCCTGCCCCCTTCACCCTTACACCCAGAGTCCTGTAGTCACTTTTGATCCAGTCACACAGCCGCTTGATCCTGTACATTGGATCTGCCCGCACTGTGACCCTGCACTCTGTTTCTGATTGGTGACCCATTGCACAGGGCCACCTAATCTGGCACGTGGATCCCAATGGGTCTAAAAATTTGACATCAGGGGAGCAGCAATTAATTCCACTACCACTGCCTCATCCCCACATTCCTTGACCTGTGTGGAGCCACGCAAGCTAGATGACATGGCTCTATGGATGAAATCTGGGCCACAGCTCACAGATCAAATTCATGTATTATTTGGGAGTTAATCTCAAAGATGTATAAGAGAACAAAAACAGTACAGTATGATTTATTAAACTAGTCAGCACCTTTCACACACTAAGTCTGCCTATCAAATATTCACAGCAAAACATTTTTCAGCTATTTAACTGAAAAAGATCACAAATAACTAGATATATTTCTGAATAATGAATACATCAAAATTATCTGAAAAAAATAGGTGATCTATTCAAAGTTTGTGAAAAGAAAAATCCAATTAATACATTAGTTATTGAAAAGTATTTGCCAAGTTAAAAAAAAAATACATTACATATGTTGCTTACCACATCACAGCCACCACTTGGACACTTGTGCCCAGTTCCATCAGTTCCCCTGGAAATTCACAATAAATCACAGAATAAGATAAAACAGCAAAAGTAGATCTGAAGAAAATATATGCATTGTTTAAAAAAAAAGAGAGATTATTTATAAAAACATATCCACTGCTTTGGGGATTTGACTGTTTGTCAAACCCCCAAGAAACCCAAGCTAATTTCATCCCTTTCATTTTTAATTTAAAGATTTTACGTGGGAGTTTTTACAGCTCACAACTAAGCCATTGACACTGAAAGTAAAAGTTGAAAGCATACATAGGTAAAAACTTTAATGCTGATCATTGCTTCACTATTAAAGAGGATTTAAAAAGCACACCATAAATTCCCTGCCATACATGAACTGCTAGCTAGTTGTTCACCAGTTTGTATTTGCACATTTCATTCTTCCCAAGTGTTGAACTATGTACTTGTTTTTATTGATTTCCATTTTACTGATTTCACACAATTCATCTGATTTATCAAGATCATTTTGTGCTTACAATGCCTCTCTATGTGGTTTCAAAAACAAATTAAATACTTACATTGAATAATACCAGATTCCAGAAAACCTAATTTGTTTTGTCTTTCCAATTTGACCAACTCCCCCCCCCCCCAAATATCTTTGAATAAAGATTTCCAACCAGTTCCACATGCGCACTTTATTGCAATTCCTTCTATATCATATTTTTCTGGTTCATTTTTGAAACTGTCATATGGGACTATGTGAAAAGCCTTACTAAAGCTAAAATACATCACATCTATTGCTTCCCTTCCATCCACTGGGCCAGATAGTTGAAGAAGAAAATTAAATTGGCTTGAAATTATTTGTTCTTTGTGGCCCAAACACTAAGCTATATGTTATACTATATACTTCATATTCACATTGATTTTTCTCAGTGCAAATTCTTTTTTAGTCCAGTTGTTTATTGCTCTGTCTTCAATGCAAGGTAACACGCACTTTACCAGCTAGTAAATATTTAGGCCTTTTAGATAAGAGCTACAAACTTTTCATTAAATTTGATTGAAGGTCTGGGCACAAAAAACACTTATACCTATATAGGTGAGAAGAACATTGATTTTCTTTATCTATACTAATTGCACAGGTTTTCTAGGTGATCACAGACAGCTATTTAGGCATAGCTGTTCTCATGGGTGCTGTCATGGGCAAATCATCTTCTTTCATGAGTGCCCTCATGGGTGAATCAGCTATCAGATAAAAGCACCAAAAAGTCCTGCTGAAGTACACAAGCTGTATACACACTAGGGAGCCAGGTCAAACTGACATGATTCCACTTCCAGTAAAGCACTGTTTTGTTTTGTTTTTCCACATCTGTCAGCACCCATTAACGGTATTATAATGCTTCTTCATCAGGTGCAAGTGAAACATAATACCTATACCCATAGCAAACAGCTACCTTGAAATAGTTGCAGACATACACTTACATCATTGTGATGGGTATTGTCATAGTTCTACCTTTGACCATTTTTGCAGAAATTCTATCCTGGATTTAAGTTGCACTCATCCAAGGGTTCATGTTGGGTTTTCCACTCCTTTCATTACACCAATGTAAAGGCTGATTATACCAAGGTAAATATGTTGTGTGTCTGAGCACTGAAAACAAACAAACAAAAAAACACACAGTGACTTAGTAATATGTTGGCTTTGTCCCTAAGATTTCTATTGTCTTCTTTTTTCTACTGTCATCTGAAAAAGTAGGTTGTTGCCTATGAAAGCTCACCTCTCTGAATCAGTTAGTCTTTAAGGCACATTCTGCCTGTTTTCTGTTCAGCAGTATTAAAAAAAAAGATACACTAATGATGATAATTATGAATTATTCATTAAATAAATTTTATAACCATCTATTAAATTACTTTTCTTGAGTTTCTTCGGCCAGCTGATAGGCAGTTTGTCTACCAAGTCATCTCAGCTGAAGTGACTTCTAACAAAAGGCTTCCCAAGTTAGGAAGGGAAAAAAGTATTTAATTCCGGTATTTTCTTCACTTCATTGCATTGGTCCATTGTAGCTTCTTTTGAGCAAGGAAATAAGAATAACTGATGACATCAGAATATGAAAATCCAACTTGAAGAGGATATAAATATTCCTGAGAAGAATTATAAAAGGGAAGGGTAAATAACAATTCTTATTTAGATGCCTTTAAAATTTTAGAAATAAACTAACAATATAAAAATATATTAGGGAAAATAAAGGGATATTTTTTAAATGTCCACAGTTTTGAGGATACTCACTTTTAAATTAAGAACATATAAAAATGTGTTCAGAACTTTTTATCTGGGTTTAGCTGCTATTTCTGCAGTCAGTTTAACTGGTATTCACTACAGCATGGTGCTCTGCATGGGATAACCATTCAATCTTTTACCCAGTTTATGAGCAGATATTAGATCCTTAAATATCTTTCTTTTTTCTATGGGTACATTGCTAGCAGTAAACAAATGACCTAATTTAAAGCTAGTTGACGTGTGTTTATGGGAAAGGCTATAACAGCTCTTGCAGCAGCATAGTCCTAAGATTTGCTCATGGATAATTTGCAAACAAAATATATTCGATGTAAGACATAGTTATTAGTTGCTCACTCAGACCTAATCAATAGTCCCAACAATTTATATTCTCTGTGTTTACCTTCAGATAAAGACTTCATCCATATGATTCTAACTCAAATAATTTAGACTATTATAATACAGCAGTATAGCTGGTTGCCTGAGCACCAAGTAAGAAGGCTCAGTTGTTCCAAAACTGTTTGTTTTCCGCCAGACTTGCTGACTACAAATTATTGCTTCCCCCTCTTTGCAGTTTTAATTAGGTAAGATTCTTCTGATGGACATCCAGTAATACCAAATCAGTAGAAAGAGGTAATTAATCATGTTAGTTTGAAATCAGGCAGAAAGCAGGGCAGGGTAGTACCTTAGAGACTAACTAGTTTTGCAAGGCATGGGCTTTCACAGGTGCCAACTTCCCCTCTACCTCCTCTAACAGCATCATATGCATTGTGACCTGCTTACAGTCTCTCTCTACTGTCTATATTAGACACTTAGGGCCAACCATATGAGAAGGAATTAATGGAAACCTATCTGACATCAATTTCAGAAATACACAACCCCCCAGCAAAAGACTATACAGGCAACCTCCTCATGCTTCTTGCCGCCACTACATCTCTCCACCTCACCCGCCCATGAGTTGCTCCAACATTATGCACCAGCCCAGGCCCTTGCTCCTGATGCTTGGCCCTGGGCCCCTGCTAGCCCTGGCCCTGAGGCACCAGTGGCCTCGAGCTCATGCCCACCCACCCACCTATTCACTGCCACTCACCACTTGTTGCTGCTGCTGCTGCTTCGCTGAGCGTTATAATGAAACTGGCTCAGTGCTAAGTGAAATAAGGTATGAATTTTAAATAAGCGCCATAGTGAAATAATGCTAAGTGAAACCACATTATGTAGGGGATGTCTGTAACCTCTGTGTACATTCTGTCACTGACCTCAGAGTAGCTGTTTGTCACAGCATGGGATCCTGCAGGATGGCCGTGATCTCCCCAAGGCCCCCTTCCCATGCCAAGTTGGCCAAAAGGGCACCCTCACTTCTCGCCCACCACATCTTTGATGAAGAATAAATAGACGGGAGACTTCCTTACGTCCCCTTGGACACAGTTTGTTGTAATATCTGACCACATGGACTACCAGACCCCTTGTGGGTCCTGCTCTGCAATGGATGCTTCAGGGGCACCCTAGCCTTATGAGCTACGTGTGGCTCCAACCATTCCTTTACCACACCCCAAGCCTCGCAGCTGGAATTGATGTTGTTTGGTCCGGGCCTTGTTATAATCTGGCCCCCCTTCTCTGGGGCTTCTCAACGCGATGCCCCCTTCTCTGGGGCTGGGGTCAGTGCACCCCAAATGCTGCGCTCTCACTGGTGCTGGGGTCCCCACACTGCTGTAGGTCCCCTATGAGGCCTCCTCCAACCCCCAGTACCCTCACCCAAACCACTGGTCTTTAAGCAGCAACAACACACAAGCCCCTGGGCTGTAACATAAATTAAAGCTGCTCAGCTAAAACTTAATTGAAGCCTACTGGGGAATACTCCATTCCTCCGCAATGTCAGACACTGCTTGTGCAGTCAGGCTTCTCCTCTCTTCCCTGAGAGAGCTCCTTCACCCTTGGTTACTGGCAGGGAATTTCCTTGCCTACCTTCAACCCATGGGGTTTATATGTGCCAGGCCCTGCTGACCACTGGTAGGTGTGGATCAATAATTACTCTGGTTGCTCCAGTGACCACCGACTGGACTCCTTACTCACTGCTCAGGTTCTTTCCCTAGCGGTTTCCTCTCTTTAGGAGCACACCACCCAAGTGCTTGGTGACACTGTTCTTAGACAAAAAAAAAACTATAAAAAACAACCTGAAGGCAAAACAGGAAAAAGAAATCATCCATCGACTGGATTGCATTAAGTATGATCTCAACAGAGATTACAGATTTTTATAGCATTCTTTAGACTAGCTTTTATAACTCCTATGTTTCTCAGTAGGTTAATTGCCTTGTTTGTCCCTTTTTACCTATTCAACTGACCATTGCCTCTCTCAGGAGTAACGCTTACCAAAGCCTGAGGCTCACGTGAGGCAGCTGGCCCAATCCAAGGGGCTGCCTATCCCTTACAAGGCTACACCACTGTCCCACAGTGGGACTTGGGCCAAGGGTGTGGCCATGGGGAGTAGAAGAGCTCCTCACCAGGCCTCCTGGCAAGAGAGTGGACAAACTGGGCCACTTGGCTCTGCCACTCAAAGCTGCCCCAGCAATTACCTGGCTGAGTGGGCTCATGGGCCATGCTCTCCTGCCCATTCTGAGTACTCCTGTGCCCCTTTGGAAATGGCCTGAAACCACTTGGAGGACCAGGGCATGTGGGGTGACTACCAGCAGTCCAGAGTTGTAGTTCATCTCCCTATCCTGGTGCTACAACTTTCAGCTCTGCTCTGCCATGAGTTATTTCCTCCAACCAGCAGGTGACCATCTGCAGCCCCCAGTCATGCAACTCCACAGCCCAGGTATAAACACCCGCCAGCCTGTCCATTTCTGCCATACACATGCTGATTGATTCCTCCTGCCGGCTGCACAGCCCCTGGTAACATGATTTTGTGGTGTGTGGCCTAAAGTCAGAGGCTGTGACTGGAGTCTGTAATATGTCTTCTTCATTTTTCTGATACCTTGTATACACCTTTCATTTGGTCAGCATATTTTTATCCTTTATTCTTTCATGCATGAGCTGAACTTTTGCAGACCCATACAGAGCCAGAAGACAGTGAGGAGAGGTTGCTTACCTTGTAGGAGGTGGGGAAGCAGGTCTAGGGCCAGGATGAGCCCACAGTCATGGGAGGGGGTTGAGGATCAATACAGTGAGGGGTCAATACAATGAATGTCTGTACCATGAGAATCAGATTCAGCCAGTGCCCACTGGACATTACCCATGGATTGGATCAGAAAGAAGCGGGGAAAGTGTTCTTGGTCTGCTTGCCAGTGTGCAGATGTGGAACCCAAGAGTTGCCCTGGCAGCAGGTTCCCACATGGCAATCATAGAATCAAAGACAATTAAGGTCAGAAAGGATATTAGGAGGTCATTTAGTCCAACCCCCTGCTCAAAGCAGGGCTACATCATTCCAGACAGGGTTTTGTTGAGCTGGACTGGAACTTAAAAACCTCTGGGGGTAGAGATTCCACAACCTCTCTAGGTAACTCATTCCAGTGCTTCACCACCTTCCTAGTAAGAAAGTTGTTCATAATATCTAACCTAAACTTCCCTTGCTGCAACTTAAGACCACTGCTCCTTGTTTTGTCATCTGCCACCACTGGTAACAGTCTAGCTTCATCCTCTTTGGAACAACCCTTAATGTAGTTAAAGGCTGCTATCAAATCCTCCCTCAGTCTTTTCTTCTGCAGACTAAATAAGCCCTGTTCCCTCAGCCTCTTCTCGTAAGTCATGTGCCCAAGCCCCCTCACCATTTTCATTGCCCTTCCGACACATGTGTCTGTTTTCTGGACTAGAAGGAAAGGAGGGAGGCAAGTAGGTCTGGGGTTTTTTGGTAAGGGAACATTTTTTCCATATTCCTTCAGTGGTTGTCAGACATAGCTGTGTCATATTTACTGTCCCTGACTTTGCTCTCTGCCAAAATTCCAGTTTAACCTTTTGCCTGCTGAGCTCCAGAAATGCTATTGATGCCTTTCCATGAGTCCTCTGTGGGGAGGGGAAGCGGTTTACATCCAAGTGTTTCAGGTATCTGTGCTTAGGCTACAATCTCCAATGGAGCACAGCAAGGCATTGACAGAAATGGCAAGGACAAGTCAATTATATATACTTATGATCCCATTGAATGGGACATGCTCTCTTAATCACCCAAGAGCAGGGTTTGGGGAAAACTGGTGCCTTTGCTGGGCTCTAAGCCTCAGCAGAAGAGGTCAGGATGGGGAAAAAGTGGTTGATTTACCCTCCTCCAATGCCCCAGCACTCCTGGCCCCTACCCTCAACCCCTTTGTTGGCTTCCCAGCCATAGTAGCCTCAGAGAGGGCTATGGCTGCAGCCTTGGCTCTCCCCAGTTTCCCCTTCTTTCTACCACCTCTCTTACCTGGTTGGATCAGTGTTTACCCTGGGACCTGAGTCCTTGTCAAGGTTGTGTGGAGCTGGGGGCAATTTTACCACCATGAGTTACACACTGTCCTTGTGTTTGGATTGACTCAATCAGAAGTAGTGGGAGGAGTGGCTTCATATCCTGCAGTTCATGCCAACATGGTGGCTACTGTGCTGGTACTGGGGGCCTGATGCACACTCAATACCTCTGAGAGGGATGCAGAGACATGTTTTAGGATTTGCTCTGGAACAGTGGCAGTGCATGGGATGAGCTCTTCCATGATCCACAGCATTGCCCATTGGGTCTTGGTATCCATCGATGGGTGAGGGTCTGGCTGCAAGGGGGTGGGTGGAAGGCTGGAAGAGTGGATGGATGCATGGATGGAAACATCAGCTGACCTGCAAGCATTCATTCTGGCACATGTTTGTGCCACTCTTGGTTCACCTGGGCTTTGCTGCTCAGTTCACCTCCAGAATCTGAAATTGTCCAGTGACTTTCAGCTGATACCCTGTGATATTGGAAATGCCACATGCCCTGCCCAGACTGTAAAAATCAAGGGTTCATGGCCCATATGATCCCTAAAGTTCCAGGGCTTTGTGTGTGTTTTGAAGGTTCAGTGCCAACTCCAACCACATTCCCCACATACTGAACTACCTAGTTGATCATTTTCTAGTTATATGATGAGTGAGGAAGAAGAGGAGAAGTCAGTCTTCACTGAATAAGAATGAAGGATATGGCCACAGCCTGGAGAATACAAGATGAAGAGACTAGATATTATGGATTGCCAGTATTGAAAAACAGAAATACAGTTTACTTTTTTGTTATTTTTCCCTCACAAAAGCTCATAGTAGCTCATTGCTAGCGTGCAGTAGAGTTGGAAATGACCTGTGCAGTGTTGAAACTGTGCAATACTGGCAGTTACTGCTCAGACATTTAGTTCTTTAGCACAGTTTATGCCAACTGATGCTACGTTGCTATAGTGATGAGCTACTTCACCATAGCTTGTCTTTATTATGACCTAGCGTCTTGTATAGATGTGTCCAGTGTCTTTGATGTTCCCCTTAGTTGGTACCTCACGTTCTTCAATGGTGGGAGAGGAACCTCTTTCCCTGCCTTCCAAATATTCTGCCTTAAAAAGATGTTGTGATCTTATTTCCTCTTCTGAAATCAATAGATTCCCTAAAATCTGTATGGAATTTGGGAACTGACCAAACAAACAGGGTCATTCTTCCCAGGCCCAAATGAGTGGAAGCAGCTAGGTCCCATTTGCAAGTTCATGCCCCAGAAAGGATCACATAGGATGATTTAGGATCACCAGGTATTTGGTACAATGCCAATAGTCAATCAGTTTTTGGGGTTTTTTTTGTTCTGTATTGAGCACAGACAGTGTAAGTGCTAAAACAAGTACTAAATGACCGCAAAGTAATAGCTATGCAATTAAACATGTGTAGACATGCCCATTGTGTTCCAAAGGGGGTTTGGGGGTTATTTGTTTGTTTTTCTGATTGCTGAGTGGCTATGAGAAAGGACTGCACTATGGCTAGCAAGACCATTGGTTATTATTATTCATACAGCCAGGAAGAGTGACAACTGTAAAACAGTAATTAATAAAGCAAACAATGTAGGAGCTTGACAAAAAAAAAAAAAAAAGCCAGCTGCCTTACATATGTATCTATAAGATTCCCAGCACCATATCTCAAACTCTGTAACAGACTGCCTGAACTGTCTATCAAGTGTATATGGTTCCAAACCATTATTTGAATGACCAGTATTATTAGAAATTAACTTTAAGACATAAGGAAAGAGAAACATTCTTTATTTCTTTATGGGCTATTAAATGCATCCACGGTTTCTGGGACTTCATGTCTGTGAGTACTCCTGGGTTTCTGGTCCTGCATCCTGTATTGAACACAGGCAGTGTAAGTGCTTCTCACAATATATATCTGGTTCAGCCAAATCCAGATCTGAAGATTCGATACTGATTCAGAGACACAGCTTTAAATGTTTTTTCTACATAGGTCAAGGTACCATGTGTGGTGTGGTTCATGAATGCTGCAATGCTGGGCTGGGTGGAGTGCCCCACAAGAGCATGGGGGAACCCACAGAAGTACTTCCGGTCCACTTACAGGTCTACCAGGGAGCATGCTAGCCCCCCCCCCCCACACACACACCCTTCTGGCTCATTGATCAGCCATGGGGGGACCCTGGGTTCCCCCCAGACCCAAGAGGCACCCATTGCTAAGTTGAGGGGACGCAAGGTAGGGTCTAATGCATTCCCTGGCAGACCCAGAAGTGGACCAGAAGTGCTTCTGGTCCACTTCTGGGTCTGTTGCTGAATGTGCTGGGGAGCCTCCCACACTCCTGTGGGATACTGCATCTGGCCCATCTTCGCAGTGTTTATGAGCCACTTGGTACCTTGAGGTATGTGGAAAAAACGTTTAATGTTGTGTCTATGGCAGAATTGCTGAATCTTTCTAAATCTCTCTGAAGCAATTTGAAGGTTTCCAATTCAATTTGGAGAGATTATTGATTGAATCTCCTGATTCGATTCAGTTTTGGAGATTCAGCCACCAAATTGGTCAGAATCTCTGCAATCTAGGCATGTTCAAGTACATTCTGGGCACGTTCAAATTTATTTTTTTATTTTCATTAAGGAACTTCCCATTGCCAGAAATCAGTACTGATGAATCAATTCTTAGGACAGGTTAACTGTGAGTAGAGAAACAAAATAGGAGCTGTCCTACATCCAGCCCCTGCTCACTTGCACCTATGACAATATGCAATAAGGGAAATTCAGCAATAAACAGTTTTCTGTGTGTGGATGGATCTATGGTACCTGGAGGGAGGACATGGGTGGACCTGGGGGCAGAGACTTTGCTGACTCTTGTCAGTGACAGCCTAGGGATGTAGCTGGACTACCAATCTCCTATGCAGGCCTGCCACCCCGCTTCTCAAACTCACCACCCTGCAACTGGACCCTGCAAACTCCACTGTGGACCCAATAGCACTCTCATGAACCCACTCACTCCTCCTCTTGACTTACTTGCTTCAGTTTCCCTGTAAAGCTCTCTAGTCCAGCAATGGCTTTACTTTCCACTCTTGGATTACATTCATATGGCTTCAAGTAAGGCACATGGACATAGACTAGGTGTGATGAAGGCCTGTATGCATCCTAAATGTGCTTGCAACTGTACCATGAAAGCACGCCTTATCTACTCACTCCCACCCCTCACACAGCAGCAAAAACAACAAAAAGTAATGTAGCCACTGTTTGGCATACTGTCACAAGATGCTCAGTACCAACATCCAGTGGTGCTATAAGTGTTGCCTCACTACCCTTTTTTTCTTTTTTGCCATTTGACATGTACCTAACAGGAATGCATGAACAAGGCAAGTTTTCATTTTTGGGCTTCTTAACATTGTTGAAGGCAATGCAAACCATATATTTCACCTCAAAATGTTATAAAAGATCCATAAAATCAAAAGGAATTACTTTCTGCAAGCAGGAGAAAGAGGAAAAGAGTTATCTTTGCATGTATAGCAGCTTTGTGTGTGAGCAACCAGAAAAATCAAAGCAAACCTTATCAGATATCTCCAAATATCTGCTGACTACATATAGCAATCCTCCAAAACCAGCACAATTTTCATTACATTTATAACATAGAGTTATATTTTCCAGAAATATACCCCAGATTCACCAGATACTCAGCCCAGGGGTTCTTGAGCTTTTTGGCAAACCTGGACTGATTTTGATTGTGCAGAGGTGTAGTTAAAATCTAATTAGTCCTGACTTTTTTCCTTAACCCTCATGATTTTTATTTTATTTTGCTGACACTAGCTGTATTGTCCTTTTGCTTTTTACTTTCTATTTGACCACCCCTCCTGTGGAGGATTTTAAACCACTTTTGTACAAAAGACATGATACAGTACTTTATCAGCTGGGGTAGTGGGAATGTAGAAGTAAAAGCATAATTTCACACTACAGATTTTGGATAGAAAAGAGTGCCAACTGCGTAGCTATGTCCTGTCAGAATGTGTCTAAGGATTAACTACTTTATGACACAAAAAAATCATGCTTTCAACACCTTTATCTTTTAAAATGCTTGCTCCGGTATTGTAGTTGGAAGCTGGGCTGTTTCCAAAAATGGCAAGACACCATGGACCTGGACCAAAACCTAGCAAAGGAATAAATAAAATAAATAAATAAAAGCATAAAAGGTACTGAGTATTCTGCACCCTGAATTTACGGGTTCTACTGCTTTTGTAGATGGGAGGACAGGATAGCACCTTAGGCCAGGTACAGAGGGTACTCTACATCCAACCAGACAGTCAGGACACATAGAGCATTGTAAAAATGGTGGCACCTGCTCTAAGATAAGCCTGGATGGATGCGGTATCAGACTTCAGTGCTGTAGGCTAGAGGACTGTAATGAACATCTGTGCCAGATCTCTTCATAACTCACAGAAGCTCACGTTTTGCTGCGAGTCATGGAGCTTTGAGGTCTCCTGCTCACCCCTCTGTCATGGCCCCAGCCAGAGTTTGAATCCTTTGCCCAAGTGCCAGTGCAGCTATGCTCCTGGGCTGTCGCTGATGAGACAGCAAAGTCTCTGTCCCCAGGTCCACCCACGTCCTTCCTCCAGGTACCATAGATCCATCCACACACAGACAACTGCTTATTGTTGAATTTCCCTTATTGTATATTGTCTTGGGTGCAGGTGAGCAGGGGCTGGGTGTAGGACAGCTCCTATTTTGCCTCTCTTCTCACAGTTAACCTGTCCTAAGAACTGATTTCTCTGCACTGATTTCCGGCAATGGGAAGTTTCTTAATGAAAGTAAAAAAAATGAACTTGAACATGCCCAGAATGTACATCAGCACACTTATGCATACTAATACATAGCATTACTACTTTTCAACTTGTTTGGGGAAATTGAATACATGTGTAAAATGTAGATCATGAGAAGCACTTACACTACCTGTGCTCAGTACAGAATGCAGGACCAGAAACCCATAAGTACTCACAGACATGAAGTCCCAGAAACCTTAGATCACTCATAAACAAGTAGAGAATCTTTCTCTGTTCTTATGTCTTAAAGCTAATTTCTAATAATCCTGGTTACTCAAATAATGGTTTGGAACCATATGCACTTGATAGGCAGTTCAGGCAGTCTGTTACAGAGTTTGAGATATGGTACTGGGAATCTTATAGATACATATGTAAGGCAGCTGGCTTTTCTTTTTTTTTTTGTCAAGCTCCTACATTGTTTTCTTTATTAGTTACAATTTTACAGTTGTCACCCTTCCTAGCTATATCAATAATAATAACCAATGGTCTTGCTAGCCCTAATATTGTGTTCCTTTCTCATAGCTACTCAGCAATCAGAAAAACAAACAAAGAAACCCAAAAACCCTTTGGGCAGGGGGAAGGGAGGGTTGTTCTGTCCAGGGATGGACTGCTCAGGAGGTTAAATATAGGGTCAGAAACAGTGAGGGACATGGTCGGAAGTAGTGGAGGAAGAGCACAGCCTCAGACCTGGAGCAAACAGCTGGGCTTTCCTAGCACTGGGGATGAACTTCAAATCTACGCAGACATTAGATAAAGTGAGATAAATGTTCCCAATCTAAATTAGTTCAACTTTTCAGGTGAACGAACTTAGATTGTGCCTGTCATTTGTGGCCCAATGTAACCCCCTGAGCATCTGCACAGTTGGGCATTGAGATCAACCTAATCCTGGTTAGGTTGATTTAAATGTAACATTTGTCCATACCCTTAGAAGGACTGTAAATATGTGTCTTGAGAGTGTACCTGATAGGAAATGTGAACTATCAGAATAACAATCTCACACATTTAGATCGTCCTAAAAGTAGTAAACTATTATATAAAAGGAAGATAGCACTAGTTTTATTTTTTGCATGAAAGTGGCTATGACCGAGCTGATCTCAATGTTTTAGGTATGTGCTGGTGTGCTTTGAGGCAGGGTTAGGACCCACATCTAACAGGTTGAGCCCTTCATAGACTAACATACCACTTCACCTAAACTATGGATTTCCAGTGAAACTTGGCAGGAACTAGATTTGCTCCTCAGACTGAAGCAGATCTGGCTATGCCCAGAACACAGAATTAAGAAAGGATTCTGGTCAAAAAATGAAGAAGCCTATCAATTTTAGGTCCTTCTGAGGTTGGACTAAGTCTTGTTTTACACACTTAAATCCTTCTTTGGATTTAGCCATTTAGAGCTGAAGATGTTACAGAATTCATTTTAGGAAACCAGGGATGACTATCACTGGAATTTTTTTTCCAGAAATATAAGTAAATCTTTCTATTCATGTTTAATACAGAAATTCTTAACGAGTAGTTTTGTATCCTAACTAAATGTGTCCACTTTTAGTTAAAGTGAGATAAATTGGCTTTTGTTACAAAGTCAGAACTCCCTTTATTGTTAATACAGTTATTCCCCAACCCCAAATTATCTATACCAATAAGTTTAAAAGTCCATATATTACAAATGGGTAAAACAAATGAGTGGGTCAGAAGGAGAAATAAGAGTCCATGTGGTAATGAATATAATACGTTTGTGGACAATTCTTAGGCAGTCCTTCAGCCAAGTATACCTCAGTTATAATAGCTTTACAAAGCTCAGATAAACATAACTTTCATCATATAATAAAACAATAGACATACTTGCAACCTGAATCCCATCCTGTGGTTACCATATCAAAAAGCATAATTATAGACCAGAGAATGCAGTTCCATACATTGAAAATAAACAAGTCACAACAAGGCCTACAGTCACTGAAATATTCAGACAAACTGTACATAAATTACAGTTAAACTCTATGTGTTAAATAATATATCATCTACAACTGTATTTTTAAGCAACTGGACAAATGAGTCCTACTTTTTTTCCCAGATCTATTAAAATCACTATAATTACAGTATTAAAACATACCAGATATACACAGGGGGCACTTTCACACATACACATTTACTGCATAGTAACCAAAATTACTGTGCAGTATGGGTGTGTGTCTACACATGCATACCCATACTATGCAGTAAATATGATGATTTATGCTGACTTGAGTGAAAATTTGACACCTATACAGTAACCCATTTAGTTATTGTGTAGTGACATACATGTAGAAACCTTAGTGCACAGTAACACAGTATGTGTAGGATGACTTCGAACTACTCTAGTACCAAGTCAGTGCACACACAGCAGGTGTTAATGCAGTTTAACACCTGCATATGTAGATGATGGCCTATTCCCACTACTGCGCAGTAACTTACTGCTCAGTAAATTTAAGCCGGGATAAATGTGCATGTAGACAAACCCAGTTTGCATTAACTGTCTGATTCTTGACTGACACTAAATTACATTAGTATAATGAAGGAAAGATAACCAGTGCACCAACTCCAGCTATGAACCCTTTGTAAATATTGTCAGCTGCTACTGAAGGTGCTTGAGCACCCAGTTACACCATTGTTAAAAAATATTAGGTTTAGCAATTGAGGTCCTTTCATTTAGATTAATTGTTCTATCCAATTGTCCCTCCCATGCTGCTAATATTTTTTATATAGGTAGCTTAGTAAATCATGGTAAATCTCTTTGCTACACAGTTGCAAAAACTTGCATTCAGCAGGCTTCCTCACATTTAACTGTGCAAGAGTTGGCTGTTCGAATTTTGACATAATTTCCAGTAAAGAGACCGTGAAGTCCTTCAGAAATCTCTGTTGCTCTTAATTTATACTTGGTAGCACCCAAAATATGCTAAGCACTTTTCAAACACAGAGAGATTTCCCCCTTTACATGATGCATCAATCAAGAAAAGAGACACCCTTATGATCAGGGACTTGCAAGGCAAGCCATATGAAGAAAGGCTGAGGGACCTGGGCCTCTTCAGCCTAAAGAAAAGAAGGTTGAGAGGGGACTTGGTAGTAGCTTACTGCTATATCAGAGGAGTGCATCAGGAGCTTGATGAACAACTGTTCTCTAGGGCACTGCTGGGAAAGACCAGGACCAATGGATACAAACTCCTAGAAGGCCACTTCAGCTTTAATACCAGGAAAAACTCCTTCACAGTCAGGGTGTCCAGACTGTGGAATAAACTCCCTCCAGAGGTGCTGCAGCCACCTACCCTGAAGGTTTTCAAGAGGAGACTCGACAGTCACTTCACTGAGGTCACTTGACCCCGGTTGTCTTCCTGTCTAGAGTGGGGTGGGGAGGCTGGACCTGGTGATCTACAAGGTCCCTTCTAGCCCCTAACAACAATCTATGAATCTAAGAGGTATAAATAGCAGGTGAAGGCATCACAAAAGAAGCGGCTGTAATACCATGATATTCATGATATTGTATCATATATCATTACACATAGTTTTGTTTCTATGGCATTTTTTAAATTAGACATGAACATATTATCTGGGGGCGACTATACAAATGCTCTGGGGTAGGGGAGGCACTTTAATTAGATTGGCTCCAAGAGCTGCTCTTGGATCCACTCTAGTTAAAGTGCCTGAATCGTCATGGGTATTCAGCATCTCACACTTAAAAATGTCATTGGGGGTTCTTGAACTAAAGCTTTTTTGATGAGCTTCAATTAAAACGCCCCCCCACCACCACCATTTTGAAGTACAGGAGCACTGAACAGACATGACACAGAGGCTGCTGGAGAATGTTAATGAATATGCTCCAGCAGACTCAATTAATCAAATCTGCTCTGATACATTCTAATTAGTACATATCCAAGCAGATGTCTGCACATGTATAGGTACCCTGGATGTTTACTACAATGCAGTTGTCACCAAAAGCATATATTACTTTCAAGATCCATTTACACACACACACACACACACACACACACACACACACACACACACACACACACACACATATATATAGAGGACTGTGTAATATATATATATATATATATATATATATATATATATAAGGACTGTGTGACATTTCGGCAACTGTTTCAGTTTCTGAGGTGTTTCAGGCCATTTCGGCACCTGAAACACTGAATCCAAATTGCAACGGAAGGGTCAGACACATCTCCAAAATGAAACGAGGCATCCAAAATGTTTCAGAAATGTTTTGGAAAATGTCAACGTTTCGGAGCTGGGCTTGTAGGGAAACAGCTGTATGCTGCTTCCCTGCCGTGTGACTCAGCTCTGCAGGGAGAAGATATCTGCACCAGAGGTCTCCTTACTGCCACTGGCCACCCCTGGCAACCTGGGGCTGCACGGGGCAGGGAGCAGGGGCAAGGAGACTCCTAGCATGGATCTCTGCTCCCTGCAGAGCCAGGTCACGAAGCAGGGCAGGGCTGGTCCCTGTCGAGCGACCTGGCTCTGCAAGTAGCAGAGATTCAGAGCTGCATGGGGTGGGCAGTGGTGAAAAGGAGACCCCAGCATGGATCTCTGCTCCCCATAGCACCAGGTTGTGTGCCAGGGCAGTGCTGGCTCCTGCTGTGTGACCTGGCTCCACAGAAAGCAGAGATCTGGGGCTGCACAGGGTATGCAGTAGGCCTGTATGAGTCAACAGCTATCTGATCTGGCTTCAGATCTGGCTGCTTTGGATGGTCACAATCCAAACCAGAGCTCCGGACTGGGCTTCCGCCTTGATCTGGCTGAAGCCGCTCCAAATCTTTGGAGCCGCCTCGGAGATCTGGCCATCAGGTACAATGGGGAATCAATGAAATATCTCTAACTTGTTTTTTGGCCAATTTGGATGACACTTCCAAGGATGGTAACCTCTGCTAAGTGCGTGAAACCTGCCAAGTTTCAAGAAGACCAGTGAAGAGACTTGTGGGGGAATGGTACCTCAAATTCTTGAAAGCCAAACTCATGTCACGGCTGTGTGTCACACCACAGGGGGCTGAAAAGTGCAGGGGTAGTAGCTCTTACTGAGGCCACAAAGCCTGTCAAGTTTCAAGAAGATCAGTGCAGGGCGGCGGCCCCTGATGTGATGCCTGCCAGCTGTGGAGGAGATTGGTGCAGGGGGGTTCTGGGGCCCCGCACCCCTAGCTCCTGACAGACAAAACTTGTGCCAAGACCGTGTCTGTCCTGGGGCAGATGATTGTCTGTATTGAATCTTTCCTCTCCTTAGCCTGGTTTTGTAATTGGTGCTAATTGAAACTCGTTAAGTTGTTATGTAATAGCTAGGTCCTTTGAATTGAGCTGGTCCCTGAGTCCCTGGTCCCTGAGTGAATCAGGACTGATTGATTGGTAACTGGTAACAAAGCCAGGCCTGCAGCCGTGTCTCCCCTTCCCGCCCCAAGACAGACACAGTCAGTCCCACAAACGGCCGTGGCATGAGTTTTGCTTGTCCACATCTTGAGGGGCAGTTTCCCCCCAAACCCTTGCACCAATCTTCTTGACACTTGGCAGGCTTTGTGGCCTCAGCAAGGGATACCACCCCTGCAGTTTTCACCCTGCTATGTTGTAATGCCTAGATGTGACAGGAGTTTTGCTTTCAAGAATTTGGGGTGCAGTTCCCCCCAAGCCCCTCCACCAATCTTCTTAAAACTTGGTAGGCCTTATCACTTCTGCAAAGTCTACCAACCCTGAAAATTTCATCCAAATTGGACAACAAACAACAAGGTTATAGATATTTGATTGTTTCCACATTATACCCTATGGCCCAATCTCTGAGGCTTTGAAGCTCTCTGGAAGCTCCCAACCACTTCAGGAAGCCGAGCAAGGCCAGCGCTTCCACCCTGAAGCATCTGAAGCTTCTCCACATCCAAATCTCTGTTCGAAGCCTCACACAGCCACTAGAGATCCATGCTGGGGTCTCCTCACTGCTGCTGCCTGACCCATGCAGCCCCACAATGCCAGGGGAGCATGGGGCAGGCAGCAGCAATGAGGAGACCCCTAGTGCGGATCTCTGCTCCGTGTGGAGCTGAGTTTCATGGCAGGGCTGCTTCCCTGTCCCATGACCCAGCATGGCAGGGATCAGAGATCAGCACGGGGCTCTCTTCCCCTGCATGGTCTCCCCCTGCCATGGCCCCATCCTGCTTCCTGCTGGGGCCCCAAGCTCATGGTCAAAAGGCCCGCCCAACTGGATAGGGCTGTGCAAAGCTTCTCTTGCAGCCCATTCGAAACAGATTTGGAGGAGATTTGGCAGAGCCAAATCTCTGAAGCAGATCTGGCCAAAACGAAACAGGAAATGAATCACTGTTCTCCGAACTGGTCAAATCCAAAACCAAATTAAAACAACCATTTTGCACCGCCCTAATATTTAGAGATAGAGATAGAGATAAGTCGTAATAGTATTACATATATTATAGACTGTACCATGTTCTACATAGCAACATAATCAGACGTAGGTGGAAAAATACATATTTATTTATGTGTATATAGCTATATAAATAATGTGGCTATAAACATCTGTTATATTCTATATTTTTTCCATATTTTGATTTCCTATATGTTTTTAAGAGTCATAATTTTCACAATTTATTTTTCTCCACTAATATGTCCTTTCCCCCTCTGTATTGGGACTAATATATTAACAATATTGTGTTTCCCTCCTTACTTAGTTAAGCAACTATTGATGAGGCATTATGGCTGTTTTAGAGGTGCAATCCCTGATGTGTTACTTAGAAAATGGATTTAATCAAATTAGGGCTTTCATCAGGATTTTTTCTTAGACTTCTTTATATGGCTTTCAAAACTTACACAAACCATTGGGTTATATGCCCAGTTTTACCTCAGGCAAGTAGGCATGCAAACAATGCAGCACATCAGCACTTCACATTTTCATGGTTTTATGACACATGTAAACTTAGATTTCAAATTTAAAATGTAATTTTTTTACCTCTTTCTTTGTTTTCAAAACTCATGATTTTGTCCACTTCTATCTAGAGCAACATATCTCCTTGTTTGTTTTCTCAAGTTCAAATGAATATATTCTGTATAAAGTACATTATGCATATACTTCTTGGAGGTAAATTGCTTAAAATATCGCACAGAACAAAAATATATTCTAGCTTCTAACATAGGCTATTATGATATTGAGGATGTGGCTTGTGAAATATGGAGCCTTTCAACTGTAAGAGGGTCTTTTACAGTATTACTAATTATGATTTCCAGATCAAGACTGTAAATTTCCTCCTCAAAAAATACTGAAAAATAATCTATATTTTAATGTGTTTTGATTGAAAGAAAATGGGAATTACTTGCATTGCCTATACCTTTTCCAATAACTTTCCCAGTGTTCATTGAAGCCTGCCTGCCCCCCATCCTCCCATCCACTTTTTTTTCTGGAAAGAAGTGGATTTGCTGCAGAAGACATTAATTTAAGAGATATATAAATAACTGTTAATACATATATATTAAACTTCTTCTGCAGCAAATCCACTTCTTTCCAGAAAAAAAAGGCTTCAATGAACACTGAGAAACACACACACACACACACACACACACACACATACACACATATTCCCTTTAATCTTCTTACAGCCTTGATTTACCTTTCTAGAGTTTTATATTTTGTAACACTGCCAAAAGCTGAGACATCAAAACTTTGTATTATATATGGGTTACAAAATGTAATGGAGCAATTTAAAAGACATTATCTTATTAGAAACTAGAGAACCACAATTATCAGAATTTAGAACTTTCTAAAATATTTTGTGGTTTACAAGTATTCCCTTTAGTGTGGAGGCAAAGAAAGAGACCGTTATTCACATGCAGAAAAATATCCTTAACCTTTTAAATGTGAAGACATGGATGAACCTTTAGCTTCACAGTGCCAAAGTTTTCTAGGGTTCTTTTATTGCAGATTTAAAATAATTAAGGGAAAATATAGCATAATTGGGTGGAGAGGGATCTATGGAGGTACCAGCCCTAGGTGTTGACTTGGAGCAGGTGCTGGAATGGTGGACACCCTTTCTGTAGCAGGAGCAGCCCATAATGCCCAGCCATAGGACCTGGATGCAGGCACAATTTCTGAAATATTTTGTGGTTGACAAGTATTCCCTTTACTGTGGCGGCAAAGATGGAGAGGGATATTTTCATGCAGCTTCAGTAGGGAGGTCTTCAAGTCCTTAGGGCAGGTAGGACCAACCACCCTCCCCCTCTCTCCCTCCATTTTTCTCCCTCCTCTCTCCCCAGTCCCCCCTCCCAGCATAGAGTAGTTTTACCTAGGATACCCAACTTATGAGTTATGCCTCTGCTCAGGGTTATAATGGTGTGGTGATAAAAAAAATATTACCTGAGAGAAAATGTGAAACTGGCTTGATTTTAGAAGCAGACCTGCAGCAGTTCCCAATTGTTTCCACCAATTTTCTGCAAAAGTTGCTGTTCATTTACAGCTTATTGTATTTCAATAAGCAGATCATAAATTGATCAGCACAAGATATCAACATTGCCACTTGCAGTTCAGCAAATCTTGTAAGGGGAGTACTTTCTTGTGTTACTTTATTGTCAGCAGGTTCAGAAATAAAGTGCATTTGAAGAAAACAATTCTGCAGGAACAAAAGGACTAGTCATAAACACAAACTGACAGGCTTGGTTTTGGCATGTTGCCTCCACTATCTGTGACATCTTAACTAAACTAGCTGCTTGTGTCTCCTCTTGACTAAAAGCTACTTTTTTTAGAAACTACCTGTTCATGTGCATTCTGTAGCAATCATTTGAACATAGGTACAGACAGCCTTTCTTCAGCCAGAATTGTTAAGACTACAAGCACTGCACCATCTTCTAAACTGTGATTCAGCAAGGAACATAGAGCTAAATAAAGAGTTTAAGTAGGCTACATATTGGGTGTTGCTGCCTGCCTCTTAGAATTAGCACACAAGGTTAGATCAATTTAAGTCATGTCTACATGGTAAACTCAGAATGCCCAGCTTTCCAGGACACTGCATTTGTTTCATATAGGTGGCCTGTTAGACAGAAATACTGTAGCTGTATATTATGAAGGCTAAATGATAAGGCCAAGTACTGAAATCAGCCTGACCACAGGACTGCATGGACAAAGTTACACTGCTTCCAGTTCTGAGGCAGTCTTCCCTGAGCAGCATTGTGGGTTTAAATGAAGTACCACAAGGGTCATAAAGTGCTGTGAGTTAGAGCCAAATTTGTCTGTTGGGTTGGGGAGATGGGAGAACAAGATTCATTCTGGAGTTGATCCAGCAGAAGAGCCTGCCTGCAGCCTCTTCCCCTTAGTCCCGTTCTCCACCTTCCAGCTCTGGTGCTGTCTGCAGGAAGGGAGAAGCGACAAAGGAGGAAGAAGGAATTTCAGGCTAAGTTAGCCCAATCTGAGCTGGAGGGGGATGGAGCTGAGGGGGGCATGAGGGGGGCTCCAATCCACCCACTCCCCTTCCAGCTCAGGCTGGAGCTCCCTACCTCTGCTTTCTCCCCACCACTTCCTGCAGATAGCACTGGGGGCAGGCCTTGGCTGCATCAGCCCAGCCCCAGTCATGTTGACAAACTGATCCTAGAGAATAGAAGTTCCCTACGGTGCTCCATTTTGGAGCGTCCTCATCTGATCCTTCATTAGATGAGGGTTAATTTGTGATGTGATTGGCCACTTTCAAAGTGCTCTGAAGCTATGCATGTGTGCCATGCATGTCTGTAGCTCTTTCAGAGGGGCTGCTCACACAACACATGTTACTTCCATCAGCATCCCCAAAGTCATATTTACCCAGTGACTCTTATGCTGAAACTATGATCTCAAAATATCTGTGTTCCACCAATATCTAAATTAACTAGGTACATCCTTACTGAACTTAAAGTTTGTCAGTGCCAAGATTTCTACTTCTCTGTATGCCTCTAAATGTCCCTGGCTGATCAGCTGGGTGCTTAGCTACCATCTAAGCTTCATACAGATGCAGGAAATATGGACTTTTCTGTCATTTTGCTGAGAGGCCCAATTTGTTGGTCTTTTCAGAGCATGCCTAAACAGCCCAATATGCAGGGGCATCTACCTTCAGTGTTACTGCTGCTGCCACCTACTTAATAGCATTACTCTAAATCACTAACTAAGACACTGGGAGATTCAGTTTTAATGTTTGCTTCCACTGAGATGGCTCAAATCTGTTGCTCATGCCTCAGAATGTTCTTATCTTCTAGGTGAGAAGACACTGTGCAAAAGATGTTCAGCAAGGAATTCAAGAATCACAGGGCCACATAGAAAAGAAGCAGTGGGATCATACTTTAACAGCATAGTGTTAGTGCAGTCACTGGGGAGGGAAAAATGTTGGGTTCTGCTACCTCCTCTAAGGCATCTTATCCAATGGGAATTGACTGTAAAAGATCCTATAGAGAATAAACCAAGACCTAGACCTTCCCTGCCAAGCTGCACACCCTAATCACTAGCCTACAAAGTCACTTTCCCTCTTGCTTGCCTTTGTGTGCCTCTATCTTTGAGGCCTTGAATTTTATGTTTCAATGGGATCTTCAACAGGAGTGGGGAAAGGCACCCCCCCTTAATTATGTGTACAGACATCTAGACTAGTACAGGTTAGGGCATTTTTCTATAAGGTGGGAACCGTGACCTTAAACCCACCTAGGTTGAGAAAAGCATTGAGCGTTGTTCTTACAAGTACTCTTAAATAGTAAGTGAATTCTTTCAACACTAGGCAGAAGTCTCTATTTTAAAAGACTATGATCACAATTCTATTTTGCATTGGAGGTCCATTACTGTCACTGCATAGTAGGTGTGTTTTGAGAATACCTACCAGGTCCCTTCAGAGGACGTAGGAAAAGCAATGTCTAGTTTTCAGCTTGTGATTGAGACAGGGCATACACACTGAGCTGCTCAGACTGGGACAATTCTGGGTATACACAAAAGCTAAATGCTGGGCCACTAAGGAATTTACAAGTGAAAGATGGTGGTGCCTAGTGAGTTTAGGTCATGTATGTCAAATTCATCTGGCCCCATGATCTGGATGAGTGGAGCAGGGCCATTTTACAAGCTGGATGAATCAAGCTGATCCACCACTCTCCCAGCCTAGCTGCCAACATGCCTGATTCAACACAGGGAGCACCCCCTGAGCCAGCCCAGGACACCAGCTCGAGTAGGTGCTGTGGATGGTACAGTCCAATATTGCTGTTCCAAGCAGGTGCCAGAGGCATTGCGCATCTTGGGCAGCGCAAGTGGGGATGGTCCAGTGCAGCAAAAGGAGCGGCATCAGGGGCCAGCTTGTGGGGTTTCATGGGCCAGGTCCCATATACGTATGACACCCTTGGTTTAGGTGTTTCCAAGACTATGCAGCCAGGTCTTTTCTGGAGTATAATTTTGGTTTTAAGTCTTGCTTTTTAGGTGCGTAAGTCAGTTTTTGGATCTGGCCTCTTAGGTCCTTTTAAACATATCTGTTGACCTAAACTGAGGCCAGAACATGGGCACCAAATTGGAATAATTGCTAGGGTAGTGAAGCACTGGAACAGGTTGCCCAGAGAGGTGCTGGAAACTGCATCCTTGGAGGTTTTTAAGGACTGGTTTGAAAAGCCCTGGCTGGAATAATCTAGCTGGAGATTGTCCAGCCTTGACCAGGGTGTTGGACTAGATGACCGCCAAAAATACTTCCAACCCTAATTTTCTATGATTATATGATAAAAGATTTTTAATACTGCATCTTGGTTTTGAGGCAGTTCTATTAACCCTAAAGCAACAATGTTACTCATAGTCATGAGAATGAACAAATTGTCAGTTAGTAGGTCTTGTTAATCTTCAAGAAAAAAAATTAAGAACAAAGGATGTTTTTACATATGCTCTGAGGTGGGGAGGGGCAGTTTAATTAGAGTGGTCCTGAGAGCTGCTCTAATTAAAGCACCCATAGCGTCTCGTGTATCAGCGTCCCCGCAATTCAAAATGGCTGCAGGGACATTTTAACTAAAGCTTGTCAAATGAACTTTATTTAAAATGCTCCCACCACCATTTTGAAGTGTGGGGATGCTGATACACAAGACTGGAGGTTGCTAGAGGTGTGCTAATTTGCACGCTTTAGCAGACTTAATTAATCAAGTGTGCTCCAATGTTCTGTAATTGTAGCCCATCAAAGCATCCTCCACACCCATCTGCAGGCACCCAAAAAAAACCCCTTCCATGCAAACTGTAATTGCTGATTTAATTACAGAAATTTCTATAGTTTAATTTTTTTACACTTACACGTTCTTATATTTTATTGAATTACAATTAATTCTTACATATGCACAATGCTAGTAATAGGTTTGCCAATAAGAAATGGAAATAAAGATAGATTATTCTCACTTCAATGAACTAGGCAGTTTAGAGGAAATTGCAATCTCATTGTTGGAATCATTACTTTATATGTGTGTATCTTTAGAGGAATATTGCCTATTGGAAAGTATTTTGTCTCTTATTTCTCTGAATTTTTCATTGTTGCCTCAGTTTAGTAATATGAGAAATGGGAATAATGGAAAAAGAAGATTAATTAATTCTTCTTGAAGAAGGAAATGCCACCTAAGCATCTAAGATTACCTCAAAGCATGCCTTCCTGTATATTAATTATGCTCAGTTTTCAACATTCTAGTTTAATAACGGTTTCTAAAGGTAGGTCATAGGGACTGACTTTCATAAAGTTCATTTTAAATTAGCTTACTCTGGATTTGCCTGTTTTCTAATAGGTCATGCTTGAATCCATGACTGCTTATTAGGAAACACATGTGACTTCCATTTTCTTAAAATACATCTGTTTGCTTTGAGGAACCAGAGCTGTTCACTGTGGTCTAGTGTTGAGAGTAAAGATGTATTACCCGGCAGAAAAGCTCATGCACTGAGTTGTAAATTGCAGCTGAAAACTACATTTATTCTCTTGCCAAAAAAGCTAAACTTTGAAACAGTTTCACCACACACAATCTAGGGTTACTTTTGCAGAGTTACATTTTCAGCCTGCATGTGGTATTTAATAATACCTCTCAGTGTATATGGGTTAGAGTATGATACACCCTATGTAACATGGTAATTTGTACTGTTGCTGCTCAAAAGTGTCATTCAACTTTGACAAAGCTGAATAGTGCATAACACTCAGAAGTGTGGTATCCAAGGCTTTCTATCGTTGTTAGAACTGAAATCATGATAGTAGTCATAACACTTTAAGAAATGTGCCGTCATATAAAGAGTTGCTCACTCCCAGAATGGGAATAGACACTTTTCAGAGTAACAGGTACAGAAAACAACCCATGTATATTTTCATGAACTACTGTTTCTGCAATTTCTCTTTTATGAATAAAAAAATTTCCACTGGCAAACAGCAAGAGGAAAGAGGAAAAAAGATATCTGAATGTGCTTAAATATTTTTACTGTGAATGAATCTTCCCTGTTCTACCAGTTATCAATCAGGCTCAGACAGTGGTACAAGACACATGGCTGCAAGCCTGTCACACCCCTGCACCCCCAAATCCCCTCAGCGACATCCAACTGCTGCAAAGCACCTTCACTGACCCCCCCACAACCAGAGGTAAGCGGGGCCCATGGTGAGAGGGGAATAGCCCAGCTCAGTTATGGGACAGCAGCTGAGAGGAGCTGAGGAGGGTCTCACCCTGCCCTGGCTCCTACTTTGCCCAGCCCCCCAGGGAGGAACGTGATGACAGCCTCATGAACAGGCCATGCAAGCAGGTGCGCTTGTCTGCCCAGTGCATAAGTTAGTGTGGGAGTTTGAGCAGGAGGGTGAGCGGGAGGGCCTGAGACCCTGCCAATGAGCCCTAGGGAAGCTGGTCCTACCAGTAGCAGAACTCCCATCGGCACAATATGGATGTGCCATACATCCTGCACCCCGAGGGTCCCCTTGGAGTCTGCGGCCTCCCCCTCTGGCACCTCAGAGGCTTCCACCCAGATGGAAGTCATGGTTCCAGGCTCCAGGCAGATGGAGCCTCTGGCTCTCGGCTGCGGGGGCTGCTGGGATGCTTCCAGGCTCATGGGACCAGGAGCATGGCCACCTCCCTTTATGAGTTCTGCTCCACTTTAGAGTCTCTGAGGCATCAGATTGAGGAGCTCCAGGCCACAGTCCAGAGACTGCATGCCATCAGGGTGGTGAGCAGGAGATAGACTTCTACTGCCAGGCACTTCACCCCTTGGAGATAGAGGGTAGACTGAGGTCACTTTCCAGGACAAGGGAGGACTAAGGGATCTCCTGTACTGTCCAGCCAGGAGGTTGGACTAAGGTGGTCAGGAGCCCCAAGGCCCACTGCACCAAGGTCCCATCCCCTCTGGGGGTTTTTAATAAATATGAACCTCTTGCAGCCCCAGTAGGGCCTGCAGAGAAGCCAGCTCCTACAGGCAAAGGAAGATCACCAACCCCTACTCTCCCTAAGATGAAATGCAGAGTGCTCATCATGGGACACTCCCTCCTGAAGGGGACTGAGGGGGTAATCTGCCGCCCCCACCCCTAGCCTGGGAGGTCTGCTACTTCCCAGGGCCTGCATCAGAGACATAGCCAAGGGGATCCCAAAGATTCTCTGGCCCTCCGACCGCTACCCTATGCTCCTCACCCATGTGGTCACAAATGACATGGCTCGGAGCAATCCAAGCCAGGTCTTGAGAGACTACAGGGCTTTGGGAGTGGGGCTTAGGGACCTGAGGGTGCAGGTGGGCTTTTCCTTGCTCTTCCTAGTTGTGGGTCATGAGCTGAGAAGGGAGAGACGGGTCAAGGTAGTCAGCCAAAAGACTGCAGTGCTGGTGTCATTGTGAAGGATCCAGCTTCCATGATCACAGCCTGCTCCTTGGTGAGAGAGGAAGTGGTCTGCTGAGGAGAGATGGCCACCACCTTACTCTCCTGGGGAGGAGGCTCTTCTCAGCCAGACTGGCTGGCCTACTTGACCAGGATTTAAACTGAACCTACCAGGGGTTGGGGGGATTGCGGCCACTATAAACCTACTGGACAACCCTTGTAAATCTAGCAGTCTAAAGCACTCAAAGGAACCCACCTCTTCCCTAGCCCCAGAATGAATTGTAGGGAAGGCAAGGGCTCTCAATGGGACACTTGCCTACCTGTACAGCAATGCTAGGATCTTGGGGAATAAACAGGAGGAACTGGTCCTCCTACTAAACAAGAATGACTATGACATCATAGAGATAATGGAGTCCTGATCAGACTTCACCTATGACTGGGCCACAGGTATAGATGGCTATACCCTGTACAGGCATGAGTGTGCAGATAAAAGGGGTAGAGGGTAGCTCTCTATGTCAAGGACTGCTACACATCCCTGCAAATTGACATTGACATGCAGGAAAGATGACTGGAGTCTCTCTGGGTTAAAACACATGGGGAAAATGGCATAGGATACATTATGGTAGGAGTCTACTACAGACCTTCTAACCAGAAACAAGAGCTGGACCAGGAATATACCAGTGAACTGGCTGAGGCAGCACACTCTCGGTGCATGGTTGTCATGGGAGATGTTAAATACCCGGACATCTCATGGGAAGAGCACTCGGCCAAATCTGATCAGTTGCAAAGCTTCCTCACAAGCATGGATAAGTTCTACCTGACATAAGAAGTCTATGAGCTGATGAGAGGTAAAGCATTGCTGGACCTAGTACTGGCCAGAGGGGATGAGTTAGTCAGTGACATAAGAATCCATGGAAAGCTGGGTGACAGTGGCCATGAGCTGATCAGCTTTACTATCCATTGCAAAGCTGGCAAGTCAGTCAGCGATACAGAAGTCCTCTACTTCAGGAAAGCTGACTTTGACAAGCTCAGGAAGCCCAATGTCGAGGCCCTAAGGAACCATGACTCGACAGGCAGAGGAGTCGAACAGGAGCGTTTGCTCCTCAAAGGAGTATTCCTGACAGCACAAGGGATGGCCGTCCTATCTCAGAAGAAGGGTAGGGAAAGGGTGCAGCAACCCCCTTGTCTCATCAGGGAACTTGAGGACCTCCTATGCCTCAAAAGAGAGACTTATAAAGGATGGAAGTACCACCAAGGAGGAGTACTCAGCCCTGGTCCATACCTTCAGGGAACAGATCAGGAAAGCCAACACTGCAACCAAGCTCCATCTGGCCACACATATCAAGGATAACAAAATGCCCTTTTTCAGAATGGGAAAGTCGGGAGTCAGAAAAGAAGCAAGGGTAATATTGGACCTCTGCTGAGCCAAATGGGACAGCTGATAACTGACACTCAGGAAAAGGCCAATTGGCCCAATGGGTTCTTCACGTCTGTCTTTCATCAGTCCAATGGGACTGTCCTGCCTAGCAAAACAGGGGATGGCCAGGGTGAGGGCGTATTCATATCCAGTGTCAGTGTTGATCTAGTAGAGGATCACCTTGAAAGGCTGGACACCCTCAAGACAGATTACACTCTAGAGTACTCAAGGAGTTGGCAGATGTCATAGCCCAACCATTGACAAAAATATTTGAAAATTCATGGCACTCGGGTGATGTATCTGAAGACTGGAAGAAGGCCAATGTGGTCTTCAAGGAAGTTGATCCCAGGAATTACAGGCCAATCAGCTTGACCTCAATTCCCAATAAGATTCTGGAGAAAATGATCAAGAAGACCCTTCTGGATAAGCTGGCTGAAGGCAACACCCTGAGGTATAGCCAAGCATGGGTTTGTCGTGGGTATGTCTTGCCTGACCAGTCTCATCTCCTATGACCAGGTGACATATCACCTGAACAAGGGAAAAGAGATGGAAATCATATATATGGATTTAAAAAAAGCTTTTGATCTGGTGTCGCATGACTGATCCTTGTGAAAAAATTGGTTAACTGTGGTCTCAGCTTCACCACAGTCCAATGGCTGCATAATTGGCTCTGAGGTCAGACCCAGAGAGTAGTGGTTGAAGGTAGTGAATCATCATGGCACTCTGTAACTAGTGGCATCCCCCAAGGCTCTGTCCTTGGACTGGTTCTTTTTAACATCTTTATTAATGATGTGGACATTGGTTTCAGAAGCTCCCTGGCTAAGTTCACCGATGACACTAAACTATGCGGTATAGCGTCCACATCGGAGGACAGACTAATGATCCAGGCTGACCTGGATAAACTTAGTAAGTGGGCAGATACAAACCTGATAACATTTAATATAGATAAATGTAAGGTACTCCACCTCTAGAGAAAAAACCCTGCGGCATGCTTATAGGCTTGGCAGTGCTATGCTTGCTAGCACCATAGCTGAAAGAGACTTGGGGGTCATGACTGACCACAAGATGAACATGAGCCACTAATTCGTCACAGCTCGCAAAGCAACCAATACTCTGGCTTGCATCCATAGATGCTTCTCACGTAAATCTCAGGATGTCATCCTCCCACTGTACTTGACCTTAGTGAGGCTGCAGTTGGAGTAGTACATCCAATTATGGGCTCCACAATTCAAGAAGGATGTCAAGAAGCTTGAGAGACTCCAGAGGAGAGCCACGTGCATGATCAGACGGCAAGAGAATATGCCTTATGAAGACAGACTGAGAGCCACGGGATTCTTCAGCCTGGAAAAGTGCAGGCTCAGCGGGGACCTGGTGGCTGCTTATAAGTATATAAGGGGTGTACATCAGGATCTGGGAGAGCCCAAGAAGCGTTTGGATGCTTATCTTGCTGCGGTAGGGGGCTGGACTTGATGATGTTTGAGGTCCCTTCCAGTCCTAACATCTATGAAATCTATGAAATCACAAAGCATGTGTGAATTCAGGAGTAAGAACACAGCGGCCACAATTATTCTGGATTTTCTACTATTCTTAATACTTTCAAATAAAAGGATATTTACCTTTGGCTAGTGGGACGAATTGGACCTACAGAGAATAGAATAATTGTATATTCAGAGGAAAGATTAGCAATTCTGTTATTATAGCTTCCTCTCCTGTGGCTATCATAAAAGGAGATGCATTATCACTTACAGAAAATGTATTCTTTTATTCTGTATGATTTGAAGTAATCTTTCAAAACATGAACACAAGCTTACTTATCAAAACTTGTAGGAAGGAACTTTGTACCACCTATTCACAGCTATATTTCTCATCACTTGATGCATCTCCAGAGCATCACACACCTGTTTTGTCTTCCGATGACTGATGAAGTAGAATTAATTCACTCTGGAGTTTGTGTGATTATTAACAAATAACGCATTTTCTTCATTTCTCTTTGTATCTCTTCTTTTGATATTTTTTTGGTGAGGGGGCACATCTTTCACTGCTTATAGCCATTGACTTCCATTAAGATCTCTGTGCAATTTTTCTCAAGCTTAATTAATAATGATTTTTTACCTGCTTGCATGCCAAATCCTCATTTTTATATGTCTCTCATTTCATGCCAGGCTTATTTGTGAAGTAAAAAAAAACCCTCATGTGCACATTACACAGAACAAATACATAGCACTTCATGTGTTACATGTACACAGCCCATCTTTGAAAGAATGTGGCCATTATGACTTGAATAAACATAAAGTGATTTACTTTTAAATTGCCCCCTAGGTAAAAAGCATTTTTTTATATTGGGTGTATTGAGATTTCATTGTCAGTGAAATAAAAGTGCACTTTTCATTGCTCAGACAGTTGAAATATCTATTGAGAACTCCAGGTAACCAAAGTTATGCAAGCTGACATTTACATTTGCCATATCTTGGTTAATAAATTTCAGTCTCTGACTTTCCTGACATTTTTCTCATATAAAGTTCCTTTCATTACTCTTGGAGCTTAGTATAGGTGCACTCAAGTCTAAGAAATTGTAACTGTCTAACCTGGGGAAAAAATCAGAGCTTTACAAACCTAAAAAAAAATGGTGAGTAAACATAAAAAATGCATTGTCGGGGAGTTTACTTTTGGGTAAATGTATTTACCTTTTGAGGAAAACTAATAGGGCCAAAAAGATAGAAAACTATTTGGTGCTTTCATTATTTTTCCTAGCAGTGATAAATATTCTTATTCTAACTACTGCATTTTGTTTAGGTTGAAAGCAGCTAATTGAAAGCAGCCTAAGTAAAATGGCATGCAATACAGCTGAACAATAAATGTTCAAAGACATTTTTGAAGTTATTGTTAGTACAGGGTCTAACTTGGGTTGTCATATTGATTATGGCTGTACTATGAAATATACCCACAAGCAATCATATGTGTTTTAGCTGATGATTCACTTTTCAAGCATGTGTTCTGTTGCATAAATATTCACTTTACTTCTTTGATCTCACTTGATTAATTTTTCTTCTTGTTGAAACAGGCAGGCATTTTAAGCAATGGAAAGCCTCTTTCAGGGATCTACAGCAACTAGAAACCATGTGACCACATTTGGTTTGCCAATTTGCACTGTAAGCATTGTAAGATGCACAAACTGCTGGCAGAAAATTTTCAAGTTCATTTAAATTCCCAGTTTAAATTTAATATTTGCTGGAGTTTTAATTTTAAGTCCCAAATGCTACTTTGAATTTATATCTAGTAACTCGGTCTAGTCCAGTAATAATTTTATAATTATTTTTCATTAGTGCTTCTAACAAGATTAGATTGATTCTGGTCTGCTTTTCACCTATGTCAGGGCTGCCCAACTTCAGAATGGCAAGGGGCCATATGCTGTGGGGGTTGCATCTTGTGGGGGTTCCTGAGACCCCTGTCATGTGAACAGCATGAGCCCCTACCCCCAGGCCATGGGAGCAGTTTAAGCCCACCCTCCAGCTACTGCTACACAGGTGAATCCACACCTGTGCCCAAGCCACTGCCACCATTATGTGGGCTGCACTTTAATCTTTTGTAGGCTGGATATGGCCCACAGGATGCCAACTAGACAGTGAAGATTGACCTGTGTGATGCCATTGACTTAAACAGAGTTAATTAGTTTACACTGATAGTTATGAAAGTGGAACCAAGCCTAATGCTATTAGAATTAATTTCTGTTTTTCACTGCTAAATATGTTTACACACACACACACACACACACACAGATAGATAGGTAGATAGATAGATAGATAAATAGATAGATAGATACAGAGAGAGAGAGAGAGAGAGAGAGAACCATAGTTTCTGTTTTAGCTGGTTACTTTGTATGCTTAAAAATATACCCCAACATACAAATCTGTATTCTTCAACATCCTGAGCATCACTTAACATGATAAATTTCACTAGTCTAATGTGACTATTCATGAGAATGGTACTCAGTGTATGTTTTGCATGTTTTAGTGAGAAATCCTCATGCAAGTTAAATGTTCTCTACATAATATTAGAAGGGAAAAATATTGTTCTGAGGAAGAGGCAGAACTTCTAAGTACTATAACCAGACTCTCGCCTCAAAGTTAACTTCTTCCTGAACTGCCTGACATTTCCACTGCAGCTTATGATCAATATTCAAGGTCATGTGGCATTCTAATGGAATATTAATACTGTGAAAGCAGGCTTGCCAGCAGGAGGTGTGTCAGGGCAATTTGACAAACACTGCTTTGAAGGACCATGACCTTGGTGGCCTCTATCAGGGCAATCTATGAATTTGAAGAAGCTGTCAGATTGAATTTTAAGGAGGTGTATATTAATATGCATGATTATGACTGAAGATTCTATCCTTCACGTGGTTTTCCTGCTAAATGACTGGATCACAAGTCGGTTAATAGGAACCTTATCATGTTACTTCATAATGTACGAAAAGAAGGAACGGTATAATAGGGTCTCCTTAAAACCCAGCAAGTGTACCTGGATTCCTGTTCTTTTGTTTCTTAAAAATAAATCAATGCCTTAACTCTTAGCTGTTCCTGCCTGCATTTAGGAAAATGGAAAATCTCCCACTGAATTTACCTAAGCAGAACCAATCCTTAGAAGAAGATGCTTTAAGATACTTAGGGTATAGCCAGATGTGCAAGCATGTGCAATTTGTGGTGCTGCAAACAACTTTGCAGCACCACAAACTACATGCCCAAAATGTGAAAACATGCCCTGTGCTGCAAATTCATACAAGGATAAAATTTTCTACTGGGATGTAGACAAAATAAAAATAAAAACAAAAATTCCATGAAAAAAGTATCTGTATCATGCTCTGGAGCACATGGAGAGCTGGTCATCCAGAACAATGCTCTGACTGCTGGCCAGGTTCCGTGCTCCCAGATCTGCACTCCTGCTGCACCAGGATACCAGGTAATACTGCTGGTGCCAGCACAGGTACTGGCCCCAGACTTTCCTTTCCACACACAGAAGAAATTGCTGCATGCCAAAGCTTACATTCAGGGGCATATGATGGGGCACAAAGCAGCAGCATAGATTTATGCCACAGCTATCTGTGCCACTGTAAGTGGACACCTCTGCACACACCATTAGGGAGTTAAAATAAGGGACTTCAGACCAGTTGTTTAGGTCAGCTTTTCCTGTCCTTAGTTACAATCCTAGATGTATATTAAGACATCTGCATCTAATACATTTGATCCCATTTTCAGAGGTATTGGGTGTATCTTCAGATGCAATTAATGTGACTGGATAAACTCTGGTGCAATCTGAGCTGGAGTAAACTAATCCGGACATCGCTATCTGCACATGCAGTTAATCGCAGGTATTTACTCTGCCATCAGATAGTACTTGTGTGTTATGGGACTATCTGATGGTACAGTAAATTAGTCTACCACGTAAATGGTAATGCTTTGCCATGCAGCAAATTAATTTATTGAACAGTAAAGTGCAAATGTAGATGTGACCATTGATCATCTGCAAATTCTAGTGAAGTCAATAGATGCCATAGGAACTTGAAAGTCAGTCACTTTTATCTTCATGCCTTGATACAGATTTGAAAACCTGACTGTATGCACAGGAGTTTGGAAATGTTGGTCTTTGGCTGCAGGCCAGATAGTCATAGTACTTTCCTGGAATGATCAGACAATTATGCAGTAAAGACAATGTGCAATGCTTGTTGACAGTGGCACAATTAAAATGAGACAATAAAACACTGAGGGCTTAGCTCAAAAAATGTCATAAAATTACTGGTAACCACTGAGCAAAATGATGCTTGTTTCTTTTTTAAAAAAGAATGTTTCCCCATGAACTGAAACTACAGAAATAAAATATAAATGATAATTTCACAGGCTAAGTATACAGTCATGAGAAACTATTGTCAGTAATTTTGCATTTATGATCATCATTTAAAAGGCAGATCCACACAGTGAAGTTTTCTCAATTACCAAAATGCTTCCTTTTTACAAATATGAATGTGCTACTAGTAGACAGAAGTACTTATGTTTTCCATGTTCAACAGTTAAATGTATCTGTTTATTAAACATTCAGATTAATATTTGTGAATTCTAATATTATTGTCTGGGTGTATGGTCAGCGGAGCACAAAATAGACTTGACTAGGCATTTTCAGAAAACAGAAACTTAGAAACAATCTAGAACAATATAAAATAGATATTATCTATTCTCTTTTATCTGATTTCTCATTTCAATACAAAATGGGCCTCCCTGGCCTTGCAGCTATGAAAACTGTGTGTGATTTTTGGAGTCCCAGCTGCACGCACAAAAGGTAGCATTAGGGAGTACGATCCTGATCCAAAGCCAGTTAAAGTCAATGGAAAGTACTTCATTGACTTAAAGAGGTTTTGGGTCATACCTTTTGTGATATATATACCCTTCACTGTGCCCCTACCATAATCCTCTATCATGCATAGCAACCAGACAGGAAAAGGTACTAAAAGGTCAATGGATATAAGGTGTGTTTTGAGGTAATGGATGATATGTTCTGATACTACAGGACAAGTTCATCTTACCTACTCCTATAACTTATCAAGTATTTAAGACAATATATATATTGTCAATATATATGAGAAAGAACTTATCAGGTATTTAAGACAATATATATATATAATATATATATGCACATATAATATATATATTGTCTTAAATACCTGATAAGTTCTTTCTCTCTCTCTCTCTCTCTCTCTCTCTCTCTATATATATATATATTTGTGTGTGTGTGTGTGTGTGTGTGTGTGTGTGTGTATTTCTCAATGTCAAGAATTGGAGAGCCCTTTAGCCCATTCATAATTGCAAAGAGGGCTTTAATCCAGTATTTTTTCCAGAGCTAACTTTCCTCTCTGTAGAATTCTCTGACTATCCATATAAAGGCAGAGATAGGGAGTGTTTATATAGGCCAATGAACAAAACCAATGGTCTGCAAAATTGTTCCACCATTTTACAGCTTTGCAGTAGCAACATAAACTATTTTCTTTTACAGGGCTTTTGCAACTCAATCTCTCTATATACCTCTTAAAATTCAGAGGGTACAAACTGAACAGTTATAACTTACAACAAACTTGTCTTTGAAATCACTATTCTACAGACCAACACAAAAGCTTTGCTGTTACCCGCAGCTTCTCAGCCCAATAATGATGAGCTATGTAGACACATGTGAGCTAGTGTTAGAGTGCTTGCTGCTCATCTGCTTTAAAAAGTAGACCCAGCATACTTTTTCCTGCAGCCACATCAATTTGTATTCTTATAAAATAAATGTGGCTGAGACTACTCATTATTTTGATACGATTTGGTAGGTGGCATTCTGCCCTGTGAATCAGTGAGGAAATGTTGTGCAACTCAGATGCCATTTTTCATGAGAAAAGCAGCCTGAATAACTGTAGGTTAATCTGGTAGATAGGGATTGGCTGCCTATTACCCTTTCTCATAATGTCCAGATCTCAAATTAGGTTTAAACCTAATGTCGCACTGATGACCAATCTAAAGGTTAACAAATCAAATTTTCAGGGATAGGTTTTAGCCAGCAAATATTAAAATGGACCCGTTAAAAGGCATGATTTTCAAGAGTATGCCTGGTTTTAGGCATATTCGTCCTACCTAATTCCCCTTTATTTTCAGCTGGATTAAATGTTCCTTGTGTCTTCTAGAAACATGGCTGGCAATGTAGTCACTTAGGAAAGGTCAGCATATTTTGAAAAATCCTAGGGCAAAAAAAATTGGGCCATATCCTGGTCCCTCTTAATTTGGTAGCAAAGCTTCCGACAAATTAGGAAGATCAATCATTTACTGTTAGTTTCCAAGCAGAGTTAAGATACTATTTTTCATTATTTCCTTTTTTCACGCATGGCTGCTCACAGTTTCTTTTCACCTATGTATATTATTCACCATCACATATAAATATACACTTGAATTGAGAGTACGTATAATCTCACATTTGTTACCATTGATGAAACGATACAGAAAGTCCAATACAGCATCTATTTAAAAAATCCTGTGTTTACCTGTATTTTACTGGTAATATAAGCCTAACAAATCAATTATTGTTATTTCCTCAAAAGTGTTAAATTTAGTATGGCCTTTGGTTAACATGCTTCTTTTCATTAGATTGTAATAGTCCTCACCTTCCATTATACTAGCAAGTTGCTTTTCTGTTTTTTGCTTAAAAGACATAAGATTTTTACAGTAAGCTGGAAATTACCTACTTCCTGAGAGACAACCATAAATGTAACTTGTACCTGTCTACACTGAAAACCAGTTTTTACTTAGCACTACTTTAGTTAATCTGGCTACTTAAGGTCACATCTAAAAGGTCTAACTTTGTCACAAACAAATATTTGGAGCCCCTCCTGTGGCTTACATATTGCTTAAGTGGCTCTTCAGGTTCTTGCTCAGCTGATTTGAAGAATTCCGAGCTTCAAAATTATGCCAGTAAAGAGTCCCATCCAAATTAGTCTGAAGTTTGATCATTTCATGGGAACATAGCAAGAGTGCTTTCCCTCCTTTAACTCACTGTAAAAGTTGGCAGTTGCTCAGCTGACATCCTGGTGACATGGCCTGCCCAACTCATCTGTGATTTCATAAACAGGGTGTGGATGCTTGGAATACCTACCTGTGTGAGAACTTCAGTGTCTGAGACTTCGTCTTGCCATCTTATCCTCAACAGTTTCCTCAGACGGCCCATGTGAAAATAGTTCAGCTTTATAGAATGGCATCTGTACATCATCCAGCTTTCACATGCATACATGACCTGCATGTGACAATGTACTGCCAAGATAGGTGAGCTTGTCCACTGCCTGGAGGGTTTGGCCTTTCACTGTGATGGTAGCCTCTATGTAAGGCCTTCCTGGTGGAGGCTGGTACATCACGTCTGTCTTCTTAGTGTTGATTGTGAGACCAAACTTGTCCCAAGCTGAAGAGAAATGGTCCATACTCTGCTGCATGTCATACTCAGATTTGGCATCCAGGGAACAGTCTTTAGCAAACAGATGATCACCAACAGTTACTTCCTGTAGTTTCTTCTTCACCTTTAGTTTCTTCCAATTAAAGAGTTTGCCCTTAGTCCAGTAACAGATGTCAATCCCAGCGTTAGAGTCTTGAAAGGCATCTGTAAGCATGGCAGAAAGCATTATATTGAAGAGGGTTGGGGCCAACACACAGCCCTGTTTGATTCTATCCGTGACTAGGAATGGTTCAGATGACTCAGTGTCATTCACATGAGCTAGCATGCCATCATGGAATTGCTGAACCATTGCAACAAATTTTTCTGGGCAAACACATTTTGCCATGATCTTCCAAAGGCCCTCCTGACTGACTGTATCAAATGCTTTTGTCAGGTCAATGAAAGTCATGTATAGGTTGGTGTTCTGTTCTTGGCATTTCTCCTGAAGTTGACGAATTATAAATACCCTGCATCCTTTCCTGAAACCACATTGACTCTCAGGCAAGACCCCTTGTTCAATGTGCAAAAGGCAATTCAACAGAATGCTGGTGAAGATTTTAACAGCTTCTGACAGCAAGGAGATGCCCTAATGGTTATTGCAGGATTATCTATTGCCTTTCCACGTGTACAAGTGGATGATGGATGCATCCTTTTATTCCTGGGGTATAGTTCCTTCAGTCACATTGATTGGAAGAGTTCACTCAGTTTCAAAGCCATGTGTCCGCCTCTTGTCTTGTAGACCTCTTCTGGTATAGCATCTGTACCAGGTATTTTACCATTTGACTGCAGATTAATAGCTTTCACAGTCTCAGTCATCACTGGAGAATCAGCAAGAGACATTTTAAGATCTACTTGGGGAAGTTGCTCAATTGCTTCTTCACTAATAGATGATTGAAAGTGACCCTACCCCCTGAGCTACCTTTGTCCAGGTCTGCAGCTACTGCTCCCAATGTATCCAAATCTGCTTCTTTGCTTCTCACCCATCTTCACAGGATTTGAGTGTGTTTATGGGGTGAAGGATACAACCATGTCATGACTTATACGTGAGTTGGATTTAAATGAGGGAAAGTTGTACAGTTACCCTTAACTGTCCAGTCCAGATATGTCTAAAGCCAGTGGCATAAAAGAGTCAAGATGTCTGGAGACAAGTCTGGATGCAGTGGATAGCCATCCGGTTCTGCAACACCTGAACTGATGCCCTACAGGTTCCACACAGCTCTTGCCATCTGCCTTCACAGCTGGGAAGATGAGCATATCTGCTTGGCCACTTGCTCCACCGAACAGGACTTTCCAAAGGGAGCCAGATGAAGCTGTACACTCAGGTCAACAGTCTAGTACTGCCCTTACTTTTATTTTGGGGTCAGCTTTTCCTCACCAGGGAGTAATCTACAAGGCAGTGGAGGCTGAGGTTTTAGGGTATCCCTGGGGTTTGACTCTGATGGTGCTTTCTAGGGCCTGATTCTCATTGTGTAGTCCCACTACAGTGACCTCAAATCCCAGTAGGGTGCAGGATCCTCAAGTCTACTACATCCTGGGCAAATGCCTTATCCATTAGTCTATTGAGTAAAAAGTGAACATTAATTTGATGCTATGCATAATTTCAGTGCCATGCAGTCAGTGTGGATGGTCCTTTCCCATTCAGTCAGTTGGAAACTTAGGTGGAATTTTTGCACTTTCCCAGATGTAATATGTAGGGAAGAATGGGGGCATCTACATGTGCAATTAATGTGCATTAAGGCTCCCATCCAGTAAGATATGGCTGGGGATGCATCTACACACGTACCCTATCAGGCACAGATTTGCCTGTCCAGATTGGACAGATTTGTGTCCAATGGGAGCAGCCCAGTCCAGGGCTGCTCCTGCCATGCTCTGCTTTTCTGCAGCAACCAGAGGTAATGCCATGCTCCCTTGGGGGATGGCAGGGGCATGGGGGCCAGTCCTGATGTTCAAATGGCTGGGAGAACTGTGCCAGCTGTAAAGACAGCTGTCTCCCAGCCCCATGCACACTGGAACTCATCCTAATGTGTATGGGGCTGGGATACAGCTGTTCCTGCAACTCGCACAGCATCTCCCCACCCCAATTGGAGCTTAGCCAAGCCCCAGTTTAGCTAGTTGTCTGAATGCAGCATCAAACAGTTGCTTGGAATGATCTATTTGTCTAAAGAATTTGGGAATTATCTGTACACCGAGTTTACATTCTTTTCAAATAAAATTGGATTGCAACAGAGCTCATGTGGACACAGATTTCTAGGTGGCCATTCTAAATTGCTTCTGATCATGTGCAGTAGAATAAGTATAGTTTTCTAGTGATCTGTCGTGGGTTCTGGACCCTGCTCCCAGCCTATGTTTCCAAAGATGTGTATGTATTTAATTAGATGCAATTCAATGCAACATGTAGAAAGAATATTCTCTCTCCTCTTCTATTATTTTGATAGCTTCCCCAGAATGAGCTTCATTTCTATATGATGTAGCCAAACCAGGATCCCCCCTGAGGAATGGAAGAAAGCTATGTTCTTTCTTGGGTGGGTTAGGATTGTCAAAGACTGTCCATCCTCAGGATAGGAGGGGAATACATCTACCCAGGGATGCATCTACACATGCCATTAAGGCAATGTGATAATCTCCAGTGCATTTCACACTAGGAAAAACTTGCAGGTACAGCATGTACATGTGCATCCAGGACCACACCACTCTGCAGAGAGTAGCTCTGGGTTGACAGGGAGCATTTGGGGATCAGCCCCCAGCTCTGTGTAGCAGCATTGGGTGGTAGAGAGGTTGGCTGGGGCAGGAGGGTGCTAAAGTGCAGGGCTAGGCAGTGGCACACAACCCCTGCACTTTAGCACTCTTGTACCCCAGCCAGTGCCTGTCACAGTCTAAGTGTTTATTTCAGTAGTGTAAATTACTCTACCATAGGACAGTACTGTCCCTGACACTGTGGAGTTAATTAATTCACTGCATCTTAATATTGTCACACGTGCAGACTGTGACACTTCATTGCGAAACTAATTAGTCAGCTTCACAGTAAAGTGTATGTGTAGATGCACCTGTGTAAATTAAGATTGCTTTTCTGAAGGGAGAGGTGTAACTTTTTCACTAACCATGAAGGAGACTTAGAGATGGATAAGGATTTGGGCCTATAATTGTTGCAAGTTTAATTGGGCCTGTAACTGACACCTTTAAATGCCTAGTGAACACAGTCACTGATCCATCAGCCTTGCCTCTTTCCTTTCTTATTGACTGAATATTCCAGTCCTTGACAGAACACATTTTAATATATTAGGGTGCAAGTTATTACATCTTAACAATCATTCTGCAATGATGCTGATAAGTTTCAATCAGTTAAGACTACCAGGGCCTATTGAGGAAGGACAGGACTTGGTATGAGTTGGCCACATACATTATCTGATAAGTTTGGTGGGAAACTGAACAGCAGATCACTACATGAAGGCATGGGCATTACAGCTATTTAAAATAAATATGCTTAAAGTTTAATAGTTGAAGTAATTCTCTGCAACAATTTCTAAGTAATGTATAAGCTGTTGCCTGGTAGATCTTGACTACAGCTTGGACCAAGTAGCAAGGTCATTCTGAAACCCTGCTTTGTCACTGTGGCATAACATGTCTGCCATTTGAAATGCACACAAAGTATTTCTTAAAAATGCCATAAAGACAGTGAACATATTTTGGTGTCCTGCAGGGGAAAACAAGACCATTTTTTAGTAAGAGCAGTAGGTTTGAATAAGAATCAATGCAGTGATGTATATACGAATGACAGAACTATTTTTTTTTTTTT
>JAGPOW010000261.1:24026862-24066489 GCA_030014935.1 Caiman crocodilus
TTTTTTTTTTTTTGAGTAATAGTAATAATACATTTTTAAGTGAAGCATAGGAAGTAGAAAGACCTTGACATATACTAAAAAAAAATACTCTCTATCCTTTGTTTTTTTTAAGAAGATCCTTGATACTTTGTAAATACTTTGCAACACACAGTACTTCCAAGAAATAACACGGCAGACTAATTGCTGCAACAGAAATAATACATTTTCTGAGGCCAATATATATATATCTTTCAACAGTTATAAAGACATATATTAGCACTAAGATATTTATAACATAATAGAAGTTTTAATCTTCAAATAATCATATTCCAAACAACTCTAATGAAATCTGAATACATGTTCAAGGTAAATAAATGTTATGGGATCAAATTCACAACTGATATAATTCTCCTGAACAGAATCAAAATGCATTGAGTATCATACTAAGAATACAGAAAAAAAAAAATGGTGTCAAAGTTAAAATTATAAATCAGTGTTTTCTCAGTACTGTAATTTTCTGGATTTCCAGTGCATACTGGTGCCTTGTTTGCTTTAGCAAACCTCTAAGCAATGATGAATTAGAAAGCAGCTAATTAAGAGCAAGATTTTTTTTTTTTTTGGTTTGGAGCAAATCCTCCCATAAAAATGTACATATGGGGAGAAAGGAACTGAAATAGGATGTTTTCTATGCCTATGCAACATTCAGCTACCTCTTAAGGGTATACTTTAAAGAAGCCTTACTGAGAGTGCAGGAACAAACCATCCCAATACAAAGGAAGACTAGCAAGTATGGCAGAAGACCAGTTGGCTTGGCAGGGAACTATTCAATAACTAAATCACAGAAAGGAAGTTTATAAGAAGTGGAAACAAAATTGGGGGACAAAAAACAACTTGGGGAAAGTATAAGAGTATTGCTTGGGCATGCAGGGATGAAGTAAGGAAGGCCAAAGTGCAACTGGAGTTGCAGCTAGCAAGGGCTGTGAGGGTAACAAGAAGGGTTTCTACAAGTATGTTAGTAGGAAAAGGATGATCAGGGATAGTGTGGGCCCCTTACTAATTGGGAGAGGCAATTTTGTGACAGAGGATGCAGAAAATGCCTTTTTCACCTCAATCTTCACAGGTAAGGTCAGCTCCCAGACTACTGCACTGGGCAGCACAGTTTGGCGAGGAGGTGAGCAGCCAATGGTGACAGAAGAACAGGTAGGGAGTGTTTAGAAAAGCTGGATATATATAAGTCCATGGGGCCCGATGGGATGCACAGCAGCGTTGGCTTGGAAATGACATTTAAAGGTCTGTTTTTTGGAGAGTTGGCTTATAGGTATAGATATATGCATGATAAGGGTTCAAGATGGACAGCAAAGGTTAATTGATTTGTAAGAGCTTGGGTCTCAGACAAAGTACCATATAGCCCTAGAAGCTGACAGGCTGTCTAGCACAACAAGGCCAATGGATGGGCACAGCCTGAGAATTGAGTGGGGGTATGCCATGACATGAGATCACAGCTTTCAAGGCAGACAGGTTGTCTAGCATCTTGTGCACAACTGAAGTTCTTGTGCACAGAGAGGTGGTAGAAGCTCCATCCTTGGAGGCTTTCATGACCCAGCTAGACAAAGCTTTGGCTGGGGTGATCAAGTTGGGGATGGCCCTGCACTGAGCAGGGGTTGAACTAGATGACCTCCAGAGGTCCCTTCCAACCCTAATTTTCTATGATTCCTCCTATGCTCATCTGCAAATTGCTTTACTAAGGCTGCTAGAAACCAAAAGAAGCCAAAACTCCTGATAGAATGACAGAAGTAAGAGGTAGGGTAGATTTTCACTATATTTGATTATATTTGATTAGTCTATAAGGTTCAAATCTACTCTGCCAGAATATGTACATTCAGCTTACATAAGCTGAAGCTCACCTCATCAGATACTGAATGAATGAAGTCCTGACACGATTGTAGTCAATGTGATTTTTGCCATTGATCTAGGTGGTGGTGCGATTACAGCAAGTTAGTGCAAACTGCAATAAAATATCAAGCTATGTCCTATTTCAATGGTAAATGGACAGTCCTAAATGGGAAGGAGAATAAAGGTTACAGAACATGTCTACACATGTCTACACAACTATGGTGCCCTTTGGAAGTACTAAATGATGGTGCAGTAACAGCCCATACTGTGCCATGCTGGCAGCGCGTGGTTATTTTTAGCTGTTACCTCACCATAGCAATGTGCCATACCGAGGGAGTGTGTTGCTTTGGAGACATAGCATCACATGTAGATGCGACCATAGATATTCATTGAAATGTCTTCTTCCTCTGCCCTGTTGCACATGTACAATTGCTTCATACTTTCTGCTTCCTGTGCTTTATTTCAGTTTGGTAGTTGAACTTTAATGCTTAAAAAAACCTAGAAATGTGCATTGACAGTAACTGATTGAAACTAATAGGATTTGGTTGAATTAAATGCTACATTCCATTGGGAGCAGAGACTTTTATTTTGTTGCACTTGTCATGAGATGAAGAGCTATATTCACAAATCTGCCAGTACAGGACAGGTGTTTTTCCCTGTTTTTATCTAATTGCTCACCATTTAGGGCCTTGTTTCACATTGCATTTGAGCTGCTCAAATATTGATTGGTGTTAGTGGAACCTAGTCTGCAATTTGCCTCTTCTCCTCCCCACCCCCACCCCTGCCTCTGCCCCCACACCAACAGGCAAATGTATGTCCTGTTCACTACCAATATTAACCATATCACTTACAGAAAACCATGTAACTTAGATTCTGCCTCAGGCTTTTTGAATGCCTGTATCTGTGAAGAAAGGGTAGTGAAATGAAGGAAGTCAGCCACTGAAGGATAAAATGAAAAGAAGTGAGGAAATAAATTGAAGGTTTCATTTTTTAATACATTGGGATTTGTAACTGGGGCGTGAGAGGTACTGGTCATGCTTTTTGGGGTGACTGGGAGCTAGGAATGGTGAGGGAAGCTGGGAATGCTTTTGGGGGATCTACAATCCTTGCCCTGGGAAGGAAATCCTAGTTTATGGGGACCCAATCCAGACCCCTACTTTGTTCCCCCTGCACCCCACCCAAGCCCCACTTCTGGGCCTGCCCATGCCCTGCCACCTGGCTAGCTGACATGTGCTCTGTCACACCCCTGGAAGGTCACATCCCTGGCAGAAGAAGAAACAGATGGCTTGCTGCCAGAATTGCCCATGGGCAGTAGAGGTTGGGGGTAGAAAGTTTGTCCACATGGCATAGGAAGGTGAGGGAAGGGACACTGCAACATGGGATGCCACAAGAGTGCAACTTGGGCCACTTATCCGGAGAGTGGCCACACAATAATGGAACATGAGCTGAGAAACACAGATCAGAGATAAACCTGTTCTAGATTGACGTAACTTTAAGCTGCTAAAAGTGTGCTTAAAACTAGTTTCAGGTGTTACTGTGTGGACAACCCAGGGGTTAAGAGTTCTAGGAGCTGCCTAGCATGTTAGTACTAATATGCTGGTATATCAAGTACATATTAGTACTTGGTGCATCAACTACTAATATGCTGGTGCCCCATTTCACAGTGAACTGCTCAGACTATTGAGTTGCTCTCACAATAAACTAGTAAATGTCTCAAAGTGGAACAATATAAGCAGCACCTTCTGAGGCTATAAAATCAGCCAAGTTTCAAGGAGATAGGTGGAGGTGTTTCTGAGAAACTGCACCTCAAACTGTTCAAAGCAAAACTGGTATCACCTGCCAGCAGCAGCAACATATGGTCATCCTGCACGCAGATCCGGGACTGCTCCCCCCTAGGGGAGGCTGGCACAGCCCCACAGTGCTCCTGGGGGGCACGGGCCCCCTGATCTGCATGCAGGATAACATCAGGCTGTTGCTGCTGGCTGAGGCCAGTGCCACCACTGGGTTTTTCCCAGCACTCAGCATGGGCTGCACCAGCCAGACTCATGTGCTGGCACTGAGTTGGATCCACCTGTCAGCTGGAGTTCCTGCTTCAATTCCTCAGCTCTGTGACGATTTCCCCAGCTTTTCCCAGGGTGGGAAGGGGGCTCATGACCTCCAGTTCTGCACATGGGGTTTCAGCAAGCTGCTGCTGCCAGCTGGGGAAATAGCCCAGTCGCCACCATCACCAGCTGGCAGCAGCAGCCTGATATCATCCTGCATCACCCAGGGGCCCATACGCCCCAGGAAGAGCTGGAGGAAGCGATCAAGGAGCTGGGGAAAGGAACAGGGAGCTGAGGAATCAAACCAGGAACTGGGGGAGCGTTCAGTTCCCTGTTTGATTCCCCAGCCCTCGGTTCAATTCTCCAGCACTGGCATTGGAAGGGACCTCAGGGACAGATCATTGTCACTGGCCACCAGCCAGAGATGTTAATATCAGAGAAGTCCTTCCCCTGCCCCTCCTCCCACCCTCTTCCCCTGCAAATCCACCTCCAAAACATCCGAAGTGTTTCAGAAACATCCGGATCCTTTTGGAAATTTTATGAAAAGTTTCAAATTGCCCATTTCATTTTGGAGCTGTTTCAGAGCCCGGCATTTGGTTTTGGATTCAGTGTTTCAACTGTTGAAATGTCCAAATCCAAAACGAAACAAAATGGTCACTGAAATTTCACACAGCCTTACTGCTTTACTCTCAGCCTTCAGCTTTTAATCCCATCTTCCAAGCTACCTGTTTCCTGGCCTTTTTTTTGGTGAGATTTACCTTTAAGACTGGCTCGAAACATTTGGGTTAGATTTATGTGGTACACAGGCTCACATTACACATGCTGATCAATTAGAACACAGACACGGAGTGAAGCAGACTCTTTTCTGAGTGCTTAGATCTGAGTTATTGTTGAACACTGAATTACTTACTAGTTCTCTATAAAGTGAAAAGGATAAAATCTAGAGTTTAATTGTAGGTCTCAGGCTGCCCACTCCTTGGCCTTTGCAGGGAACTGCACCCTTAGGAAGCTCTATCATGCAATGCTGATGAGCTAAAATTTAGATTTGGAATAAGGCAGACCTCTTCAGACTCCTTGGCTCTGAGTGATATGTGACATACGCAGCCTTCTTTGTACCTCTTCATTCTCTTGCCTCTGCTCTCTTGAGTCGGGTCCTTTGTCAATCCAGGATATGACTTCCTCTTCTAGTACTCTATGGATTACAGAGCCCTCTGATGGCTTGATTAAAAATTTGCAAGCTGAATCCTCTCTCTCTGGCTCTCCAACAACTACTTGAAATTCAATTTTCTATGCAGTTATTAAAGTTTAAAAACAGTCCTATTTTATCCAACATTTCCTTTAAGAAATGAATAATATGGAGGCAAATTCATAGCAAAAATTGGTCTGTTCACCAGCCAAAACCTGGCCTATTTCTAAAGAAATGGGGTTGATTCATCTAACTGGTAATTAAATGGAATTAAAAACATGTATATATTCTTTTTTAGTGTGGAGAAACCTACTTGTTCAAACTGTAAGTAGAATACAATTTAGAGCCTGTAAAATCATATCCAAGAAGAATAACATATTTTATATTTGCAGGGCTTGAAGAATCCATTTTGTTTTTAGATTTTCCCCTGTAGTTTCCCCTAAAGTCACAGGGAGGTGTGCACATATATTTGAGAGCAAACACAAAAGCTACTAATTTTAAAGTCTGTCATTTCTTCCTATTCCACTTTCTTTGGGAACATGTAATTTCCTGGGCATAGCCAGAAACTGAAAACAATAACCAAGTTCTTTTCAATGTAGGGGACTACCAAAAGGTTTTTGAACGCATTTCAGTGGCAATGGAAATTGGAAAAATAAAAGAATTTTTTTTTTGGTGTTGTTGAAAGGTAGCATTTTAAAACTACTTCCCCACCCCCCACAGCAAGTCTGTTGTCATTTTTTTCAACACAAAATTAGTAGCCAGAATCTGTACATCAGGATACTTTGCTTACAATTTCTAAAATGTAGGGTCCAATAGAGTTATGAAGGCAAACACTTCTTAAGTGGAAGTGGCAGCAGCAGCATGCTGTCAACCTGCATGCAGATCCAGGGGCCCGAACAGATCTGAGGGCCCATGCTGCAGCAAGCCCGGCCTCAAAATTCAAAACGTTTTGAAAGTTTCAAAATGTTTTGAGTGCCCTCGTTTCATTTCAAAGCTGTTTCAAAGCCTTTTGTTTCATTTTGATGTCACTGTTTAGAGCTTGAAATGCATCAAAACAGCTTTGAATGAAACATCTATCAAAATTTTGCGCAGCCCTGTAAAATAATTTTAAGAACAATAGGGGAAATAGTTTCATGGTGTGTCCCTATATTTTTCTCTCTTTTATGGTCATAACATCTTGCATTCAAGCAAAGTAGTTAAAGCAAAGTAGGTAATGAGGGTAGTTCTGACAGCTCCCAAACAATAATGGTCTTCTTTGACCCGTCAGGTTCTTTCATTCATTTAAGTATACTTTACAGAAAATACTGAGGAGGTTCAGCCTGGTAAATTCAGGATGTATTTAGGCTCAGGAGATCTGGTATGAGCAGTGGATCTGAATTAATATCTAACTGCCATGAAATGCAAAAAGAAAGAGAAGAGTTGGGTGGGTGCACAAATGAAATGAACCAAATAGATAAGCTGCTTGAGAGAGACATTTTTGCACAAAAAGATTAAAATTCTATGAGGTTCAAAACATTATTGAAAATATTTTGCTTAGAGCATTTACAATTGTTGCCTACTGTTTTACATATTAATCTATTCTTTACAAAATCTCATCACCCTTATCATTGCACTTACAAATTCCCATGTGTTTTGTTGATGTGAATGTAAATAAAATATGATCATGTTATATTTTATACCAATACATTCTAGAATATTTTTATTACAAAACCTGATTTTCTAGGATTAAGCTGAAATGGGATAAAATATGATCTTCTTCTTGTCAGCCTGAATACTTGTGGAAACAGAAGCAACAGCCATAGAAACTTATAAGGACATTTTCCGATGACAGCAATAAAAAATAATAGGGATGGAAATCTGAGGACATAAATGGTTTATTTTGTTCTTTGTATTTTAAGGGATTTTTTTTTCCTCTAGACCTGGCCTTAAAATATCAGATTTCATAGACATTCAGGCTGGAAGGGACCCCGGAGGATCATTGAGTCCAGCCCCCTGCCCCATGGGCAGGAAGTCAGCAGGGATCACAGGATCCCAGCAAGATAAGCATCCAAATGTGTCTTGAAGGCATTCAAAATGGGTGCTTGAACTGCCTCTGGTGGCAGGCAGTCTATTCCAAACCTTTGAAGCTCGGACAGTGAAGAAGTTCTTTCTTATGTCCAGCCTGAATTGGTCACAGTGGAGTTTGTGACTGTTCAATCGTGTCATCCCCTGGGGGGCTCTGGTGAACAGATGTTCCCTCAGATCCTGATGAGCACCCCTGAATTTTATCAGTATTTTACTTTTCACATGGTTCCTCTAGTGCAAACAATAAGGGAGGCAGGAGCATGAACTGGTCTAAGAGACTGTAGCAAAAACACCTGCACCCCTCAGGTTAGTTTTTGACGCACAGTATTTGGAATGACCAATTTATTTCAAACTTAAAGGTGATTTGCCTATTATTGCACCTACAGTGAACAGTATGCATCAGAGCAACACTATGCAATGAACCTAGACTCTGCACATAAGTATTTTGCATTTTTTAATAGTCAAAATTCCTTTCATTTCAAAAGTTAGTGTTTCCAGTAAGCTATGCAATAATAATGCATAGGCTCTGAAGGAGGCATTAGGCTAGTATTATCCTGTATCTTAATTATATACCTTATGTACATTACTGGGATTGTAATGGTTGTTAGGGAACTTTTATGATGTCAGTGCAATTAAACTGAGATTAGGTTGGCTCAGCATTATCCTTGCTGGGCAAAACCTTGTCAAGAAGGAAATTGGCTATCTAATTCTTTTTGAAAGAGAGCAAAGAGTATAACATCTCTAATTGGGTACATTTACACATGCAATTATTGCAGTGCAGTAAGCTCCACTGCAGTTTGAGCTGGACTCAGCTTTTCCCAGGCACAGCATTTGCATGTGCACCTCAGACTGAGGCACACAGAGCCAGGATGGAGCAGCCCTGGGCTGGCAGAGGGCTCAGAGAGCAAGCCCCAGACTCCAGGTGGCAGTGTTGGGCAGCAGAGGGGCTGGCTGAGGCAAAGACTGAGTGCCCAGTGAGTGGAGTCATATGGATAGGCAGCAGGCAGCCCCCACACTTCAGTACCCTTTTGCCCCAGTCAACCCCAGTCATAGTCTACATGTAAAGTTGGTTGCACATAAGTACTCTACTGTAAGATAGTGCTGTTTCTGACAGCACTATTTTATGGTAGAGTTAATTCATCCTGCACCCTAATATTGGGGCGTGTGTAGACTGTAATGCTTTACTGTTGAGCCAATTAGCTGACACTGCAGTTAGTTTACTGTGGATTAGCTAATTAGCTACTCTGCAATAAAGAGCATGTGTAGATGCATCCATTGAGTTGTTTGGAGAAGAAAAATAGTTTACTGAGAAATTTGGCCAAGGGAAAACAGACAGCATCACAGTCAAAGGACCAAACATGTAACTGACAGGCCCATTATTTACCCTTATGGTTTTTTATTTTTGTTTAGTGTTTTTGCCAGAGTTTTGTTTACAATCACATCTACAATGAGGCAACAAATGTTAAGGTGGACAGGGACAATTACACTGAAAATAGCAAAGATTTTTAAAAAAATCTATATATCCTTTATTTGTTATCTTTGTGTTTTTCTATATATAATAGATTGAAAGCACAGAGAAAGTACAACATAAATTGTATCAGGGATCTGTTTTGTATCTGTATTAGTCTGAGACAAAGAGGAATACAAAACTCTAAAACTCTTGGTTCAGAGGTGATGCCTTTTATTAGACCAACTACAGAACAGCACAAAAATTATCCTTCTTTGCAAGCTTTTGGGCACTCATGCCCTTCTTCAGGCTGAGGAGAAATCAAAGATTGTAGAAGTCCCCTTAGGTAAAAAAAACAAATTTAATTTTGCATATAGGAGGCTGAAGGTAGATATATATGTTCATCCAAGTCCATGACAGCCCCTTTGTGTGAGTTGCTCTTTGATGCACAGTTAAGGCAGGTAAGGTGACTTTTATAATCTTTGATTTCCCTTCAGGCTGAAGAAGGGCATGTGTGCCCAAAAATTGCAAAGAAAGTTTTTTGCTATTTTCTAGTTGATCTGATGAATGGTATCACCTTTGAACCAAGATTTTTAAAGTTTTGTATTGCATAAATTGTATTGCTTTTCATATATGCATTCAGTGATTGCTTTTTTATATGTATTATGGGCTTTGCCAGTGTGGAAAATCTTGCCATGCCCAGGAAAAAAAATCAAAGTTACAGTCTCTCTATCTGGACCTGATGTCTCTTTGGAAGTCACCCGCCATGCCTCGGATGGAAAAAAAAAATAACCAAAGAAACATGTAATCTTGGGAAGTAGATCTGATGCTTATTCCTGCAATTTAGCAGGCTGTCTCCTCTTCACAGGGCTCCACCATCCCAATACCCTGCCCTTACCACTCCAGAAATTTCAGTGCAAATATTGATTTCATAATTTTGGTCCAATTAGTTCTTCTGTGTGGGGGATCATATATATACATGCCTTCTCCACCCTGAGGCTTCCTATTAAGTTCTGCACCCCAGAAGTCCCAAATATAATCACACAAACCCCCTTAGGGAAGGAATATTATGGGGCAGAGCTTAGAGTCTCTGAAACTCAGTCTCTCAGTCACTGTTTTCTTCTCTTTCCAGATACCCCAAACAAAGACCCCACACTCACTAGCCTCAAACACCATCAGTTTGTGCCCTGCAATTCCTCTTTATCCCTGTTCTCAGGTAAGCCATTCTATGATATGTAGTCTCTTATACAGAGACGGGCAACAGGCTCTGATGTTTGTCCTCATTCCTGTAATAAATTTCAATGCATCTACTCCAGTAGGATTCTCTATATCTTTCTGATGACTATATAAGGAGAAATTACATTTACAAATTAGTGTGTCAACATTATAAATAACCCCAATATATTACCAGTTTCCCATGGGTATCCAAACTATTGAGGAAATTGACCTTATGCGGCAAATAAGTCGTTCATGACTAGAAATCTTGAAGTGCAGATAGTGGAATAAATTTTGGAATCACTCAGTCTCTAACTAGCTGTTCTCTTAACTTCCCTATCACCATAAATATACCATATAAATTATCTATAGCTGAGCTCTTAATCCAATCTACTGCTCTTGGTTTCTGAATCCTGCCTTGTCTCATATGTTTTATTAAGATGTGCATCTGTAAATGCATTTTCTGTAGGTAAAATGTAATGGCAGAAGGGATATTCTGCAGGGCAGCCTTTGCTACTGCAATTTCAGGTCTTATTTATGAACTTTATCTAATGAAAAGATCTATCCCTGATGACTATGTGTTTATTAAATAACTACAGAATAGGTTCAGTACATTTAAAACATTCCCTGCTGGAGCCACCTTAAAGTGAAAAATAAGACACAGGACATTTTTTTTTTAGGTTTTTTTTCTTATTGGCACCAATTCTCTAGCTCCAAAGAACACGATAAAAATACCAGCAAGTAAGGTCATTGTCTGAAATCTATAAATAATATATTTCATTCCTTAATCTTTACTAGATAAGATTATTACAAACAATCTATAGAGTTGGAATTAAAATAGTTCTTAGTTTTAAGATATATCTGAAATTCACTTGCATGGAAGGTAGCTATTAAAGCACCCCACACAGGATCCAGACAAGTGAGGGGGATGAATTTGAAGTGAAAATAAGATACCAGTACTTACATTCACCCCTCTTGTTTGGAACAAATTTACCAACAGTTTACTTCATGCATTGCTAGTGGTAGACATGCAGGCATCAACATCAAAGGTGACCGTGAAAATAAGGCACCTCTCTCTTCTCCTTTCATTCACTGCAGATAGGACTTGAGACGTCATGGAAACCTTGCCATGTTTAAAATGCTTCAGCCTGAATCTGTGGCAGAAAAATCAGTGAAAAGACAGACCAGGCTCCTCAGTCTTCATTTGCTCCCAGTCATTGCTTTTAATATCCACTTTTCTCAGTTACATAGGACTTAAATTCATCAAAGGCAACCTTTATATTTCAGAAGTTATTAAAATAATTACATTCTTCTAGAATAATGTATCTAGGAGGGTCATAGTGAAGACATTGTCTATCAAGAGCATGCAACTCTGGAATGTCATTCAAAAATAAGACTTGATCCTTATTTTCAGTGAATGCCAAGGTCATACCACATTCAAATACTCTGATGGTGGTGGTGATTACCCTAGAAACAACTTAGAAAGAACTAGAAAGAACTCTAGAAATAACTGATTAAAAATAAGAAATGCCATCATAAATTAGGCCACAGACTATCTATCCTGCATCTCACAGTGGCAGAGAGTAGATACTAAGGGAAAGAGTACTTTTGAATGACCCATCCAGACTGACCTCTCCCTTGTCCATTTTCCCTTACAACGTCTAGCATTCAAAGGACTAGGAAGTCCTAATTTGGATGTTTTACCTCTAGCTATCATGTTTAATACCCACCAAGGGACCTATCATGGTAGGCAGATTAAATAAAAGAGATTCATAGTCACTACAAAATGGGGCCAGTACATTATAAAGTTGGTCAAGACTCATGGCAATTCTGCTGTATTTTCAGATAGGCAGACTCTGAGGGTTCAGCTGGGACATAGTGGCCAGGACTACAGCTAGGACAACCAGGACATCATCTGGGTCAGGCTGCATGTTTCCAGTCAGGTTAAGGTCTTAATCAATGAAGCAGAGATCCAAGAGATTTAGACCAGGGTGCAAGCTGAGGTCAGAAGCCAGGAGAATCAGAGAGCTGGGCACTACGTTTCAGGGAAGATCCAAGAGCAGGGTCAAGAAAGCCAAAACCGAGTCGGGAAAACCAGAGACAGCAGTGTACGCAAGACTTGCCCAAGCAGACTGAAACAGTTGTCATGGTGTCTCTGCAGTCTGGGCCTGCAAGTGTGCTTAAAAAGGCTGAGTGGTGCTTTCAGGAGCCAATCCAGTCACAAAGAGCTGGGACAGTCACATTAGCCAAGGATCAAGGTCAGGTGTGGAAAGTCAATGACTTAGCCTGGCTGGGTCTGACTGGCCAAAAGCCCTGACACAGACTGCCCTAGGTGCATTGGATTATGGTGTTATCAGCATTCAGCTATCCAAATCATCAAGCTGCCCAGAGAAGAGAGCAAGTTCTCTGTGCTTTTATTGTTTCCAGGTTCAGAAGAGTGAAGAGAAGTGGGTGGAACCTTGGTTCTGTTCATACAGTACCCTGGCCAGAGCAGCTGCGCAGAGCTGGAAGTAAAAGAAGTTGCTATGGTTGGTGAATAAGTATCTCTGGAGCAAAGGGAGAATGAGGAGGGAATTGCCTTTTAGAATATACTGGATCTCCAGTGATAAAATTGCAAGGGGTAGTAATTTAAGTGTATGTGATACAAAAGTACTTAAAATCGGTCTAAATGGTTAACCTACATTCACCAGTGTACAAAGAAGCATACACTAAAGTGGTCACAGACACAAGGAAAGTGAACAGACATTTACTTTTGAGTCTGGAAGTATAGTCACATGACTGCAGGCAAGGAGCTAGGGGGGCACTAAAGTTTGCCTCCTTGCTCAGCTGGAGCAGGCAGCTTGATCCAAAACTAACCCACCTGTTGATTTGACTCACATCAGATCAATGCTTGGGATCACGATATTGTGCTGTAAGGCAGGAACGAGTGATTCAAAATTATACACACACAAACACACACTCCACAAAAAAACACTGAGTTCACAAACACATACACATACACAAACATGCAAACATGCAATTCTGTGGCTGTGTATGTGTTAACACTAGTGGGTACATTAGGTTACTTGGTGCTTACTTGGTGCTCTGGGTGGAGGTGAAGAAAAATCCAGGAGACAGAGAAGGTGAAGGAGCAGAGCCAGGGGGATTAAGCCAGGGTGGCAGAGAAAGCTGAGCTGGTCAAAAAAGTGAGAGACAGAAAAGCAGATGTGCAGCACTGAGAGAGGCCAGAAGAAGTGGTGGAGGGGCGGTGGAGGAAGCTGGAAGGAGCAGTGGAGCAGAGCTGGCCAAAAAGCTGGGAGGAGCAGGGGAGAGGTGAGGTGAGGGGTGGTGGAGGAGAAAGCTAGGTGGCGGCCAGACACGGGAGAAGCAGTGGAGCAGAAGGTTGGGGAGGAAAGCTGGGTGATGGATAGTGAGTTGGGCCAGGGAGCTGGAAGTAGTCAGGGGACAGCAGGCAGAGAGGCAAGCTGGAAAGCAGCTAGAGAGCCAGTATGGAGAGCCAGGCCAGGCTAAAAGGGTGGTAGGAGAGCTGGGATGGTCAAAGCAGAGGTGAGGGGCAGTGGAGCAAGCTGGGCCAGAATCTGGGAGGTGGCAGAGCAGAGAAGCAACAGTTGGGCCAGGGCCAGAAGGCAGCAGAGTGGCAGAGGTGAAGGATGGTGGACCAAACCAGGGAGACAGCTAAGCAGAGGTCAGAGAGCAAATCTGGTAACCCAGGGGGACCAGGGATGAAGTGGAAGGCAGGAGCTGGGTGGATTAGGGTTGAGTTGGGAGAAGCAGAGGTGAGGAGGGGTGGAGCAAGTTGGGGCAGAAGCTAGGAGGTGGTGGAGCAGGAAAGGAAGAGCTGGGAGCAGAGGGCAGGCTGAGGCTAGGAGGCAGTGGAGTGGCAGAGAAGCACGGTAGTGGAGCAGGCCAGGGAGAAAGCCAGGTAGCCAGAGGGCTGGGAGAGGACAGAGGCAGAGCCAGAAGGAGGTGGAGACAGCGGAGAGAGAAAGCTGGGCCAGGAGATCAGAGGTGAAGGAGCAGAAGTCGAGGGTGAAAGCCAGGGCCAGGTGCCGACAGGGAGGCCAGGAGGCAGCAGAGACAAAGGAGAAAACCAGGAGGTGGTGAGGTGAAAGCCAGGAGACAGCAGGTGGAGAAGCAGAGCCGGGGAGAAAGCTGGGAGGTTAAGAGAAGTAGGGAGAGAGCAGTTAAATGGAGGAGAGGCAGTGGTGAAAGCCAGGGCCAGGGAAGAAAGCTGGGGGTAAGCTGGGCTGGAGAAGAGGCAGGAGGCCAAGGTTGAAGAGCTGGGAGGCTGCAGGGGGCAGAGCCAGGAGGTGACAGAGACCTGGGAGGCTGAGGAGATTACCAGGAGGCCACAGGGGACAGGGCCGGGAGATGGTAGAGACGCTGGGAGACAGTGGAGAGGGAGCTGGGATGGGGCCAGAGGTGGCAGAAAAACAGAGGTATTGGAGGCAACAGAAAGGAAGCCAAGATCACAGGGGAGAGAGAGAGCTACAGGAGGAAGGTCAGAGGGGCAGAGAGCAGAGATTGGCACAGGACCAGGAGGTCAGCAAGACAAAACCCAGCTTGGGGTTCCAAAATAACAGTTTTATTAAACAGGCAACATGCTACACAGCCCATGTAGTTATTGGTTCCCCCCTCTCCCCAGGTCCCCCCTCCACACACACAAACTCCCACCCGCGCTCACACAATGGTAGCAGGAAGAAAAAATCCTTGTAGAGGGATTGAAGTCAAGGTGCGCAGAGACAGAGCTCAAGTCCTTTGCTTGGGAAAAAGGTGGGTGATACCTACCTATCTGGGCTGTGAGTTGATCCTCGATGGCCAGCTGGGGTGTTCTCCAGTGAGGTTTTGTCCAGAAAGTGTTACCAGCAGGGCCTCTGGGTAAATAGACCGCGTGGCATAGTGCCAGTCCAGATGGAGAGAGCATCCCAAGGAGGTCATACTCTACCACCCCTTTTATAGGGGTGGGTTACCCGTGACTCTGCTGGGGAGGACATGCCCAGGCAAGAACCAGTCCTGCTCAGATGAGGTCATGCAGTCCCAGGTGTCCTCATTGTCTGGTGGGATACAATGGTGGAGTTGCTGGTTTCTATTCTGTTCTTTGTTTCCATGTTGCTGGTTTCTTGAAGGATCTTTCCCTTTCAAATATCGGGATTTATCTCTGGTCCTGGGAGTAGATCTGTGGTTTCAGGGAGTGTCAATGCAAGGTGGTGATCTGGTCATTAATTTGATGGTCTGTTCATTACGTTGATTGTCCCGTCATTCAGCAGGACCCATTTTTAGGCCTGCTACCATTATGTCTCAAGCATTCTCATTCACTCTCATTCATCCAGGAACACCAATTTACTAGGAGGGGTAAGTATGAGTCACAGTTGCAACACAATTACAATAGGGTATGCCCGGGCAGGGGTCACAAAATGAAGACTTGACAATACAAGATTGATATTACCAGATGGAGACTTGACATTACTTCGGATAACTTACAGGAACAGGCCTAAGTCATACAATATCAATATAAAACAGTAACATTCAATACAAACATAATAGCGAAACAATATAAAACAGTAAAAATCAATACAAAAATAACAGAACACTATTTACAATATAAAAAGCGGTTTGTTAAAATAATGGAATATAAGAACAGCTTATCTATGACTCTTATAACTTATAGGGAATAGAGAGAGGAAAGAAAGAGTCAGAAGTGTTTGGGGAAGGGGAGGGAATGTATTTAAAAATAAAAAAAGAAAAACTGCGGGTTTTGCTACACACCCACCTCGTGAGGGTGCTGGGGTTTGCCAGGGAGGTGCAAAGCATCCAGGGGGACTGTGAGTTAATTTGGATCTGGAGGGTATTTGGGACAGAAGTTCAATAAAGTGACATAACTTAAATCAGTTAAATCTGATGGGATATCAGTGGTCACCTGCGGTTTCCCGGCTCTCCCAGCATCTGGTAGATCTCAGAGCCTCTTGGAGACAATCCAAGGCTGGGGTGGGGTGCTGAGTGCCCACATGCATGTGCCCCAACCTAGCAGGTCAGCCCATGGGGGAAGGAAGGAAGGAAGAGGGGCTAGATTGAGGCCTCCATGGTGAGGGACAATGTCGCAGGAGCAAGGGTAAGTTGAGTAGGGTCCTGGCTAGATGGACCCTCAAATATTTTTTCTCCCACTGCAATGATCTACTCCCCCCTTCCCTCCCCACAGACTTACCTGTGGGGGCAGGGGGAGTGGCAGCAGCAGAGTACAGTAGATTTTGGGTTGCTTTTAAATGCCAAAGGTGATCTCCTATTTAAAATTTTGGAAACCACTATACTACATCCATCCAGATTAATCTTAAACCAGTTTCAGCAATTACGGAAGTGGTTTATGTGCTTAGAACTTCTGTTGTGATATAGATTTGAATTGGTTTCTAATCACTTATAATTGTTTATGTGTAATTTCTGTCCTTATCCAAGATCAGTGTGTATCTTATCACATATGAACTTAGCCCATCCTCCCCCCTAACAAGTCTCCTTACCACTTCTTGCTGTATGTAGCTGTGAAAGCAGTCAGGTTCTTGATCTTACAGGATGTGTCTACATGTGCATTAGATCCAGGACCAGTTTACTTGTGAGTAAACTACACATGAGTAAAAGTTTCCAGGCAGGCATCCATACAGACTCTTGGGCCTGTCTACCCAATCAGGGGCAGGGAACTTGGAAAGAGATGCAGGGAGAGGCAGGTCCCAGGCTCCTGTCCCAATCTGCTAGATGCTAGCCACCCCACTGGCAGATCAGGGTAAGGAGCCGGGACCTGCCCCACCCTTGCAGCTCTTTCCAAGCCCCATGCCATAATCACCAGACTGGGACAGTTCCTAGCCCCCACTCTGTGATTGTGGGGCAGGGGCTGGAGAGCCTGTTCCCTCATCGGCTCTGTGATCATGGAGTTGGGTGGGGAACAGGCTGAGGACAGCTTGTTCCTCCCCACCCTATTCCCCACCCAGCTCAATGATCATGGAGCTGAATGGAGAACAGGCTCTCCAGCCCCTGCCCTGCAGTTGTGGAGTGAAGGCTAGGAACTGTGCCAGTCAGAGGCAGGTCCCAGCCCTGTGTCTCAATCAGGCAATGGGGGTCCAGGGACTGGAAACAGCTGCAAGGACGCGGCAGTTTCCATGATCATGGAGGTGAGTGGGGAGCAGGCTGAGGAACCTTTTCCCCACCCAGCTCTCTGATCACTGAGCTGAACAGGGAACAGCCTTGCCAGCCTCCACCAGCAGGGAGCTCCCAGATCTAGCTCTCTGACTGTGTGACCATCATGGGGAGGTCCTTATTTGCCACCGCCAGCTCCACAGTTGCAATCTTGGAGCTGGAGGCTTGGTGCTCTCTGCTGCCTGGGATTCGGTAGTAGAGCCTGCCCTGGTGGGCAGCTGACTGGGAGCAGATTTCCTCCCAGTCAGGTGCCTACACAAGCACTGCTGTATAGTAACTGATTACAAGTAAATTTGTTACTTGCATTAGATTAGTGAAGTTTACTACACAGTAAGCATGTACATGTATAGATGCGCACACTTACTGTGCAGTAAACTCTGCTACTGCACACTAATGCATCTCACGTAGATGCACCCACTGTTTGATTTTTTTAGACCAACTTTATGTTGATTAATAATCAAGGTACAGCACAATTTTGACTGCACTAGATAAACTACAAACAAAGTTACTCTGCAAAGTAAATTTCAACCAATATAGTATACCTTAAAATGCTCTGGGAAACTTCAACCTCCAACCTACTCTCTACTTTATTGATGAACTACTAAACCAAACTAAGTAGTACATCAATATACAATTTTAATTAGGATACCAAGACCTGAGGAGAGTCTGAGAAATATTGAGAGTTGGGGAGGGAAGCACTATCAAGATCAAGCCTACAAATGAAAAATAAAGAGCTAGAGGAAAAATCTGTCTGGGGAATACCATGAAAGCTAACAAAATCACCAGGGCTTGAACAAAGTGAAGGGAGAGAGTACAGGTGAAAATCATCAGTGTCTAGAAGCAAATTGGAGGGGGATAGCACATGGGTGTTACTGCTGGCAGTAAAGCTTGTGGATCTATTCATTTGTCACCTTTCTGCAAGTTTTATAACAAAAATGCAAATGTAGATGTGGGGGGGAGGTGCTACAGCAGGAAAACAGTTTCTCTCAACTGCTTGGTGATTTTTTGTTCACTCTGTCTTACCTTCATTTGTTTCTTGCTTTCAGTTTAGAGAGCTTCCTTGTACAGATGAAGGAAGAATATCTCAAAGAGAAAAGCTTAAAGTTGTTAGGTAGGACACATTGGTTGAATGTTCTTATCTTTAAGGTTTTCGTGGTCCATCTATTGATATTAAGAATGATCACAGTTTGCTTGTTTTTGGGCATACGCATGTCAGAAAAAAATACCACTGTACTGCAATTATTTGTAATGGTGATTTAAAAGAATGAAGCACATTATATTTTGTTATGAAATACATAGCAAAGGCATGTTGTAACAAAGCAATATCTACTGAATGATACGTATACTATACCGTACTTCAAATAGCCAGTTAGTTAACTGTCAGCTTCTTGTTCCTGAAATAAAAGCAGAAGAGCTCTCTCAAATTATTCTTTTATGAGAACAGAAGTTACTATATACAATAGTAACATTTTAATTAAAGTAAAATAAAATACAAGTGCTAATGCACCTTTAGTGAATTTAGATGCATTTACACCACAGATTAATTTGACCCCAAATCTATATTTGAATATCGTACAAAATATTTCTTTTTTATCAAAGAAGGAAACCAATGAAAAAGAACATTGAAAATACAAAGCAAAATTATAAAGTCTATTTTTATCAGACTGAAATAACAAAAGAAAGGCTGCAACTCTTCTTGCATCATTTTCTATATTGCTGTAATAACTCCATTGAATTTAGTTGTTACTTCTTACTTAACACAAGATAAAATGAGAGACAGGCCCAATGTATTCCCTGAATTTCTCTCTAAAGATAAGGCCAATAGCTATTCAAACATTAAGGCTTATGGAAGAAAATATATAACTGGCCTTTTATTTTTGATAACACCCTATTCCCCCCACCTCCCAAAAAAGGGAAATCAATGTTACCTGTGCCCTGAATTCCCAGTGTAAAGAAACCATGTCTTTACACTTTCTTAGGATTGGCTTCTATGCCACAGAAGCCCACAGATTTGCTGCTCAAGGGTTGGACTGTCATGCTTTCTGAGAGAGGTGGGCACCTAACTTTCAAGAGGCACATGTGCATGACACTTTAAAGTGGGCTAAATGCTTTTGCACCACTTTAACTGTGCTGGTGTTTGCACACCACAGTGGCATATTGTGCACAGACTCTAGCTGCTGTAGGAAATTTGGTGGTGTAATGTGCCTTAGATCACTTGAGGCACAGCAAACTAAAACTCCTTTGAGACATTTAATTTGCTGCTCCTACAGCCACAGAGTGAAGCACCAGGCTCCATGCAGCTCTATGGCTCCACCCACAAAAAGCAGCGAGCCTGGTCACCCCTCCCCACATGCGCCTGCCTGCCTGCCTCAGCTGCACAGGGGCCTGGTGCCTCCCCCTGCTGCTAGGGAGGGAAGCACCAGCCAGCCATCCCCCACCCCATAACCACTCCACCAGCTGGCAGCTCACCCTCCCCTCCCCACCAGAGAGGCAGGTAAGTGCAGGGTGTGTGCATGACACTGGGGTTTAAATCACTTCAATTTAGGGCCCCTGTTTCTTCTACACAGGCCTTTACACTCTACTCTACTATATTTACTCAAATCTAAAACAACACAGGCTGGGTCAAAATCCAGAAAAATCAGCAACCAAACTACCATGGCTGAGGAAGCCAGAAAGTAAAATCTGAACAATGAGTTTAGCCAAGGGTCAGGAGCCAGGAAGCCAACTTGTAGGGGAAATATGAGGCCAGAGTTCAGAGAAAAGGCAAAGCCAGAACCAAGAAAATCAGGAATCAAGAGAATTACCATAGCAGACTAAGTCAAAACTGTTGATTGGCCTGGAAAGCCTCTGCCCAGCTGGGACTAAATAGATAGGAAGTGCTCCCCTCAGCCAATTAGGATGCTTGCTGTTTCTGAACTGGGGAAGTGTTTCATAGTTTCACAATGCTTGGGGTTGGAAGGGACCTCAGCAGATTATTAGGTCCAACCCTCAACTCCCCTCTCCACGCTCCACCCCAAAAAATCAAAAAATAAATTTGAGTTCATCAGGTGGTGACTTATTGCAGGTGGGGCTGCTTAGGTACTTGGCCCAGAGTGGCCTGTCTAATCAGGGTCCCTGACAGCATCTGCCTGGAATGGTTAAGGAATAGCCAATCTTTCATCTATTCAGCAAGTTGGATTAGAAGACCTTAGAGATCCTTTCAAACTGTAAATTCCCTTGTTTCTCTTTCATTTGTTGGGATGCTCATGTCTTTTCAAATCATGAAAAAAAAATATTTTATGGACTGTGGTGAATTTAAAGCTATATTAAAAATTACAGAATATATTGAACACAGTTAAAGTGTGATTTTCCAATATACTTGAATAATTTGGTGTCATTTATATTTTAGCGCATAAATGCAATAGATGTTAAAGCAGGAATATTCTGCTAAATTAATCTAGTATAATAATATTGAGATGGTGAGATTGGAAAAAATAACTTCTAAAATGCCTCCAGTTTAATGCCTTGCTCAAACATAGTTTTCCTAGTGGATGAGTGTTCCTGAGAGTTAGGTACATATACGCTCCTTATACTATGAATGGAGAAACCTAAGTGCCTTGGAGGGATGATTCAGATCACATAGCCACATAGCAAGGATGCACCTCAAGTGCACAGTTAATGAATAGGAATGCCAAGTTCCAGGATCTGTCTGAATTCTCCCTCCTCCATGGGGCATAGATATCAGATTTAGGACTGAGAGGGAGGGTGTCCCCTTATGTTTGAATCCAGATTGTACCTACCTGAATCAGAATGCACTGACAGCAACATTGGTGTTAGTAGAAAGAACAGCAGCTTGATTCACTTCTGATGCAGCAATGAATGATGTGATGCTTCTCTTTTCTTTTCTTTTTGTTCGCTAACTTAGTGGCAAAAAAAAAAACAACCTTTCTCAGATCAGCCTTACAGTGGGATTCAAAACCATATGTCCTACATCCCAAGAGAATACTTTTACCACCAGGGTATCCTGTCCTCTGCCATCAACTCTTCAGCTGCAGTTGAAGAACCAATATATGAGGCTTTTGGGGTCAGAAGGAGAACAAGTAAGAGAGTGTGCAATCATTTACTGCACCCAATCTGTGTCCTCGTGGATTACGTAAAGCCACCTAAACGTAGACCCAGAGCAGCATATACAGCTGTTTGCTACTGCCAAGACCCGTGTGAGAAATGGGGTTGAAGTAATGCAGAATAGGAGGAGGGGAAGACAGGATTGGGGTCAGGAAAGCTAGTGTGTCTGTGGGGGAGGTGGGCATTGATGGGTTCAGAAGGGGCAGGCAGGATTGAGTGGGGTTGGTTGGTCTTCAGGGGGAATTAGTGGGTCTGTGGGTGCTAGGGGATGGGGAGGCCTAAAAATAGCCTTGTCAGGTTTGGTGGGTGGGGGAATAGCATAATGCTGGAGCTAGGCCTGGGGCTGTGCTGTGAATGCATGCAGGCATTCCAGAGGTCAGGTTAGCTCTTTCCTAGGTCAGGTTAACCCTTTCTTGATCTAAATTAGTGCATCTCTTGAGGTGAAGCAACTTAGACTAGGCATGCCAATTTTGGGGTGATGCAAGCTGTCTGAATGCCTGCACATACCCTAAGATAGAACATTACTTTCTGTCCCAGTAAGGTGAGAGGTCTCTCTTCTCTGCCTCCAGATCTATTTATGCATTTTACAGAAGGCAATCATTGCTTGAGAACCTACATTAGGTTCCTGTGTAACTTTATTAATTGTTCAATCTCCCTTTGCCTCAGTTGTTCTGGGGGCATAGATATACTGATTCCTGTGACATGCTCAGATGCTATTGTTCTAAGGATCTTAAACATACACAAAAGAGAAGATAGCCTTGAAACTGATTGAGGCAAATATTGAAAAACAGTCTTACGCTTTTAGCTTTATGCAATAAAATCAATTGAAGATATGAGATGCCCCAACAATGAATGGCTGTAACAATTGATTGCAGATACAGCACTAGAGCTGGGTTGAGAGCTCTTGATTTGGCTCAATAAGGTTTTAAGATTCAAGAATACAATTATGTACATTATAAAGCTGTTTTAATTTGCCATTAAAAACACAGCTATTGCAGAGCTTCATTGCAGATAGCCTTTGGTTAATAATTGATGAGAGAGAAAAGTAATTTGGAGGGTGGGGGAGAATAACCCTTGCTAGGAAAAAAAAGAAGAAAAAGTTGCAGTTTGATTTGTTTGCATTTAGGCTTGTTACTATCTAAATGCGTCTTCTGAGTGCCTCATTTTTATGCAGCCATGCTAGTGGGTATTTTCAGTTCAAATATAAGGAAGAATTATGAAAAAAGAAACCTTCCATTTCTCTTCTTGCTCATTTCTTTTGTGTGCGTGTTTTTCTTTTTCCATTTTCTCTGGTAAAAATGTTTGCTTTTCAGATGAAGCTGCATTCTGTGCTATTCTTAGATTCCAGGCTACAAATAAGGTGGTCCATTCTTACAGGATAGGGATGGAAGAGGTATGGAAGAAGTACTAAGGGCAAACTGCATCGAAGTATTTTGTCAAGAAGACTATGGGGGTAATCTATAGGTGCAAAATACCCTGGCAGATTATCTTGTCATGGAAATAATGACTTTAAAAAAACACCAAAAAAAGGAGTGCCCTAGCTTCAGCAACAGCAGATTGATAATGAAGAAATATTACCATCTCGTTCAGATTTCCTTCCTTAGATCTAAGCAATGTTTAAGCATAAACAAATAATATTAAAAAAATAAGATTGTGTATATTGAAAAGATTGATATACCTTCAGAACATTTTTTTTTTTGCCCCTGCTATGAATAGAGAAATTTTAGAGTTGATCCCACATGAACTGAAACCAGTAAACAAAACCCACCCCTTTTCCCACATGCACTTCCACAGTATACCTTATAGAGCCAAACACACACACACACACACACACACACACACACACACACACACACACACACACACACACACACCCCTCCCCCCCACAGGGCATTCTACATAAGATGCTATGTCGCCATAGCAATAAGCGATGGTCATGTAGCTCATCACTATGGCAATGTAGCATTGGTGGGCATAGACAATGACAGTGACATTAGATTACCATAGCAATGAGCTACATCTCCATAGCTAGTTGCTACAGTGACAGCATCTAAAAATAACTGCGCTGCCAGGACTGCACTGTGTCTGCAGGTACTGTGCAGTCATTTAGTGCTTGCTAAATGACTAGTTAAAGCAAGTACTAAATGACTGCGCTGTACTAAATACATGTTCAGGGGCATATGTAGACATGCTCACACTGAAGCAGAATGGACTGGTCTATGTATTTCTCAAAGGGTATTGAGAGAAAAGTAGAGCTTTTGTAACCTTTTGATGGAATTCATCTTTCCTTGGACATTCAGTCCTTCACCTTATGTCCTTTTATAACATACCCTTTTAGATCTTTGCTCCTCTGCGTGGACAGAAACCACTGCTAAATGGCTACTGAGTCCAGTAAAAGGGGTATTTATCAGGTTGCTGACTCACCAGCTAAAGGAGGAAAATTCCAAGTTTGAGTTACAGATCACTTTATAGTTCTTCCTTATAGTTTCTTTTATTTCTAAGAAACAGATCTCAGAATCAGAACAAAGCAGCTCAAAGAGCGAGACCCTGCTAGCCTAGCTTTAGCCATCTAGGAAGGACATATCTGTGATGACAGCCTCCTTTGCTTTAAATGCTGTTTTGCTTATATAGCTGTGCCATGCGGTAGGAAAGAATATGGTAACCAGTTACATGCTACCAGGTCCAGGACTCAAATTCTAATTCATATTTAATGTTTCCATTAGAATATTTTCTAAAGGTACATGCAGATGTTTGCCACACTCAGTCTACAATCACATGGCTCCCATTGTAGATTGGGAGAAGTGTGTACAGGCATTTCCCAGTGCTGGGAACCTAGTGTAAATACATTTGGGCCAGGGGGAGGGGTTTGTGGGGGGGTTACTGCATCCAGTAGGGGCTTAACAAGTTTGGGGTGGCCTGGCAGGTCTGTGGAAGGCACTGGTGCATCTGCAGGCAGAGTTGTCTTTCCAGGGGTGGGGAAGTTGGGGGGAGGTGAGCTAAAATATCCTGCTAAGGATCATGGGGGTAGGAAGAGAACAGCCCTGAGGCTGAGGGGTAGTGGGTAGGCTTTCCCAGCCCCAGGGCTGAACTTCAAATGTGTGCAGACATTGGATAGATCAGGCTAACCAATTCCTGATCTAAATTAATGTACCTACTCAGGAGAACTAATTTAGATCAGGCCTGCTAACTTTATCCTGATTTAAACCCACCAAGCATTTGCACAGGTGGTATTTAGGTTGACCTAACCCTAGTTAGGTAGACCTAACTGTAACATCTGCACATATTCTCAATACGGTAGTCAGACTTTGGCTCCAGTTGTTCTAGGTGCTGTATAAACATAGGAAAACCATCCAAACCAAAGTGTTTATAACTCAATTCGATTACATTCCATCATTAACATTTAGCTGCCTTTCCCAACTATTTACCAGCTCCAAATACAGCCAGCTCAATCATTTCACATTAATATTAAAAATATAAAAAATGGATGAATGCATTTGCCTTTTTTTAGTTTCCTAACAGACTATCTCTTTTCTGAAATGCTCTGTCCAAGAAGGGAAACACTTATTGACTCATAAGAATGAATCAGTTTAACTCAGAAATGTAACTAGGTTTTTCAGAAAAATCTGCCATAATCTACTTTTAAAAAGATAGGTGAGACACTTTTCATTTAGAATATGGCCATTGCTCTAAATTATTGTAAACTTTCTTAAACCAATTCTGTGACTTGTATTCCACTACATCCATTTTTTGGAAAAATGGGAACATTTACCTAATTGAAACATTTGTTAATGTTTTTCTTTTTGTTTGCAAAAAATGAAAAGACTCATGAGAAATCCATTAGAATTCATGGTTTTAGCAATAAATGTAAGTCATCTCCAATCCTGATCCTGATGAGTAGTCGTGATCTATCATGTGGAATCTACACATCAGCTTCACACTAAATTATCTTGTCCTTTCATTGTTTCAGCTGTAAATACCATATGAATTCAATTTAAATGGAAAGTCTTGCTTCCTCAAAACCATGCAGACTTTCATTGAAATGCCATAAACCAATCCCTAACAGATGTTTAAAGTCACTGCACATGGGCTATATCTTGTGTTCTCAGTTCTCTTGCTAGTTAATGGATTTGCATCTAATTAAAGATGAACTACCAGCCCTCAACTGGAGAAGCCACATAATATTTCAATTTTCAATGTACCCTTTTCAAATATTGTAATAAAAAAGCTCATGTACTTGAAATCATGTCTCTTTTTAAAAAAAACAAGGACATTTTCACAATTGTGGCTTGGTTGTTTTTTCTCTGAAATGCTATTATCTATTATCATTAGCCTTATTACTTCATTAAAACAGAACATGTCAGTTTGCTGGCACATAAGCATCACAGGATGAATTTTCAGACCTGAAAACTTACAATCTTAAGTTACCACCTCTAACTAAATAAGTAGGTAGAAATAGGTATTTAGGGACCAGTTTTCTAAAAAAAACCCCCAAACCTATAGGACTGAGGTACTTGGGGTTAGATTCAGAAAGGCATATTTGTTCACTGATCTTGTTTTAGTCAGAATTCATGCTCCCTCTTTAAAATGTCATTTAAATGCTTATGCAGATGTGAAGGCCTGTGAGTATTAATGCAGCACTTACATGCTAGAATATATAGGTAGTGCACCTGCTTGGAGCAACAGCCATGTTGTTTGGGATGTGTGTATATAAGCTAAATTTAAGGCAGGTTAGCCTCACATAAGGAGGTATAGGGGTGATAAACCTGCCTAGCACAGTTTCCTAGGCATACTGAGAGTATCCTTATATGGCCATGCCACATCAAAATGTGTAGTCTGTTTAAAAGATTAATGGTGTGCTTTCTGATAGCCTGTTTGGGCAACAATTCTGCAGAAGGAAAAGGCTGAAAGTCAGATTGGTTTGGTGACCTTTCTCTGCTTTCTCTTACCCCCTCTCCCCCCACATTCTAGACATGACTCTGTGACTGTATTTGTAAGGATAACCATATAGACAGTGCATGTGTCCTTGTGTTTTCAACATCACATCTGCTTCAAACAGTTTTAGACTGTAGCAATTATTTCAGTAATTAATAGTGCGTGGGAAGCATCTGAAGCTCACATTTTCAAGGTTAAAACTAAAAAGGCACTGGACTTTTTATATGCATTTGAAACTGCTTTTAAACAGAAAAAGGCACAGGAATTCAGTACTCTTCCTAAGTAATGAATAGCTGTTTCTTACACCAAGAGGTGGTTTGCAACCACTGAGGAATATTCATTGTAAGAGATCATTCCCATATGGCCAACTTTTCTCCAGTGAAAAGAGGAATCCATGAAAAGAAATGTAAGCAAAAAATGAAAAAAGCATAAGATTTTTTTTTTAAATAGCACTGCATGATACAATAGCAAAATTGAAGCTTACAAAACAAAGGGTACTGCTCATGAATTTTGCATTGAGTCATTAGATAAAATGTATAAATACTATTGAGAGCAAGAAACAGAATCAACCATAGCCCATTCCCAGGAGAATGCGCTCATCACTGAGCTACACAACTTAGTGAAGTACTTATTGTTTCGGGTGGCTGGAGCCGACCAGAGGATCGCTAATTTAATCGGACATCAGGCGGGCCAGTGATGGAGAGGTGAGACAGCTTATTGGTTTTAAAAGATTATTTTACTTATGCCGCGTGGAATGGCAGTGTAGTCCTCGAGGTAGCTTGCTTGCATTGTCATGGATAGCAACACGAGTTACGAGTTAACGAGTTTATGATTGAAAAGGAACCTGCAGGATAACAGGGGTATGTCAGGAGGACCCGGTGATTGGGAGATATTGGTGGGTGATCACTCTGCAAAGTTTCCTCGGTCGCTCTACAGAGTTCTCCGTAGTTACTCTGCCGCGTGCTCGGAGGTCTCCTACTTGGGTGGAAGCTGCATGAACTTTTATGTGTCCAGAGTGGCCAATAACGGAATAACGCTAGGTAGGAATAACTAATGAGGCGGAACATGAACAAATTTGGGGTAATGGTTCCATGCGGTCTATTGTGACATGGACACTCAACTGATTTGGTTATGACATGCCCCCTTGGACATGGCACAATAGACCAAGAACTTTAGGTTAAAGGCAGTTTTCGTCCAGGAACTCGTTACTGTTACAAGGTTTAGGATAACACATGGATATATACATATACACAAAAGTGGAGTGTTCAACAAGATACTTTTTTAACGAACTATAAATACAATGATTTATATACACAACAATGAGTATTGCGATCAATGGCAAACACAAGGTAACTAAAGATGTTGACAATTGAATTAACTTAGAAGCAGCAAATTGTTATAGCGGGGTATTAGATTAATGCCCCCTATATAGAGGGTTCCTGTAATTGTCTGATATAGAAACACACACTCACACATACACACATGCATATATACACATATATACATATATACACACAAAGACATATTTGTTTAGTGGAGTTAACCCTATTATGCTCTCATTATAAGAAAATTGAATTATACTTGATTTAAATCGCAGTGCTTAGAACACTGATTTTTTGTGCTGTCATGACCAATTTAACCATAATTATTATTAAGTGGCTTTTTATTTTTTCCACTCAACATATCATGGCTTGGCTTCGCTGCATAAAGTTTTGAACAGGCTTTAAAACAAAACAAAACAAGTATGTACAAGACAATTTTGTAAACCAAGGATGTGAACACGGGGTCATTAACAGAAAAGGCAGGTGATACCATGTGGTGAGTCCTGACTTTCTACTGTCTTCTGTAAGGTTCTCCCAGAGTGATAAAAGGGACAAAACCAAGTTAGATGTTGTGAAGTCAGTCCCGTATGCCGAGGAACCTGTCGGGAACAGCAGGAATCGGGTGACTACTCTGCTCGCGACACACAAGTAGGTGACCATCGCTGCATCGACCCGGATGTGCCATGGTTTAGTGCTCGGTGGTTCTCGTGATCGGGCAGTTGCAGATTACCACTTCGTCACTGCTGAGCCTGCAAGGGGACAAACAAAGAAACAAACAAACAAACAAATGAACAAATGGAAAGAGGAAGCTAGGAGAACAATACGATGGTGAGCTAGCTGGTTGTGATGAGCCAGGGTTGGTAATCGGTCATTGTTTCTTCTTATATATCAAACCTGAAGCCCAATTCATTTGCCATGTTCCGTTGGCCCTTGTCCCCCAGAATGTGCAATTGTCGCTTCATAAGTCCGGAGTGGTGTAGGAGGAACCCAAACATGGCCCTCTCCTCCGGCATTTGTTGCAGCAACGGTTGCAATTCTTGTGGGGCATCGGACTCATAACGCCTCGGTCTTTGGGCTTTGATGGGGTACACCGAGGGTCGGTGTTCCGCATTACTGGAGACTTTCACGGACGGCTTCATAAGGGCTTGCAACCATGGTAGGTGGCTCAGGAGATTTCCTGCCTGCTGCCTGGTCATCGGGTTGAGGAGGAGTCAAAGCATTGTGGCTTCATCTCCTCCATAGACCTCTATGCAGGTTTCTACACTGTCAAGGGTTGCCGTAACAGTCCCAGGGATGATGGTGATGCCACCCTCCTTTGCACTGAGCCCATGTCAGTCACAGCTGGTATACACTGGAGTTCCAGGCATATGATACCCCTAATATGGCCAGCAGGAGTTGTTCTGCGTTGACCCTTGGTGGGAGGCCATCGTGCCACGCCTGGGATTTGTAGCTAACTTGGCCTGCAACAAGCACTTGGAGTGGGATGGGCCAGCGAGCATTACTTGCTCCCACTTCTAGGTTGGTGACATGCCCTCTACTCCACAAGGCTTGGCAGGTTAGGAAGTCAGCCTATTCCAGGTCCAGCAAGTCTGATCCAAATTTCACTACCGGGCATCCTAACCACATAGCCAGGGGCTCTTCAGGCTTCAGTTTTGATTCTTTATACAATTCTTGCATTTCCCCCCGCGTGCGGGTGTGGCATGTAGTGGTGATGCAGGTCACGCCCTGCATGTCTGTAACTTGCTTGACTAACACTATCGGGTGGACCAGAGCTGGGAGGACCGTAGGCTCATCAGGCGGGAGCGTCAAGTATAACTTCTCTCCCTCATAAGGGTGCAGTTCTCCTGCTCGCGCTACATCAGGGGGCGGGGTTTCTTTTGGCGCCATTCTGAGGGGTGGGGCCAAGGACCACGCAACTGCCCCTTCTTCCCCAAGACTTTTTGTGTGCTCTTCTTTTTCCCCAGTGCCATCTTGGAATGGCAGCAGCTCAGGGTTCTCTGATGGTTCAGAGCTTTTCTTTACTGCCGCTTCCTTAGCCGTCTGGGCGGCTGTGATCAGTTGAACCTCTAAATTTGCATTTTCCCGCAGTAAGGTTGTAAGTACGGAACATAATATTCAACGTTTTCCCCTTGTCCCACTTCGGGCCCGTCCACCACGCTGCGACACAGCCCTTCGACTCCAACTTTTCCCGGAGATCCGAAAGCAGCTTGTGCACCCTTCACCCGGGCGCTAGGGTTGGGGGATTGAACTGGTCAACCGGTTTTGGTTCTCCGCCCTCTCTCACACACCTTATACAGCGGGTGTACTCTTGGGTGAGAGTTGGGTCTTCTACGCCCATCAGTTTTACTCCGGCAAGGGACACAGTGCCTACTTCGTCTCGGAGTCTGAATTGGACTCGCTCATTGCTCACCATGCACCCAAACACCCCGGGGTGAAGGTGTGCCTCCCATTCACTTGAAACTCCTTCTTCCTCTTTTAGCAAAAGGTAGCCGCTGATGAGCCTTTTGGTTGACCCTTCCGCTTGGTGGTATGCTATGTGGGCCCATAGCTCATTTGAGTCGGCAACAGGGCGCCCCCCCGGTGTGCCAGGGGCAACACTCAGTTACAATCTTCTCCACCACCGTGCCCTTGGATCCTGTTCATGACACCATGTCTTGGGCGGCCAGAGCCGACCAGAGGATGGCTAATTTAATCGGACATCAGGCGGGCTGGTGATGGAGAGGCAAGACAGTTTATTGGTTTTAAAAGATTATTTTACTTATACTGTGTGGAATGGCAGCGCAGTCCTTGAGGTAGCTTGCTTGCATTGTCACGGATAGCAAAATGAGTTGCGAGTTAACGAGTTTATGATTGAAAAGGAACCTGCAGGATAACGGGGGTACGTAAAGAGGACCCGGTGACGGGGATTGGTGGGTGATCTGTCTGCCAAGTTTCCTTGGTCACGCTACGGAGTTCTCTGTAGTTACTCTGCCGCATGCTTGGAGGTCTCTGACTTGGGCGGAAGCTGCATGAACTTTTATATATCTGGAGTGGCCAATAACGGACTGCTAGGTAGGAATAACTAATGAGGCGGAACGTGACCAAATTTGGGGTAATGGCTCCATGCGGTCTATTGTGACATGGACACTCAACTGATTTGGTCCTTGCTTAACTTACAGTCCAGACACTTTTGTGAGAAATGCCATTTTGTGAATCTCAGTCTTCCATAGGGACCTATGCCTGGAAGCAAGGTGTGATTTCAGACACACCATTCTTAACAGTGTTTCATATTATCTGTTTTATGTATCTACATCTTAGCATTGTGAATCCCAGCCTCACATGCTGCATTTACTCAAACATAAGATTAGATTTTTTTCCCCCAAACACCATAGGGGAAAAAAGGTTTCTCATCTTACAGTTTCATATAAGAAATCCTCATTAAATACATTGTCTATCATTAAACTACTGCCAAGATGAACATGTGCTCAGTAATGGAAACCAACTGTAAAGCTGATTAAGTGCAGCCAACACTCAGCATGACTATACAACACATAGCCCACATTGTGTAACCATACTGGTAAAAACCTACCCCCAAGGATAAATTCATAAATACTATCTGAATATGATAAAGTATGCTCAGCCCCCCTCAGTGCTGACTCTTTTACAAATCATGGTGAGCCACTACATTGAATACATTTTTATTTCCTCTTTACTCCCACAGTTGAGCTGTACCTTTCTTTCCCAATAATTCCCATTTCCTTATCAGCTTTAAATGTATGGCAAGCATCACCAAATGGGGCTCCAAACAGTTCACCCAGAATCCCTCTCCCACCCCGTCTCTCAGCCTGGCGTATATGATTAGTTTGGCACCACCCGCCATGACGTAGAGCTGGATGAAACTACCTTGTGTCTCATGTGCATATACGTTTTTGGAGGATTCCTAGACTCATGACAAGAACACCCGATTTCACTCATGAGTGTGGGGGTAATTAAAACATGGATCCTTTGTGGGGAGTATCTGGAGAATGCACACATCCTGATTAGTGGTGTGCTGTGGGGTAAGTGTGGCTTGAAATTGTGTTTGCTTTGCTATTTCCCATCCCATTGAACTATATGGAAAATCATGAGCCTTTTGGCTTTGGACTAATATTATGCATAGTGGCTGTGTCTACATGAGAGACTTACTGCACAGCAGACCAAGACTACTGTGCAGCAGCATAGCATTGCAGCACCCATAAGGTGATGCTACTGCTCTGTAGTCTTGGGCTAATGAATAGTCAGCATCACAAAAAAAAATGATTCGTGCTACTACCCTTCTCTACTGCAGTGAAATATGGACCATCTATCAACATGACATTAAGATCCTCACGAGCTTTCACCAGTGGTGCTTGTGTCGAATCCTGAATATCAAATGGGAGGACCACTGGACCAGTGAAAGCATCCTCCATGAAACTGCATCCACCAGCAGCATAGTCTTGCTCTTCATAAATCAACTCCAATGGATGAGCTACTGCATCTGGATGTCCGAGAACTGCCTCCCTCACTAGATTCTCTTTTTCCCAGCTCTCTGCTGGCCAACACTCAAAGGGCAGCCAAGGGACACGGTACAAAGACACACTTAAGGTCACCCTCAAGCATGGATGCATTGACCCAAAGGCTGGGGGGAGCAAGCTGCTTGACTGTTCCATGTGGGGCCACCTGGTTCACCAAGGCATGCACCACTTTGAGGCCCAATGACTTGATACTAGGGCAGAATGGTGCAGTGGAGGAAGGAGAAGGAGACCAACCTGAGGCTGCAATTCCCACTCCTCCACATAACAACATTCCCCCATTGCCAAAGAAGGTGTATATCCAGGATTGAGCTCCTCAGTCACCTGAGAACCCATCAAGCGTGACGGACATCATCCTCAATGCCGAAGGACTGTTGACAACCCAAAACACTGAATCTGCCTGTCTGCATTGTGAGCTCTTTCAGAGTAATGCCACAGATAGCCAGGAGTGATCAGTTCCTATTATCCAGCATATGAGCTATTGTTTACCCATAAATAAACCTAGAGTTCTTCCTTGAACCATTGCTAGTTCCCTACAAAAAAACCCTACCCAAGCTCTAGTTTCTGTTCTGGTCCTTGGATCCAAACACTGCACTAGTTCCATTTCCCTGACTGGAACACCTTCACTGATTGTGCTGAGGGCTCCGCCTGTCTGCAAGTTCCAGCAAACACCCAGGAACCTCAACCAGTTCAAGCTTCACTGAGTGATGAGACCCCAGCTGTCTCTCTTTCTCTCTCTCTCTGTCTTTCTTTAAGCCCACTTTCTAAACCTCAGATTTAATTTAATCCCTCTCTCTCTCCCCCTCTCCCTTGCTCCAGCTTTCTAAACCTGATTCTTGCTGATTCGTCTTGACCTAGACCAAATACCCAAATGAAGCTGTGTAATATTGTACCTGCCTTGTTTGTTTCTCTCTCCTTGTATGGCTATTAATACCAGTGTCATTATAAGTTTCATATACGTGGCAATAAAATAACTTTATGGTCAAGCAAGTTTCCATACTCTCTCTCTCCAAACCTCATTTACGCTTACTTGTCCTTGACCTCCCCATTTGCTCTGCAGCAATGCTTCTTTTACCTAAACCAAAGATCCCTGTAAAGCCCCCAAATCCTGTGGGGTCTGCTCATCAAAGGAATTACTACCAGGACAAATGGGACAAGAGATTGGGAAGTGCTGAGTCCTGGGGCACATGGGGGTGTCGACCTGTTAATGCTGATTGACCCAGCCTGACTCAGACATACTCTGTTCCTGTGCCAAGTACAGGGCACAAGAGGGTGTCAGCCTGGAAATGCTAAGTAACCCTGCCTGCTCAGACTTGCTCTGTTAACTTATGTGTGTGTGTGCATTGTGTCTGACCGCATTTTATTCTTGCCCTGCTCTGTGCTGAGTCTGGGGCATATGATGGTGTCAGCCTATAAATGTTGATTGACCCAGCCTGGCTTAGACATGCTCTGTGTCCTCTGCTGAATCTAGGGCACTTGAGGATGTCAGCCTGGAAATGTTGAGTAACCCTGTCCGCTCAGGTGTCTCCTGTTAAGAGGGTGTGTGTGTGTGTGTGTGTGTGTGTGTGTTCAATGGATTCGATGGCTGGAGGAATGCAGTCCCATTGAAACTCGGCCCTGCAAGTTAGCTTAATGATGAGTGAGGACTTGCAGAAGGGAGAGATAGAGCTCCTTATAGAAACACAAGTGACACAAGCAGTACATTGATAAAATTACAGAGAGCCCAGAAACATATCTCTAACAAATGAGTGCATCCCAAAGGGATGGGCAAATCTGGTAACAATACCTGGAAAATTATAACAAATATACAAATTTTCCATATATAGAATCAAATTATTGGGCTATCATCTTGCAGCTGGGGACACTTATATTTGAATTAATAGGGTACTTCACTTTCTCCATGTGAACTTAAGTACTTAAGTTTGTGAATTTCTCTTCTGAAGCCGCACATGTAAAATGTTAGACATGGTGATGCCTAAGTCCTATAATAGTTTTGGCCTACATGACTAAATAATGATGTATATTTAACATCTTCAACTTTAACCGCCTACAGTGAGGAACTTTCAATAAATTCCTATCTATATCCTTAGTCACAAAAAATAAAGTGGCTTGATTGTCAGAATTACCGAATATCTACCAATGACCCTAAAAAATCAATAGCACTTGGTGGTACTCAGAAATTCTGAAAATCAGGATATTTTTATGTATGTGTTTAATTCTGGATTGGTGATCTTGTGTTTTGGCACCTATATTTGAAAATAGGACAATAGCCATATAAATACTGAAATAGATGCATATGAAATGAGATCAAATGAGATGTCTTTCTTTCATGCATAAGGCAAATACAATTGTACCTACAGTACCATTTTTTAAACTTCATGGAGTTACTCTCATTTCCCGGTAGCATGAAATAAGTCATTGCATTATACAGTCTGTATACAGTGTAATACTGAATCTTGTTTGACAGATTCTTTAAATTCAGCTGAAGTACAGTTCTTAAAACAATTTATGAGGTTAAACTATTTTTTCTCTAACTGCACTCCCTACAACTACTGAGCATGTTTGATTTTTAGGTGGAACATGGGAAAATCAATATTGATTTGTTCAGATGTTTTTCCTTCCTTTAACTGCTTTGAAATGCGGTCAGCATACTATTTAGTAACATCATTTTCAATTCACCTTTGAACAGTTCTTTGATTGCTAGATTTAGTGATGGCAGGAGTATGCTAGAAGGTGCAAGATGAAATTTGGTACTTGAAACCCTCCTGTACCCAAAACACAAACTGGCAAAATAGTGAGGGAGAATCTCAAAGGCATTTTACCTTGCTATATGATTTGCAGATAAAATATGACTGGTGATTCCTATAGGAAATTCATGCTTAAATAGGTATCTGGCATTTATTTTCATCTTATGTAATTTCAGCTTGCTTAAAAGAAGAGTCCTCATGATCCAGAGAATATAAGGCAAAAAAGTAATTATTGTATCAGTAGACTGACTTGCAGATGGGAATGCATAAATCTTACCCTATATTAACATTTTTTTTTTGATTGGAAGCTATACTTCAGGATTTGTTTTCTTCCTTACAGCTCTAAAGATGGGTATGACCAGGAGATTTCTACTCTATAGTTTCCATAATATACAGATTTCTTTCTTTCTTTTTACCCCTTTTTTTTTTGGGGGGGGGTGTTAGGGGATTTTTTGTACTCAAGTTGCAGACTTTTAGATTCAGCAGGAGAAATATTTGCAAGTAAGGTCTTCTGTTTAAAAAATATATTTTTTCCTGTCAAATAGATGCTTGAGTTTTCTGAGAGCAAGATGCAGCAAGAAGATATTGAATGGAGATTTCAACATCCATAGACTCATAATGGTGCATTCAATATGATCTCTAGCCCATATACCAGAGGCATGGGTACTGCTGCTGCAGAAGAGTGCAAGGAAGTTTAAGTGCAGCTATCAGGTTCCCAAATTATCTTTGTCAGGTAGGGTGGAATCCAGTGCAGTAGTCTTTGGTTATCAAAATCCTTTCCCAGAGACTAGACATGATATTACCATTTATTAAGATGCTGACCAATATAGCCTGCTGACTTAACCTGATGTTAAATAAAATAACATCATAATAAGGCATGGAAAACTGGCATAACTCCCTGACTAGGCATATATATTTGATTCAAAGCCACCACTAGTTCCCACTTTTTTTACTGCTGCAAAATGAGAAAAATCTCCTTGTAAAATGTATTTATTCTAGTAGAAGGAATGAACTGTACAGGAACTATAGATCAAAACCATGATTTTAATGTATGTATCCCTTTGTCTACCCACTTTTATATTTCTCCTGGAAAAGCTAGACTATTAGCGTGTGTGTGCACCAGTATCTAGCAGCAACCAATACCAAGGGCCAGTGCTTTAGCAAGTGGGGGCAGGGGGGAATGAGCGAGGTGACCACCCCAGTTGCTGAAACAAAGAGGTACCAATAGGTGCTGTCCAGCCAGAGAAGGGCACAGGACAGAGCCATAAACAGCTCACTGGAGGGGGTATGGGGAGGTGAGAGGGTGTCTCCCAGCAGTGCTGCATGCACTCCCTGGCAAGCATGGGGAAGCATTTGCCCCGCAGATCTGTGTGCAGAGTGAGGGAAAACTACTGTTGCAAGCTTTGTCATGAGTACCAAACTTCATTGCTATGGCACTGCCAAGGAACAATTAGCCAAAGTCACATGAGCTTCATCTTCCTATGTTACTTTCTTGGAAGCAGTCTTATCTCCTTGTGGGTTTGTCTTGAATTACAGGAAGTAGAAACAAGAAATGAGGTGGTACAGACACTGGGAAGTCAGGAACAGGAAATGGTGGGATTATTGTTGACAGAGTTTCCATCAAGTAGTGGTGCGGTGACTTCATAACAACAAGTTCAGAAGAATTTATTGTTTGATGGTTGTTATGAAAATTAATCCTCTTGTGATTACATTTTTTTCTCTTAATTTAAATTATATGTCAAATAATATTATATTCCAGCGATAGTGTCTTATTCTTGTAATTAATTGAAAAAAGCAAGTTTTAACAGCTAAATACTAGGGCTATGCGGAATTTCGAGGGCTGTTTCGAGGGCTGAAATGAGGACTCATTTCGAGGTTGAAACAGCAAAATCAAAATGAAACAAAAGGCTTTGAAGCAGCCTCAAAATGAAACAAAGCTACTCAAAACATTCAAAAGTTGAACCATTTTGACCATAGTGTTGGGGATGGAAAGTCAGTCTAGCTGGATTGACATCCCACCTCTGGTGCTAGATTGGGATGGGGATGAGGAATCAGTCCAGATGGGCTAACTTCCCATCCCCGGTGCTAGATCCGGCTGGGGATGGGAAATCAGCCCATCTGGACTGACTTTCCATTCCTGGTGCAAGATTGGACCTGGGCCAGGGAGTCAGCTCAGCTGGACTGACTCCCCATCCCTAGTGCTAGATCGTGTGGGGGCAAGGAGTCAGCCAGCTAGGCTGGTCTGATTTCCTGCCTCTGGCCCAATCTAGCACTGGGGATGGGAAGTCAGCCCAGCTGGGGCGACTTCCTGGCCCCGGCCCGATCTAGCGAAACGTTGAAACAGTCTCACTGTTTCAATGAGGCAAAATGGGAAAGCTGTTTAGAATCAAATGAAATTTGAAACAGAACACTGTTCCATCAAAACCTAGAAACTCAATGCAAAATGGAATGGTGTCGTTTTGCACAGCCCTATTAAATACTATGAAACTATGATTTTGTTTTCTGGCTGTGTTTAAACCAGGTAATATGTACTTCCTTAATATTTTAATTCTCACATTTGCTATGAAACCAAGATATAACCTGTATATTGGAGGCTGTTCTTAAATGCATTTAGAAAACAGCAGGAGCTGTTTAAAGTTCTTATCCCAAGGGAAGCAAGACACCTCTTTGAATTTCAAAATCCTGACAGTATTAGTGATGTTTAGATAGTTTCAAAGGATCTGACATTCTAAACCAATTCAATTATTCTACTTCTTTTGGGTTATGCATTAAGAATTGCAGTGTAAGTATTATTGGAAGAAAAGCTCTTAGAATTTAATAAGATTTAATTCAGTGATTCATATCCACTGCTGTTTTGTGCTGATGATGAACACAAGAACTTATCTTGGCTGAACTGCATGTCCTGAAAGGAAATTATTTGATCCTACAGTGCTTTTCAGTGCAAAAGAAAAAAGAAAAGTAAATTTTAGCCGAATTAGCTAGAATTTTTTTTAAAACAATGCTGATATTTTCAAGTTTATATCCTTTAAAGATTTCAATATTTAATTACTACTTTTGTCCACTTAATGCTAATGTGAATACAATAACTGAACTAAGATGCTGAAACTGGAATTTTTGGATAGCAAACAAACAAATAGCATATTGAAAATTATTCTAGATATTTGATCAGTGCAGATTCATGGATGTAGATCTTTCCCACAGAAAACTCAGCAGGCAAGTTTTGAATTTAAAATAAATCCATATTTAGAGGAACTTGCATAAAAGATAAAAACTAGACGTCTCCTCTAGATATCCATAACTTTCCAAAAAACAGAAAAAACCCCAATAAATAGAAACAACAAAGAAATGGATAGGAATATCTATGCAGGTGCTTTATAAAGTTGGAACTGGTTGGTCAGTAAGGGAGAAGTATAAACAATAATACTGTCCCTGAATCCAGAGACTAAGCTACTAACACAGTGAAAGAAATGGAATACAAAAATCCAAACCTTTGAAAAAGTTTGGAGAATTTGAAAGTTGCAAATGTTTTTGTGTGCTATTTTTTACTCTCTTTACTACTCCATGTTCTATAATGTCATACTCCATGCTGGCAATTCATTGAATTTGTTCTGTGCCTTTTGTTCAGTGCTGTAAGAACTTAAGTAACTATTCTGTTGCACTAAATTGTTCTATCTTTTTCAAATATTTTGGGTCAAATTCTATACTTGACTTCAACTAGACTTTAATGCAGAATTCCAAAGCTAGAATATGTACAATAGTTTGGAAAGGGTAGATTGTCTGGTTAGCTTTCTGTGATATTTTTGTTTTTAAAAATGCACAACAATAAGGAAAAATCACATGAGGACAATTAGCCAGATATTCAGATATGTAATCGGTATAACATCATTGACTTCAAAGGAACTCAGTTTATCGGACAAAGGATTGGGAAGGACCTGAGTCACCGAGTCCAGACCCTAGCAACTAAATCAAATAATCTCATTCATGAATGTGTCTAGCTCCTCTGAAAATGTTTTTGGCTATTTGGCTCATAACATTTTTGGCTCACCATTCCTGTTGGGAAGTTGTTTCAAAATCTCACTACTCTTATGTTTAGAAACTTTCTTGTAATTTCCAGCATAAATCTGTTCATGGTCAGGTTGTACTTGTAGGTTCTTTTTTCAGCATTAATTGTTGGTTGAAAAATGTTTTTTCTCCCTCCTTGTTGTATACTCCTCTCATATATCTATGGAGAGCAATCATATCCCTCTTCATATCTACGGAGAACAACCATATCCCTCTTAGCTTTCATTCTGTTAAGATAAATAAGCCAAGCTCCTAGCAACTTCTCTGCTGAGGATCTGACTAATCGGTGTCATCTTGTATCCAAACATGGATGGCAGATTCTCAGCTTGTCACAGCTCTATTGAAGTCAATGGACTTACAACAAATTACACCAGGTAAGAATCTGGTTCTGGAATTTTTTCCCCTCTTATCTCCACTGTAAATGTCTGTGGGAGGAATTCATTAATATAATTTTATCTATAATTTGCTGTGAATCTTTTTAAATTTTCACTTTCTTGGGTTATACGTTGGGTTTGTTTATTATGCTACCATCTAGAGAAGAATTTAATATCTATAATATTTAGAGTGTGTAAAAGATTTACAGATGCGTGTTCTCAGATATTATTAAAGATTAACATAAGATTTTAATAGCTATTCAAATGGTTTAGAGACATACAATTATCATTTATAATTTTGTCTAGCTAGGGAAAAGATGATGTCTTTTTTCACAAACACTAAGGCCTTGGTTTTGATCTCAATTAAGTTAAGTTTATCACGAGTAACTCTATTTAAAATTTGCAAATAAGATCAGATGTTGTTCTTCAGAGTCCCTAAAAAGATACACATTATAGTGTATAAGGGTTTGGCAAAACTTAGCCTACACATCTGGAGAAATCATTTTTAAAACATAAATAAGATATCTTTAACTTTATTTATTTATTTATTTA
>JAGPOW010000261.1:24079785-24099459 GCA_030014935.1 Caiman crocodilus
AAGCCCTACACTTAGGACAGAACAATCCCATACACCGGTACAGGTTGGGGGCTGACAGGCTGTGCAGCAACTCTGCAGAAAAGGACCTGGGGGTTACAGTAGTCAGTAAGCTGAATATGAGCCAAGAGTATGCCCTTGTTGCAAAGAAGGGTAATGGCATCCTGGGCTGCATTGGCAGATATGTTACCAGTAGGTCAAGGGAAGTGATTATTCCCCTCTATTCAGCACTGGTGAGGCTACATCTGGAGTATTGTGTTTAGTTTGCACCCCCCCACTACTGAAAGGATGTGAACAAATTATATAGAGTTCAGTGCAGGGCAACAAAAATGGTGATGGGGCTGGGGAACATGACTTGTAAGGACAGGCTGAAAAAACTGGACTTATTTAGTCTAGAGAAGAGAAGACTGCAGGGGGATTTAATAGCAGCCTTTAATTACCTGAAGCGGGGTTCAAAAGAGGGTGAAGCTAGACTGTTTTCAGTGGTGGCAGATGACAGAACAAGGAGTAATGGTCTCAAGTTGCAGCAAGGGTAGCTTAGGCTAGATATTAGGAAGACTTTCCACGAGGAGGGTTGTAAAGCACTGGAACAGGTTACCCAGAGAGGTTGTGGAATCTCCATCCTTAGAGCTTTTTCAGACCCGCCTAGGCAAACTTTTAGCTGGAATTATCTAGTTGAGGATTGTCCTGCTTTGGACTAAATGTTCTCCTGAGGTCCCTTCCAACCCTAATTTTCTCTAATTCTATGATTCTAAGGACCATTTTACATACTGGACCTACTGCACAGAAACAAACCGTGAGTAAGCCCTGAAGGGTTAGATGTAGCTCTGGTCAGCCAGTGAGGGAAAACTGCCTCTATGAAGTGGATTATTGTTGTGTTCTGTTTTGGGGTTTGTTTTCCTTTTCAGCACGGCACGTCCTGGGACTGAGAAACTTTGTCACCAGGCTTGGGATAGCTTGGTGGAGAGGGAGGCTGATCAAGATGTTAGAAAGGAGTGCAATACCTGATTCTGTTTGTGGGTTTTGGGGCAGTCAATAAGGGATTTTGAGCCCTATTGAAACCAATTACTGAAGAGGGAGGTGTTGGGATTATTTGGAGTAGCCCTAAAAGGGAGTCAAGAAGAATGATATTGGCCAGGGAGGTACCTGAGGTGTGCCGGATTGGCCTACTCATTGGATCTAATCATAGGCTACTGGCACAGAAGAAGCTAACCAGGCACCGAGCAGGGCACTTTAAGGCCTGCTGGACTTGAGTTGCTTTTTTTTGTTTTTTTTTCAGACCTTGCTGACTGGATTGTGATAAAGGATTTAGAGTGAGAATGGGCATGTACACACAAGACACTTTACTTCAGTTTAGAGATAATTACTGCGCTGTAAACATCACCATCTACACGTGCAGACACTTACAGCACAGTAATGTGCTGTAATCATGAGTATGCTTGCTACCTGCATATATATAATTAGCAGTTTTATTTTTGATTACTTGCTTCGCAGTTGTTCACATGTAGGCACCTGACCAGGAGCAAATCTGGGGCAGTCTGAGTCAGAAAGCAGGCTGTGACTGATTGCCAGGAGGCATCAGCCCATTTGATATAACACCAAAGCACCCTATCCACTTTTGTTCCTGTTTTATAGCTATTCAAACAAGGCCACACATACCAACAAAGGCTCTGTGCAAATGTTCATTTCTAGCAGCAGAAACATTCTGCCACTAGATTGATTCTAGGAGAGAGAGTAATATGGATATTCAGTCCACAACCACTCCTTCTCCCTTGCTCCTTGTGCCTTCCTCCCTTGTTCCTCATAAGAAGTTTAAGGGAGCTTGGGATTGTGCTGCCTCCACTCAGCTCCCAGTGCCTAGGAGCCAAGCAGGGAGGGCAGCAGAACAAACGCTCCTGCCCACTTCTCACGCTGGGAACCCTGGTGCAATGCAGCTGGTGACTGCTCCTCCTCTCTCACTCCCAGTCTATGGGAGGAGCAGCTGCCTCTTCATCTTCTGCAAACTGGGGTGACCATCTTGGTACGGCACAGGAGCTTTTCCCTTGGCTCTGCTCCTTCTGGATCCCAGGAAGAGTTAATCTGGGAAATGTGTATAAAAATTCATTTTTCCAGGAGAAACTCTCCCTGAACTGATGTCTACCAGGTTTGATCAGTCCAGTTTTCTCCCAGCTCAGCCATTTTTAATACAGGAGAAAGAGCATGCATATTTGTACACTTTTGTTTTCTATTGCCAGAATGTCCATTCTACCAGCAGAAACAGGATGTCTGTACTTGGCCAAATACAACTCTTTACTACCAGTAGTCTGCCACTATTGATGTGGATCTTCTAACCTCTTGTTGAAAAATAATTAGAATCAACAAGAGGAAGAGGCAAGTTTGAATGTTGGCGAAGCAGATTTCTATATCTTTACAGCTAAAGGGATGTTGCTATATTTTGCGGTTAAATTATCTTTAGCAGCTGGGAAAAAAAACTTCCAAGGACATGACTGCCAAACTCCAGGTAGAAGCATATAAACTCTGTAGGTTTAATTTCCAGAGATATCCACATGCCTTTTTATTTATTTTCATCTGATTTTACTTCGAATAGATGTACAGCTTTTGTGTTCAGGTTCAAATGAATTATGAAGCCCAGTGGAAAACTCATCTGAGACTTATAGTTTTCATTTGTTTTGTGCTAAAAAAAACTTTACAAACTTTTATATTTTGGGTTTCTCCCTAAAATATCAAAGCATCATAATTTCATTTTTAATTTTGTCCAGACTCCTAAGAAAATTTTGGAAACATCTGTAAAACATATCCAAATTCTGACAGGTTTTGAAAGGAAGCAAGTTGTAGTCTGAAAGTTTTGGAAATCTTCATTGGGAACTTGTACAATGTAGCACAAATGATTCAGAATTAGGACATTTGCTAGGAAAGTTTACAAAAAACTCTTTCCTAAAGACATTCAAAGCTCACATAACTTTTGAAAATGTTAAAATATAGGAAAATGTTTCATTGTAGCCACTTGTAATAGAAACCATGAAAATGAAGGGTTAGGTTTATAAAACTAGGAAGAGAGGTTCCCCTGTCAAAAATTAGCCCTGTGATCAGAGCACTCAGCCAAGCTATGGAAGACCCAGCTTTAATTCTCTTCTGAGGGAATGACCTACCTGACAGAAGGGAACGATAAGCACCAGGCTACTGAATATTCTGTTCTTACTTACTTATATCGATTCTGTTTTACTTTGCCTGTCCTAAATATCCATTGAGTGAGACAATGTCTGCAGCCTGATGATTAGAACATGTGACTTAGAAGTGGAAAAACTTAGTTTTACTATTGCTAAGATTCTGGGAATATAGGTTTTTTGCCAAGAATGTTTGATCCCTGAACTCTCAAGCTATTCTCACTCTCAGGATGGCAGTTATATCTGTATGGGATAATATCAATATAAGCTGTTACAATAAACTATTACATATTCATGCTTCTTTAGTGACACAAGTGTAGCAAAACTGTTGCAACATTAACCTTCTTTTATTCAGGGTTAAGGTTAATGCAATTTGGTTTTTGCAGGAGCATGCAGACATAGCAGTTACATCATAATGGCTGATGCACATAACTGAGGGTAGAAACAGATGTTGCTTTTCATCATTTTTGTGCCACTATAAAAATGTTAATGGTTACGCAAAGGCAAATCAAACAGACATCTATACCTCTTGTCACACCACAATTTGTGATCACAACATAGGTGGTATGAATCTGAGCTGCTTTTTTGTAGCTGACCTCAGAGCTACCTATTCTCTCCAGGCCCCCCAAGCTGCCATTCTAGGGGCTTCAGAAGCCTAATCCCATGCATTTTAGGAATGGGAATTGTCAGAATATGTAGAATCAGGACCATGAAGCCTTCAGAGCACCTGGCCAGGTTCCCTCCTTGCAGACCTGTGTCATGGGAATATTCTGGCACCTGGGTGCCTGGGTCCTTTTATGGAGGCACTGGGCAACAGGGATTCCTTAGGTCCTGGGCTGGGACTCATACTGGGACCTGCAGGCCTCATTTCTCCTGGCCAGGACCCATGCAGCCCTGTGCCTCCTTGTGAAACATGGATCAGCACAGGATCTGGTGTGGGTTGCAGCATGGAGGCATAGGGCTGTGTTGATCCTGGTGTGGGTCCTAGCATGATGGCACAAGATGACAAAGTTTTTTGCACCATTCCACCATCCTGCACTATGCCACACCTTTGTACCTCTGTGCACTGAGATGGCAAGAAGGTGCAGGAAAGCAAGGAAATTCCTGGGCAAGGGCAACATGTTGTCCTTTGCAGGATAATGGGAAACCCATGTTTTGTCCAGTGAAACAGATCATCTGTGTTGAGACATGTCCTGCCACAGCTGACACACTTCATCTGGCAATGTCTGTTTCTACCCTAAGTGTCAACTCCTCCTTTTATTTTAAAGTAGTTGAAAGTTACATCTATATATAAACAAAGTGAATAGTTCAAAATGCCATATCAAATGGAAAAACAATGCAAGAGACTGACAACAGTCCAATCTGGAATACAGTTCTAACAGCAGTTTGCAGGAGATGAGTTCAAATCCACTCTGGAAAAGGGTGAAAATTCAGTGCAAGTCTCAGATCCTAGCTGAATGCTCCAAGCATTTGATCTCTGAACATCTAGTTCTTAGTTTTCTCAGACCTTCTTGCAAATGGCCCAATATTAAATAGTTTAGGTATGTCAAAACAGTTCATTTTGAGAATGTCAAAACAAGCTCTTTAGCGATGTCTCAAAAGATTTGGTGATTTCATCCCAAATTCACAAATACTTTTTGCTGTCCTGAATTTTGGCAGATAACCAGTTCACCAACAAAATGAACCAATAAAAATTACCAACCTGTGTTTGAGGTTACTGGGAAAACGGCCAAGCTAGGGCTGTGCTTTCACCCATCTATAACAGCCTCCTCATTTCTGGCCAACTCTTTCACTGTAGTCCAAATTTATGAAGGGTTTATAGAAAAGGCAAGGATCAGTAAAATAGGAAGTGGAATGGCATATAGAACTGCTCAATACTGACCTTAAGAGGAAGGGATAGGAAAGTTGAAATAGCCTGGCAGCATGAAGATGTTGTTCTAATAGGCATTTGACCATGGGTCCTATGTAGAATTTTGGAAGGTCTGTTGGAAGAGGGAAAAAGAGAGAAACATGGAGCTGTGCTACTACAGGCAGTTGTACTATTGGCTGTACTTGTTCTGACTATATTAACATCCCAACGAAAAAAAATTCAGTCCTGTACCATATGAATCTTCCATAAAAAAAAATAAATAAATCAATTCACTTCATTATTTTGAAACAGTGATATTGCTTTTGAGGACAAGATTTATTTATTTTTTTCCTGTGTCTTGTTCAGCACTATGCAAGTGTGTAACAAAAAGCAAGAAATAATCAAGAATGATTTCATATCTATGTCCACTCTTTTTGCCTTTGAGATCTGATGATGAGATCTGATTCTTAAGTAGTTTTAATCACTTACATTAGAGTTTGTAAAATTAAAAAGAACTGGCAGGTGTTGCAATAAACTCTTTCTGCAGTGAATCCATGAGATGCATAGAATCTGTTTTAAACTCATTTTGAGAGCTTACTTGTTTAGAATTATTTTCTGTTTCTAACCATATATAGTTGTGGAGATTACATGAGATGAGGCATCACCAACAGATTTAGGCCTTTTTGAAATTACTGGTGGAGCTGCCTTAGTTTTTTATGACTAATCATTTAAATTTAGTCTGAATTATGTCCATTTAATGCAGCTAACATACTAGGAGGATGAAGAACTCTAGAAAGGATCAAAGTTAATTGGTTCCCTCTGTCCTCCCCTCACCTGATGCTGTGCCCCATAGTTCTCCCAACATCCATCAAGACCCTTCTATCAGACAGGCTCATGCCCTATCCCCACAACAGCTCAGTTCTCTTAAACTCTGCCTTGATTTTTTGCAGAAAATGCCCCCAGCTCCTCTCCCCCTGCCCTCCCTGCAGATTCTGTGGGTTGGTTGCTGTGTGACTGATTGCTGTATTTGGGGTCAGGAAAGAATTTTACCACATGGTCAGTCTGGTACAGACTTGGGGGTGAGGATGGGGGTTTGCTCTCTTCTGTAGTGACGGGCATGGCTCTCTACCTGGGATCTCTTGACCATATATTAACAAACTTTTACAGCAGCAGTATGTCGGCCACCAGGTCTCCCCTGCTTCACCTGTGGCAGGTTTTAGTGTTATGTTTTGTATTGTGTCAAGGATGGTTGTAGTTTTACTTAGAGGTTAGATTATGAATTTCTAAAGGGTGTTTTGGATAGGGATGATCTTGCCTCAGGCAGAGGGTTGAACGAGATAACCTCTGAAGGTCCCTTCTCACCCTACTTTTCTGTGATGCATTTCCAAGTTGTAGTACCCAGATAGCAGTAACTCCTGGTTAGCAATGGCATGATACTACTTTATGGATTTCCTTTTTCTCTTCTTCTTCCCCCTTCTTCTGTATCCTCCTCTACTACTCTCCCATAAGCAGAATATTGTGTAAAGTTTTGTTGGAGAAGTAAAACTGTCTGCTTGCCTGATCCAATCACAGCAAACAGTGGAGTGTACATTTTAGATCTAACTTCCTCAAAATAGAGCATCCGAGTTGTTCCTGTCTTCCCAAATTCCTAAGTGCTATTGAGTCATTAATTTAGAAACTTATGGTAATATATTTGTACATATTTTGTTTTTTGTTTTTAATTAAGAAAGAAGGGAAAAGAAATCCAAGAATAAGGATTGCTAGGAAGGGATGGGATCCACCTGATGAAGAGAGTTAAGAGTACCTTTGCAGGCAGACTTGCTAACCTAGTGAGGAGGGCTTTAAACTAGGTTTGCCAGGGAATGGAGACCAAAGCACTGAGGTAAGGAGAGAAGTGGATGACCTGGATGAAGCACAAGAAGGAGTGGGCAGCAGGGGAGGCTTCTCATTCTTTCTGAGAAATCAGGGCAATCAGCTAGTTATTTTAAGTATTTGTACACAAATTCATAGACCCTGAGAAACAAGAAGGAAGAATTGGAAGTTGCACACAGAGAGCTATGGCATGATTGGAATAAGAGAGACTTGGTGGGATAGCTCACATGACTGGAGCACTGTCATGGATGGGTCCAAACTGTTCAGGAAGAATGGGCAGGGGAAAAAAGGAAGAGAAGTTGAATTTTATGTAAAAGAGCTATATGACTGCTTAGAGCTCCAGTATGAAACTGGAGATAGATTTGTTGAAAGTCCCTGAGTTAAGTTTAGAGGGGACAGCAACTAGGTTGATGTTGCAGTGGGTGTCTGCTACAGACCACCATACCAGGAGGAAGTGGTGGATGAAGCTTTCTTCAAAGAGCTAGCAGAAGTTTCCCCAGTCACAAGCTCTTTAAATAAAGACACGAGCAACTTCAGTCACCCTGACATCTACTGGGAGGGCAATACAGCAGTGCATATGTAATCTGGAAAATTTTTGGACAAGGTTGGGGCAAATTCTTGATGAAAGTGCTGGAGCAGCCAACTGGAGATGGAGAGGCCATGCTTTTCTTGATCTGCTGCTCACAAACAGAGAAGAATTGGTGGGGAATGTAGTAGTGGAAGGCAACTTGGGCAGCAGTGACCACGAGATGGTAGACTTCAGGATCCTGAGGAAAAGGATGGAGAGCAACAGAGTAAGGACTCTGGACTTCAGAAAGGCAGACTTTGACTCACTCAGGGAATGGATGGGCAAGATGCCCTGGGAAGCCAGTCTGAGGGGGAGAGGAGTCCAGGAGAGCTGGCTGTACTTTAAACAAACCTTACTGAGAGTGAAGGAACAAGCCATCTCAATGTGCAGGAAGACTAGAAAGTATGGCAGAAGACCAGCTTTGCTTAACAGGGAATTCTTCAGTCAGCTAAATAACAAAAAAAGAAATGTTTAAGAAGTGGAGACTTGGACAAACCGCTTGGGAGGAGTATAAAAATATTGCTCAGGTCAGGCATAAAGGGCTGAAATCAAGAAGGCCAATGCACAACTGGAGTGCAGCTAGCAAGGAACATGAAGAGTAACAAGAAGGGTTTCTACAAGCATGTCAGTATCTAGAGGAGGATCAGGGATGTAACCGAACAAGGCCAGCTCCGGGTGGCTGCGGAGGCCTTGAGTTGATCTGCCGCACCAGGTAGAGCACCAGGCGCTAGAGAGCAGGGCCTACCCAGGTGTGTTTGGGCCCGGGGGAGGGTTGGCGCAGGAAGGAAAGGCTCCCAGGACGTGGTAAAGACAATAAAACTTTACTCACGAGAACTGTGGTCCAAACTTATTTACAAGGCCACGAACTGCTGGTACAGGTGAAGCCAAAGGTAACGGAGCGAGGACCAGTGTGAAAGAAACAATGAGCAGTAAGTACGCGAAGTCTCTCGCAGCAACTACAACCAGTTATCGTCGTATTGCAGTGCTCGGTTTAAATCTGCCTAGACCCTCTAGGGACCCAACAGTGCTGAGCCACAGTGAAAGTCCCAGCACTGTGGTACCCGTGTGACTTAGGAATGAATCCCTCCTCAACACAGAGGCGTAGGCGCCCTGGCTTCCCCTCTATCTCCTGAGAGGACCAAGTGCAGCCCAGAAAACCTCTATACCACACCACCAACTCCAAAACGACCCACACCACCTCGCACCAACTCCTTCACCAATCAGCTCGCCGCTCAAATGGACGGCTCTGGAATCTGCTCGGTGGTTCTGTCAGTCACGGCTATCTGGGTCAGCTACTTAACCCCTTATCACCCAAAGACGCTTTGGATGGTGCTCTCCGCTACTGCTTCCCTTTCGCCTTGGTCAGGTCACTTAACATGCAACAAACATTAATAAACAGCTTAGTTCAACAGGGAATGTAAACAGTACAACATTGAACATCATAAAACACTATTGAGATAACATCTAAACCCTGACAATCTGGGAGGGGTCATAATTTTAAACTACTTTATGACAAGGGAAAGTTTGGGTCCCTACTGAAAGGGGGAGGCAACCTAGTGACAGAGGATGCAGAAAAGCCTGACGTACGCAATGCCTTTTTACGTAAGTCCTCACAGGCAAGGTCAGCTCCCAAACTATTGCAGCACAATTTGGGGAGGAGGTGAGCATCCAACAGTGGAAAAATAACAGGTTGAGGATTATTTTAAAAAGCTGGACATAGACAAGTCCATGAAGCTAGATGGGATGCACCTGAGGGTACTGAGAAAACTGCCTGATGTGCTTGCAGAGCCACTGGTCATCATGTTTGAAAACTCGTGGCAATCAGGAGATATCCAAGATGATTAGAAAAAGGCAAATATAGTGCCCATATTTAGGAAAGAAAAAAAAGAAGAATCCAGAGGACTACAGACCAGTTAGCCTCACCTCAGTTGCTGGAAAAGTCATGGAGCATATCCTCAAGGAATCCATTTCTAAGCATTGGAGGAGAAGATTGTGATTAGGAACTGTCAGCATGGCTTCACCAAGTGAAAGTCATTCCTGACCAACCTGATTGCCATCTATGATGAGATGATTGGCTCTGTGGATGTGGGGAAAGCAGTGGATGTGGTATGCCATGACTTTAGCAAGGTTTTTGATATGGTCTGCCACAACATTCTTGTAGGCAAGCTAAGGAAGTACAGTTTGGATGAATGGACTATAAGGTGGATAAAAAACTGGCTGGATCATCAGGCTTGATGTTTAGCTGGCAGCTAGTATCAAGTGGAGTGTCCCAGGGGTCAGTCCTGTACCTTCATCAATGTTCAATATCTTCATCAATGACCTGGAAGATGGCCTAGAATGCATCCTCAGCAAGTTTGCAGTTAACCTCAAGGTGGGGGAGTAGTGGATACTCTGGAGGGTAAAGTTATAATTCAGAGAGACCTAGACAACTTATAGGATTGGGCTAAAAGAAATGTCATGAAGTTCAATAAGGACAAATGCAAAATCCTGCACTAAAGACAGAACAAGTCCATACAGAACAAGTACAGCCTGGAGACTGACTGGGGAGGCAGCAGTTCTGCAGAAGAGGACCTGGGGATTATAGTGGACAATAAGTTAAATATGAGCCAACAGTGTGCCCTTGTTGCCAAGAAGGCTAATACCATACTAGGCTGCATTGATAGGAGCGTTACTAGCAGATCAAGGGAAGCAATTATTCTCCTCTGTTTGGCACTGGAACACATCTAGAGTACTGTGTCTAGTTCTGGGGCCCCCACTACAGAAAAGATGTGGAAAAATTGAAGAAAGTCCAGTGGAAAGCAACAAAAATGGGTAGAGGGCTGGTGCACATGCCTTCTGAAGAGATGCTGAGGAAACTGGACTTATTTAGACTAGAGAAGAGAGGGCTAAGATGAGATTTAATAGTAGCCTTCAACTACATGAAGTGGGGTTTCAAAGCGAATCAAGTTAGACTATTGTCAGTGGTGGCAGATGACAGAACACAGAGTAATGGTCTCAAGTTGCAGCAAGGGAAGTTTAAGTTAGATATTGTGAACATTTTTCTCAGTAGGATGATCATAAAACACTGGAACAGGTTAACCAGAGACATTCTGGGATCTCCATCCTTGGAGGTTTTTAAGACCTGAATGGACAGAGCCTTGCCTGGGGTGATATAATTAGAGCTGGTCCTACTTTGAGCAGGGGATTGGACTAGGTGACCTCCTGAGGTCCCTTCCAACCCTAATTTCCCATGGTTCTATGAATGATTCTTAGTGTGGTGCTGAAGACTCACGGAGAGAGCGAGCACTTCTGCTACGTCAGTGTCATTTTGTAAAAGTTAATTTAATTCAAAAGATCAGTGCAGCAGAGGAGCTACAGCTATGGAATAGTTCAGTGGCTGTCCCACCACATGGCAAGATGTTCTTTGTTCTTTTGGCACTGTAGTGTTCCTTGGCTCGTGGCTAAGGTAGCCATGTTAGTCTTTAGGGAGATTAACCCCCTGTGTAGATCAACCACTGGGAAATCAATAAATATTTAAATAAACAACATGTCAAATAAATTATTTGCATTTGTATCCATTAAATGAATTGCATACATGACTGTGATTATAACTTAGATAAACCTGAATGGTGTGATTTCAGTCTAGTTTGTCAGAGCACCATGTAGTTTAAACCATCCTTCATGATGGCTTTTCTTCCTTTCCTATTCCACTGTCTGATTTGAGAGGCAAAAGTTGTGGATCTACTTCTACCCACAGTCCCTTTAGGAAAAATACTTTACAAAGAGATAGGGTAATCTGCATGCTGCTTCAGAAGTGGGGATTTTAATTGGGATGAACATGAATTACTGGGGAGTGATCAGCATGGTTTTGTCAAAGGGAAGTCATGCCTTGCCAACCTACCAGAGTTCTTTGAGGGTATCAATAAGCAGGTAGATCAAGGTAATCCAGTTGACATAGTATGTCTGGATTTCAAAAAGCTTTTGAAAAGCATTTTTGTTAATGAAGTTTGGTAATCATGGGATTACAAGGAAGGCCCACTCATAAATTCGAAATTGGGTTTAGGATAAAGAACAAACAGTGAGTATAAATTGTCAGTTTCCAGAATGGAAAGAAATAAACAGTAGGGTCCTCAGAGAGCTATGCTGGGACAGGTTCTGGAAAAGGGCAATGAGTAGTGAGATGGCCAAATTCATGGATGTCACAAAATTATTCAAAACGATAAAAACCAAGACAGATGTGAGAAACTACAGAAGGATCTTTTACTATTAAGCGAATGGGCACCCAAATGGCAGAGGAAATTCAGTGCAGATATATAAACTGATGCACATGGGCAAAAATGATCCAAACTATACCTACAATATGATGTGGTCTTCATTATCTGCTAAGGAAAGAGGACCTGGGATTCATTGTGATTAACCTTATTCAGTCTAAAAGAGGCTTAATTGCACATACAAAATACTAAATACAAAATGGTGAAAAGAAAGTAAATAGCAATTCATTGTTTGTTGGGTACTTCTACACACGCAATTAATGTGATTCAATAAACTCTGGAGCAGTTTGAGCTGGAGTCAACTGCTCCTGAGCATAGCATCTACATGTGATGCTTTTCTGCTGAGCTAAATAAACAACTGCACAGTGAAGCATACATGTAGATGAACCCAGTGTCTCTCACAATACAAGAACTAAAGGTCATAAAATGAAATTTGTAGGTAGTAAGTTTAAAACTAACAAAAGGAAATAGTTTTTCATACCGTATGTAATTAATGTGTGGAACTCATTGCCACAAAATATTGTGGAAGCTGACAGTTTAATCAGATTCAAAAAGGGATTGGGAATTTCTTGGAAGAAAGGTACATAAACAGATATTGAACATGGTAGTTATGCGGTACAGCCTGTGAATCAACTGTCTGGACTTTAAAGGCTGCAAGTAGGGGAGCATGAGCAACTGGTGCCATCTTAGTCAGGTGGGGCACGTGGCCCCCCCACGATCAGTCAGTGACTGACCCCCACAGCCAATCTCACTGACGGGGGAGTTCCCCAATGACTGATTGCACTGACTTGGGGGGGGTGTTCCCCTTGTGGTTGATTGTGCTGACTGGGAAGTCACCACTGCACTCCTGGAAGTGCCCGCAGTGCTTCATCCGGCACTCGCACTCCCCATCCAGTTCTCATGGGGGAGGCACTGGTGCTCCCACCTGTCCCCCCTGCTCGTAGTCTAAGTGGGGAGAGCGGCCAATCAGGGGATGCACCAGTGCTTTCAGGGAATGCATGTGCACCCCTATGCACCTCCTACGCATCACCACTCTGGAGGAGGAATAGGGGGAAAATCATGATCAGACCCTGTTCACTCTCCCTTTCAGCATCCACTCCCTGCCACTGTGTGATGCAAACGACTGGGCAAAATAGACATATGGTCTGGCCCAGTATTTGCTTATGTTCTTATGTTCTTGTGACTTGCAGTTATGAATGGGCGCACCTACATGGGATGCAATGTCACCGTAGTGATGAGCTACAGCAGTATAAGTCATCACTACCGCAACGTAGCATTGGTGGGCACAAATCTTGTTGCTACTACTATTCAGTAAGGTCAGAAATGACCAGGGCAGCACTGGACTGTGCAGTACTGCACAGTTGGGCACATATGCAGACACACCCTGTGGCACTCATATCAAGGAAGAATCATGTTTCACTGGAAGATTCACATCCACCAATGAGCTGTCACTACTTGGACCCTGACTCCTATAGCATTATATCAAATAGAAGTTATTCTAGTTACTATTCTGCCACTGCACATCTATATATACATACATATAAAATGACATAATTTCTATGTAAGTCAATGGCAGACCTATGTTTAGATGTGGGTTTCAAGTTTTTAAATGGCACACTGAGGATGAAGGGCTGACATGTATCTTCTTCTCTTATACCCTCCATTACTAGTTGAAATTTCAGTTTGGATTAATTTCAGAAATATATTAACAAGAGTAATTGGTTACATACCTCTCACTGATTCTCCCTTGAAGCCAGTGGAAACACCAGTGCCCTGCAAGGATTTAGGAGCTTACTGTTAGCATAGATAGTAGATGAATTTTGCAAATTACTCATGTCAGAGAAGTCTTTATCACTAACAAAATGAATGAAGATTTTGTGCACTGTCAAACTGAAACACAAGATCGCTGTTAATGGATGTTAAACTTTAATTGCAAGGAGTGGGCTTGAGTTGCAGTGCTGACAAATGCTGTAGCCATGACATTGATAACAAGGCAGAAGCACTTGACTACATCGTATATCACTTGTTTATTCAAATTGCATAATATTAAACAAGTGAATGTGTTTTCAAAGATTATTTTTGACTACTGTAATTGAAGCCTGCCTGGAAACATTATGGCTTTTCATATTTTTGAAGCAAATTTAATACAGTTAATGATATTATGAGTGCAGAGGAATCAGAAGACAGAGAAAGATAAATGTGCTTTCTGTTTCTATTAGTTCATGATTCTCAAAGTGCTTTTTGGGGGCTTTCTTTTGCTTTGTTTGCCTCTTAAACAGGACAGTATCAAAATAATCAGAACCTTTCTCATACTCATGTGAATGTTTAATGTAGTTGTAATGGCAGAACAGTAAAAAGGAGGGTGGGTTGGAGGAGACTGGATACTTTAATGGCAAGACAAAAACAATCTGGCTTCAGGCAGTTTTTTGCTTTACTTATTTATGTGATCAAAATAAGATTTCAGAAATGGAAACAGCTAGTGCCTGTTTTGTATTACCATGACAGGTTTAAGATGTAGGGAGTGGAAGACTTTGGCTCAAAACAGACTGGCTGATTAAATTTGATAGCCTTGTAATAGAATTTTATAAGACTTTGCAGAGGTGTATAGTATAAAAATGTAACTACATGCTGAATAAGCTCTTATCCCCAGGTTTATGATACCAACACTATACAAACTAGGCTCTGAAGCTTACTTTGTGACTAAAAGATTTGCTAAATTTAATTTATTCAGAAGGACAAGCAAGTGGGAAATATCAAATTGTTCAGTTATTTGAACCACATGAACTAGTAAAACACATATTTTACAGACTGGACAGATACTTGTATCTTATCTGTTGAAAAATGCATAACCGAACTGCTCCCAACTTTATCCTCTTTATCTGCATTGCCATCTTATTCCAATGGTACTAAAACACATATCAAACTATCATAAATCAAAATTCATTTAAAGTATGGTTTAGTTCCGAAGATAAAGAAGGAACCCAGGCTATTCCAATCACTCTTGAAAGTAAAAGATGCTACATGCAAAATTACTTTCTCTAGATACGCACTGACTCTTTCTTATATTTCCTTTTTCACTAGTGATATTTTTTTCTAGCAGAAGCAGACTCTACTATATAAAGGATCATTCAAATAAAAATAAGCTTAATTTTTGATAGCACAATGGTTTCTATGGCAACACACTAATGTGACAAGTACTTAGTTTTCCACTTCCATGGCTTGTAAACTCTCATTACTGGGCTGAAATATTGTCCCTCAGAGGTGAGTAACTAAGTTTCCACTGATTTCAGTGAAGGGAGCATTTTAACATGGTGGCATAATCATTGACATGCTTCTCTAAGGAAAACCATGGACATCTCCTACTGTAAGGTAAATTTACTCAAGAAGAATAAGGTAAAATTTAATTTAAAATATTTTAAAATATTGTGCTTCTTTTATGTATCGTATAGAATTAAAAATGTATACAACTCCTTTGTTGCCTGTTCACATATTCATTCTACAGATACCACTGTACCTTCTTCCATGTCACCTTCACACACCCTGTAAGACTGTTTCTTTTTTTTCCCCAAACCATCTCTTTGTCTTTATTATTAACAAAGGGGATGGTGGGGAGGGGAATCTATAATATGTGTTGTTTTTTTCTAGTTTTAGAGTGCTGTTGTAGCTGTAATGGTTCAGGAATTATTCAAGAAGCATGAGTTTCAGAATAATATCTTTTATTGGTCCAACTGCAGAGCTAGGATTGTTAGACAAACTTTTGAATGCAAAACATTCTCCAGGTCTAAGGAGAACACTCGTGATGCTCACCAACCAAAAATCTTCCTTGATATAATAAGGACGTTCTAGGAGAAAATAGACTTCCTGTTAAAGAAGAATCCAGATACTGTACCCCTAGAAAACCTGCTACAATACAAAAAGAAACCTCTCTGTGACCCCACACCCTTGGTGATCACTCATGGCCCCACACTGCAACAGATCAGAAGAATCATCAAAGAACTGCAGAATCAAAAGAATTAACAAATAATTGACTATATATGGCAAGGATCAGGCTTTAAAAGAAATATTCCCATTCCTTGCCCAACTTTGCCCCCTAACCTTGCATAATTCATGGACCATCATCAGAAGTAAACTCTCCTGTGCCTAACAAACATCAAATGGGACACAGCTTTGCCTTAGCAAGACATGCTTAACTTGTCAGTGTAACTTGTGTTCAGTTTTGGGCCCCCCACTACAGAAAGCATGTGGAAAAATTGGAGACAGTCCAGCAGAGGGCAACAAAAATGGTGAGGGAACTGCAGCACATGACTTATGAGGATAGGCTGAGGGAACTGGGCTTACTTAGTCTACAGAAGAGAAGATTGAGAGGGGATTTAATACCAGTCTTGAACTACCTGAAGCAGGGTTCAAAAGAGGATAGAATTAGATTGTTCTCAGTGGTGGTAGAGGACTGAACAAGGAGCAATGGTCTCAAGTTGCAGCAAGGGAAGTTTAGGTTAGATATTAGGAAGAATTTTTTCTCACTTGGAGGGTAATAAAGCATTGGAACAGGATTAACCAAAGAGGTTGTGGAAGCTCCATCCTTGGAGGTTTTCATGACCTGGCTAGGCAAAGGTTTAGTTGGGATGATCTAGTTGGACCTGGCCTGCTTTGAGCAGGGGGTTGGACTAGATGTCCTCCCGAAGTCCCTTCCAACCCTAATTTTCTATGATTCTATGGTCTACACTGGTACCATAATGAATTCTTCCCCATAATGAAGCCATCAGAATCCACGGGTCCTACACAGATATATGTCTTTGCCAGATATATGTGATATACCTGATCCAATGCACCAGATGCCATCATAACAACTATGGGGTGAAAGTAAACATCAGGTATGAACTAGAAAGAACTCTCACAGAAAAAAGTGTAAAGGACATAAACGTAAGGGACATACACCACTAGGAGCATATCTCATGCAGAAAAAACACTCGCTTTTTAACCTCACTATTCTTGTACTTGAAGGAAATCTACCTAACACCTTTAAAATGTGAACTTGGAAAGAAAAAATCATAAGTTGGCTGGACACTAAGACAGGTGACTTAACACTAATATTAGTTTTATGGCACATTATAACCTACCTGATTCATGATTTATTTTCACATGTAAAATGTGATGATGGCTCTTCCCCATTTTGGATGGCCTTGATTGTTTTAATAATCAGCTTCTTTTCTACTGCTACTTATTTTCCTGCTACCAAAGGGGATTTCTCTTCCCCTCTTCCAAACATTTTTTACTATGCAGTGTCAGCTTGTACTCCTCAGATCTGAAGAAGAATGTCTTACCTTCAAAAATTTGTCTAACACTAACCCAACTATGGAATTGGTGTAAGAAATCCTTGCCTGATGCATTGTTTCTACTTTTTCAACTAAATGGTCCTATTTCCCAGTTTCCAACTCATAACGGTGTCCATCTGACCAGGAGGGGGTGGCTAACATCCAAAGTTATGAGTATGTATCCTGTGTTATCTACAGGAAGAAGCTGGCCCTGAGGTTGAGGAAGTTTATCAGGGGTATTCTTTTGACCAATAGCCTATTTCTGTGGTAAGAGTCAATGAGAAGGATAGGAGGAGCAGTGGGAGAAACCCAGCATGCAGCTAAAATAGTTTCTATATAATGAATTCACTTTGATGGTCCAACCAGCTACACAAATGAACTTCCTCCTGTCCTGTTTTCTGGAGGTGAGCCTATATGACCTGAATCTCATAAGAAATGAAGGGACTATGAAGGGAAGGGAAATTAAAGGACTTTCCAGGAGAAAACAAAGAGCAACAGTCATAAACACCTAGAAGAAGCTTTCAGGCTGGATATAAGGGAAAACTTCACCACGATTACTGATACTAGACTCCGGTATAGACTCCCAACAGAGTTGGTGCATTCACCTACTCTGGAGATCTTCAAAAGGAGACTGGATACACACCTTGCTGGGGTTATTTGAACCCAGAAGTGTTCCCTGCCTAAAACAGGGGAACTGGACCCTATAATCTCACAAGGTCCCTTCCACCCCTAAATTTCTGTGAATGTGTGAATCTGTAAATCTATGAATCTATGCTGCCTTAACTGGATATCTGTCAGTAAGTACTATCTTTGAATCTCAAAGGCTGACTTCCTGATCATACAGATTTTTTTAATAAAAATATATTTGAGTTCTCAGTTCTTCCCAGAGGCTCCCAAATGGGAACTCTTGAGGGAAGGCCGAAAGCCACAGTAAAAATACTGACTTTCCCATACCAGACCAAAACCATATTGGCCAGGACTCTTTTAGATTCTGACTATTTATAGGGGTGGAGGAGGATGTTAAATAAGATTACAAACTTTTATTGTCAGTTCTTGACCAAGTGAACAGAGTCTAATAGTGTTCTAAACAGTTAGCTAATAATGGGGAAGTGTACTAATTGACACAGATTTGGGATAGTTCTATTAAATATAAATAGAAAAGTTGTGATCAATTGACACAAATCATCCAAAATCAGTGCCAGTAATTCCTTTAAACATATCACACTATCATGTATTGTATGCTTGTATATTTTATATGGTGCGTGGATATCTCTCTGCTGGAAAAGCTAATCCCCTAATACCATTAGCCAGATTTTACAGGTGAAGAAAAGGAATGACCTAATATAGATTGCCCATATATAACATTGTTGTAGAGTTAATGTGCAGTATTTGGAGCCTAAGAGGATAAAAGAAAGTATTTGGATCCAGTGGAAAACTGTGATTTTTTCACTGTCTGGGATGTAAGCGGTCAAGAGATCATGTTTGTAAATCCTTATAGCTTGCAAATTATCAGAATTTAAACTCATCACTTGTATACTGCTGCTGATACCCTGGGATTCAGACCTGTGAGTTAAGGATGAATTCCATATTTCAGAAGAAACTGAATAGGTAATAGGGAAAGGATGAAGGAGATATTTATTTAGAGAGTTTAATAATTTGAGAACAGGTTAGGACATTATTAGTGAAATACATTAAATGCATTTTCATTATAAAGACCAGTTTTATCAACATTTAAAATATTTCATGGTGATATCTTAATTTTAATGGCGATGATGTTCCCATGGTTTCTAAGTCCTGAACTATCTTGTCAAATCTGAAAGGGGTGGGGGAAGGGAAAAAAGAGAGAAAATCAAGCCTTTTAAATAGAAGATTGTTATATAATTTTATTTTGCAATAAATACATTTAAAGCTTTTGTTTTGTTCCAATCCAGAATTAAAAAATATTTTAAAATCTCTATATGATCAACTACATAATTTACATAATTTAATTTAATTTTTAAAACTTTTGCTTGATATATGGGTGATCCAAGGTGCATCATAGACTGCAGTATGGAACATGGTGTCATGGTATACAGCATGGTTTTACCTGGTTTCAGAGTATGTCATATTCCTGTCACTGTCAGAAATTAAACATGTATCAGATAACAAGGGGTGCTTTATCTTTGTCAAGGAAGTCATGGTTCAGATTTTCAGTCCTGAATACACATCTCTCCCATATCATCACTAACTCCAAGTTAAATTCCAAATTAAAAACAAAAGAACATGAATCTCTAAGTAGTAGTTTGCCAAATTCATATTGCCATATTCTTCCTATGTTTGCATACAGTTTGCAATAAAAATTATAAGGCAAATTATTAGTTAGTCAGCAGTGAATCTGATCAAATATTGAAAAAAAATATATAAAGTTAGCAGGAAATAGGAAAATACATGAAGTAATGTCTACTTGATGACAGTTCATGTATGCATCCAACTGTATCTTCCAGATATATTTTGCTTTGTCAGGAAGTGCTATTTTTCTGAATTTTTAATTTTTTTACCGCAAACCCAGGAGGAATGTTCTCCATCAGTCCCTCTGTTTATAGTAGCTGAGTTTAGGTTAGTGGTTGTTACTGTGTTTATAATAGAGATGTCCTTGTGAGTGGAAGAACTGGGGTGCTGTGTG
>JAGPOW010000261.1:24101068-24113556 GCA_030014935.1 Caiman crocodilus
CCAGCAAGGTGTTCATCTAGCCTCCTCTTAAAGACCCCCAGGGTAGGAGCCAGCACCACTTCTCTTGGAAGTTGGTTCCAGATCCTAGCCGCCCTGACTATGAAGTAGCGCCTCCTGATATCTAGTCTGAATCTACCTTCTGCCAGCTTGAGGCGGTTATTTCTTGTCACTCCTGGTAGGGATGGGGGAACAGGGACTCCCCCAATGCCTGTTGGTCTCCCCTGACTAGTTTGTAAATGTCCACTAGATCCCCCCCTCAGCCTTCTCTTTTGGAGGCTGAACAGGTTCAGGTCCCTTCGGCTTTCCTCGTAGAGCCTGCCCTGCTGCCCCCTGATCATGCGAGTGGCCCTCCTCTGGATCCTCTCCATGCTGTCCACATCCCTCCTGAAGTGTGGCACCCAGAACTGGATGCAGTACTCCAACTGTGGCTTGACCAGTGTTGCATAGAGAGGGAGGATCACCTCCTTGGACTTGCCTGAGATGCATCTGCAGATGCATGACAAGGTACGATTGGCGTTCCTGACCGTGTTCCCACACTGGTTAGAGCTTGACTTTTTTACTTCCTAGGAAAGTACTTTGACCAGAAAGCCAGACTTTGTAGTTCAGAATCACTAGGTCATGCTTTTCATCTGACTAAGAGTAAATTTGGGGACTTATGTAGAATTCCTTTGCTGCCTGGATTAATATTTTCAAGACCAAAAGTAGAAGCAGACATCTCAGGGAAGCACACATATGCAGAGTGGGTCCAAATGGTGATACATAAGGAATATAGATGGCCTATGGCTTAGTGGCTGTTGTACAGGGTGAATTAAGATCATATTTAGTGATTAAGGTAGTTTGGAGGTCCTTCTTAGAAGTGTTTCTTAGAATAGCATTGAAATAGCATTTTTTTCTATTTTATTCATATGCTTATTTATTTATTTGATATCATTAAAGTAGTTTCCAAGCATGGTTGGAGAAATGAAAATTATGGGATGTGGACTTATCAGTGGTATCCCATTCTTCATTGGGTTCATGACAGATAGATAGATAGATAGATAGATATCATGAACCCACTTAAGAATGGGATACAACTGAAGATTCCACATCCCATAATTCTCATTTATATATAATATAAATATATAATATATATAATATAAATAGACATAATATGTTGTGTGATGGTGCTTATAGAAGAGAAAAGCAAAGGGCTGGACTTGCAGCTGAAGATAAAGATGATGTTGCTTGTTAGGCCAAAGGTCTGTTTAGGATGATTGGAAAGGGTTAACTGTTAAAGTCCCTGAAAAATTAGAAGACCTAGGAAAATCAGGAGTTAATCACTGGAACTGAGTGAACAAAAATAAAAAGGCTTTGTGCATCCTATAGAACAAGATATATTGGAATGTCTCGGTTTTGAAATGAAGGAATATGCATAGCTTGGTATCAAGCCAGATGATGCTAGAATGTGCTTATTTGAAATAAAGCTACATGTGTAATCAATATTTCATTAGGCATTTGGGGCTTTAATATGGTTGAATCATGTTGTGAATGATAAGAAGGTAAAATGTGTAAAAGTCTGGTTGTTTAAGAAGACTTTGGAATAAATGTATCCCTGTGTTACCTCTTATGGCCAGGAGTCTGAGGAGCTGTTTGGCAGTGATTAAAGGCTACCGCAGTAGCAAATTCATAGCCTATGTTTTGTGTTTTCAAACTTATGTGTTGGCTGCAGCAGTCATTAGGCAGGATTTTGAATAGATGATGGAGGAAAGAAGAGACTAAGATTTACATACTAATGAGAGGCCACAACACCAATCTAAAAAGGTGATCTGGTGGGCAGAATTTTAGATGAAAAGGGAAACCCAAGGAAACCCAGGACCATGAGAATAAGGCAAAGAAAGCAACAGAGTAGAGGAGGAGAAATAGAACTGAGGACTTGGTTTAGTGAGTTGATAAATGAAGAAGAGAAATTGATAAGTTCAGAAGATAGGATGGCATGGAAGAACAGAAGGTGAGACAGTCCAGATAGAGCTGCAAAGAAAATGAAGTTATATGGTGATCAGAACTCAAAAAGATAGAGGGGAGATAAAAAAAATAATCAAAAATGAGATTTGCAGACTAAAGAAGGAGACAATTGGCACTGGATTCACAACCCAGCCCCGATTCCTTTGCTCTGGGTGAGCACAATCCTCAGATTGACCACAAGACCTGATGGTTAATAACAGGTTAATTTTATTCCTACACAGTGATAGGAAATTAAAGCAATGCAGGCAAAGCAAGTTCAACATATATTACCCAAATTTCCCAGTCCCAAATATACACAAAGCAAGTGGTCTGTCTAGTAAATGCCATCTTGAGGTTCTTTGGTTGAGTGTCCAATGTCAGCAACCCTGGAGGTTGGGGCTGATGCCAACTGTTCCCCCTGCTACTTTTCTTTTGTATTTTTTTTTCTCCTGGAGGCTCCTGATGACTTTTGATCTGTGGCTGTCACTGGTCAGTCTCTCTGTGTTCGTCATACAGTCTATGTTCTGTGTTGTCAGCCAAAATTCCTTATTCATAAACCTATCACATACCCACATCCAATTTGGGGCTTTACCATATCCTCCTAATATGTTGTGTTCCTCCAAAACTGGACAGCTTAAGGCTTTTTGCAAATAGGCATTATAGCCCTAAAACCCTGGAGCCAGGCCTATCTCTATTATGAAAATAAAGTTTGGATGTTTTCAGTTACCCAGGATGTGTGACCTTGCTGTTTGCCTTCCTGGGTTAGACATCCTGTCTGCTTCAGCAGGCTAGGAAACGTGTATGATACCCAGTCTTAAAAAAAAAAAATCAATTAACCCTTGCTGCTATAACCATTATTCTAATGCATATATATGTACCATATGTAGGAGCATTACTTATATAATTACTTATTTACTTTATATATATGCGCCTTGGCACAGTGGAATTTCTCAGCACAATAAGACCATAAGATTCCTCGGTACGACGGAATTCCTCGGTATGATGAGAAAACCCCCCGATTCAGTGAACAGTTCCCGCCAAGCCTAACAATTGCATTGTTTGAGTGAGTGCTGTCTGGTAAAAAGACATGATCACCTACCAGATTATTGTTCAAGGCTAAGTGACAAGGCTAAGGCCCACGGACAAGTCAGTGTCAACGATAAGAGACACAACCAGTTTGGTTGGGTATTGGGTAGCAGAGGACGAGCTCTGTATGTGAACACCATGCAGCGGGAGCATGATCACAGCATGATCAGGGGGGTTGAACCAATCAGTGGCTTCTCCGGAGACATGATTGCCTGGCCAGCAGCCGTGTTCCTTGGAACCTTCTTGTCACAAAGAGCCCTGATTGGCGGAGAAGGTGATAAAAGAGCAAGCTCCCCTCAGCGCAGCGTTCCTTGTGCGCACGATTAGGCAGACTGATCACTTACCTAGCCGAGTGAACCCCTAGGACGCCGTAGAACAAAAACTCCACTAGCTATGTATATAGAGCTCATTCCGTCTATAACTGTGACTAGTGTACCCAACGCGATGCAGTTGTATCTTTGTTCGACCGACGACTACCCGTATTTCTGTCAGCATTATGTTGAATTTGTTTCTGTGAGTAAAGTTTCAACTTTGTTTATTCACCTCTTGTCTGAGTCCATACCTACCTGCTACCGTGACCTGCCGTCATCCAGGTTGGGTTCACCACCTGCTGCCGATACTCATCCTACTTGTAGCATGGCAACTACTTGTCGGGACAAGTGCCACCCATTGGCTTGTTGTAAATTATTCCTATCTGGCGACTAGCAATTGTCTCAGTAGCATATAAAAGCTAGAGCAGCTTCCACCCAATGGAGAACTCCATGTACATCTCGGAGTGAACTTGGCGGACTGATCACCCACCAACGACTCCCCATCGCCGACCGTCCCGACGTACCCTATGCCCTGCATGCTCGAAGATATTAGAGCTCTTACCTGGTGCAACTGTAATGGAAGTGTCTATACTGTGTACATTGACAGGATAAGTAAAGCCATCTCAATTTAACAAATATGTGTCTGTGCCTAATTCTGCTCCATCGGTCAAAAGTACCCACCTGCCATCTGGGCTCTTGGCCACAGCCCTGCCAACCGTACTCGGCAACCAACCACTATATATATATATATATATATATATATATATATATGTATGTATGTATGTATGTATGTATGTTAGTTAAAGTAATGGTTATAGCAGCAAGGGTTAATTGATTTTAAAAAAAGAGAGACACATGTTTCCCAGCCTTCTGAAGCAGACAGGGTGTCTAACCCAGGCACATATATATCTATATATGGAAATATATATCTATATATGGAAAATATCTATATTGTTTTGGAAATTGGCTTATAGGTAACATAGGCTTGCCCCTGGTGAATCCATGCTGATTGTTTATAATCACCACCTTCCCCTCAAAGTTCTTAGAAATTGATTCCTTGAGGTTCTGCTCCATGATTTTTTGGGGGAATGATGTGAGGCTGACAGATATAGTTCCCCAGATCAGTGGCAACACATAGGGAGATGAATGGATGCACGTGGACCCCCTGAGAGTGCTGATGCACCCCCTGACTGGTCGTGTTCACCACTTAGGTGATGGGAAGGGGGAGCAGGTAGAAGTTCCAGTGTACTCCCTGCAAGTGCCAGCCGATCACTTCAGCCACTCCCAGAAGCGGCTGCACCTACTCCTGGAAGCAGTTGCAATGATTGGCCACAGCAATCGGCCGTTGCAGGATTGGCTGCAGGGCACCCCTCCCCTCAGTGAGATTGGTCACAGGGGTGGGGGGGTGACAGCTGAAAATTGTGTCTAAGGTGCTTGCTGAATGCTGTGTGAGGATTAGACCAGGTGTTTCTTGTTTGATTATGTATGGAGCTGCATATTGCTGCTAAGGGTTTAATTAAAGTAAAAGATTAGTGAGGCCTTGTATTTAGTGGTGCAGTTAAAATTAACCTTATCAGAAAAATGCAAAGGCTTGTACTGCTATTGGTCAGTCAACAGCATAGCTTAGGTTATAAATTGGTCCAATCTGTGACTGTGCAAGGACTTCCAGTTCTTCCTGCTTGTTTCCCAGACTCTGTGCAATCTCATACTGACACATGGGGTACTAGCCTGTTGCCCTGTTTTCTCAGGAAAAATGAGGAAGACTCCCATGTTGCTCCTTCCTCCTTGTGCTTCCTCCATGTCACCTACTTCCCCATTTGCCATATCTTCACCTATCCCATCCACAACAGTTTTTATTTTTTCTTCCTATTGTTTCCTTGGTCTACCTTGTGATCTGACACCCTCTACTTCAGCTTCCAAAATCTCCCTCACATATCTTCTCTTATCAGTTCTTGTGATATGCCTTGCCCATTGTATTCTCTGTATTCTTATAATGCTCAGGACATCAAGTCTTTTGTAAGGGTCTACAAACTCTTGCTTATGTCTTCTTCTCCCTACTTTATTTTATTGTACTGTACCAAATATTTTCCTTACCACTTTTCTTAGCACTTGCTGCCTTTTTCCATTTACCTTTTTTTTAGCATCCAGGATTTCACATCCATATAAAAAGACAGGTTGTACCATTGTACTACAAAGTGGGATTTTAATGCTTTTTTGAGATTTTCTTTGGTGCCATGAATTTATTTAGTGACAACAGGCACATATTCCACTGTAAATTCTCATCTCAATTACTTCATTTATTTGATTGTCCTCAGTAATTATTGGTCCCAAATAGTTACTGTTTTCTGCCTTTTCCACACTGTCATTCCCTATTCTTATCTTCCTGTGACCCTGTCTTTTTTTTCTGGATGTGATCATGTATTTAGTCTTGCTGACATTGATTGCAAGCCCTGCTTCTTTGGTGTTTGACCTCTCTGTTCTTTGTAGTGTTTCCATTTCCACTCCTACTAGGGAAATATCATCTGCATATGCAAACACCTTGTGCAGTCTATTCAACTGCAGACATTTTCCCTCTTCTTCAATGGCTCTTATGACCTTCTCAAGCATCAAGTTGAAAAGCATCACTTCCGGTTGACAGAAAGTTTCTAGCAGATGCAGAAGGCTACATGCTTGTTTGGGGTGTCTGATACCCCCCAGACTTCTATAAGCTCACCCATTATTCTCAGAAACATCATGGCTGCCTCTTCTCTTGTGAAGAGGGAACAAAAAAGTTGGTTTTTAAGTTCAAGATAACAAATAGAAGTAGAGCCAGTCTCGATCATCAGACATATGGCTTTATCTCAATGGAAATGACAAAATGCGTTTTGACCTCAAATGAAAGCAGTATCAGGCCCCAATAGAATTACGCTGCTAAAGTGTACAAGTTATAAAGTCAGATTACTAGAATGTCAGACTGTTAGAGTGTAAGACTGTCGTCTGGAGACTGGATGTCTGTTTAGATAAGGTTTAGGCACTTTGTGGGATACAGAAGCTATTAAAAGGATTAGATCTATGAAAGTTGCATCATTCTGCCCTCAGAAGTCTTAGCACTAATGTCATTGAAAAACAATTTGAATGTGCTTAGTTACAAAATTCTAACTGGATTAAGTTTTAAGGTTTAAGTGTTAAATCATTCTTATGTAGACTTACAAAGCTAAAATAAATCTACTAAATGGCTCATCCATCTTTGATTTAATAGTTATTATTTACTCAAAGATCACATACAAGAAGACGCATACTCAAAAATCACATAAAATACACATACAAGAAGACACAAGATAATGTTTTGGCCTTAGTGAAAACAGTAAGAGTTTTGGTGTTGACATTTAATGTGGGAAAGAGTTCACTCAAAGCCTTTGAAAAGTTTACAGTCAAATTAGACAAACGTCCTATTGTTATTGTAGAACATGTGAATGGCTCACTCTATTAACCAACCACCCTTTGTTCAGGACAAATGGAAAGAGCAGATAAGTGCCTCATGATGTAATAATAACTGAAAACAATAAGAGTCTATCATCCATATTATCCAAAGAATTCAGCAACAATGCACCTGAGCAAGAATTAAAGTGAGAGAGAATAAGAAGAGTTTCCCTGTGACTGACTGGTGATGCAGATATTTGATTAATGTTTATATTCTTTATTTTGTTAACAATAAAGCAGAAAGACAGCAAAAGCAAGAGAAACAGTCATAAGGATGTGCCCATCTAGAGACAGCAAAGGGACAAAGATTCTTTGATCCAGAGGACTGGATGAAAGTTCAGGTTTGGAAATTATGTTCTGGGAAATTATTTTCTGTTGTATATTTTAAGTGGGTGTAAAGGAACAAAATTGTATGTATATTATTTCCAAATAAATGGATGTGCCCCAGAGAAATACAGGACTCGCAGAACCAAGTTTTCCTAAAAGAAAGAATTCAGCAGGGCCTGGTTTCTGTTAAATATTAGATATTAATTAAATATATTAAATGTGTATCTAATACAAATATACATATATATGTATACATATATAGTACACACACACACACACACACACACTTTTAAACCTTCATTATAAAAATGTTAAAAACAAAAGGTGCAAGTGGAAAAATGAGTAGCCTTCCCAGGAGCTGAAGATGAAACACTTGCCAGGAAAAGAAGACTCATATCACCAGAGACTGAGACCTTTTCTACTGCAGTGCCCTTCATGAAGTTATACTTTTAGGACTAGCTGTCCATCTTCTACTGTTTAGAGTGTCCCCTCAATGGCCCAATGAATCACAAAATGGTCCATGTTTTGTTGCAGACTGAAGTGTTCATACTCAAATGAAATAGAAGCCCAAACCAAAAAATGGAAGAATTCTACGGCATCATTGGAGCTAACTCCTGCAAGCTAGTTTCTGTAGCTTTTTAGGGTTCCCAACTTTGCTGGCCCAACAGGAAAATAGTTAGGAAGATTCCTTGGTATAGAATAGAGAAAATATACAGTCTCAGAGAAATCCAAGTCTAGCATACCAAAGAGGGCACTGAGGGCAGTAAAGAGTGGCCGCAGGCTGGGGCAGGCCAGAAAAACATGGAAGAAAGTCTCCACTAGGTCCTCCCCACAAAAAGGACAGGATACCAGATCTAAGTGGTGGACAAAGGTAGCCAAGCTCTCTGTTCCAATAGGATGCATCTATACAAGCAAGTCATGCACCATAATAAATTCCAGCACAGTTTGCGCCAGAGTCAGCTGCTCCTGGAGGCAGTATCTACACACTTCCACGGCTACAATGCTTTGAGCCCAGGCAGAGCAGCCTTGGGCTGGCAGAGGTCCAGGGTGTCAGCCCCATGCTCTAGGTGATGGTGTCGGGTAACAGAGGGGCTGCAATACATAGGGTTGCAATACAATGAGGAAGAAAAGAAGTGTTGCAGTCAAAACGTATAATGTTTTAATATAACCTGTCCTTCATCGTAACACTTAGATACCCAAACAGTAATTTTCTAGGTTATTAGGTTAGGTTATGGTGCTGGGGTTCTAGAGGGCAGGGGAACTCAGTGCCCAAGACGAGTGGTCGTTTCTTAAGGAGACGATACTCAGGGCCTATGGGGCAATGATCCCAACAAGAAGCAAAGGGGGCAAGAGTGCCCAAAAGCCTCCCTGTCTCACCAAGGATGTCCAGAATGCCTGGTTGCCAAAAAGGTGGCGTACAGCTGGTGGAAGGCGGGGGCGCTATCTTTAAAAAGGAGTATATCTCCACTACTTGGGACTGTAGCGGGGCTGTTAGGAAAGCCAAGGTGGACATAGAGCTAGGACTAGCATCCAAGATCAAAGACAATATAAAGTCCTTTTTCAAATATACAGGGAGGATGAAGAAGGCACTGGGAAATGTGGGGGCCCTGCAAGATATGCTGTGCAATCTGGTGCTTGCACCAGAGGAGAAGGCAGACCTCTTTAACAGATTCTTCACCTCCATTTTCTTGTGCAGGGACCAGGACTCCCCCACTGTGATTCAAGATGGACTCGAGGGGACCCCCTCAAGACCTAAGGTTGAGGATGACTGAGTTAGAGTGCTTCTGGAAGGGCTGTATGTGTTCAAATCAGCAGGTCCAGATGCTCTCCACCCCAAGGTGTTGAGGGAGCTAGCAGGGGTTATTGCAGGGCCCTTGGCACAGCTTTACAAGCAGTCATGGTGCTCAGGCCAGGTGCCAGATGATTGGAAGATAGCCAATGTGGTCCCCATCTTTAAAAAAGGGAGTAGGGAGGACTCAGGCAACTATAGACCCATCAGTCTTACCTTAATCCTGGGGAAACTTTTTGTGAAGATCATCATGGAGCACATCTGTGATGGGCTGGCATCGGGGATGATGGTCAAGGGCAACCAGCATGGTTTCATTAGGGGTAGGTCATGTCAGACCAACCTTTTATAATCAGATCACAAAAGCATTGGATGCAAGTGTCGCTGTGGATGTAGTCTTTCTGGACTTCAGCAAGGCCTTTGACACTGTCTCCCACCTCATCCTCATTAAAAAACTAGGTGACTGTGGCATTGATGCCTACGCGGTCAGATGGATTGCTAATTGGCTGAAGGGTTGTACTTAGAGGGTGGTGGTGGATGGGTCATATTCGACCTGGGGGAAGTGGGCAACGGAATCCCCCAGGGCTCGGTCCTTGGGCCCGCACTTTTCAATTTCTTTATCAGCAATTTGGACGATGGGGTGAAAAGCAACCTGTTCAGATTTGCTGATGATACCAAAATTTGGGTTGAGGTGGGCATGCTAAGTAGGGAGGGAAAAACTGAAGAATGATCTGGTTAGGTTGCAGGGGTGAGCTAACAAAAACAGGATGCTTTTCAATACTGACAAGTGCAGGGTGCTGCACTTGGGCAATAGTAACCGGCAGCACACTTATAAGATGGGAAACTCACTTCTTGAGAGCACAGAGGCAGAAAGGGATCTTGGAGTCATCACTGACTCCAAGATGAACATGGGCCGACAATGTGAGGTCACGGTCAGCAGGGCTAACTAAACCTTATCATGCATCCATAGGTGCATCTCAAGTAGGGCCAAGGAGGTGATCCTCCCACTCTATGCGACACTAGTCAGGCCGCAGGTGGATTACTGTGTCCAGTTCTGGGCATCCCACTTCAAGAGGGATGTGGACAACATTGAGGGGGTCCAGAGGAGTGTCACATGCATGATCTGGGGACAGCTAGGCAGACCCTACAATGAGAGGCTACGGGACCTGAACCTGTTTAGCCTTCACAAAAGAAGGCTGAGGGGGGACCTGATGACCGTCTATAAACTTACTAGGGGGGACCAGAAGGGTTTGGGGGAGACCTTGCTTCCCCTAATGCCCCCTGGGATAACAAGAATCAATTCTTTGGTTTTGCTGGAGATGCATCGATTGATGCATGTCAGGGTATTGTTAGCCCTGCTGGCAACAGTGTTACGCTGCTGGCTTATGTTCATATTGTCTGTTATTAGCCCCAGGTCCCTTTCATTTGTAGTGCTGGTCAGGTTGGCATTGCCAAGCCTGTAGGTGTGCAAGGGACTGTTTGCTACCAGGTGAAGCACTTTACATTTCTTGACATTGAACTTCATCTGGTTCTGGTCTGCCCAACATGCAAGACTGTCTAGGTCTATCTGTATCTGCATCCTATCTTCAAGTGTGACCACACTTCTCCATAACCTGGTGTCGTCCACAAACCTGGCCAGTGAGGTCTTCACCCCCACATCCAAATCACTGATGAAGATGTTGAGTAGGACTGGACCAAGCACTGTCCCATGCAGGTCACTGCTGGCCACTTCCCACCAAGATGACACAGATTTGTTCATCAGAACTCTCTGAGTCTTACCCCACACCTAGCTTTATGGCACTTGCTTCATGTAAACTGATTAACACTACATTATTAATATTTTCATGGCCTGAATCATGCCATTTTGTTCAGTACCATGTTGTTTTGCCTACCATCCTTGTCAGAGGTATGGAAGTATTATATCATATTTCAGTGACTTTTTTTTGTGTTCCCTAATAGCTTGTGACCAAGTTGAACATTCATCTTGTGCTCTGAGGTGATGGAATGATTCATCAAAAACATCTATTCTCTCTGAGCATATCCAGTGTCTATGTCTACCATAACTCTAATAGCATACATATGTAGCTAGTTTTTTTTTATCAGAGCTGCACAGGCACCTGAGGTTTTATTCACCAAGGTGCCCAGGTTTAGACGAGATATTAGGAAGAACTTCTTCACAGAGTGGCCAAGGTCTGGAGTGGGCTCCCAAGGGAGGTGGTGCTTTCCGCTACCCTGGGAGTCTTCAAGAGGAGGTTAGATAGGCATCTAGCTGGGGTCATCTAAACCCAGCACTCTTTCCTGCCTATGCAGGGGTTCAGACTCGATAATCTATTGAGGTCTCTTCCGACCCTAACATCTATGAATCTATGAATCTATAAACACTTACAGTATAGGTGAATTTGGAGCACAGGAATTAAAAAACTAACAGTCAGATGCAATGGAGGCTGCAGGCCATATCTACATAGTAAACTTACTATGCCTATCAGTATGCCCTCCAGCATGCTGTACCTCTTTGGGTGGGCTGACTGGTACTCCTGATTGACAGAGACAGTTAACCCATACCAAACTAATTGGCTTTCTTGCAGTGCTATTCAGCTAAAATACTTCTGGTTTAGGCTTCACATGGTGAAGCAACATTGTTTTGAGAATGGCAATGATAAGAGTAAGGAATTTACTAAGCAAGTGTAACCTTAGGCACCTCAGGTGCCTGTACGTGTATTGCAAGGATGCTCTGACATGCTGTAATTACAGATTTGATTAATCAAGTCTGCTGGAGTAATTACCATGCTCCAGCTGGCCTCCACATCTCATGTATCGGAATCCCCATGCTTCAAAGTGGGGGCAAGGCACTTTGACTAAGCTCATCAAATAAGCTTTAGTTCAAGTGTCCCCACTGCCATTTTGAAGCATGAGGCACTGGTACATGAATTACTAAAGTACTTTAATTAGAACAGCTCTTGAAGCCACTTTAATTAATGTAAAATTAATTACATTTTAATTTAATTTTAAATTCAATTTATTTTTAAATTTTAATTTAATTTGAATTTAACTGGTAGGTCCATGAGAGGAGTCATCCACCAAGGGGTAGGTGGGTTGTGGGGGCTAAAAATAGGCCGCTTAGGCCTGCTCAGGGTGGAGGTGTAGGAAAAGAATATTCTTGGGGCTGGATGGAGCAGTTAGGGTTTCTCAGGCCCAGGGCCTATACTCTGAATATGTACACATATTCAGGTAGATCAGGCATAGGTTAGCCTGTTCTACTTAGTGTACCTTCTTCGGTGAACTAAGTTAGATTGGGTCAGCTATTTTTTTGCATCTATGCTCTCCAAAGATATGTACAGTTCAGCACTTAGTTACTTAGGTCAATCTAAGTGTAATGCTTGTACATGTCCTAATAAGTCTAAAACGAAAATGCTGAAAACTGCACTTAGTAGCTACCCAGTCCTGGAACCATCTGAACACCATTAGGTGCCTTCTTTTTTGCTCCATAGTTCCCCAGGAACCTAGAGTTATGCCTCTGTGCCTGGCTTGATCCCTGTAGT
>JAGPOW010000261.1:24113656-24127360 GCA_030014935.1 Caiman crocodilus
GTTACACAGCAGTTCAGCACCTAGGCCATGTCTAGGCTCAGGACAGAAATGAAATTTTCTCCTACCTGCATCATCTGAGGGGATTGATCAAGTATGGTATTCTCTGAGTATGCCTAATAGGCAATGAAATATAGTGGCAGTCATCACTTTCGTGTAAACTAAGAGCAGAGGAAGAGAAGGGGCAAAACGTAGGATTCCCTACTCCTGGAGAGTGCCCTAAATACAAGACTACAGAATTAGTCTTTCTTTCTTTCTCCCCTCCTTTCCCCAACCTCCAGCCCAAAGAATCATAAATTCATCATTGTGCATTAAAAAGACACCTCAAAAGAACTGGGGAGTACCCTGCACCCCCCTCCCCACATTTTTCCTATATTCTTCTGGTTTAGATAGTTTTCATTCATCTAACCCCCTTTGTGTTGGGATTTATGTATTTGAATACTCTCAAGCTGAAAAGGAGTTGAATCCATGTTTCTCACATTGCCAGGAGATATTTTAACTGATGCATTATTATATAAAGGAGGAAGACAACATTGTATCCTGTTTGGTTCTGTGAAAGCAAAGGCGTAAGCAAGGCGTAAGATCAAGAAAGGATTCAGGCCTAAGGATCCCTTCTAGGATGTAGCAGTTGATTTTGTGTTGTTAACTTCTTCTAGATGACTTTTCATTCAGTGTGCTAACTCTTTTGGGTCAGGTTCTGGAGCACCTTACTCCCATCATGCATTGCATAAGGATGCTGGAGGCCTAGGATAAGATTCTGAATTTTACCTGACCAGCCAGGCTACTAACATGTACATATTTAGATACTTAACTTCTAGGTATCTAAATTGTTTATTGGATCTGTTTACCTGTCTTGGTCTAAACTCCTTAAAGAGATCACATAGTATATTTAGTCTCACATAGCTTATTTCAAGCAGTCTAGATATCAATGCCTTGAAAATACTGCTGCTAAATTATTATCTGGAGGGCTCCTGTTATTCCAGTCTTGCTAGTCATGCCAGCTTTTGTAGTGGTATTATTACATGACTATGAGAAGAATCAAGTTTCATGGTCAAAAGGAGATTTTAATTTGTGTCAAACGTGAAAAAGCTATATAGCATTGATTTACTGAAAAAGCATATTTAACTTAGAGATAGTAACTACTTCATAGGCCTATAAATAGATAGTACAAAAGTACAGTGGTTCATGTTTTACTGACATCTAGTAACAAGTCTTCAAATATTTAATCAGACTTCAAAGTGTATTTTAAAGTGTCTCAACTTCACATATCAAGTTGAGTAAAATTTGATGTGATAAAAAACAGAATTCCTTTGTGTAGAGCAAAAGGCTTGAGAAGTCTAATTATATTAATGTATTCCATAGTTGTAATCCCATATGCACCTGGTGATATTCAGTCTATAGGATAGAATTCATAAGACAAGAATAGAAAATGCAGAAAGAAATATAGTGTACTGTCAGGAGAAAGAGAAAATGAGGAGTAGGAGTAAAATAAGAGAGAAAAGTGGAGAAAGAGGAGAGGATATGTAGGATGCAATAGTATGACTGGGGCTATTTTTGGGATAAGCAGCAGCTTACAGTGATTGGTGTTGGCTTTTGATTTATTGCCATACGTGATAGAAGAGCATGTAGGGTTAACTTAGGTTATGCAGCATTTGAAACCACAATATATCATACTGTACTCTTGTAAGCATATTTTTCAAACATTAGCAGGCCACAAATCTAAAACACATTGCTTGTAAACCTGAAACTGCTTTACAGTTTGCAATAGAAAGGATAGTGCATTGTTTCAGCTGACATTTGGACTAGCTATCAACCAGAACATTCCTTATATCAACTGAAGCATACTTGATCACCTTTTACTGTCTTCAGTCAGAATGATAAAGTGTTATAGGTAACAGCACTTAGAATATACTACTATATTTCTTGACCAGTTTGACTTCAGACCATATCCTGGAAGAGACAGCCAAAAGCTACTGGTTTATATCATGGAACTTTGTTTAGAATCTTGTAGCTTTATTTAACATTTTGGCTGTGATGTGCATATAGAGACATAATAGAGGCATACCGGATGCTTTAACCTGAATATTGTATCACATATTCTGTTACAATCCATTTAAAATCCAAGGCTTTGAAAACACACCAAGACAAATATATATATATAAGAAACACAACGTGTAACACCAGTACCAGATCTTTCTAAAAGTCCTGAAATCCACCCATTTACATGTCTCTAAAATTATTTGGGCACCTTTCATATCCCATAGGATGCCAGTTTTCTATGTGATATGTGGCTTTTTAAAATACAAATGTTTGGATGTCACAATCTTAAAACTTCCCTTAGAAATCACAACATAAGATTACATTTTATTAAGCATTTAGTATACCAATATGTTGACTTTTGTTAACCTTAAGACTGTAAAACCGAGAGGAAAAAAACACCTGTCTGGAAGATATATCAAATTTGTAAAAAACATATGGCGTTGGATTCTTCAGGAAATGCTGCATTCAAATTGGGCACCTGCAAATTACATAAGAATTAAAACCAGAAATGTGTTTGTCTTAAAACCATGGTTTAAAAATGCCTTTTCTGATGAAAGGAGAAAAAGAAGTTTCATTTTAAACAGTTTGACTACTTGTATTTGCAGTCATCTCTGCTTTCCAAAGGTGTAGCAAGAACTCCCTTCCTCAAACTTGAAATCAATGACCTTTTTCTGTACAGCTCTTACTGTAAGATACATTTCGTCCATGAAGAGCGATAGCCAGGCATTGCAGTGCTCAGTGCAGTCATCTGCAGAGCACTCTGCTACACACTACTATGCAACATTAGTTCTATTCGATTGGACACCCATCATGTGAGGGCACCCAGTGCTGGGGCACCCACTTTGCTGCAGAACTGCCAGCATGATGCCTACTGAGCACTGTGTTCTTCCTGAAGACAGGATGTGAGAACACATTTGTATAGTGCCTCTTGTATATCCTGAGTATGGACAGGTGCTACATATTTTGTGGGAGAAATTCCCTTCCCACCAGAAACTGAGAGCATACAGGTATCTATATGGTTTCTCCCACAGGTAACATGTCAGATCAGGGACAAAGGTCTTCCTTTTTCACTAGGGAAGGTCTGGCTTAAGATAGTTTCTTATGCAGGACACCTCTATGCTCTGAGGAACTAGGAGGAGTGGAGTGAAAGGGAAATGCTTTCCCATCTTCCTCAGACTGAGTGACTCTGATCAGGAGGACAGTGGCTGCTCCACCCCTCTCAGGGACAGGGAAGAGAGGACAGGTAACCACTGAGTTTTTAAGACAATAAAAATACACATATGGATGGTTAAGTGATTGAAGATTTTGCGCAAGAACTAAATAATTTCCAGAGCCAGAGAACAGAGCAACAAGGAAAGGTTTCCCAGATTGGTATGAACCTCTTGCTAGGATTTTTTGCATGGTTTTTCATGGTATGAACCTCTCACTTGAATTTCTAGCTTTGCAAATTTTCCTGAAATTTGTAGCATTAGAAATAACCTCCTGTTCATGGCGCCCCCTCTCTCTGCCTCTCTCCGTGACTCATGGAGATACAATACATCTGTTGTATCGTATCATTAGACTGTGAGCTCTTTAACCAAACTTTGTCTCATTATCATATACTTGTACAGTTCACAGCAGAATGGATTCTTGCTTCATTACTGGGGTTTCTAGTTACTAGAATAAAAAAGAAAAAAATATTACCGATCCCTAAAACAATACATCCTAAATTCTTTTTTATTTATAAATGGGATACTATATTCTCAATGCAAATATATATTTCATCATAAGTTATTTGTACAGTCTAGCACATTTATGTTCAGGCGGTGAAGGGTACTTGAAACTAAATATAAGGGAAAACAATAAAGAAGCCATTAATCAAGAAAAATACTTCTGTTTGATTAATAGTTTTTATCTACAGATACACCACTTGCAGATTCTCTAGTTGTGACCTCTGGGGTGTCCTAAATTATTGCTGGCAGTGGTGCATGTCAAGAAGAATAAATGTAATATCTGTGTGCCTGATGATCCATTGCCAGCATCTATACACCAATAACTTTCCATAGGGTTGAAGGACTTTTATTATTTTCAGTGAAATCAATGAACACATTAAAACTTTTTTTTTTTATTTTTCCTTTACTTATTTGCAAATTCTGTGAAGGCCTGAAAAGGAGGGGTTTGATGGTTCATTTACTTTATTCAGGTAGCTGACCAACAACTCTGCGGCCTGCTGTTTCCTGATGTTAGGGTGATGATTTGAAGTTGGGTGATACAATTTGGATGCTGCAAAAAGTTTTTTAGTGTCATGTTATGTACAGTCAAAAAAGCCTGCTCACAAGGGTTTAGAGGTTCCCCAATAAACTTGGAATCAGTGTAGTTCTCTGATGGGCAGATGGACAGAGTTCAGAGGTTCTAGCTAAGAGCATTATAAGGGAAGTACATGTATCAACTTTCAGTGAATTCCCACAGAAATTACTTTTGCTGTACTTGGATAGTACTTGGCTGTACTATCAACCCAATTGACAGTACAGCCAAATTACCTGGGATATATGCTGATGTCTATGGGTTGGCCGTAAGACACGAGTCTATAGGGAGCATTTTCAAAGCTTACAAACTGATTCAGTTGCCCATTCTATTCCCTAATGGCTTTGACAGCCCCATCTTCTGTCAGTAGAGCTTGTAAAATTCCTTTACTTAGGAAGAAACTCAAGTTGAAATTCTCTTTTTCAAGTAATCTTTCTCATTTTCATTATAATACTTATACCTATGCCTTGATGATTGCATGGAACCACTGAGTTTTTGAAGGTAGTGAAACAATATACAAATGGATGATAAGGTTATGGTAGATTTTACGCAAAAATTAAAGAATTCCCAGGTCCAACTATATAGCCTTCTTGTTGGATTTACTAAGAAAAACATGTGGTTTTAAAATAAAGAATAGATGTATCCTATTCTTCTGCCTTTTTGTTCTATATTGTATAGCACCATCCAGCACTATGTTTGGAGTATTTTCTCTACCTCAATTGCAAGTTCATTGGGGAACCAGATCTTGGTTTTGTATTTATATAGAACTTAGCACAACAGGGCTCTAGACTATGACTATGATGCCTGGGCACTGCTGTACACATATAAATAGAACTATATTTATAAATTGTGATAAGGATTAATTCCAAATCTGGGAGCAGTCTGTTCTAAAGGTTAATTAAAGTCCAAATTTAAGTTAGCTAGACTGTATTGATTTTACTGCCCTGAGTGCTAATGCTTTTTTAGCTCACAGAACTAAATTCTCCATTATATGAGAGACTGATTAAGTTTACTGATATGTTAAAATAGGCCCATCTCCAGGCCCATCACCCGTTCAAGGACACTGTGTATATGTAAAGGGGCAGTGCTGGATGGAGAAAGAAGTACACAGCCTTATTTCAGCCCCTTCAATCCTTCAGAAAATATTCAGGGAAGTTTAATACAGTCTGAGATAAGGCTTAGCGATAGGAAGTGGAAGGGAGTTTAGCCCCCACAATTGCAGATAGCCCAGACATGGGCGGCTGCAGCAGGGGAAGGAAGGGAGCGCACAGAGACAAGCTGCTGGAGCCTGCAGGTGGCCAGGAACTCAGTCCAGCCTGGCTGTGTGTGGAGCAGCATTCAGCTAAGTAGGTAAATGTGAGGATGGGAAGGGGCACGGGGAGAGAAGGGGCATGGGGGGAGCAAATTAAGGCCACTACGGGGGGTTGAATGGGGCCCCAGGGTGAATCATGGGGATGCTTGCTGTCTGGGAGGCTTGCTCTGGGGCACAGGGGGCTCCCACTTCTGTGTGCACCTCTGGGGCAAGCACAGAGGGTATGTGCACCCCCTGATCTGTGCTGTATGCAGAGCAGGGGAGGCTAATGCTGCGGGCTGCACTCCGCACCCCACTACTGGTGACCTGGCAGCCGCACAACACCATGTGCCTCCCACTGCTGAGCAGGTGGTGCAGCTGGCATGTAGGAGGCATGTGGCATTACACAGCTGCCAGGGCATTGGCAGCAAGGTGTGGAGTGCAGCCCTCAGTGGCAGCCGCCTCCTCCTCGCACTCACATTGGGAGGGGGCGCATACCCCCTGTGCCTCCCGTGAGGGGTTGTGCAGTGGTGGGAGTCCCTGCCCCCCCAACCCTGGATGAGCTGCCAGGCTCCAAGCCTCCCACAATCCATCCTGAACCTGGGGCCCCATTCACCCCAACCCCTGCTCCTGTCTCTGTCCCACTCTCTCCCTCACCATAGGGGCCTTGATCTACCTTCCCCCCGCCCCATGCCCTGTCCCCACAACAAACAGACCTACTTGCTGGGTGGGAACACGTGTGTTCCCACAAATAATATTTTCTTCCTCCACCTATGGGTTTTGCTGTTTTCAGTTGGCTGAACTATACAACACTACAAATAGTAGCTAGCCAGAGGCTGGGGATTTTCCAGAAGTACAACTCAAGTGAAGCTCACTTCAGAGAGTTTTATTCTTCCAGCTTCTTGTCTGATCATCCTGGAGTTGGCCAACAGGATCTTGCATCAATACACCAACATTTCCCCTTTTCAGGCAGCTTACCTGCAATTTTAAACCCTTTCTAGCTTTTGATTTTCTTTTAATCCTACTTTCATTTCAGCTCTTATCCTCTGTCCTCTTATTCTCCACATTTATTAATTAAATAATTAATTATTTATTGTCAGATAAATTTTTTCCTTGAACTCCCTATCATCACTATCTTCCTTTCACCTTTAATATTTTACCTATTCCTCCCACCTTGACTTCCCCTTGCCAGCTTACTTCTTCAGGTACTGTAATTCAGTTTTGACACTCCACTGGAATTGGCCTCAAGTCACCAGTGACCTTTTTCTGATCAAATCAAAGAGACTTTTACACCATCCTTAGCCTCTTGATCTCTCCTTTTTATTTTCTCCTCCTGGAAAATGTCTACTCCCTGAACTATGTGCCCTCCTAGTTCTCATCCTTCCTTTCTGACACTTCATATAGCAACTTCCAACAGGTATCTTCTATTTATCCCGCTGTCTTTCAATTTCTGTGAGTTCAATGTCCATCTTTTCTTATTCTTCCCTTGCTCCTTAATTTCAGTTGATTGAATATACTCAGCACTGAGTTCCAGTACTATTTTCATGATAATACTTAGGCCTTTCTTTCCAGTCTTTACCTTCCCTCCTGTTGTTATTTGCTTCTCCAACTAAATGTCTCATTAAACTAAATATAGCTAAAACTGAAATCCCTCTTCCTGGTCTGATGTGAGAAAGAGAAAGACAAGGAGATGAAGGGAAATAAGACTAACACTTGCTTTTGTGTGAAAGTAAATAGAGGCAAGTAAAATATATATGCTACTTCAAAAGCCCAGAAAGTGTACTGATCAGTTTTCCTACATTCATGACAAGACAAAGACTTTTAGATGATTTGGAAGTAAAGAGAATAGTGACTGTGGATCAGTGCTTGGAGGTTTATCCACCTACACTGGATATAAAGACTATGGGAAATGTATGTATTACTTATTAAATTTGTTTCTATATATGCACCAGAATAGTAGTTATTGTCTTCCCAGTTCAAAGGTAATAAAAATGAAAATCAGTCTGGTTAGCTTTGGTTTCTAGAAACCAAATAAAATGGCTAAAAGCAGCTTCAGGTGCAGAGCTCAGGCAGACAATACAGGGTCAATTTCTTTGGTGTGGAAGCAGGAGTCCAGTTTCTCTCTCACAATGGGGTTCATAGACTGCAATTCTCTTGGCACTTCAGTTTATAAGAGCACAGCAATGTTTCTTATTATAATTCAATTCTCTAGCCACCACTGGTGTTCAGGGTAGGTACAACAGACAGGAATATAGAAAACAAAAATAATAGGTTATGTCTTTTTTCCATCTCCTCCACGTCCAAAAAAATGATACCAGAAATATATAAATTTAGTTATGAATAGTTATATAACAGCTCGTTCTAGTTTATATACATACTTTAATCTGTTAAAGTTCTTTCATTTAAATTGGTTAGGCTGAGCACAGAGCCCCAGATTGACATCTAGTCTGTATCTAGTTCAGACATTTTGTTATCCACAGCATCTGATTATAGCTTTGAAAAAATATCTTTTTGCAAATTTCTGTCATATGACAATACACTGTAATTTAGCATACCCTATCATAATATGGTTCTTTCAGGATATAAGGATATATAAGAAACTGCCTTGATTATCACATCTGATACAGGTAAGAATCAGCACAGAACTAGCTTGTATTTTGCCACTAATTTGACAGGTAGGTAATGGATAATCTCTCAGCAGCTCCTGTGTAACAGTAATTGGGAAGACATACTGGTAACTTAAACACATCTTTAGATTAGCAATAGTAACAGTAGTAGAAAGCTGAGGGACAAGCAGTTTCATGTCAAATCTTTAGAAGAACCAATATAAGAAAGATTTCTCTTTATTTGAGAGATTTTCATCCTCTCTGTCCTGACTGGATCAGGAGACACTTGAGCAGTCAGTGCTAACCAACAAGGCACAAAAACATATATGAGTTTGGTTACCCTAGTTCAAAAGTAAATCAGAAACCATCCAACCAATTGACCAAGCAAGCAGACGAAACCCTATACCACATTAGTTAATGTGCGCACAGTCCAACTGGGGCAACTACAGAATGAAGATAACAAATATTGATATTTTGGTAATATTTTCTGCAAGGACCTAAATATGATGCATGGAAGAGATACTTGTGCCTAGACACTCTGCTATTCAAATAGCAGACTTTTATACACAGACAAAATCTTCAATAAAATAATGTGTTTACTTGCATTTATTTGACTTTATCAGCTCATACTCCCATAATCTGCATTGTTATGAATTAAGCATGTATAAAGAAGAAAGGAACTGAGGCTCTTATCCCTCATAACACATTCAATCATCCCAGAGATCAGAAAAGAAAATTACCAAGATTTGCACACATGAGGAAGCATTGAGATAGCTGCTGGGTTTGTTGTTTTTTTTTAGAACATCATCCTTATTTCCATCATCTTTAACTAAGAAAGAGCTATTTGGTAAATGGGTCCCATTTGTTTTGGTCTGCTCTGGGCCGTACATTAGAGAGGATTTGCTGTTTCTAAAGCTGGTCACTAAATTTTTGGAGAACACTAAGAGTACGCAGTCTTTCAAAAAAAAGGCATAAAGTGAGATGGTACATTGGAGATTAATTTCACTTAGCATGTTGAAAAAGCAACAGTTACAGCAGCGGAGCTGAACCAGAGAAAAGCTAGATTTTTTTTTCCTAGGAAGGAATAGACCTGATTTTTCTAGAAAGCAGATGTCTCCTCACATCAGAATTGGTCATCTGAAAAAAACTGAGCCGGACTGGACAAGACCAGACCTGCCTAACCACCTGTAAAATTTTGTTGTGAATAGGTCAGAAAAGACTTGTATACTGCAAATGTGTAAGTAACTAACTGTATACCTTCTTCAAAAAGTTACTTTGCCACACAGAAAACCAACATTTTTCAAAAGATTCCTACTAGTTTAATTTCTACCATTTTAATAACTTTGAAAGCTTTCAGAAATGCATATTTTTGAAGAAATCTTTTGTTTTATTATATTAAGGGCATGTCTATGCGAGAAGTTTACTACCCAGCTGCCTAATTAAACATCTTACCACCTATGCATGTATCCGTATTAGGCTACAGTAGATGAATTAACTCTGCTGTAGGTTAGTACTTGTAAACACAAGTACTGTCCTATGACAGCATTATTTAGTGATCTGCAGTGCTTGTATAGACATTGATGGGGCTGGCTAGGACATGAGGGTGCTTCAGTGCAGAGGCTGCCTGATGACTAGCTCCACACTGGAGCACCCTCATGTCCCAGCCAGCCCCTGTGCAGCACACTGAGTCGAGCTGAAGTAGCACTGGCCTGGCAGGCTGACTCCTCCCCACTGCCCCCCGCCAGGCTGCTCTGACCTAGCTCAATGTGCTGTAGTCCCAGGTTCATGTTTAAACAGCAGCCCCAGGAACAGTAAACTCTGGTATGATATGCACCGGAGTTTATTACTGTGCATTAATACACGTGTAGATGTGCCCACAGTATATCAATTTGTTCCCCATGATGCTTCTGAGTAAAAGCAATTTTCTGTGTTAGGGCAATTAGAGATCACTACAAAGTTCTCTCCTGACTTATTCATTTATTGCATTGCTGACTGGTATATTAGATGACTTCTCTAGGTCAGTGATGAATTCTTAATGTTTCAGCATCTAGTTCTAGCTTTCCTGACAATTACAGGATAAAAAGAAACAATTTATGAGAAAAATGTGCATTAACAGAGAAGGATGAAATAGAGTAAAAAGACCACAAAATGAAAAATTGTGGGGGAGGAAGGAACCTATTAACACAGAGAATATTAAAAATACTAATACAATAATAGAAGCAGACGTTACTCTTGATCTTTTATTTATATAGTGTCAAGATGTGCTTGATGCCTCACAGGTAAGTATTGTGAAGGAAATGTTATAAGAGATACCACATGGCTTCCACATACCATACATATTCTCCTTGTAGTGCTGACATATCTAAGTTAATTGGCATTAAGTAATAAATACCAGTTTCTGACTAGCATAAGAATGTATGATTACTGAAGTCTATCGAACAGGGCTGTCCAACTGGCAAATGTAAGTTCGACAGGCTCCCACTGGCTGCTGCTGCCACTATTTCTCCAGCTACAGCAGCAACCAAGGTCTCAAGGTTTCCCCTCCCTCCCCAGCTTCTGCTGTATGCAGACTTACAGGTTACTGGAACAACCTGCTTAAAACAGATCAAAGATAACCTTTGCTTGAATTGGCATAACTTTAAAACATTTAAAGAGTCCTTAGCATGGGTTAACACCCTTTAATGGATAAAAACTTCCATTTTCAGTGCCTTTATGATGATTTAAAGGTAACCTGTAACACTGAGGAAAGTTTATTTAGTCAGGGCCTATCTACACTGGTCTGTCCTCTGCCTTTCTTCCACCATAGTGTCCAACATTCAGAGGCCTAGGAAGTCCTAAACTGAGGTTTGCACCCTTAGCTATCATGTTTAATACCAACCAACCAATATGCCTATCCTACATTAATTTATCTAATCCAGTTTTAAACTGGATTGAATCACATTTCTAACTTGCTGCACAAGGGCAAAAGAAGGGCAAAAGATTTCAGAGAATGGTGGTCAGAACTATACTAACTATGTTTTATTTCAGTTCCAGTGGAAAGATGGAATTGGGCAACCAATGGATTGTAATCCTCTGAATGAGGCTTCAGTTATTTTCTTTGGTTTAAAGTTGTCATTGTATGCATCTCTGAATCATTTAATTTAAGCATCGAAAACAACATTTAAACAACATATTAAACAAACCAGGGCTGTCCAGTGCCAGAGTTCAATGTGTCAGTAAGAGACATGCATAAAGAACAGAAAAATATAGGTAAAAAAGCAATTAAGACTGATACCTGTACAATACATACTGTGGAGTACAGAAAACAATTGTCAAGAAAAATCTACTCTATCCATGTACTAGTTTAACAATTGCACAACCTTAATTCACTGTCATCTTCAGGTTTTTAAATATGTCAGGTGTTATGCATCATGTCATTAATAAGCTTAGGCCAATCAATAATGTAACATCAAAGCAAGTAAAAGCAGACATTTGAAAAAAAAAAGACTAAAAAAAATTAAACTAGTAGGCAACTACCTGTGAGTAGAATAGCAGACATTATTAAAGTTTTTCAGTATCTTTAGATGTTTGTTATGCATTGCCCAGCCTTTGATATCTATTCTGATCACTTTCAAATGTATTTTAGTTTCTTGTTTTTGGCCTATGCTGTTGTAGAATTGATAAACAACTCTCTGATGAGCAATTTGAGAATCTGCCAAATAAAGACTTGACATAGCCAATGTAATTTGTCATGAATTTACTGTATTATAACTTTAATAAGATTAAGAAATCTAGTTCATCTGATTTACATTTCAACATCCATGTTTTGTCATGGTATATGAGAAAGAAAGAATAGTTAGAGGGGTAGACAGAAGAGTTATCAGCTATGACTTGGCATTTGCCATGAGGACTGAAAGGTCCAGGACAAAAATCACAACTGTAGATCTGGATGCATCAACTCTTACAAGTTAACAGTGTGCCCTTTTTGTAAAGAAGGCTGATGGCATTCATTAGTATCAGTGTTCGCCAGCAGATCAAGTGAAGTGATTATTCCCCTCTACTCAGTATGGGGGAGACAACATCTGAAATACTGCGTCTATTTTTGGGCCCCACACTGCAGAAAGGGTGTGGACAAATTGGACAGAGTCCAATGGAAGGGAATAGAAAATGGTTAGGAGACCCAGCACGCGACTTCTGAGAAGAGGCTGAGGGAAGTGGGTGGCAGATGATAGAACAAGGATCAATGGTCTCAGGTTGCAACACGGGAGGTTTACATTAGATATTAGGAAAAACTTTCTTATTAGAAGGGTACTAAAGCCCTGGAACAGCCTACCCATTGAGATTGTGGAATCTCCATCCTTAGAGATCTTTAAGACCCAGGTAGACAAAGCACTGGCTGGGATGATGTAGTTGGGGAGGGTCCTCCTCTAACCAGGGAGTTGGACTAGATGACCTCCTGAGGCCCCTTCCAACCCTAACTTTCTATGATCCTATGTCATAGCGGGGAAGGGATTCACTGAAGTGAATTGACAAGAATGATGTCATTAATTACATGATTTGAATGAAAAGCTTAGTTATCTGTATGTAGGGAAGTCTTGAATTTGATATACTCAAGGATCAATTGGATAAATAAAAGATCATTGTCTTATATTCTTGATTACCATTCTATTTGTAAGAGAAAAGCTAAACTAAAAAGGAGTGACTATCATACTAATAGCATAATGATATTATTGATGGGAAAGGCTGCATTTAAATTGAAATGCACCAACAAAGAAATTTATAATTTTTTGTCAAGACATGGGTCATTGATTAGGAAAGAGTTTCATATAGCTTAATGCTTATAAGTTTGAGGCCCCTGAGACACACATTACATTAGTGTAATAACTTAGTGACTGGTTCTTATTATGCCTTTAATTGATCATTTGGCCACTGCTCCCAGCCTCCTGAGCATACCAGAGCCCCTCAAGACTCCTTTGTGCTCCAGAGGCTGGGAATAACTGTCAGCTGATCAATTCCCAGCCAGGGGCAAGGAGTCAAGCCAATCATAATCACAGGCTTTCCTTGTGCTGGCAATATGGCATGATGGGATAGGATGCTTGATCCCACAATTACACCTTCTGGTGGAATCATGCACCAAATCCTATTGCACCTTTAATTTAACATCTCTTGACATCTTAAGTGCACAGTTAGCTCTAAATATTGCTTTCTGGATTGCAAACAAGTTTTCAAAGTTTTGAGACTACTTTTACCTTAGTGGTCATAGATTCATAGATGTTAGGGTCGGAAGGGACCTCAATAGATCATTGAGTCCAACCCCTTGCATAGGCAGGAAAGAGTGCTGAGTTTATATGACCCCAGCTAGATGCTTATCTAACCTCCTCTTGAAGACCTCCAGGGTAGGGGAGAGTACCTTGGGAGCCCATTCCAGACCTTGGCCACTCTAACTGTGAAGAAGTTCTTCCTAATGTCCAATCTAAATCTGCTCTCTGCTAGCTTGTGACCATTATT
>JAGPOW010000261.1:24127460-24141118 GCA_030014935.1 Caiman crocodilus
CCCATTCCAGACCTTGGCCACTCTAACTGTGAAGAAGTTCTTCCTAATGTCCAATCTAAATCTGCTCTCTGCTAGCTTGTGACCATTATTTCTTGTAACTGCCGGAGGCACCTTGGTGAATAAAACCTCACCAATTCCTTTCTGTGCCCCCATGATGAACTTACAAGCAGCCACAAGGTCGCCTCTCAACCTTCTCTTGCAGAGGCTAAAAAGGTCCAGGTTCTCCAGTCTCTCCTCGTAAGCCTTGGCCTGCAAGCCCTTAACCATAAGAGTGGTCCTTCTCTGGACCATCTCCAGGTTATCCACATCTCTCTTGAAGTGCAGTGCCCAGAATTACACACAGTACTCCAACTGCGGCCTGACAAGTGCCCGATAGAGGGGAAGTATCACCTTGGATCTATTCATCGTGCATCTGCTGATGCACGTGGAGTCCACTAGGACTCCAAGATCCCTTTCCGCTTCTGTGCCACCAAGCAGGTCATTTCCTAGGCAGTAGGTATGCTGGACATTTTTCCTCCCTAGGTTCAGCACTTTCTAGTTCTCCCTGTTGAATTGCGTTCTGTTGTTTTCTGCTCTCTTGTCTAACCTGTCCAGGTCTGCTTGTAGTTGTTTCATGCCCACTTGAAGTGTGTCCACTTCTCCCCACAGTTTTGTGTCATCCACAAACTTGGACGGAGTACACTTCACTCCCTCGTCCAAGTCGCTGATGAAGACATTGAAGAGTATCGGTCCAAGGACCGAGCCCTGCGGGACCACACTGCCCACACCCTTCCAGGTCAAAACCGACCCATCCACTATGACTCTCTGGGTGTGACCCTCTAGCCAATTCGCCACCCACCGGACTGTGTAGTCACCCAAGTCACAGCCTCTTTACTTGTTCACCAGTATGGTGTGGGATACCATATCGAAGGCCTTCCTGAAGTCTAAGTATACGACATCCACCCCTACTCCTGTGTCCAGGCATTTTGTAACCTGGTCCTGACTAGATTAGTCAGGTACAATCTGCCAGCTATGAACCCGTCCTGGTTTCCTCTCAGCATAATTTGTCCTGTCGGGCTCTCACAAATGTGAGCCTTGATAATTTTTTCAAAGACTGCCTAGGATGGAGGTGAGACTGACTGGTCTATAGTTGTCTGGGTCCTCTTTCCTCCCCTTCTTGAAAATGGGGACCACATTGGCCCTTTTCCCATCCTCTGGTACCTGACCCATGCGCCACGAGCGTTCGAATATTCCCGCCAGTGGCTCTGCAATGATGTTGGCCAGTGCCTTAGTACCCTCGGATGGAGCTCATCCGGGCCTGCCAACTTAAAGGCATCCAGGTCCTCCAAGTGACTCTGCAGCATCTCAGGGTCTATGCATAGTAGTCTGGCATCCTGCTGCTGCCTGTCTACAATCCCAGTGGGAGCCTTGTCTTGCCCCTCACTTAGGAACACTGAGGCAAAGAACTCTTTGAGAAGTTCAGCCTTGTCCCCCCTGTCTGTCACCAATTGCTTCTGCCCATTTAGTAGGAGTCTATTGGTCCCTGGGCCTTCTTTTACTCCCTATATATGTAAAAAACAATTTCTTGTTATCCTTTACTTGGGATGCCATCCTCAGCTCCATGGTAGCTTTGGCCCATCTAACTGCCTCCCTACAAGCGTGAGCAGAGGACGTATACTACTCTTTGGTGATCTCTCCCTGATTCCACTTTTTATGTGCCCCCCTTTTGGCCCATAGGCTGCCCTGGATTTCTCTGGTCAGCCAAGGAAGCCTCCTGGCCCCTTTCCCTCTTTCGTCTCATCGGGATCGTCTCCCTCTATGCCCTAAGAATAATTTCCTTAAGGCACAGCCACCCTTCCTGGGCTCCCATCTCTTCAAAACTCCTACTCTGCAGTGCGTCTTTGACTAATTGCCTGAGTTCATTGAAATCAGCTTTCCTAAAGTCTAGCACTTTCACCCTACTAGTCACCTTACCCACTCAATGTCTTATGAAGAATTCTATTATTTGATGATCGCTGTCCCCCAGATGACTACTGATCTGTAGGTCCCTACCATATCATCCCTGTTGCCAATACCAAGCCCAGTAAAACATTCCCCCTAGTGGGATCGTGTACCTCCTGCGTCAGGTGGAGGTCCTGTACATAGGTTAGGAACCTGCGTAAATGGTGGAACTTTGCTGTCTGCGTCTCCCAGCAGATGTCTGGGTAGTTTAGGTCCCCCATGTCTACCACCTCCTTAATTGTTATAGTCTCTGTGAGCTGCCTCAGGAGCACTGAATCTAGTTCCTCCCCTTGGTGTGGGGGTCTGTGGCAGACCCCTATTACCAAATCCCTTTCTCCTTGCCCCCATGTAACTTAACCCACAATCCTTCTACTTCCTCATCCTTTGATTCCATCTTGAGGGTCGAAGTATATTGCTCATTGACGTACAGCACAACCCCTCTCCCTTTCTTTCCCACCCTGTCCTTTCTGTACAGCCTATTACCCTCAATATGTACCGCCCAGTCGTGGGATGAATCCCACCAGGTTTCTGTTAGCCCTACTAAGTCATAGGTGTTTTCTGCAAGCAGGAGTGCCAGTTCATCCTACTTGTTCCCCATGCTCTATATATATTCGTATATAGGGACTTGAGCCCTGTGACTGGTGCCTTTGTGCCCTGTGACTGGTGACTTTGAGCCCTGTGACTGGTGCCCCCAGCTTCGAATCCCAGGGGCCCGTTATTTCTTACCTGCTTATTACTTACCTGTGCTGTACTGCTGGCCGCCCATGGCTTGCAGGTTCCCAATGTTCTCCTTCTTCAGGTTGGGCTGTCCTTGTGGGTGCCACATGGTTTGGTGGTCCACAGCTTCCCCAACCCTCATCTTCCTCTCCCCCCAGTGAGCCTAGTTTAAAGCCCAGTTTAAAGCCTATTGTAAAGCTTGGTTCAGTTCATCATGCATCTGCTGATACACGATAAAGTACCATTAGCTTTTCTGATGACCTCATCACACTGACAACTCATGTTCATTTTGGAGTCCACTAGGACTCCATGATCCCTTTCTGCTTCTATGTTTTGCATTTCTCCTTGTTGAATTGCATTCTGTTGTTTTCTGCCCATATGTCCAACCTGTCCAGGTCTGCTTGTAGCTGTTCCCTGCCCTCTGGCATGTCTACTTTTCCCCACCGTTTTGTGTCATCTGCAAACTTGGACGGAGTACATTTTACTCCCTCGTCCAAGTCATTGATGAAGAAATTGAAGACTATCAGTCCTAGGACCGAGCCCTGCGGGACCCCACTGCCCGCACCCTTCCAGGTCGATACTGACCCATCCACTTTGACTCTCTGGGTATGACCCTCTAGCCAATTTGCCACCCACCGGACTGTTTAGTCATCCAAGTCACAGCCTCTTAAATTGTTCACCAGTATGGGGTGGGATACCATATCGAAGGCCTTCCTGAAGTCTAAGTAAATTACGTCAACCCCTACTCCTATGTCCAGGTGTTTTGTAAACTGGTCATAAAAAGAGACTAGATTAGTCAGGCATGATCTACCTGCCAGAAACCCATTCTGGTTTCTCCTCAGCAAAATTTTCATGCTGGGCTCTTGCAAATGTGAGCCTTGATAATTTTTTCAAAGACTGCCTAGGATGGAGGTGAGACTGACTGGTCTATAGTTTCCTGGGTCCTGCTTCCTCCCCTTCTTGAAAATGGGGAACACATTGGCCCTTTTCCCATCCTCCGGTACCTGGCCCATGCGCCACGAGCGTTCGAATATTCCCGCCAGTGGTTGTGCAATGACGTCAGCCAGTGCCTTCAGTACCCTCGGATGGAGTTCATCCGGGCCTGCCGACTTAAATGCATCCAGTTCCTCCAAGTGCCTCTGCACCATCTCAGGGTCTATGCATGGTAGTCTGGCATCCTGCTGCTGCCTGTCTACAATCCCAGTGAGAGCCTTGTCTTGCCCCTCACTTAGGAACACTGAGCCAAAGAACTCATTGAGGATTCAGCCTTGTCCCTCCTGTCCGTCACCAATTGCTTATGCCCATTTAGTAGAGGTCCTATTCCATCCTGGGCCTTCCTTTTACTCCCTATATATCTAAAGAACAATTTTTTGTTATCCTTTACTTGGGATGCCATCCTTAGCTCCATGGTAGCTTTGGCCTGTCCAACTGGTGAAATGTGGTTTTTCTAGGCCATCAATATTAGGATTACACTTCCTTAATTATTTTCAAGTATCAACGAACTTAGTGTAAAGCTATATATTGGCTGAGAACAATTGGGGATACATTTCCATTTATACTGTGTATTCTTTGTGGATAGAAACATGTCTTTCATGTCAATGTAGGATGTTTTATACAGCTGTTGTTCTACACAGGAGTCTAAGTAAGTCATACATTACTTAATCATAATGTAAGAGATTGGAAATGTCATAGTAATATTCTTTAGGGAACAGGTTAAAACAGAATCGAAACAATTTCCTTCTCCTTACTTTCAAATAAGCTTATCCCAGGAGTCCCCCTTTTTTGCAGCCCTTCAATACTTCTTTCCGAATTGTGACACATTTCCAAAATCCTTCCTCTGTTCACATTAGAGAATCTAAGAATGGGGCATGAGAGGAGAGGTGCACCCTGAATTTTGGCTGTGTTGTGCACGTGCAGTATGCTCTGTGCTCACTGTTTGGTCATTGCAGGGTCCACCTGAGCAGTGAGGTCTGAGCTCAACACCTGACTACAGCAGGATCTGGCTGGAGCCCCTGCTTTTGTTCAGCTAGGCGGTTAATGCTGATCACCTTTTCCTTTCCTCCCCCTCTGCTGAATTCAGAGCAATGTGACAGCAGGTGCTCCAGCCAGACCCTGTGGTGGGAGCTCACATGTGACACAGGCAAAGGTGGGGTACAAGCACATCAGTGCACTCCCTCTGGATCTGCCTCACTAAAACCTGGCTCTTTTCCTTTACCTTAGCTTTGCTTATTGTGTTCTTTGCTCCTCTGTGTCCTTTGCCTTACTATTGTCAAAATTATTCTCTCGTTCATGCTGTCTCTCACTCCAGCTTCAAATTTCAATTTATCTGATTTTTCTCTGCACTCTTCCTCCAGGCAGCTGTCATCCTCAGTCTCTTAGGACCCACTTTTTCTTAATTCTTTTTTCTCTGCCTTTGTTGTTGTTTCTCTCTTCTTTCCCTAACCTTTGTCCAGGTGACTTCAATTTCTTGACTTATGAACTCTCTGACTCTTCTGCTACACAAGCCATGTATCATAGTTGATAAGGACATATCTAGGTTATGATTTGAGACTAAAAAAAATAAGGCATTTATAGTAAATATCAGAAAGGGCTTTTTACGTAGGTGCAAAACTGGCACTTTGAATCTAAACCCAAACTTCCCTAAACATTTGGCATGTTACTTACTGATGTGTGGCACTATAGAGACATACAAAATAAAATAAAACACTAACTGGATAATATAAAATTATATTTTAACCCAATGTATCAGTCACCTTTCTTTGAGATAGCTAGGTTAGCTGATTCCTAAATGAATATCTATATCACTGTAATGAGTTATCTTTAAGAATTTATATTTTCTAATATCCTTTTGTGATTAAACTAAACAATTAGATGGCTGAACAGAATTCTTGATTAAAACTAACAGAGCAATCCTTTTCATTCAGTAACAATAAAAGCCTTTTTCAGCACAGATTCTTTCTGTGCCAAGCCTTATTTTGGGGGTTTCATTTAAACCCAGAATGCCAGGTAATTCCAAAAAGGTCTTACCGACATAGAAAAAAAAACAAGCCCAGGCTTGACGCCTGCTAGCATTCAGTACTACTGCCTCAGACTCCTTATCCTCCTGACTAGCACTCATGCAGATTCTTTCACCTTTTCCTTTGGTTGCCTGGTCTTGCTTTCATAGATTTCATAGACATTAAGGCTGGAAGGGACCTCATAAGATCATCGGGTCCAGCCTCCTGCCCAAGTGGCAGGAAGTCAGCTAGGGTCAAAGGATCCCAGCAAGATACGAATCCAAATGTTTTTTAAAGGTGTCCAGAGATGCCCCACCTCTGGAGGGAGCCTATTCCAGGCCTTGGGGGCTTAGACAGTAAAGAAGTTTTTCCTTATGTCCAGTCTAAAACAGTCTTCCATGAGTTTGTGACTGTTGGATCTTGTCATCCCTTGAGATGCCCTGGTGAACACTCATTCCCCAAGATCCTGATGCACACCCCATATATACTTACAGTCTGCCACCTAGTCACCCTGAGCCTGTGCTTCTCCAGGCAGAAGATTCCCATAGCTCACAGCCTCTCTTCATAAGACCTGCTCTCATGCTCTGATCATGCACATGGCTCTCCTCTGGACTCTTTCAAGCTTCTCCACATCCTTCCTAAATTGTGGAGCCCAGAATTGGATGCAGTACTCCAGCTGTGGCCTCACCAAGGCCAAGTACAGTGCAAAGATGACATCCTGAGTCTTGCTCAAGATGCATAGGTAGATGCAAGCCAGAGTTTCATTCACTTTGCCAGCTGCAGTATCACATTGGTGGCTCATGTTCATGTTGTGGTCAACCATGTCTCTTTTGGTCATGGTGCCAGTGAGAGTAGCACTGCTGAACCTGTAAGTGTGATGTGGGTCCCCCCCTTCCCCTCCCCGCTGGGGTGGAGCACCTTGCATTTTTCTGTATTGAATGAGATCAGGTTTTCATCTGCCCACCATGCAAGCCTATCAAGGTCAACCTGGATCACCAGCCTATCCTCAAATGTGGACACTCTTCCCCAAAGTTTGGTGTCATCAGCAAAATTGGCCAGTCTGCTTCTGACACCAGTGTCCAGATAGTTTATGAAGACATTAAAGAGTACATTTATGACTTTATTCTGATCACCTAGGAGACATCTGAGCGGTACATTAACGCCTTTCTGCCTGTCATAAAGGAAAGACCGTTACATGTTGCTTCACAGGAACTACCAAAACCATTTACTGATTTTTGCATATATAAGCTAATATATTGTTAGAATAGAAACTATTTTTTCATCAATCACTTGAGTTTCATGGGAAACAGAACAACCTATACATGTTTGCAATGCTCTGGATCTCCCTTTGTGCCATAACCCATAGTAGCTGCCCCACAATGCCCCATCTTCATTAAGATAATTCACACCAAATGTAGCTACATCAATATATTTAATTTCAAGTTAAAATCTAACTTGCTGTTTAGAAACAACAGCCTCTTCAGTAAGTAATTTGCCTGGTGGAACTGCAGTGATTGTAAATTCCATACTACAGTGGACAATGAGAATGTTCTATTATGAAGAAATATTCATATCTCAGAGATCAATTGTCCTATATTTCACATATTCAGCTGTGAGAATCAAACTTAAGACAAAATTTCTTTTGTATTATCTCCTGTCAAACTAGTCTAAATTTTATTCTTCACAATCTAGTCTAATGGATCTTTCAATATAACTTTTCATATTTGACATTCGTTGATGTCTCCTATAGAGAAAATTAACATTAATAATACTTTGAGGCATGGATGTCAACAACTTAATAATTCAGAGCATCCATGTCAATTACTGTATTATTGTATTATGGGATTGAATTATTATTGTCAATTACTGTAATTATTGCCCTCAGTGGAGTTGCTGGTGCTGAGAGGAATTTGCAGGAATTTGGTTCAACATCAATACTATTTATCGTCAGTATAGTTATAGCAAAAACAAGGATCAGGACACAATTTAATAACATAGGTGTCTGGGGAAAATATTTATATATTTAAGCTCTTTTTCTTTATAATAATTTTATACTATTTATTCATGAGGTATATGTCTGCTGCTGGATTCCTACATTCTTTTAACTATTTAACAGTCACGTCCTGTGACCCTGGCACTCATTTCCTGCCAATTGGCGGGGGGTCAGACTAGATGGCCTGCTCTAGGCCCCTTCTGACCCTAGGTACTATGATACTATTTTTCAGTGCCCAGGACTTCTTGTTATTAGCAATGATGGGTAAATTGTGAGGGCTGATTTACATAAACACTGATCACTGTAGAACTTATAATTGAGGACTTGCTCAGCAGCTGCTCACTTGGACAATTAGGCCCTTTTGGATTCAAGATGGATGCTTGAATTTGGGTTTTCTCTTGTTCTTCCCCTGTACTTTACCATACCAGTATTCCTGACCAATGAGAGCCGATGTTTATAATTCTGTTTATAATTCTGGATATCTGCAGTCAAGAATTCAGAATGGACCAGGTGGAAAGAAAGGCTTTTAGGATGTTAAGAGGAATAGAAATGCAAGGAGAATGGCCAAAGTTGGCAGAGGGGCAAATAGCTACAAATTCTTCAATAATACATTTAGGCTGAACATTAGGGCTAAGTACAGGTGTTCAAAACATCTGAGCCAGAAGCACTTTAAGTATCATGCTTTACTCAAATAATTCTAGATTAGATTGAGAGCAAACAAAACAGATATTCGCTGCTCGATGTGGGAGTCAAAGTCTACCTGCACTGGCTAAGGCCAGCAGGCTGGGGGCACCCCCACATGAGTCCCTGGAGGCTGCTGGACAATGACCAGATGAGTCCAGCCAAGTAGCTGGCCAACCCTGATTGGCCAGAGCTGTCCTTCTCCTCAGTTTCAACCCTCTGCCAGCTGGCTGCTATCACTACTAGCGGCTGTGGCATGAGGGGGAGGGAACAAATCTCCCCAGCAGTGTAGGGCAGGTTTGCTGCTTTGTATCTTGGGGTGGAAGACAGGCCGGGTAAGTGTGATGGGGGACTTTGTTACCCCCAGCCTCCTGATAGCTGAAGTTCAGAACGGCCTGGCTTTTCACTGCACAGGGAACTGGGGAGGGAGGAGGGAATGGAGCCCCCCTGGCATACAGGCCCCTTCCCAGCTTGATGGCTCAGGTCTTGGGAGGGACCGGGGAAGGGCTGGGCCAGGTCTGCATGGTAGGAGGGGATCAATTTCCCCACCCAGCAGTCCCCAGATCCTGGTGCAGTGAGAAACCAATGTCTCCAAGCTGCAGCCATCAGGAGGCTGGGGTGGGTGGAGAGAGAAAAGAGCCCCTTTTCAAATGGACCTGGCCTGGCTCCCCGAAGACCTAAACCAGCAAGTTGCAGGGGACACATGGAAATAAGTTTCTGTTCTCCTCTCCCCATCCAGTCTTTCCTGTCTCCTATGTGTGACAGCCAGAGGGTGAGCTCAGCAGGTGCTCATCCAGAGCAGATAAAGGACAGCCAAGGCTAGCAGAACACCCAGTGAAGGGGGCCCTAGGATGCTGGTGGAGTGCGAACTACCGTGACTCTCAGTAGATCTGGTAGAGATGTTCCATAAAGCACTCTAAGCAAAATAGACTTCCCCCAGAAGTGGTGCAAGCACCTACTTTGGACACGTTCAAGAAACATGTGGATGGTGATCTTGCTGTGGTCATCTGACCCCAGCTGACTTCCTGCCCCCCAGGCAGGGGGCTGGACTCAATGATCTCACAAGGTCCTTTCCAGCCCTAATGTCTATGACATCTATGAAATCCATGAAATTTAAAGTGCTTTAGTCTAATACCATATCCATCCAGGGTTAACTTAGAGCAGATCCATCATTTTTAAGGTAATCTATGTGCTATGAATGTCTATTTGTTTAAGGTTGCATAGCACTTTCTGCATGCTTATCATACAATAAGTATAATATCTGTACCTAGAAGATTTCTCATCATCAAATTCATGATGCTCTGGAACAGCTTTATAACCTGAATAGTGGAGACCTAACTAGTTTTAAGATGGAGCTTGGTATGCTTTTTAGAATGCTTATAACACAGTGTTAGCTATCAGAAGAGTCCAGAGTTGGTGACTGAATACTCATACAAAATTTCTAATCTCTATGAAGTTTCTAGCATTACTATATCTGGGTCTGATTCATTTTGCTTTGACATTTTTTTTTACACTAAGGTATTTCCTTTGACTTCATTGGATTTAGTGTTCATTTACAATGGTTGTGGAGGATGGGAAATCCCAAATTCTTTGTCCTTTTTATGTGCTTATACATGTGCATTGAGGCTGCCCCAACATGCTGTAACTACAGCACATCAGAGCAGACTTGATTAATCAAGATCAATTGAGTCTGCTGGAGTGTGGTAATTATCGCAGTCCAGCAGACTCCAGCATCATATGTACCAGCATTCCCATGCTAAAAAATGGTGGTCGGGGGTGCTTTAACTTAAGCTTGTATGCTGACATATGTGACACTTTGGGAGCTTTAATTAGAGCAGCTGTCAGAGACACGTTAATTAACATGCCTCCCCCCCACCTCCTGAAGTATGTGTATGAACACCCTTTGCTTTGTGGGGTGTAAAGACCAAGATGGTGACTGACTCCTGTGCAGTGACACAAGAGAGGCGGGTTCTTTGCCCTTTTCCATGATCTTCTACCTTTGTCAGTCTCTCATTTAGGGCTGGAAATGATCCAAACCTGAGTGTTATGCTGAGCAACTAAATGGAAAATTGTGGTTGGAAGAAAAACAATGAAGTTTAAATTGTTGCATTATTCACCAGAGAGGCAGAGTAGATGAGAAATCTGAAGTCATAAATCACAATCCCTCTATGCTAACATATAAATTAAACCAAATACTATATATAGAGAAAACACAAAAATGAATCTTTTCCTTACTTTGTTCTCCTACAAAAGAGAACTTTCTGTTCAACCTTTTACCTCTAGCATTTCTACCATCTTGGAGTCATGCATTATACTTCCTTTGTAGTGGAAGAATTATCAAAAGCTAAGGATAACAACAGTTACTCATCCTAGTCCTTTGGTTGATGTTTCTTTGTCCTTTGCTAGTGATGTTCCCAATCAAAATATTTCTTTAAACATCAAGATGTAAGTGTGAATTGACAAGCACCATGAAATATTTTTGGAGGAGAAAACCAAAAAACTGCCTTTCCCATATTTAATGGTAATAGAGTACAGTTAGACAAGCTATTGTTAATACAATACTTAAAAAAATACTAGAAATGTACACTATAAATAAGGATAAGAAAAAAAGCTGCTACTTCATGTAAAAATAGCTAGAGACAAAAAAAGATAACTGAAACCTCCAAGTTTTGCTTCTCAGAAATCATTATAAGAAAAACAAGGTAAACAAAATGTATTTAAAAAGTGTAAAGGAAATAAAAAATGAAGGTAGGGCATACATTATGCAAAGTGAACATTATGCAATGTGAAGTATGCAGTGCACATTTAGTCTGCCTCCAATTATAACTGAGTCCATTTCTCAACATACTCCTACATTTATCACAATACATGAACACACTTTATTGCATCTTATTGTTTACAGCTGGTTTTCCCCTCATCCAGTCTACAGCAACTGAAGCTGTCTATACATTGACTCCGCTAGGTAACCCAGGAAACCAGAGAGCAGATCTGACGTTGTATTTTCCATGGTGAGCAGGACAATGAGGAAAGTGAATGCCTCCGATGAACTGCAGTTAGGAAAGCCAGATAGGATACAGAGGGGATGGCTTCCTGGCTAGTATGTCAAACACATGTGAGACCTCAAAACAAGGAACAAAATTTGTATTCTTACAGTAGATTGCTTAAAGCTTAAACCAAAGAAGGTCTGTTGGTCTGGGCTGACACTTAGCTATCATTTCAGCAATTTTATCACCAGTAGCCTAAGTGGAAAAAGAGGTATGAAATTAATGGAGTACCGTATTTGATAAATAGTTTTTTTCTGCTACTGGGTGACTCCTACTCCTGAACATGTGTCATTTTGGAAGAGAAGACAGATGCCAAACAAGCTAAAATTTACAACTTTTGGGGAACATACTATGCCATCAAGTAAGACAAATCATATTTTGATGGATAAGATTCAGTAATTCACTGGATGGATTTGGCTCAGAAAAACACTGGAAACCACTAGATTCTAATTCAAAGCCAAGTAAAGCCACCCAGGAAAAAAAAAGTCAGACCCCTAATTTATATCTCACCAACCAAAATCCTCTTGACAGGCCTAACTTAAATGTTACTAAAATGGCAAAACTTCACAACCTACTTGAACTGGTAGGTCTTTTTGCAGGGTGGCTGGGGTGTATTGTTCAATCCTCAGCTATCTTGTAAAAATCCCCTTGGGAAGGTCAGATAACTCACTTTCCAAACCTGATGGAAACAGTTCATGGATGGTTAGCCTAGAGTGCCCTATACCTCCATTCTGCCCAGGTCATGTCTTATAGTCTCTGTAGCTTCCAAATTGTAAACTGCTTTAGCACTTAAGCATTAGGGAAGTCTCAATATGTAGTTAAGATTGAAAAGAGCTGGATCACACTAGAGGATATTCAGGTACAATATATTCAGGAGGAAGGGGGACTATCTTGCTTGGCTTGGTGCACAATATTTTTCTGAATATAAAACTATTTGTTTCATATTAATTTTGGAACACTTTTTTTAAAATTTTTTAATGGCAGTCTTGATGCCAACTTTCTTTTCCTTATTCCTTCCTAGAAAATGTAAATAGAAAGTAGCTATAAAGATCCCACCACCAGACCATATCAAATTTTAATGAAATACAATAGACTTAAATAATCTTGTTATGAACTGCTTTATCAGAGAACTTAAAGTTCTTGCATCTGTCTGATAGTTTTACTTTCCTTGGAATAATTTTTTAAATTAAGATCAAAATGATATAAAAAACAAAACAAAACAAAAAAACCCTAGAGAAGCCTAGCCATGAGTAACATTAACCAAATACTCTTCACAATTAACAGAACTGGAGTGTAGATTTAAGGACTTGTTCAGCTATCACATCATAGCTGTTCACACAGTCCAAATTTTTTTTTAGAATTTTATTATAACTATTGCAATTTTGGCAATCATGTTAGCCATTGGAAATGAAATTATATAAAGAGCTAAATTTGGAATTAACAAAGCAAAAATACAAAGCAAAATCTATGCTTGTGATTGTTCTCATTGACTATGGGAAGATCAGAAATGTACAACTAGTGGAAAATCTTGACAATATGCTATTGGATCCTGTATAGGCAATAATAATTAGGGCATGACTTAATTTTTTTTACCATAATTCAGTGTAACCCGGATGGTACTCAGACAAGGTATCCCCTCTCCAATTGAAGGGATTTAGTGAGTGTTAGTGTGCTGTGGGAGGGGTAACCATTCCCCTCCTACCCCCTGTAGAGTCGAGACCAGTTGGAACTTAACCATATACAGGTTTAATAGGAAGAGAACAGGGTTAGGGTATGACACATATGTGGGGAGGGCAATGTGTGCAGGAGAGGAAGATGGGATTCAGTAAAGGTTAGGTACACATACATCTAGCAGAGGCAAATCAACAACAAAGCTTGAGTCACAGGGTTTCACAAAATATGAGGCGTGAGTTCATAAAATGCGAGATGCAGGCACCCTGAAGGGGTGGAGGTGGAAAAGAAGTGGAGAGAACCCTTCTACCCAGTGAGGATTCCCTCTTCCCAGCAACTCACTCCTCCGGTGCCAGGGCTAGAGGTCAAATCCAGGCCTCCCATGGAGCAGACAGGAACTCTACTACTGAGCTATTAATGCCTAGGTTGCTGCTGCGGCTCCAGGCTTTAGTCCCTCCAGGATCCTCTGCGTGCTGTCTGCATGCCAAGCCACCTGCTCAGCCTCACACCAGAGAAAGGAAAGCCCAAGCCTAAGCTGCCACCTACAGCTCGGGGTGGGTCTCTCCCACTCCAGAG
>JAGPOW010000261.1:24141218-24165044 GCA_030014935.1 Caiman crocodilus
TGGTATGAGAGGTGAGTCTACTTTCAGGCCCGATTTCCTTCCCTGGAACCTGTGTGAGGTGGGGTCAGGCCTTCTCCTTCCAGGGCCTGATTGGTGGGGAAAAGGAAATCCCCCACTACCAAACATTTTTTAACTTTTCAAAATCTCCGGGCCAAACCATCACTGGCTAGCCCACCACATCACTATAAGGCAGAAAGTCTCTTCCTTAGGACTATGACCACACAGAACAAAACATTAGGTACTATATTTGGTCTCTGGGTCTAAAGGCCTAAGCCTAAGTCTCTGGGACTCATTGCCTGTGAAGGTGTGTACAGTTGTTCACTGCACCCCATCCATATTTGTGCAGCTTACTTTAATCCATATGAACAGAGACTGGGAACAACGCACACAGTCATTTGCTGCTCCTGAGAGACTTACAAAGTTTCCTTGTGTCTAACTCAAGGAGAGGAAAGAGCGGTCATGATTGGTGGGGGAACGTATAGTGGGTCCATGATTGGTTTTGTTGGGTTCAAGGGGATGGAGGACCTGGGGAACCTAGTAGGTCCACAGAGAGATGATAGGGCTGTGGGGGGCAACGGTGATTGCCTGTTTGTGGAAGCAGTCATTGGGATAAAAATAGCCCAATCATGTTCAAGGAAATAGTACAGCCTGCATGCTAGGGTGAGCAATTTGGCTTTCCAGGCCTAACATTGCATTCAGGCATTTGTGAGATTGGGCTAACCGTTTCTTAGATTGTGTTAACCCAATCTTGATCTAAATTAGTCCACCTACTCAGGTCAGCTAATATAAATCAGGTGCATCATTTTCTGGGCAATTTAAGTCCTCTGAATGCCTACATGATTGAACATTTAGATTGACCTAACCCTAGTTAGTTAAATCTAAACATAATGACTCTACATACCCGAAAAGTGTTAGATATGGTTGGGAGGGGAGGAACAGCCTAAGAATATTATTTTATAAAGGCCATCCTGAGAAGGAGCAATAACCCCTATGGTAAAGATAATGTAACTAGTTATTGTTAAGCATCCATTTACATACCCGTAGTCTAGGTTTTTAACATGTTGAATTCGTATTTATGGGCTAGTAAATAACAAATCCCAGATTTGACCATTTTATTAAAGGCACAAAAAGATAATCAATAGCACATGTCAGAAAGCATATAAAATGTGAAATTTATTTCTATTTTTCTGACTTGTTATCTTCTTGACATCTTTTAATCAACTGTACTCACCAGAAGTGATCCAATTTCAACAAATATGTATGTTTTTACACGGACAGTAAGAATAATAATCTACCCAAATTATATTAACTTCTCCCCTAGACTAACTAGCTTTAGCTTTGAAAAATAAAGGTCAGCTGTGTGAAGGTTATGTATTCAATTTACTGGAACGTAATCAAGAAACTTGCTATATATAAATATATGTGGTCATGAAAACAGCATCAGTTTCAGTGTTACATGCTCCCAATTAAAAGCAATATGCTTAGATTAAATGGGTTAGATAACCTGAGGGTATATTTGATCTAGGCTGATGCTAGTTAGTTTTAGTGACAAAATATACCCAAAGAAATTGGCATCATTCAACGTACAACCAATTTACTTAAATGAGCACAGAAAATAATATGTTTCTTGTGATATCAGTTTAATCTCTACCAGTGTCACCATATTTTCCACTACAGTCAAATAATTTCATTCATGAAAAAAAAAAAGTTCTAATCCTTTAAAAGATTTGAGCTTGCCTGTAATCACAGGCCCACAATAATCCTATTGACTGCATGAGGCAAGTCAGAGGTATAAAATAAGGTTGGTAGATGTTTTTGTTATGAAACATTTGCCAGTCTGACAGTGCTATTTTATCAAAAAACAAAATAAAACAAAACCTAAACAAAGTAAACTTGTGTAGAAAAGGTCATTGTTGATATTTTACTGGAAACATTGAAATAATTACTTTTATTTTTACATTGCATTTTAATATCAAAACCTTTTTGTTTCACTAATGTCAAAACCTTATTGCACTTTTATTACTTTATCATTTGATTTTATTATATGTCATCACCAGAAAGTCATGTTGATGTAAACAAATTAAAAAAAATTAAGAATTTCAGAAAGAAAGCTTTAATAATTTTAAAATATTGCCTCATATTGGAACAAACCTGTATTTAAAAGTGTTGACATTTACTATGAAGTAAAAGTTATATATTCCAACAAGTTCCAATTTAAAGTGGTTTTCACACTGGGGCAAGGATTTCTGCTCATGATATCTCTTATTGGACCAACTGACTGGTTGGGATAGACTTAATTATGTTTTTGAATGCAAAGCATTCTTTTTCCAGTCTGCGGGAAGAACAGGGATAATGAGAGATTCAAAACAGTTGGTGGGGCTGTGAAATTGAACTACTTTTATCATCAGTTCACTTTAAGTAATCCTGGGGTTGTCAGGTAAGAAGGGTTAATCATGTTCTGAGTATATTATGGGATTTGGCCTTGCAGGCAAAATAGTAATTCTCCTCTATAATTTGAAAATTTGTATGGAGTCTCTGGAGTTTGGGTTTCCAAACAGCTTGTTAGCTATGGGGAAGCATCAGGATTTGAGTACCTTCATTAATTCATTCAAGGTGCATGTACACGAGACACTTAACTGTGCAGTAGTATAGTTTACTGTACAATAAGCACATGCATCTACACATGCACATATGCTTACTATGCAGTAAACTTCACTAATCACAAGTAAATTTGCTAGCTGCAAATGCAGTAGGAAATTTACTTTCAATTTGTAGCAGTGCAGTAGCGTTTGTGTAGACGCCTGACCAACAGCAAATATGTTTCTGGTCAGCCGTCAACCCAGGGGTGGGAAATGACTCTCTGCCCCTAGGAGCTGCCTGCTGCTGGGATGGTTTCTACCACTTTAGCCTGGGCAAGCACTATTTACATCTGCCCTGGCAGCAGGGATCTCCACGCCTCCTGCTCTGAGACTGTGGTAGGGGAGTGAGGGCTGAAAGCTCCTTACCTCCCAGCCTCTACTCCAACATCACAATCAGGGAGCAGGGGGCTGGGAGAACCTCATCTCCCAGCTCCAGCTCCACAACCATGGGGCTTGCACTGGGAGATCCTTATCTCTCAGCATTAGTCCCAGAACTGCGGAGCTAGTAGTGGGAGGAAAGGATCTCCCAGCACCGGCCATGCAGCGCGGAGCTGGTGCTGGGAATTCCCTGCTGTCAGGGGCTATGGAGCTTGCTCCTGACTTCAGCTCTCTGCTTATGAAGCTGAGTGGGGAACAAGTTCCCCAGCCTTTTCCCCACCCTGCTCTATCTGCAAGGTGAGGGCTAGGAACTGTCCTAGTCAGGGGTAAATCCCAGCCCCATGACCCAATTGGGTGACTGAAGCACAGCTTGGAAAGAGCTATTGGTGGGATAGGTCCCAGGCCCCTGCCCTGATCTACCAGTGGGGCAGCTATATATCAACCAGAAGACTGGGCAGGCAACTGGGACCTGCCCCTTTCCTTCAGCTCTAAGTCCCCTGTCCCTGATTGAGAAGACAGGACCAGGAGCTCCCTGCTGCCGGAACAGAGGAACATTGCCCCTGCCTTGCAGCAAGCAATACCTGGGAACACAGTGTAATGTCCCAACCAGAGCCAGAAGACAGCTGCCTCTTGACCCAGCAATTCCTGCCAGCTACTGGGCTAGCACCCAGGTGGAGCCTAGAGCTCCACCAGGTGGTAGCAGGGGCCCACTGCAGGGCCATAGGAAGCAGAATCATTTTGCTGCCATTAGCAGCAAATCTGCCCCCACTTCCCTGCATGTGTAGATGCCTGCCCTAGAGCATTTACTCATGAATAATTTACTCATGAGTAAACTGATTCTGGATCAAATGCATGTGTAGATGTTCCCTTATTCATTCAATTTCTATACCACCCCTCCCCAATGAGGCTCAAAGCTGCTTCCAGTGGGTGAATCTATACGTGATACACATAATGCACACAATGATGCACACATACGTTGTGTACCTGAATAAACTCCAGTGCACACTGCACCAGAGTTTACTACTCCCAGGCATGGTGTTTACATGTGCTCCTGAAATTTCAGCACGTTGAGCTGGGGCAGCACAGCCCCAGCTGGAAGGAAGGCCTGGGATTCAGTTTGCCATCCCAGAGCTGCTCAGCCTTTGCTCAGTATGCTGCAGAGGGGCTGGCTAGGGCACTACTGTGTGGGGCTAGCCATCAGGTAGCTCCGCATTGTAGCATCCTCGTGCCTTAGCCAGGTTGGTCACTGTCTACATGTGAATTGTAGCAAAGAAAATAACTCTGCTGTAGGATAATACTTGTATTGGGCAGTACCATCCTAGGGCAGAGTTATGGCCTAATAAGACAAATGCTATGGCGTAATAAAACCACACATGTAGATAGTCATGCTTTAATGCAAAACTAATTAGTTAACGTCAAAGTAAAGTATCTCATGTAGATGCCCTCTGAAAAACACCCAGCACTCTTTCCTGCCTAGGCAGGGGGGGTCAGACTCGATGATCTGTTGAGGTATCTTCTGACCCTACCACCTATGGATCTATAAACAAATCACCACATACAATACGAAACAACAGAAGATTCTCCAAAAGACAGCCCAGAACTTTAAAACTCCAATCCATACCACCCATTTTCACTTCCCTGCTATCACCCAGGAGAGCAAACCTTCCAGACCATCCCACCTGTGTTTCCCAAATCCCATTCACTCGATATAGGAAAACTCTCACCATTCCACCACACCTATTCCCCTGCCTTTTACCAGGGGGGATTCCCTCCCCCTGCCCCCATCCATCCCAAATCTTCATGCTTCTGTTCTAGAGAGGGGCTGTCTGTCCCCAGATGACAACAAATACTGTCCTACCCTCCAATGAATATAATATTCAATAAAAAAATACTAGAGAAGAAAACTAAAGGAAGTCCCACCCCTATCACCTCTGTCTCTGCCGAAGAGCATTGCCCTTGAGCCTTTATGAGTCCCAGCTGGCAGAAAGTTGGAGAGAATGCCTGAGGGAGTCCATATGATTTGGTAAATGGTAGACTCAGTTGCTAAAGGACCAGGTAGGTGCTCAGATATTTTTGAGTATCTGGTCCTATAAGACTTGTGAAGTGATGTACTGTAAGTCTGTTTCATTTTTAGGAGCAGAACCCAGAGAATCTGATTGTCACTATTATGTCATAATGATTTTAAAAAGCTCACAAAACAATTAAAAGGGAAAGAGTAGAGCAACAGTTAGTTGATAGAGGGAAAGTGGTTTCCCCCTCCCCATTTTTTTCCATTTTTATATGTAAAAAAGGAGAGATTAAGAAAATGTAGGTCATTTTGTCCTACCACACTTCTATAAGAAAAGAATTAAAATCTCTGCAAATTTCCATTAACCCTTATGCTTCACTAGTTTCATGTGGAATTATTACATCAATGGAAAACTGTACAGAGCTGAGTACAAAGTGTGGGAACAGTTTAGCTATTCAATTCAGGCCTGAAAGAATCCTGACTAAATTACAGCTGGGAATATCTACTGCAGACAGAAACACCAATCATCTAATTGAATCACAATTTATTATATGCTAAAACTGCAGAAACCACAGAAGGCTAACAAATAGGAGACAGCCCAGACAGGTTATCATGACCTCTGCTCCTTAGACTTTGAGAGCCAAGCTGATTGCTCATGTGGGGATTCATTGCTAATAATACATCTTCAAGTCAAGTGATTGAGCTTTTTCAATTCTCTCAGCATCACTTAATAATATAAATATGAAGCAGAGAGGTGACAGTGTTGAACTGCCCTAGTTCATTTAAACCTGAATGTAAATAAAAAAAAATAAGAATTGGACACATGCATTACACATACAGAAATAGATAATGGTCTGCTAGGAGCCAATTGCAATTAAAGAGGACAACTGGATTTGTGGAATGCTTTGAGGGGAGCTCACTGCTCCAGTGCATTTCATTAGAAATGGGAAGGAGATGTGGTCACAACTCTCCACTTTTCCGTACAATTTACTGTACTTAACTGCTTGATGAAAATATAACTGCTCAAAAATAACACAGACTAGATAGATAAAGACTTGTATCTTATTTTCTGGAGGGTTTTTTTAGGTTTGTAATCAGGCTGAAATTCATCACCGTGTGAATTTCAATGTTATAAACTGAGGGTTTATAATTGGACTTTATTGGTCCATCAGCCTTGTACTGGCTCTCTGTATGGAGGTGGGTGGTTTAGATCTTGGTGTTATTTAAACAGCTATGTGTACTGCACTCAGTATAAATACAATGACAAAAGCAGTCATTTACCTCAGGTTATGGTTATTTGGTGATATCTTGAGCCCTTCCAAAAAGCTGTGTTCAGCAAAAGTTCAACCAATGAGAAAATGAAAACTTAAGATATTTGAAGCTGCAGATTTTGAAAATCAGGAAATACAGACTGGAGGAACATACCCATACCCTAATTCTGCCTTCATAGAGTTGGCAATAGCTAACGATAATTATTTGCTGTCATTCCAACTTTTCACACATGTGGATATACTGAATAGTAGAGAGATTTGCTACAGAACTTTGGTTATTATACTATGATTATTATATGAGACGAGTCTTTAGGTGTGTTTTGCCCATCTAGGCAAGGATGAAGGAGTCAATTCCTCTTCCTTGCTCCCATATGTGTGTTCAGAAGAAACAGATTATGTAATCCATTATTCCTCAGTTCAGCCCCGTGTTGATTAGGTTGTATCAGTAGCAAGATATATGGTTGTTTGGTTGAATTTTTTTTCTACGAGGGTCAGCAGTTAGGTGAGATATGACTGTCACCTGTAGGTTTCATGACGATTAAGTTAAATGGTATCATGTGCTTAGAGATAAAGGGTTGTAAGAAGGAGTGAAAAGGTTATAAAATTTAACAGATACAAGATGATTCTTTTACTGTTTCTGCACCTAAATGGCACTTATCCATCTGTATACATGGCATTTTGTCAGTTCTGCACAGTTGTGACTCTATTATCTGTCCAAAGGAGGGGGGTGTTCCCACGTTCTAGCACCAGTAACTCAGTGATTAGGGCCCTTATGCAGAAAGCAAGAGATCCAGAGCTTAGGCACCCATCCCCAGAAAGTGCTTGAACCTGCATCTCTGTGATTTCTCACCACATTAGTGTAAATACCATGCTATGGGTTAGACATTAAATAAACTTCCCTGAAACCAGGCCACTGCCCCTTGCATTTAATAGCTGTTGTATAAAATGGATGGAGAGCAGTACAGAAGTTTCTGCCTCACTCACTAAGGCCCCGGCTGAAACCCAAAGCCTCCTTCCTTCTAGACCAGCAGCCATTTCATTGATCCACACACCCTCTAATTTTTCTCTTCCTCCTGGCACCATGTATCTCCCTGTCTTAGCTGGCCATGGGCTCAGGATCAGAAGGAACACTGTACTAGGCAATGCCTAATTTGTTGCCTAGTGTGTACAACATTGTGCTAGAAAGCTGGAGAGATGAATGTTTAAGCCTTCTCTCAGTGGTGATGTGGAGAATATAACCCAGGCCTGCTGCTTCCTGAGTGAGAATCTTCCCCACTTGATTACAGGAGATAAAACATAAAAAAGTCCTGCTCTCCTGGCTTCTATCAGCCACTAGTCAGGGTATTCATCCAGCCACAGCTTCAAGATTTACATGTGTATGCTGGTTGTTAGACATAGGCATGTGTCTGACTGACTGTGTAACATGCTTAGTGTATGTGCACCCCAAAACCAAACAAATAAGTAAACCAAGAAAGCTTGTATGTCCCTACGATAGAAAAGCAAAGGAAGGAGAAAATGGGCAACGTCAAAGATATAGTTGCAGAGACGCGGGGGAAGTTGCAACAAGGATGGTAAGTTTCTTGCAACATAAATAAGAGCAGATAAAAAAGGACTATAGTCTAAGGGCTAGGTGCCTAAACATTCAGACAAGCACTTTTTCAAAACCCATTAAGTGATAATTGAAAGGAAAAATCTAGCCTTTTATGCCCCCTAGAAAACAATAAGTACTATACATTCATCCTTTCTATAGCATCCCATCAGAGAGCTGCAATTATACTATAATATAAAAATGAGGGTGGACCAAATCCTCAGCCGGTATAAACAGGTCTACTTTCATGGATTGATAGCTATTACAGGTGTAATGCAACAGCTCATCTGAGAATATAAAAAGGTGATGAAAAAGTTGTAAGTTGTTTGGGGTAAAGGGAGAAAAGGAAAAGTGTGCCTTTATCAGGTTGTATCATATTTAATATGGGCATTGAATTTTTTGAAAAGTGATGTTGTATCCAAAAGAGAAGCCATAATATCAAGATTCTTTTTTTTTTTTCTCTCTCTCTCTGTAAAGAATATTGTAAAGCCCACAGACCCTTGTTAGGATTGGGAACCCATTATACCAGGCAATGTAAAATACATATGGAGTAATCACTACTCAGATATCAAATATCCATTCTTAAAAATGTAAGTTTTATTTCAGGATAATGGATATAAATAGGTTTTTGAGAAGACCAAGAATGCTGTGATACATTCAAGGTGTTACAATGGTTGCAAGTTAGACTTGCTGTAAGCATTGGGGCACAGTACCTCTAGAAATCCTGCTGATGTTATTATATTATCTACTTATTGTGCTACCACCTCACAAAACAGTGCCAGAAAGCCTGGCTAAATTGCTTTTGAAACATCTTGGAACCAGATTTTCACCCTTAACACCCAAGTGGCAAAAGCAGCTGCAGGGAAAATAAAACAATCACACAAAAGAATGTGAAAGAAAATGGAAAAAAAAACCACCCTGAGCAAGCAGGACATCCTAAACAACAGGAAATAGTCCAAGGTTTCAGAGAAGAGAGAAAAGAAACTGAAATAAAGGTGTAATGGAAAGAAGCTGGATCCAGTGACATGCATTATGATTGCAGATGACACAAGGGTGGGAAACAACTTGGGCAGTACTTGGGAAGGACCACATTTGAAATTTACCAGAAAGGTAATAGCTGCACTAATTTTTTAAAATTAAAAATTGTATTTTGTCAAGTTACATTCACACTTTATGTAAATGAAGCGTGTACATTAAATTGATAGGTAGGATTTTTAGAAGTAGGTAACCAAACCAGCAGAACCAGTCCCAAGTTAAATCAGTAGACCGTGGGTTCCAAATTCACTTAGGTAATTTTGAAAATCTGGCCCATTATATTGCGTTATTCTAATATTTTGTCTCCTCCTTCTTAATCTCATGCTTATTCCAAGTATTAATTTCCCTTTGATTCTTCCCAGATCACATGTTATTTCCTCCTTTTTGTGCTTAGGCTCTTCCATCCACCATCACTACCTCCTTCCTCCTTTTGTTGTTTTTCTTCTTCTTAAGTTGCCTTATTATATGCCTTTCTCTCCATTATTAAGCTCGTTCCGCTGAATATTAACGTATACCCAAAGGAAAATAATAGAATTATCTTGAAGTTTAGGTATGCATTTCACATTATTTGTACATTACTATTATGAGTGGTAGTATTAATATTAATAAGATGAATACTAACATTGTTATTAATAATGTTTATATTATTACTGAAGCCCACAATAATGTATGAAAGATCCCTACAATGCTATTGGCAAGGGCTCTGAATCAAAGGGGAGAGAGCCCTGAGAACAGCCAGGATTTACATGCAATTTGTTGGCACATTATTAGCATCAGCATCACCCTAGGGTAGGCCTTGATGGAGTATGGATGAATATAACAATTGATTTTTGCATATACACATTACACAGAGGCTCTGGAAACATCAAAAACTAAAACAGGCCCCAATAAATACAAAGTAAGCATACTACACACAACCTGCATAAAAGTGTTGGAAAAATAACTTGTTAGATTTAGAGGTACCTCCAAGGCTAACAGGTAGATAATTGATTATTAAGACCAGTACAGAGCACCATGGGACTCCAGTACAGAGCAGAATGATGGGACTACATTGTATGGGGCTCCCTCCTGCTCCTGGCGGAGTCCCAGAAGCTTCCCATGGCAGCAGGGAGCAGGACCTGGCCACTAGCTCTCTTGTATGGAGATTGCCCCAGCAGCGCACAGCTCCAGCCGAGTCCTGGGAGCTGCATGTGAACCATGGTGAGCCCCATGCAATAGAGCTGAGTTGGTCCAGGCTCCACACTTCCACTACCAAGGCTCTGTGCTTCTGCCAGCAGCAGCCCCAAGGTAGGCCCTGTTCTCCCACCCAGCTGCAGCTACTTCCCCACCTGTTGCCACTTTCCTACCTAATGCCTAGAGCACTGCAGCAGGGACAGGAGGAGGAGTCTCTGAAGACCAGGGGAGTCAAGCAGTTCCCTGGACAGCTGCAGCAGCCGTACAGCAACCCTGCCTGGAAGCTGTGCATGAGGGCTGGGGCCAGGGCTGGGACTCTCCCATGGGTGAAGGTAGGATTGCAGTGCACTGTCTCAGTGGGAATGGGTAGGGCTTGGCCCTATGCAGAGTGCAGAAAGAGCAGCTGCAGGCTGGGTTAGATACAATTAATTGGTGGGAGCCTGTCTCCAGGCTGCAGGAAGTTGTCTGGTGAGCCGTATCCAGCCTGTAGGCTGTTTTTTGCCTACCTCTGCCCTATTTGGGAGGAAGGGTGTATTAGTTTGTAAGCACAATGTCAATGATGTCACCTAAAGCTGCATTAGTAATTGGTGAGAACTGGGCCTGGTGTATAAAAATGGGCCTGGGAACAATTAATACTTTGTACTGGATGTACAGGTTTACATTCATGCCCGTGCCATGCTAGCAAATGACCTACCTAGCACCATGGCTGTTAGAGTCTGGGGGGTCATGGATGTTAGCATGCAGGCTTGGCTGAAGACAAAACGTGGCCAAACTTTTTGTCACTAAGAACCAATTGTGTGTGGTCTCTTTCTTGTAACAATAAGGTCATTGGAGGCACAGAATCACAGATGGTTTCTTGACAGTGCATGCAGAGGCTGTCCAAACTGAGAGTCTGATGTAACCAGTAGCACCTAAGCCCCAAACAAAACCAGCGGAGCAAGATGACATCATTGACAGTGTCCCTGATGACAATGGTGATTCCCTGGAGATGTACACCTGGTTTTCTTATGAACTGTACTTTTAGCTATTATATAAATAATGAGAAAATAGCAATTATCCTAATAGAATACAGGAAAATGAAACAGTCATATATTAGAAATTAACAACTGTTCCTATTAAATTCAGAGCAAATAGGAAATTGAAACCCATATTACCTATATTAAAGAATTCTGAATCAAATTAATGAGTATTTTGATTCGCAGAGGAAGTGATTAATCAATAACTTAATTTCTGGATGTCAAGCACAGCCAGATTGCTATAGCATAGTTTGGCATGCCATCTAATAAGCACCTAACACATAAAAGTTAGGTTTTCTTTTTATCGCCATTATTTTTATCCTACAGGCGAATTCTATTTTATTGGGCTGGCACAACTCCTCTGCAGTAATACTGTTATCGTCTTGAAAAAGCAAAATTATAAAGAGTTGAGGGCAATACATTTAAGAGCACCAGCATGAAAATTTGACATTGCTTATTTCTGTCTTCTGGTTTTCTGCTTTAACAACTGCAAATATGTAGTTATAGACATCTGTGCTAAAAGCAATTGAGGAAGAGGAGGAGAGGGCAGGCTGTGAAGTTGAGAATACGATAGATAAACTGTTGTTGAGCTCTGGAGAATAATGTGACAGACGAAAGGTTTCTAGAAAAATAACTTCACCAGGCATTGTGTTCATGAGTCCTACACAGGTAAGCTCGAAAGTTACATTGCTAACTAGGCAAGAAATTGTACTGACCTTTTCACTGTATTACAAGCAGAGCATTATAATGTAAGTGATTGCTATTGAAATTGATTTTGGTCACAATACAGAAGAACCTGTTTTTGTTGTTCATTCCATGTTTGCCATTGTACTGGTCTAAGTGCATCTTAGCAATACTGCTTCTCAATAAACCTCTACTAAAATTGATTAAACTGTACTGAATAATAGTGATTTTAAATCAATGTTAAGAACAAGGCAAAACATGATAAAGAAAGAAAAGTATATTCACTGACGTTTATACTTGTTCTTCTATTTCATTCTTCTTTCCTGCCCCAGTCTATTGTGCACCATTGACCGATTAACCAACATGATTTGCTCATTGCATTGTGAAATGGTGTCTCATTGGTTTGTAAAAGTTATAAAATTCTTTTTTACTTGACCATGCTTGAGAAAAAATGAGACAGACCTTTCATCGGAATACAGATTTTTTTTTTGTTAAGTTGTACAAAGAAACTTAACTACATACCTAGACAAGAACATAAAAAAAAACTACTAAAGTGCCCATCAAGAATGATGGGTGGGTAGCGGGGACACAGTACCACCACCCCACTCTGCCACTTTTCATCGCTCAGGCACAATCCTGCCTCCCCGCCCTGCTCTGTGTCCAGTCCTGCGCATACCCCCAACACCTCAGCCACACCCACTCACACACACCCAGCCACACACACATATATATATACATAGAGCCACCTGCCACGCAACCAGCTACGTGCCACACACAACCATGCAGGGTGGAGTGGGGTATGCCCCCCATGCCTGCTCCTTGTGTTGCATCCCGTGGGCTGCCAGAGTGGTGTGGCATGGGGAGCAGGTACTCAGCCGCAGGCAGAGGAGTGGGCAGGGGAATGTGGGCAGTGTGTGGCTGCATGCCCACTGCCCACATGGCACCCTGTGGCCACACACCATGCCACTTGTGTTTTGGTGCTCCCAGCATGGGTGGGTGTAGCATGTGGCTACAGGTTGCTGCACGGGGACTGTACATGCGAGATCCACCCCACCCCATGGCTGTGTGCTGCATTTGGCAGGCATTGCCCACACCTCCCTTCCCGCTCCCCTCATGGCACCCTGCAGCGGTGTGTCACACCCTGCCGCACTGCCATAACTCACGCCCTCCTGGTGGCCAGCCACGCCCCCCATGGTGGCCAATCCCTGCAGCAGGGAGCAGTCTGGCTCCACCCTCTCGGCCCCCACCTCCACCTCCAGGTGTCCATCTGTCTGTCCTAAGGCTGAGCATGCACATTTGACCCGGAGCATTATGGACAGAGATGGAAGTGGTAATGCTTTCATTATATTAGAATAAACTACATAATAATCTCCCTAGATCATAGGACAAGGAGGATAAGGGGACTTTGAAGGGCATTTCATCAAATCATTGTGTATAATTCTTCAACGATAAGTAGAGTGATAACCTTGTTTCAAACGTAGCATACAGTATATTTATTTAATCATGGATAGTACTATATAGAGGCATTGAGCAGAATTACCTTAGTTGTTTGCCAACCTAATATGGAAAATATGCACATAAGGTCAGAAAAGTCAGTTGGCCAACCAACTTTTATCTAAACTGATATTTTGTATGTAACATACCAAAAAGAACAGTTCCAATAGAAACTGCACATAAGAAAGGCTTATAATCAACGTTGCAATCTCACAGTTCAGTAAAAATGTAAAGCTTTTTTCTTACTACTCATACCCCACCCCAGATCACCATGTTTTAGGGACCCCTAAACCTCCTGAAAATATATAAAGACTTGTAGTGGAGCAGAAAAAAGGAATGAAAAAATAAAACTTTTCATTAAAAGATGAGCTAAACCCTGCTACCCTGAATGATCACTGCTGAATTCCTAAGCCTCTGCTGTTGCTCATCTTAAACTGTTTGGAGTAACTGCACCAGATTATGATGTACTCACTGTGGAGCCATTTATCATCATATATTTAATTCAGGGTGATAAAAACCTGGAAGCAAAATAATTCAGCTTGCAAAATTGAACTATGCGACACAGCAGCAGCTGAGAGTACAGCCTACATATGGACTTTTCCATTAGTAGAGATTCATTCTTATGCTATGAGACTAATGTTCTTAGTGCTATTAGTTTACTGCGTAAAGAGCATCATAACAAAGGCTAATAATTTTTACAGAGCATTAAAAAACTATAAGATGGTGAGGCAGCCTCTTACCAAGAGTTATCTGGGCTTGTTTCATAAAGCTAATGCTGGAAACAGCAAGAAATACTTCAGCCCACACAAAGAAATCTGGGTACAGACAAACAAAAGGGTTTGGGGAGGGGTGGAGGAAGAAAGCCTTTTATGAGCCTTTTGTGAGAGAAAAAAAAACCCAGTAGCACTAACTTTTATTGTTGGTTCCCACTCAGGACCTGACTGCTGGTGTCCCTATAACTATTAGATTTGACAAGGAAAGTCATCATTGTTCTCAATTACAATAAAGGAATAGGCAGGTTGGACATTAGTGACAGAATAATTTATGAATTTGCTGCAGTAAGAGCTTAAAAGCAACTACTGCCAACACCAGTTAATTTGCTGTGATGGAGACTAAGAGACGATGACAGCTGCTGCCTGAGCTATGGGGTGAAATTCCTTGCAGCATTCATTTCTGGATGCAATGTAAAACTGGCTCCAAGGCTCACGTTTGCTTTTGAAGCTGTAGTAGGCATTTGATTTCAGAAAGGGGAAAAAATAACCTATAGCAAACTAAAAGCCCTATCCAACACCCATTTGAAAGATAATAGCAACAATTCCAAAGGCTTCATTGCAAACTCTATGCAGGTTTTCTAGTTTGATATTATTTATTTTCCAGCATACAGTTAACATGTGAAACAAAAAGGTGTAAGGCTTTAAGGCCGAGAAAGTAAGCAAACCTTAGCTTCAGTGACACCAATAGTAAACCTTTCTATGTTTCCCTAGAGCCATCTTTTCACTGTGGGTCTTTCCTGTGTATGCAAAACAAATAATATAATAACAATGAGCATATGGCTCCCTGGCAGAGAGATGCTAAGGGACAATGGCCGCATCTCCATGAGATGCTGGCTGCACAGTAGCTGATTATTACTGTGCAGTAGAGTCACATGGCATGAAATGTTATGCAATGCGACTACATGGTACTGATGAGTTACCGTGCAGTCAGTGTCACCTAACAGCCATTTGGTGATGCTACTGAGCAGTAACTCTGATTACCGCATAGTCATTTAGTATACAAGTACTAAATGACTGTGCATTAAGAACTGTGCAATCGGTATCTTGTGTAGATGCGGCCAGTAAGTAGATGTTATTAGTAAAATAGTTTTCAATGGGAGTGTCTACATATGCAATTAATGTACAAGAATACAATTCTGAGCTAATTGCTCCAGAGTTTTTTTGCTCCCATTGTTTCAACATGTGCCTGGGAGCAAAACTCTGGAGCAATAACCTTCTGAGTTTATTTTTGTATAACACATTGAATCTGGTCAGAGCAGCCCAGGTCTACTCCAGCTGGGATAGGTATGCTGTGGTGGGGCTGACTGGGGTACAATGGTGCTTCAATGAGAGGCTAGCTGTAGGCAGCCCCTTCACTGAAGCACCCTTGTGTCCCAGCCAGATCAGCAGTGTTCACATATGCACTGCTGTGCATGAAAAAATCATCTGCAGCAGGCTAGTACTAGTATTTACAAGTACTAGCCTGCTCTGGAGATTTTTAGTTTCCTGGGTGCACATGCAAGCACAGAGACATTTTACTGTGGAGCTAATTAGGCAGTTCCACAGTAAGCGCCCCATTCTCACTGGGTGTGCCCAATAAGACTTTTTTTTTTATTCCAAGTACAAATTATAATGCAATGACTAGAAATCAGTTGTGGTTACAATACAGAGAATGATGTTATTCATCTTGCCACAGTAGTAAAGGAATGAGACATGATCAGATAATATCAAATATACTCTAGTAAAGTAACTGTCTGGCTAAAAGTATGCGGAGATGAATTATACATTTGTAGAGATGGGAAATCTCAAACTGTTGCCAAGAAAAGAGAGATAGTGCATTCTACTCCAAGAGTGACATTTTATGAGAGGTGAATGCAGCATTTATTGCAGTCTGGCCAAAGAATACAGGGGCAGCTTTTTCAGCAGTGGCCTAAGGTACTGTACATGGAAAATCACACTTACAGGTATTTCCCCAAATTGCTGCTATTTTATTGGGTCTAGAATGAACTGTGAGTACAAATACTGCTAGTCTAACATGTAATGATCAATCTACACCGAGAAATCAAGTAGCTAGAAATCTAGCTACTACTTATTGCCAGCGCATAGAAGGGTTTGTAATTTATTTCTGGCCACAAAATGGCATTTGCCAATGTCTAGATGAAAATCAGACTTCCTAAAGGGAGCTGTGGAAGTTGTAAAGCTTGAGGTTCATTCAAAGTAGATTAGACAAATCATACAAGACTGTGCTACAATCTTTCTATTAAGAGAGACTATGTGATGTTGTATTCATGTGCCTTTTTTATAATCCATAATTACTCTTTGCAGTCCTTACTGTAACTGTAATCAAAGAGAGTTTTGTCTGAATAGGAACTGCAGGTTACAGTATTCTGAAAGTATGACAGTAGTGAGAAAAGATGATGCAAAAGATAATTATAGTGATAAAAGTTATAATTTTGAGATGCTCCCTAACACAAGAGCCTGAAGAGACTGAGTATTGGGAGATGGTGCCTGAGTTAAGAAGTAACTAGTTAGTTAGTGGGAGACACAGGGTCTGCAGAGGCTTGACTACTACTGCACAATGAAAGCTGATGTTTAGTTTTTCTCATTCATTACTGTCTTTACTGAATCCAGCAATCACTAACTACAGTGATAATGGGAGAAGTCTGTATTTAGCCACTAACCGTGGCATAACTAGCAGGGAGTGCTTATTTAAGGGGGAGGAGAGCAGAAAAAGCAACAGCTGCCTTAGCCACATCATTCAGCAGTGGTGTGGAGGTAGGGCAATTAGAAGTCACAACTGTCCCTGGCTGTGGCAGCTGCCCTGGGCACCTGGATGTATTATTACGTTGCTGATCACTAGTATCCCAAATTGGAAGAAAAGAATGGGAAATCTATATCGTAAAACTGCTTTGAGCTGGAGGGAGAAGCAGCAACACAGTGTAAAGAGCACATAGAAGAACTGCATTTAAATACTATTCATAGCACCAATTTACTCTCTTTTCTGTGCTATATTTTACCTTGTCTGGGTTTTTTTGTGCTTTCTTTGTGTTGGTTCCTTTATATTCAAGTAAAAATATGGTGCATGAGTATTTTTAGGAGACATGCTGCTACCCTGTTTCAGTTAAGAAAGAAAGCACAGCAAATTAGTTTTAGTGATCATTTGCTTAGACAAGGAGTGAGGGGTAAGTGATAGAAGAAATAGTGAATTATTTTGAGGCATAAGAATACCTGAATTGTGTAACACACGAGAGTTCTGCTTCTCCTAAGATCTGTAGTCATTGGCGGGGGGGATTAGGGTTAGGGTTAGGGTTAGATCTCCCTTTATAGTTATAGAAAAAGCAGTCACATGCATGGGATAACCTATGAAATTTTGCAACCTCAAAGCAAACCTACTCTTGAAGGCAGTTTTCCAGGGAGCAAAATTTCACTCACATTTTTTTCTCCATAGCTGATTTTCTGTAATTTCTGGGGAAAAAAATTACCTATGGATTTCAAGAGTTCACTCTCAAGGTGCAACAAAACAGGTGTTTAGGTCCCAATATGATTCAGATTTCAATCACCAGAAAGGCACTCCGTGACTTAAAAACTTGATTTAACTACCAGTGGAGACAGAAATCAGACATTATTATGTAATAAATCAAGAAGACATCATGTGCATTTGGTCAAACTATAACTGGACGGACCAGATTACTGAGCTTCATTTTCCATTTTGTAATTCTTCAAACAAACCTAGAGTACTTCTATTTCCTGCTTGTGTTTCATCACATTATGTTTGGCCTTCCCATCCTGTTTGGTAATGAACTGGAGCTTCTTTTCCATATGCTGCCTTAGATGCCAAGATTTCTTTCCTCTTTAATTCATTAGTTTTCCAATTTGATTTTAGATTCCAAATGCTGTCTTTTTTAGTTTTAAGATGTTCTGAATGTTGATAATTTGCTCCTCAGCCTGAAATTTTAATTCATTCTTCATTCTCTGCAAGTGATAACAATTTTCCTACTTTCACATGAGACAGAGCCAACATTCGAATCCCTGTTATTCAGTGCCACAGAAAAAAACCCAATTTCTGACATCTCAGTTTCAGTGCAGGAAAAATAACTATACCCTACTCATGGTAATGGCTAGCAATTCTGAATGCTCAAGTAATTGAAGCAACTTGAAAATTACTTCAGAATTAAAAAATAAAAAATAAAAAAACCTAAAAACCAACCCCCTGCTTCAGTTCTAATCCAGACGTTAGGCAGAAGCACCAGAGATACTTCTACTGCACTGAATTTATTTACTTCTTTTTTTGGTACATATACAAGACTGAGTAGAACTCCATAATTTGGCTCACAATATATAGATCTAGCACTAGAAGATATTTTATGAATATAATGCATGGAAACATTCTAAGAAGAAGGAAAAAAGAGAGGAAAATTGCTAAAATATTTATTGACTACAATTCTGAAATTCTTTTTTGGGTATGGTTTAGCCATTCACCCTAATAGTTAACATATCAGGAAAAGAGAAAGAAAAAGAGAGATAATGGGAAATAATTAAACAACTGGAAAAGCACACACTTAGAGTACATGTAACAAAAAATAGAAATCTGCTCATCGTGGCAAAACTCCTATTTACTCAATAGTAGCACGATTAGTATTGTATATTAATCCACAGCATTTTCAGATGCTTCCTTCCAGCACAGAAAAACCAAAAGGGAAGGAAGAATAATATATTTTATTGTAGGTGAATACACTCTATGTTTGTAACTTAGTAAAAGACTATACTTAGGAAGCTCTTAATTCATTACCATCACCAATTGGTCAATATCCTTAATTCTACTGATTGCTTTATACTCTTTTAAGTAGGACAGAGGGTCATTAAGCTGTATTCCGTATAGTTATATTAATTGCCCTGCAGTGTAGAGAATTGACATTTATACTTATTCCTGTTTTCTTCAAACTGTACTTCAGAAAAAAATAATCATTTTCTTCTCTACTGTGCTGATCAGCTTAAGCCAGACTTTTTTTTTACCATAAGGTTGAACTTTTTATTCTTCTTTAGTCCCATACCCATCTCTTTTTCACAATAATTACAACAAAAATCACAATTAGTGAAGTGCAACGTTAGATTTGTAATAGTTGACTGAGAAGTACCAGTTAGTTTCCTATATAAAAGAAAATTTCTGGTTTAAGTGTTAGCGAATCCTATAAATTATTAGGTGCACAATATTTTCTCTCTCTAAACTAAGACCTCTCATATCAGACAGTACATTTTGTTTCTGCTCTCTATTTTCTTTAATTAAAATCCATTCATTTTTTCCTTCAGTATTTATATATTCTGCTTTTCACTACGGGCATTTATACATGCGCTCTCTGAGTGGGTGAAGGGCACTTTAATTCAAGTGGCTCCAAGAGCCACTCTAATTAAAGCACCCAGACCATATGGTGTATCTGTGTCCCTGCACTTAAAAATGGTGGTGAGGATATTTTAACTAAAGTTTGTTGAACGAGCTTTAGTTAAAGCACCCCTGCTGCCATTTTTAAGTGCAGGGACAATGATACATGAGAGGCCAACGTATAGTAATTACCACACTCCACAATGCTCAGTTATTTGAACCTGCTCTGACACAGCACATCAGAGCAGCCTCACTGCTCATATATAGATCTCCAACATTTCTTGATTTTTTTTTTAGATGAGAAATTTTGCATTTTTTTTTTTTTTTAGGAAATAGTTTTTCAATTTTAAGGAAACTTAATTACATTAAAATTTTCATTTGTTTTTTCCTATTTTGAGGAGATCTATCTTCTATCTATCTAGGGCTTAGTCTGTCTTTCTGTGTGTTTTTCTGTCTGTTCATAATAGTTTGGGGGGCATGGCTCCAGCCAGTGTTGCGTCAAGAATGCTGGTGCGCCAGGCCAGGATGGAGTGCCACCACCCACCACCCTGCATCACCACCTCCTCCCAGGTGTGGTGGGTGATGCAGAGCTGGATGTGGGGTGAGGGGGTGCAGCTGGATGTGCGGGGGGGCGGTAGCAACCACATGCAAGCTCCCCACCACTGTACACTGCCACCTCCCAAAACTACGGGAAGGGAGTGGCATGGTGCTGGATGCAGAACCAGGGCAGTTTGTGGTACTTGGCCAGATGTGCAGCAGCAGCAGCAGCATGGGGTGGTGGGTGATGGTGACAGCAAGCCCCCCTGCTCTCCTGGGAAGTGGTGCTCCATCTCTGCCCCACTCCTTCATTCTTGGCAGGCAATTTGCTAGTGTGTGAATAAGAGCTTACTGTTCATCAGAATAGAAAAAAAAAAATCCTGACTATTTCTAGTTTTAGTTACTTAGGAGTTTACAGGTAGTTGTTTTAATGTGAAAACAAACTTCTGGTACTGGTATTGTGCCTTTCATTGATGAGAATTTCAAACTAGTTTAGAATCCAATTTTCAAAATATCACTATTAATATAATCATTTCTATTCCATTAATGCCTAGAAGTCTCAATGTGAAAGAATCTGTACATAAAGCTCTGGACATTATATTTCAAAAACCCAATACAGGAAAATGGTGGGAGAAAAGTAAGTATTAATATCTCCATCCTATTCAAAGGCATAAGAGAAGTGAGAGGAGCTAAGAATTATTATCTTGTTCAAGGTCATATAGGTAATGTGTAAAAGCCAGGAATGTGACCCAGATTTTATTCAGCCCTAACCCAGTACCTTTACTGCAAGATCATCATTTTGCTATAGTGGTCATCATTAAAATGTCAACATTTCTTGAAAGCTCCAACATATTAGAACTCATATAACAAATGGTGCTAACGGGGTGCATCTACACCTGCACTTTACTGTGCAGCTGATTCCACAGTAAAGTATCATCATCTACATGTGTGCCCATATTAAGGTGCAGTGAATTAATTAACTTTGCTGTAGGATAGTACTGTCTGGGACAAGTACTATCCTACAGTGAAGTAGTTACATATGCTAAAACACACATGTAGATGGTGACCAGGGCTGGCTGCCTTCCCACTAGCCTTGAACTGTACCATCCTCATGCCCCACCAGCCTGTCAACAGCATGTTGAGCCAAGGTGGAGCAGACCAGGGCTGACAGTTTGACCCCCAGCACTCTCTGCCAGTGTGGGGCTGTTCCAACCCAGCTCTACATGCTGTGGCCCTGGGCATGTGTGTAAATGCTGCACCCAGGAACAATAAACTCTGGTACAAACTGTGCTGGAGTTTATTACTTTGTGCTAATTGCACCTGCTGTGTGGTAGAAGTCTACTGGCAAATGCTAGCTTTTAATGGCAACAACTATATATTCAAAATAATTGTTTGTCCAACTCTTAATATATTCCTTTGCTGAAATGTAATATATTTAACAGTGTCACAGTTTGATACCGTCTTGAGCAACAGTTTGGGCCGGAAGTCAAGATGGAAATGCAAGGAAATACTTAAGCAGAACATAATTATCTAAATTGGAATTTGGTGATGATACGATAAAGATTAGAGACTTGCAATGTACAATCTATGTTATTAAGTTTCTGCCATCTAGTTCCACCTGATTTCCTAACCTTCAAAACCCTGGGGGGACAAGAATCAGTTTTTACCTCCAAATATTTAATAGTACATCACAGGAGTGAAAGTTATTTCTCTGGTGTTTTTAATGAACCTTGTAAATTATTTTGTTGTTTGCCCATTCAGGATTCATTCAGTTTCAGAAAAAAAAATCTCTAACATAGAATTCTGTACTTCTGAGTTTTGAATTCCCTCATTTCGCAGATATAGGTTTTGTCTGAAATAATCTTGGTCTCTTCTTGCTTTCTTTTCTATCATAACGTGATCGTTAACTATTGCCAGTTTCTGAACAGATTAATAGAACGACAGTTTCTAATAACTAAGAAAAAAAATCTCTAGTTTCAAGTAGACATGCACAGTATATAACTGGCTACTTATGGGGACTTTTGTTTGCCTGTTTATTTCTCCTGGTGAATATTTTTCCCCACCAGAAATTAGATTTCTGTAATCACCAAACAATGGACAAATTCAGGTTGAGATTGCCAAATTGTTTCAGATGGAAAGAAAATTGAGATTATATGTAATGTAGCATGTTCACCTTTTACTGGAGGCCTGGTGGTTTGGGTTTCCAAATCAGATATGGGAGACCCAACTGCAATTCTCCCTAGTGCTTGAGGGGATTTACGATCGCCAAAGAAAGTGTTCTAATAATCATTCAATGGATGCTGAAGGTGGGATACCATTCATGCTTGTGGAAATGGTTCTATTCAGATGGGCCGCACTAACCTCCCCTTGTGGTAGATTCCCAACACCATTTTTGGTACTAGGGAATGGTGTCAGAACTTGCTCTGGCCTCTCTAAGTGCTAATCTGATATTACACTATGTCTAGCCCTCATGCTCATTCCTTCCTAGGGAAGAAATTGCTTTTTTTTTTTTTTTTTTTTTTAAAAACACACACACATAGGTTCCCATTAGTATATTTACCTAGTATAGGCCATGTGTTTTATAGTCATGCACAAGTTGGCGAATTTATATCAGCTTCCTGGTTGGTTTCCATTACTAAGTGTATGCTGCTTTTGGCAACAGTTTAATGATACCCAATTTATTTGATGAGATTTCCTTGTATGTTACTATAAGACAAGGAACTCTCTCTTCCCCTCACTGATGGGGGGGGGGGGAAATCTTTGTCTTATATTTGAGTAAATATTGTACTTCAGTTTTATGCTGGAATCATTGTACTGCTGTTAGGGGAATTGTACCACCATTAAAATCATCTGATGCAGCAATAAAACAGGTTCTTTTAGTGAACTTTCTCTGGTAAAAAAAAGTCTATTTGGAATATTTATCTTCTGTCATTGACATAAATGAGATGAATAAGCCCATGTAGAAATATTCAGTATCAGTACAATGTTGATTGTGAACATTAACCATTTTTTTAGCTCACATTCATCATTTTCAGACTAGCACTGGCTTCTTTCCTATATTCCATCCTGGACAGAAATACTTCATTAAGTTAGAGTTCATATTGTAAACATACATCTATTAAAATAAAATCTAATTAGGAGAGCAGAGTTATAAAAGGGCCGATTCCAAAAGGAAAGACTTTTAGAATACATTTTATACAAGGAGCCTCGATAGCTGACCACTGATAGAAACTGCTGCATCATAGGACTTACAACTCAGAAATCTCCCACTATGTTGCTAGATGAACGTGCAGTTAATTCTGTTAGTACGTCTTAGTGTACTTTAGATGACTATGACATCAACTGCTCTTTCATAATGGATTTTTATATTCGTGATAATAAAATTGAGAGAGACAAAGGGCAAAATCCAGACCAGCAAATTAGGGACCTAAACAAGTCTTCAGGTGAATTTAGGTGCCAAAATTACAAGAAGAAATGCAAAGTATTCTTGTACAAGAAATCTCCACCTGTATTTTGGAATGCAAGGGACCCTACATGCCTAAATATGAGTTTCTGCATATGCAGTCTACTGTTCTGCTGAGCTGCTAAGCAAGGGGCTGGCAATTATTTTGGGTGGAGGGCTGCTTACTGAGTTTTGGCAAGCTGTTGAGGGCCACATGGTTAGCCCCACCCCTTGACAGGTACCTACCCCCCAGTCACCATCTTGTGACTGGAAGTCCCACCCCCTAACTCCTGAATTTTGCCACCAGAAGTTGCTCCCCTTGCCCTGGAAGTACGCCTTTCAGCAGGGGAGTTTGCCATAAGGTAACCAGAAAAATACCAAATTATATTCTAAGAGGCAGATACCTACATTCATTAATTGATTTAAAAAAAA
>JAGPOW010000261.1:24165144-24187665 GCA_030014935.1 Caiman crocodilus
ACACACACACACACACACACACACACACTGAGCCTCACACACACACTGCCCCTCTCAATACTCTTTCCCGCTTGTGGTACCAGTGCTGGCACAGTGTTCCCACATTCTGGCGATACACCCAGTAGCCATGTACTGCTGGAGCAAAAAGGCAGGGAAATGGCAGTGGGTGGGGTGGGAATGGGCTGCTTAGTCCTGCTGGCTTCCCCTGGGTCTTACTGCCCCTGGCTCCTGTAATCTTTGACAGGCAGCCAGGAGTAAATAAATGTTAGTGTACTATATTTTTGGGGACCTCACGGACTGGATAGAATGGCCATATTTTGCCTCCCCCTGACCTAAGCACTCCTATCTAAATTCCACTGTGATTCAGATGAAGTAGATCAGGACTTAAGTCCCCAGAGGGGTCTCATCCAAAGATTAGTGCTCTATTTTAACAAAAGATTGCCTACATAGTTCATACAGCAGAGGCCAAAACTCTGGAATCCCTTCTACTGAAGGAATATCCTAACCATGGAGCTACAGAGTAAAGATCCCTTGTGTTTGTTTTCCTTTGCACCCATGACTTTTGCATACCTGGCCGCACAGTGCTTCAGCTTCAATAGGCAGAACATAGAGTACTTTCACCTAACTTATTTTATAGGGAAACAAAAGATATGGAATTATTTCTTTTTGAGAAAGAAGTCATGATTCCTAAACTAGATCTCCCAATCTTAAATTAGTACTCTAACTACCAGATTAGAGCATTGTACAGACAATGAGGACTCCCATACCATGAGAAGCACCTGCCTTTAGAAAGTTACTTGAGATTTTGGATTGTAATTGGATGGTATAATAAACATGGATCTGAGACTCAAGAACCTGCTCCAAAATGAGGCAGAAGTTCAGACACATCCCAGTGCTTAGTACTTCTAATTGATTAGCTCTAAGAAGCTCCTTGCTTACTGGCTATCCAAATAACCTTTCAGAGTACCTGACTCTCTCTGACTGAATAGGGAGCCTCTCCACCAACTGCATAGGGTGCCTAACCTCATTTCTTTGTGCCCTGCACCTCAGAGGAACTAGGCATTGTGACATCTAAATTGAAGATGCCTCAGGCATCTGAGCTTTGCACAGAGATTTTAAAGGCCAGGGTTAGCCAATCTGACTTGCATCAAACATTAGAGATTTTCACTTACTAATTTCTACATTGAACTTAATGACTTGAGATTTCCATTTAATTCTTCAATTGGTTCCCTTGCAGAAGCAAATGTGGGAGGAATTAATATACTTAAACTGATATCCTCTAGTCAGCTCCCTGTTGTTGAAGCACTGTTTCAGTTGCTGAAGGAGAAGTGCAACATCATCCATATTGTCCCTTTGATAAAGGTTGAGAGACATGGAAGAGGGTCATGGAGTGGTTGGAATTCTGATAGTTCTCCTTCCATCATGAACAGGTAAAACTGATACATTGCAGGAGGGGCCAATCCTCAATTAGTGTAAAACCAACATAGCTCCACCGATGTTAATGAAGGTATGTATTTTATAACAGCTGAGAAACTAGTCATAGGTATTCTAAGACTAGAAATTGTATGGCTATGTGTCTCTCTTATGCTTCTTTGCATTTAAAGGTGCAGGGATGCAACACAGAATTGCTTGTCAGGATAAGGAATAAATAGTTAAGGAATACAAAAAATGATCCTGTTCTTGGATTATTTTTTCACCTTTAGCATTTCAGATTTGAACAAAAAACTTCAATTACCATGTCTCAGCTCCACTGTTGCCTTTGCATTGTGCTAAAAGGGAAAACAGGAAGTAAAAAATACTTTTACAAACAATCAAGCAATACAATTCTCAATTGGCTGGACACATTATATGAAAAAGGTTCTATGGATGTTCTTGGGAAGGATACATATTGGGTTAGTTAAAACCTCATCCTACATCTGCTGACCTTTAAGCACTTTTATATTCCCTCCAAAGACAATTAGGCAACTTGTGCTAATGTTAAGAAGGTGCATAAGTTCTCCACTGGATTGGGGTTATTTGATTTTATCTAGTAGCATATGGAACTTCATGATAGACTGAAATAAGAACTGAATTTTTTTGTAATTAAACTTCTGTTTATGTATTGTCTCCCCCTCTCATTAAAGCAACCTTTGTTCTTTACAGATCCCTGGGACTGCCCATAGCATCTGTCCCACAGTCTGTATCTTTTCTAAAAATCTTAAACATGCCTTGTATTAACCCTGAAACAAGTACTAAATAATTGGCATACTGAATCCTTTCAAATGGGTTGCTAAATAATTGTTTAGAAAGCAGCAAAAGAAGGTCACTCACAATAAAAAAAGACAGCTATTTTACTGAGGGCTCCAATATTAAAATTAGACTTCACTTTGAACAATGTACTCAAAGAATTGATTCGGTGCTTTGTTTTTGTTTTCAATAAGGTGCTAATCTCACATCCTTGCAGGGTTGTGTAATGAAAAGATAGGCACAAACAAATTCCTTTCACCCCAGTTATATGCAGCTAGGGTAAACTTTTTGACCCACTGCTCACAAACAGAGAAGAATTGGTGGGGAATGTAGAAGTGGAGGGCAAGTTGGGCAGCCATGACCATAGAATGATAGACTTCAGGATCCTGAGGAAAGAAAGGATGGCGAGCAGCAGAGTAAGGACTCTGGACTTCAGAAAAGCAGACTTTGACTCACTCAGGGAATGGATGGCAAGATGCCCTGGGAAGCCAGTCTGAGCGGGAGAGGAGTCCAGGAGAGCTGGCTATACTTCAAAGAAATCTTACTGAGAGTGCAGGAGCAAACCATCTCAAATGTGCAAGACGACTAGCAAGTATGGCAGAAGACCAACCTGACTTAGAAGGAAACTCTTCAGTAAATTAAATCAAAAAAAGGAAGTGTGTAAGAAGTGGACACTTGGACAAATAACTTGGGAAGAGCATATAAAGCATTGTTCAGGCATGCAGTTATGAAATCAAGAAGGACAAAGTGCAATTGGAGTTGTAAGTAGCAAAGGATGTGAAGGGTAACAAGAAGGGTTTTAACAAGTATGTTGGTAGCAACAGGAGGATCAGGGAAAGTGTGGATCTCTTACTGAATGGGGAGGCAACCTTGTGACAGAGGATGCAGAAAAGGCAGAAGTGCTCAATGCCTTCATCTCAGTCTTCACAGGGAAGGTCAGCTCCCAGACTACTGCACCAAGCAGTACAGATTGGGGAGGAGCTGAGTAGACCTGAGTGGTGAGAGAACAGGTTAGGGACTACTTAGAAAAGCTGAATGTCTACAAGTACATGGGGTCAGATGGGATTCAACCAAGGGTGCTGGGGGAGTTGGTCAATTTGATTGCAGAGCCATTGCCATCGTCTTTGAAAACTCATGGTGATCAGGAGAGGTCCTGGATGATTGGAGAAGGGAAAACAATGCCCATATTTAAGAAAGGGAAGAAGGAGGATCCAAGGAACTACAGACTAGTCAACCGTATTACCTCAGTCCCTAGAAAAAATAAGACATGGAACAGATCCTCAAGGAATCCATTTCTAAGCACTTGGAGGAAATAAAGATGATTAGGAGCACTCAGCATGGATTCAGGAAGGGCAAGTTATACCTGACCAACCTGATTTCCTTCTAAGATGAGATGACTGGCTCTGTGGATACAGGGACACTGATGAATGCAATGCACCTTGATTTTAGCAAGGTTTTTGATACTGTTTCTCACAACAGTCTCCCAGGCAAGCTGAGGCAGTATAGGCTGGATAAATGGACAGTAAGGTGGATAGAAACCTGGATGGAACATTGGGTTTAGAGAGTGGTACCCAATTTCCTGATGTCTAGTTAGCAGCTGATATCAAGTGGAGGGTCCCAGAGGTTGGTCCTGGGGCCAGTTTTGTTTAAGGTCTTCATCAAGGACCTGAAAGATCCCATAGAGTGCACCCTCAACAAGTCTGCAGATGACACCAAGCTGAGGGGAGTAGTAGATATTTGGGCAGTATGAAATTTTGCCTGGGTGTTTTGTTCCAAAGCTGTTTCAATGAGTTTCGAGCTCAAAACAGTGAAATTGAAATGAAACAAAAGCCTGTGACAGTTTCAAAATGAAACAAGAGCACATGAAACATTTTGAGTTTCAAGTCTAGGCTTACTTGGCTTCAGTGCCGGTCCCAGCCAGCAGCAAGAGCCTCCTGCCATCTGATGCAGATCCAGGGGCTGTGTGTGTCACCCCCAAGAAGATTCTGACACAGCCCCCAGCTTTCCCGAGGGTATGAGCCCTGAATTTGCATGCTGGATAACAGCATGCTGTTGCTGCTGGCTGGGCCAGTGGCAGCACCAATCTTTCTGGCGCTTGGTGTGGGCTGCACCCATCACTGGTTTCAGCCAGCAGCAGCAGCCTCCTGCCATCCGACAGGCAGATCGGGGGCCTGCCCACACCCTTGAGAGGGCTGCAGGGCTCTCCTGCACTCCTGCTGGGGGTGTGGGTCCCTGATCTGCCTGCCAGATGACAGGAGGCTGCTGCAGCCACGTGGGATCAGTGCCACCTGGGATCAGCGCCAGCAAGATTGGTGCTGCCACTGGCCCCAGGCAGCAGAAACAACCTTCTGTCATCTGGCAGGCAGACTGGGGGGCCTGCACCTCTGAGAAGAGTTCAGCACAGCCCCTGTAGCCCTCCTGGGGGTGCTGGTAGGCCCCCGATCTGTCTTGCTGAATGACAAGAGGCTGCTATTATGTACAAGTGACAATAGTTTTGCTTGTCAACACCTTGATGTGTAGTTTCCCAGAAACCTCTGTACCTATCTCCTTGAAACTCAGCTGGCTTCATGCCCTCAGAAGGGGTACCATCCCTGCACGTTTCATCTGAATGAGGCTAGAAATGACAAAATTATAGGCAGTTTCGTGCTTCTACATTATAGCCTATGGGTGAAACATCAAAATAGCGAAACAGTTTTGAAATGAAATGAAATTTGAAATGAAACACTGTTCTGTCAACACGTCAAAATCAAAATCAAAGCAGAGCAGTGCAGTTTTGCACAGCCCTAGTAGATATGCTGGAGGGTAGGGCTAGAATTCAGTGACCTAGATAAATTGGAGTATGCAGCCAAAAGAAACCTCATGAGGTTCCACAAGGAGAAGTGCAAAGTCCTACACTTAAGTTGGAAAAATGCCATTCACCAAATAAGGCTGGGGCTAACTGGCTGGAAAGTGTCAGCAGAAAAGGATCTGGGGATTACAGTGGACAGTGAGCTGAATGATGCAGCAGCCTGCCCTTGTTGCTAAGCAGATTAGCAGCACACTGGGCTTCATTGCAAAATGTATTACCAGTAGGTCAAAGGAAGTGATTATTTCCCTCTATTCAGCAGTGGTGTGGCCATACCTGGACTACTGTGTTCAGTTTTGGGCTCTCTACTACAGAAGGGATGTGGACAAGTTCAAGAGTCCAGTGGAGGGCAACGAAAATGGTGAGGGGGTCTGGGGAACATGGCTTGTGTTTAAGGACTGAGGAAACTTGTCTTATTTAGTCTGGAGAAAGAGACTGAGAGGGAACTTAATCGCAGCCTTCAACTACCTGAAGAGGTGTTCAAAAGAGGATGGAGCTAGACTGTTCTCAGTGGTGGCAGATGACAGCACAAGGAGTAGCAGTTTCAAGTTGCAGCACGGGAAGTTTAGGTTAGATATTAGGAAGATTCTCTCACTCAAAGGGTAGTAAAACACTGCGACAGGTTACCCAGAGCAGTGGTGGAAGCTCCATCCTTGGAGTTTTTCAAAACCTAGCTAGACTAAGCTTTAGCTGGGATGATCTAGTTATGGATGGTCCTGCTTTGAGCAGGGGGTTGAACTAGATGACCTGAGGTCCCCCCCAACTCTAAGTTTCTATGATACTCTGTCACTATCAGTTTTAAAATCAACTTAGATACATTTCTAGTTTAAACAAGGACTAATCTGGAAAATTCTTATTGCCTGAACTACACAGATAATCATAGTGGTTTCTCATAGCATTAGAGTCTATGAATCTATGACCATGTACACATATTACCTTTCTACTGGAAAGTCAAAGTTCTTTCATGAGAAACCCTAAGTTTGCAAATGTAGTTAGGAGTGAAAGTTAACCCAAATCCAACCAGGTAGAAGAAGCGACTCCCAGGACAGGTTTTCTAGGAAGATGTGCAGCCCCTTTCACTGGACCTATGCTGTGCTCCAGGACAGCAGGCAGACAGAAAGGACAGAAGCAGCAGTGCATCCTGTACATGACCTAGATCCAGATCTTCACACCCAGGCCCACATTCCCCAAGACTCAGATCCCCACACCTCTGAGACCCAAATCAAACCCAAACCCAAAGCCAAATGCAGAAATTGACATACCTACAACTGACAAGACAGGAGTTATGCTCTGGGTCTCCTCTCTCAAAGCCTCTTGGTAGGCAGGGGATGAGAGGGGACTGTGAGTAGGAGCTCCCCAGGGAGGTGTGATCCTGTGGGGCAGCCAGCCAATCAGCATTGCCTTGTGCACCTGGCTTCTCTTGGCACTGTGTCAAATGGGGAGCTGTGACAAAGGCACCATCCAGGCCTACTACTAGTATGGCCCCATCATTGATTCTGGGGAAACCACCTGTCTTGTTTACCTGCCACATCTTGTTGATAACTGATTGCAATGTTAAATAGACAGGAGACTGCCCTTCATGCACCCAAATGACTATGGTCAATAAGTACATGCTCCTGCTATCCCTACATGTGGACCATGCCTTGCTAATGTCTCACAGTGTGTTCCACCTCTGGTTCCAAGATGGGCCAAGCCGGACAGTTGTGTCTCTCTCATGTTGCCTTCTTAGGCCACACACACACCACTCCCCTCTCACTGGGGCCTCTTGAACTCCACCTGCTCTCACCCAGTCTCTTGCATACTACTGCCTATCCAGGCCACACTCACTCTGCACTACTCAGAGATCCTCAGACTTCTCTCCAGCTCTTGGTCAGCCCTGGAGCAGTCTTTTGGGCCTCTCCCATGACAGTCACCCAAACAGGACTGAGCAATAGCTCAACTACAGGCCTACTTCACCCCTGGCCCCTTACTGGACCACTACACCCTACTCAGGCCACAATTCCACCCCTTACACTCAGGCCTCAGGTCTTTCACCCCTTAGGACTCAGCCACTCCTCCCTGAGCTTAACTGGACCCACAACTCTGTCCTGAAACTCTCAGGGCTTGGGATTTTACACTCCCTTGGGCTGAGGTGCTCATCTTTCAGTGTGCCTGGCTCACCTCCAGGCTCCAGCACCCCATGGGATTCAGGTGCTTCTCCTAAGATTACCTGCCCCCCCCCAATCTCCTGGTAACCCAGCCAAAGGTGGAAGCAGGGGTTTAGGCACCCCAACCCACCTTAAACTGGGGAGGTTCTCAGTCCTGGTCTTTTGAAGCCCTGCCCTGTCACAGGCAGGAACATCAGGCCTCCCTAGCCTAGCAGGGTGCAGTTTTAGGTCATACCCAGAACTATGCCTTCTCCTTCCCTATAACCTCACCTTTACCTCCCAGTTGTTCCTACAGCCAGAGCTCAGCAAGGCAATATTTTCTCTCCACTGACCGATCTCATCCTGCTCTGCTCTTATAGTAGAGCTCTCCAAAATGGCCACTCTCATCATCCACCTGGCAGCTCCCTGTTCCAGCCCTTAAAGTGACAGACACCCAAAAGGGTGTTCTGTCACAGGAGCCTGCAGAATGTGGTTGGATGCATGCACAGGACCAGGATTTCTATCTCTCTGTAATTTATAGGCAGTTAATAAAAAATAGGGGCAGAATGCTTGTCCATAAAGTCCATTAAAAAAAGAAAAAGAGTTGTTTATTAAAAAGTCTAAGAAGAAGTAAGTTTGATGGAAAGACAGAGCGGAGCCTGCTGTCTGACTGGGAGTGCCACATCCTGCAGTGAGCTCTTGTCAGGTCTTTGGGAACTCCATAGCACCTTCCCTCTCCTCAGAGGTGCTGCCGCTGCATTGGTCTGAGGGGGGAAGGGATTGGGGAAGTGCAGCCAGGTTGAAGTTGTGTGGCCAGGAGTTGGGAAAGGTGGCAAGTGAGGATAAAGCTGGGAGGTGGGCTGGGTTCGAGGAAGCACCCTCTTGGCTCACCAAAGGCATATGGGAAGGTCTTTTAGCTAAAAAGGAGTTATACACCTAATGGAAGGAAGGGACCGCCACCAGGGAGGACTATACCTTGGTTGCTCAGGGCTGTAGGGGGGTGGTCAGGAAGGCCGAGGTGGAGATGGAACTGGGACTAGCTACCTGGATCAAGGACAACAAGATATCCTTTTTTAAATACATAGTGGGTAAAAAGAAAGTACTGGGTAACATGGGGCCGCTGCAAGACATGGTAGGAAATCTGGTTGTCACACCAGATGACAAGGCTAACATATTTAACAATTTCTTTGCCTCCATTTCCCTGATCAGGGATTGGGTCACCCCCACCCCCCGCTGGGACCCCCATAGGCCCCAGGAGAGGTGCACCCAGGCCTAGGGTCAGTAAGGATCTAATCAGGGAACTTCTGGAGGGACTGGACATATCTAAATCAGCTGGTCCTGATGATCTCCACCCCAGAGTGCTGAGGGAATTAGCAGAAGTCATTGCAGGACCCTTAGCATGGCTTTATAAGTACTCATGGTGCTCTGGTGTGGTGCCAGAGGATTGGAAAAGGGCCAATGTGGTTCCCATTTTTAAAAAAGGGAGGAAAGAGGACCCAAGAAACTATAGCCAGTTAGTCTTACCTCAATCCTGGGTAAATTTTTTGAGAAAATTAACCTGGTGCAAATCCAAGAGGGGCCAGCAGGGGAGATTATGCTTAGGGGCTACCAACACGAGTTCATTAGAGGCAGGTCCTGTCAGACCAGCCTGGTGGCCTTCTATGACCAGGTCACAAAATCTTTAGATGTAGGTATAGTAGTGGACATAGTCTTTCTGGACTTTAGGAAGGCCTATGACACTGTCTCTCACTCCATTCTCATTAAAAACCTAGGGGACTGTGGCATCCCCTACACAGTCAAATGGGTCACTAACTGGCTGGAGGGCTGCACCCAGAGAGTGGTGGTGGACAGGTCTTATTCAGCCTGGAGGGATGTGGGCAGTGGGGTTCCACAGGGCTTGGTCCTCTGACCTGCACTATTCAACATCTACATCAGTGACTTGGACAAGGGGGTAAAAGCACCCTGTTCAAATTTGCTGACGACACTAAAGTGTGGGGGGATGTGGGCACACTAAAAGGGAGGAATAAGCTGCAATCAGACTTAGACAGGTTACAGGGGCAGGTGGATGAGAACACGATGCGTTTCAATACTGTCAAATGCAAGGTGCTGCACCTGGGGAGGAAGAACCAGCAGCAGACCTACAGGCAGAGGAACTCCCTTCTTGTCAGTGCAGAGACAGAAAAGGGTCTTGGAATCATTATTGATACCAAAATGAACGTGGGCCGACAGTGTGGGAACGCAGTCAGGAAGGCCAACCGTACCTTGTCATGCATCCACACATGCATCTCCAAGCAGGTCCAAGGAGGTGATCCTCCCCCTCTATGTGACACTGGTCAGGCCACAGTTGGAGTACTGCATCCAGTCCTGGGCACCTCACTAAAGGAAGGATGTGGACAACATGGAGAGGGTCCAGAGGAGGGCCATTCACATGATCAGGGGCAGCAGGGCAGGCCCTATGAGGAAAGCCGAAGGGACCTGAACCTGTTCAGCCTCCACAAGAGAAGGCTGAGGGGGGATCTAGTGGCCATTTACAAACTAGTCAGAGGGGACCAACAGGCATTGGGTGAGTACCTGTTCCCCCAAGCACTGCCAGGAGTAACTAGAAATAATGGCCACAAGCTGGCAGAGGGTAGATTCAGGCTAGACATCAGGAGGTGCTACTTCACTGTTAGGGCGGCTAGGATCTGGAACCAAATTGCAAGAGAAGTGGTGCTGGCTCCTACCCTGGGGGTCTTTAAGAGGAGGCTAGATGAATACCTTGCTGGAGTTGTTTGACCCCAGTACTCTTTCCTGCCATGGCAGGGGGTTGGACTTGATGATCTGCTCAGGTTCCTTCTGACTCTACCAACTATGAAACTATGAAACCCTATGGAGTTTAGTTGAGGGTATCAGGGTGTGGGGGTGAGTAGGGGATCTCTGGGGTGGAGGCAGCACCATGTAAAGCCATTGCTGTAGTCAAAACTGTGTTAAGAGTTGGTGTTAAACCCCTACATTTGAATCTGTCCCTTGTTACTGACATTCAGTGCCTAGGAGAATAATAATGTTTACCTGATTTAAAACATGTCAGTAAAATCTTTGGTTGTGGTAAAAAATAAAAAAAGTCTTGCATTGGCAGCCATGACTGGGACACCATTGACAGCACAGGTTATATGTGTGACACCCTCCTGGCTCCTCTAACATTTGTGGAGAGCTTTCACAGTAGGTTTTTCTACCAGAAGAATAAAAAACATGAGACTTTTCATGGTTGATCTTAATGCTGGTATGTGGCATATGACACTCGGCTTTCCACTTAGCAGATTTTCTACAACAGCGCAGCTCTGCTGGAACCAATAGCATGCTATAATTTCACAATCCACCTCTTGATATAATGCAGTTTGTAAATCTTTTTACAAATTTTGGTGTGGTCCCCCAGGCCTCACAGATGTAGAACTTTCACTTACACGGGGCCATCATTTGTTCTCATTACACCCCTTGTGTCAACAGAATTTTAATTTTTAGCACAGTTGGAGAAAGACTGCCATTACTCGATTTCAAGGAGAGGCTTTAGTGCATTTAAGTAAGCAATCAATTGTTCAGGCTTCTATCAATCATATTATGAATCCAAGAAGTCAAAATCAACTCTGTCCCTGAAGTTTTAAATATTTTGTTTGGCTGGCTAGTGGCCATAACATTTTTCAGTTACCAGTTCCTGATGACCTGAACAAGGGACACTGGGAAAGGCTTTGAAATTAACTGTCAGAATATTAAAAAGGTCATAGTAACACAATTTATAACCATCATTCGCGGATTGTATGAAGCATTAAAATCGAACTCTTTATTCATATCACAATGGTTGTATCAAGGAATAGTACAACCTAAATACTGACCAGTAATATTAAGGTAAAAAATTAAATCTGTGTTAAATTTTCTACATAGCTCCTAACCAGACAATACAAATAACATATTTTTCCAGGTTTTTATAACTTTTAGCTTTTCACCAATATCTTTACCTGTTCTTTTATTTGAATGGCAAAAGCTGCTGTTTCCCGTTATCATTTTTTACTGTGTGTGTATCTGGGAAAGTGGGAGGATTGACTTGGTTTAATCAGGTATGTATGTGCTCAGATTTCACAAGGGTTTTCATAGTGATTAATACATCTATATAATACATGTTATGGCAATACACTCCAGTATAATTAACTTGAAAATGGTTCTAGGTAAAAAAAAGTCTCCAAATAAATTAATCCAAAGAATAAACAGATTGAAGGAATTCTCCTCAAGTCCTCCTCCTCCAAATTTTCATAAGACATACTATTTACTATAAGAATTTTTAAGACTAGAAACACAAATACCCTGTAAAATAAGTTGATGGTATAAAACCAGTGTAGAAGTTGTATTGCTCTGTCTTCTCAGATTGTGCATGAAAGAAAAAGACGTGCTGAGGTATATCTTTTTGTAGTGCATGGTTAATTGAAATATCCTATGGGACTCTGTTCTAAATTGCACTTGATGATTGGACTATGAACCCAGGATTAGAGAACCAAACAAATAAAGCCACTATTATATCCATATGTTCACAGTTGTTCAAATGGTCAATCCTGATGCCGACCAAAAAACTAAAAAATAGTAAGATGTAATGTGATCTTATGAACACAAATAGTAAGATGTAATGTGATCTTATGAACAAAACCTATCTGCAGTAGGTAACTTCTGACTCTCACTGGGTACATGTACACATGGAATTAACATGGTTAGATAAACTCCAGTACAGTTCACACCAGAGCTTATTGCTCCCGGGTGCAGCATTTACACATGTGCCCCAGGACCACTTTATGTTGAGGCAGGTCAGAGCAGCCTCGGCTGGCAGGGGGTCCTGGGTTAGCCTGCCAGCCCAGACCTGCTCTGATCCAGTTCAACATGCTGCAGAAGGGCTGGTTGGGGTATGAGGGTACTACATACCCCAAACAGCTGGTAGGCAGCCCTCACTCCCTAGCCAGCCCCAGTCAACATCTACATGTGCATTGCAGTGGAATAAATGACTCTGCCATATAATAATACTTGTGTTGAGCAATACTGTACTAACCTATGGTGGAGTTAAATAGTTTACTCTAGCCGAATAGCTCCACATGTGTATATGGAACTGAATTCGGGATATTTATAGCAGTGAACATTTCTATTCTCCAGCTTTTGCAGAGTTGATAGCAAAATGGAATTAGATCTTGACCCTCAGCTATAGTCATAGTACAAAAATATAACATTTCCATATATGGCAGTCTATCTTGTTCAGTAACTGATGGATATCACTGAAGATTTTCTTCCCACCCTTACCATTTCCTCTGTAAGACAGGTGACCTGCAAAGATGATTCAGAGAAAAGGTTCCCAGGTGTCAACATGCTAGTTATGGACAATGGAGGAGTACTATTCCCTACTAGTCCAGTGACTGTTAGTGCACTTCAATGGCTAGGCAGTAAAAAACAAAACACAACAAAACAAAAGAGACGTTTAGTCTACTGAGTCAATAATCTCCAAGAACGGAAAAACAGCAATAACAAAAGCTTGCTGAAGGATGGTGAATGCTTGAAGCAATGCTTGCTACATTAATGACTACTTGTCTTGCAGGAATGCCATATCTTAGTACGGTCATAATCATCAAACCCTACTGTAGCTGGTAGACAGAATTTAAGTGCCACTTTTAACTGTGATGCTTAGCTTTTCAGAGATTTTTTTCAAGAACTTCACCATGTACTCCATAGGACTCATAGTCATATAATATTGCGCAAATATGCTAGTAAAGCTTTTGTTCCTCATTTAAAGTGGGAATCAAATAAAACAAAATTCTTAGCTTGGGGGACAATTTTAGAATGAAAAACATTGTATGTATGTGTATGTGTGTGTGTGTGTGTGCACTAATGCACACATACATACACACAATATGATATTTTTCATATATATAGTAAATACTTATATGCTTATATATTTATATTCTAATATAACAAAAGTCTTACCACTTTTGTCTGTCTGTCTGTAAAGCTCTAGGCAGGCTGCATATGCGCAGCCTGGAACCTTAGGACAAACAGACAGACAGGAGGAAGTGGAGGTGGAAGTGGGGGCCGAGGGAACGAGGCCAGGCTGTGCTCCTTGCTGTGGGGACTGGCATGCGGGGGTGCAGCTTGTGACTGGGTAGAGGGGGCAGATTGCATGGCAGCAGCGTTCCACGAGAGGAGTGGGCAGGGGGCCATGGGGAGAGCCTGCTGAATGTAGCCTGTGGCCACAGGGTGGGGTGCACTTCCCTGCCCATTTCCTGTGTGGCACCTGCAGCCATAGGCCATGCCTCCCCTCACACCGGAAGCCCCAAAACACAGATGGGTGTGGCACATGGCTGCAGGGTATGTCTTGGGGAGCGGGCATGAGAAACGCACCCTACCCCATGGCCATGTGCTGCAGCTGGCAGGCACTGCCTACATGCCCCTGCCTGATCCCCTCAGGCCTGCTAGCAGCCGTGCACCCACCTCCCCCCATACCATGCCCTCTTCACTGCCCGCAGCCGGTGGGAGCTCCCCATGCAGGGGGGGTGTGTGGCCTCAGCTGCCATGAGGGGAGCAGGCAGGGGGGATGTGCCCCACCATGCTCTGTGTGCTACGAGGCAGGGTGTACAGCCACAGGGTGCTGTAAGGGGAGTGGACAGAGAGGCTGGGGGCAGTGCCCACTGGCTGCAGCATATGGCCATGAGGTGGGAATGCTCCTTTTCCTGCTCCCCATGCAGCACTCTGCAGTCAGATGCCATGCCCCACCCTGTGCCGGGAGTGTGTGGGGGGGGTGCACAGATGGCTGGGTGTATGTGTGGCACATGGCTGGGTGTGTTTAGGTGGTGTGTGGCTGGGTGTGTGGCATGTAACTGGGTGTGTGTGGCATGTGGCTGGGTGTGTATATGTGGCATGTGACTGTGTGTGCGTGTGTGTGTGTGGCTGGGTGTGTGTGGTGTGTAGCTGGGTGGCATGTAGGTGGGTGTCTGTGTGGAGCATGTGGCTGGGTAGGTGTGGCATGTGGCTGGGTCGGTGTGTGTGGCATGTAGCTGGGTGGGTATGTGTGGTGTCTGGCTGGGTGAGTGGGCGTGTGTGTGGCTGGGTGGATATGGCATGTGGCTGTGCGCGTATAGCATGTGACTGGGCCGGTGTGGCTGGGTGGGTGTCTGCGGTGGGGGTGGTGAACAGGACTGGACACAGAGCTGGGGGTGGAGGGAGGTTGCGTGCAGCCAGATGTGTAGCAGAGGCAGTGTGGGGCAGTGGGTAGTGGTGCTCTGTCCCTGCCCCCTGCCCATCATTATTGGTAGGCACTTTGCTAGTACATATATGTACATGTATATGTGTATTCTTTTTTGTATCGTTCCAAAGGGAAAAGCCTTGTTCATTTATATTAATGTATGGAACCTAGCTGGGAAACCATATTTTCCTTTTTAATATGAAAATGTTGGAATAATTCCATTGAAAAAAAGTGCCGAAGACTAACAAATGAAAGGAAAATATGCAAAAGGTACAAAAAAAATCTTAGAGGACATTATTTTGCAGTTGTGGCTATCTTGTGTTGGCTAGTGCTTTCTCCGCGTAGTCTAATTAATCTTGCTGTATTAAACATTTAACAAGTTACCTATAATGTGACAAAATGCATTTTAAAATCACCAGAAACCAGGGATAGGAATAATGATATTTGTAATGGTAATGAATGTTAATACAGTGCAACTGGCTTATCAAATTTGCAACTTTTTGGAATTTGTCAAGCTGTTCCTTATATAATGTAATCAAGTTATATATTGCAGTAATGAGTATAAAGAGTACAGGCCTGACAACACCATGCATTACACCAACTTTGTGTCACTCCACTGATTTTAACAAACAAGAAAATAGGACAAATATCTCATTATTAACAGTAACCTTAGAAAGCTCAATTTTACATCCTGGAACATTGGATTCAGGTCTGTGTAACTTTGATTTTCAGGGAGTCAACCTCATATAAACCTGATGGCTGAGGGTGGAGAAATGAACCATTTATTAACAGTATGAATAATATGATATGGCATCACATTCTTGTGAAGGGTGTGAACTCAGGCTCCATCATTATTGTACATATTATTAGATGTAGATCTCATTGGGAGGTAAGGTTACTTTTGCATATAGTATGTCTATTCTAGTACTTCCATGTCCCCCATCATCAAAAGTGCCTTAGACATGAAGATTTTTCACCCCCAAAATACCATGAAGTACAGAACTCTCGCTCTTTTCACTTTAGAGATGGAGAACGGGAGTTCACACTTACCCATCTTCCCACAAAAAATCTCTCTGGAATAAAAAAGAGTACTAAAACCTAGATCTCCTGCAGCCTGTCAAAATGCAACAACTGCAAGCCTGACAGACTGCAGGCTGACAGATTGGCCAGCTTAATTTTCTACAGAAAACAGTTAAATTTCCTGGAGCTTCCTTAACCTTGACTGTTTCCAATACCTTTAGTTCACAAAAAACAATTCCTTACCACAAAGGAGAAACAGCAGTAGTTCATTTAGCCCCATCCTCAATTAGCTTGTTTTAGTTATTCCCATAAGAAACATGCTATCGAGCCAAAGTGTCTCTAATGTGGGAAGGAGCTTGTGGCCTGAAATAGATAGAGGCCAATTTAATCATTTTCTTGCATTGTGAATAGCAACTTATGTCAATGCAAAATGACTTCATTGTCCTATGGAAGCAAAATACTAGACTATGCCTGAGTGTAAATGGAGTCATAAGGGGCAGGGCAATGAAAAATTGGATTTGAAGATTTACAACAGCAGTGAACAAGAGTACTGCCCACACTGCCCAGGGACCATAATCTAGTGGAGGACATGCTATCAGACATGACTTTCCCAGCCATAAAAGAGAATAAAGAATGAATGGACAGAAATAAGAAGCAGGTGAAGCTTTCTTTTTTTTTCCACTCTGAAACTCCAGCCAGAGAAGCTAGGTTTGTATGAGAAGTGCTACAGGAAAAGGCTTTCTATATGGAGCAATTGGTTAAGAGGGATTTAATTGTGATTTCCATCATAATTTAATATGTGTTATGGACCTTAGACAGACAGTTTTGTTCTGCCTCTGATTTAGAGCACGTTGTAAGGTGCCAGTCTAGGCTTAAGGGAATTGTGTTATGTATTAAGAAAGCTAAAGAAACATTGTCGTATGAATAACAGGTTAAATTTTTGTTATTTCTCATTCTCATTAGAATTTTCATCACCAAAACAGACCTATATTGTGCTATTTTCCTGTTCTCATTACATCTTTGTCACTGGAATGAGACATCAGAGAATTTTAATTCCCAGTACAATCTGTGAAAGACAGTAATATACTGTGAAACTTTAACCTTTTCAGTGTTCTATAATTTGATTGGCAGTTGGCCATTCTAATACAGTACTAGCAGTCTAAATCTCAAAAGAGAAATGGAATGGCAGCCAATCAAGATGCAAAGTATTTCAATTTTAAAGGGTAAGGTATATTAATATAATTTAAAACTTTTTCTATACACCAATCAGATTTGAATTTTTTTTTACAAGTGAGTTACCAAATAAGTATAGATGTGATACAAATGGATTAAAAAGAATTTTCTAATGTAAATCACATGTCAAAGATATACCCATTCTTTCTTTCAAATCCTGAAAGGGATGGTAGGCCCTGGAATACCAAGGAGAATATGATAATGCCCATGCAGTAGGAAGAAAACAGACCCAGAAAATGTGGGCTTTATCCTTTAACAACTGTACTTTTCTAGACCTTTTTGGTGCATCTGCACTTTTAATCACCTGCTTTTTGCAGAAGGTAAAAGAAACTGAGCAACAGAAATAAAAAGGCTACTTTCCTGCTGAAGATTTTTACAAAGAAATAAACTAAAGTAAGGGTGTGATTACACATTACAGTTAGCACCTGCTAACTTTGAGGAATGTTGGTCTTTTTAGAGCTAGCATGTGCTGGGAACAATGGCATGTTTAGGATGAATACCCTCAGTAATGTGCAGAGCATTGAGCCGCCGCAAGATGGTTGGTGAGTGGGGGCATGGCTAGGAGATGACAAATCTGCTTTGTGCCTACCCCACAGCAATGCACACCTTCCCATTACACACACAGCACAGACCTCAACATATACCTGCCACTCCCCAGACTTGCCTTTGGTTCCTGCTGAGCAGCACAGCTGGGCCATGGGGGCAACAGTCATGGAGAGGCATCCCTGACATCATGGGGTTACACAGAGCCTGTGAATACATAGGGAATCCTGCCCCTCTTTTCTGCTGGGAAGAAGTCAGAGGTGCACTGTTTGAACACACAGCCCTCTGCCACCACTCAGGTGTGTTCTGTGTGTGTTATGCTGTATGTGCGCACCACCTGGCAACTTCTGGCCTCCCTTCCCAGCTTGGCCTGTTCAGCCCTGGCCCTTCACCTTTTAATTGGGGAACTTTCCTCTGCACTTACTAGCTGCCCCCTGGGATACTGAAGATCTCCCATGAGTAAATTTGGCTATGTTGGAAATTAGGCTATGTTGAGCTGGTTACACAGCTGAGAGAAAACACTCACTTCAAATGGCATAGTTTTAAGATGCCTAGATGACACTTAACACTTGTTTACAAGTGTGCATCTGTGATCCTTCGTGTTTTAAGTGCTCTTAACAAGGTTTAATTATCATTTCTAATCTCACCTTCACTTTACAAGATAGTTTTGAGATAAAATGCTCAGCATCTCATGATCTTCTCCATCACACCAATATATGTGTTCAGTTTTTAATGTAACAAAGCCAAGTCAGATCTCTTAACAACAAATGGTAGGATATTAACCATACTTATGAAAACAAACAGCCCTGAAAAAAATATGTCCAGACACAAATGTTACTTTTTGACCTGATTTTTTTAAAGATGTGTATTTTACATATAATATTCAGCTATAGGGTCACTTCAGGTTATGGATAGGCTGCAATGCATTACATGTTTTTTTAAAAGCAGCTTTATTTCAGGAAAAGTTTTTTTTCTCCAGTATAGTCCCTTTAATGACATTACTTAACAACAGTTGTATTTATAAATTTTGAGAGAAAAACATCAGTAATGTAAATGTTTGATTCTACTACAATGAATCAACAATTTACTATCATAATAGCTGCCCAGGAGCAGATTTCCTTTACTTACGTGAAAAAGGTAGGGCACAGAATCTCTCTGTCCTTTTGTGCCCCCTTTTCCACAGTTACAAAAACCATATTGCAGTCCTTCTACTGTTATACCAAAGATGGTTCCAAACAAGTACTACTGAAAAGCACAACTTGGGAAGGAATAGAGAATGAGAAGAAGGGTCCATGGCACCCTCCTCATCTACTTGACAATAGAAGAAATGTATGCTGTGTCTCTTTATGTAGTGCAGACTTTATTTCCTGTGCTGGATGCATCACACTAGAGAACGCTGGTGGATGCTTACAAGCATGTCTTTGATCAGAACCTGCACTGAACCTCAGTGGACTGGCTAGACACCCTTGTGTCTGGCTAAATGGAAGAAGCAGATCACCTCCTTGATGACATAAGAAGTTAAAACTCAGTAGGGATCACAATGCAAACAATAGTTACAAGGTTGACCAGTTGAAAAAAAAAAAGTAACTCAGACTAAGAGGGATTCCCTTGGGACTGACTGAAAAATGCTAAGGCTGTGGCACTGATAGGTTTGCACTTCTGTATATATCTTTGTGGTAACAGCAGGCAGAGAGCCAAGAACAGTCAGGAGGGAAATGAAAGAAGTACTGATTGTGTACGCCTGAGAAGCTGCGGCTTTTGGGGAGATGTGTGCGTTCTGACTGTGTTCTGAGAGACAGCATTTTGCCTCACTATAATTAGTTTCACTTCCTAAAGGAAACAACTTGCAGACCCTGAACAGTGGTTTAGTTGATTAACTGAAGGGGGAAACAGACTCCTCAAGGCTGCCACCTTGGCTCAGTTTCAAATTATTGGCATGCTGGGTCTTTCCTAATTTCTTTTTCTTTAGTATCCACAGCTGAGATAAGAAATCTCATATGCTCCTCAAAATATTGCTCTCCCTGTCACAAAAACAATATGGCCACTCCTGAATCGAGGATGGATATCTGACCAGAAAGATACACCGGGATTGTAGGCAAAAAAAAAAAAAAATGATCATGTTAATCACATCCCTGAAGATCATGTAGTTTGGTGTTCTGTAAAACATGAAGAGCATGTGTGTGGATATACAAAGTATCTTAGTCTAATAGTGGTCCATATTTTTGTTAGGGTTCAAGGAGGTGGGAGGGCATTATTAGGATTAGTTTTAATCTTCTTAAATTAGTTTCACCGTTTATGTATCCTAGCACTTCCCTGTTCTTGCTGGTTGTAAAAAAAACAAATACAGATCAAATATGTCTTCCCAAATATAAATCAGCAAGCACAAGAATTTATTGAAGAGACTGTAGTCGATGAAAGTATTCTTCAAAAACCTCTTTTCATATCATCTTGACTGGGCTTCAACCACTCAACCAGTACAACTATGGGAAAGTAGATCTTGTACATATAGCAGATCTGAAATAATGCTCTTCTATGGAACTTTCTGGTGGGGAAAGGCTATGCCAAGGAGTACTTGGCACAGTTACTGTGTCACTTTTGTTGTATGTAAAACACAAACTTAAATACGCATTCATTGTACAACTTGACATATGAGGAAAAAATCAACAGAAAATTAAATAATTTAGAAGCAATAGATACTCACTTTACGTATTATTAAGTGATAGATCAAATACCTCCCATGCTTTGTTCTTCCTTGCTAAGCTGGTCTTTCCTGGGTACCATAATACCATATACTAGTACTACTCAGCCTTTTCGCCTCATGGGCCAAATGAGTGGCATGGGCCAGGCTTCAGGTCAGATTGAATCCTGTGCCCCAGGATTAAGCCTGCATATCTGGATCCTGGCCCCAGTTGTCAAAATTGGGGCCTGAGGACTTCTTGCTGCCTCTGCTTGCTAGTACTGGGGCCCCAAGACCAGCACTGCCTTTGCCCAGCTCTGTTTGCCCTTGCAGATGGACCCCATGCCCCCTTTACCAGTCTCTACTTGCTTGGACCGGGGATTCAGGGGCCTGCACAGTCTCCATTTGGCCCCCACATCTGGGGATCAGGGCTTGGGCCCCCTGACTCCACACCACTTCCACCTGGCCCCACATGCAGGGAATCAGGTTCCAAGGTCTGCATCACCTCTACTGGGCTCCACATGCAGTGAACAGGGCCTCAGGGCCCCACAATACCTCTGTATGATCCTTTCTGCATGGATAAGGCTCTGGTCCCTGTGCTGTCCCTGCCCACTCTCACATGCTTGGACCAGGCCTTGTGCTGCCCTGAGCGCTGGATCTATCATACTGAGCCATGGCCCTTTGGGCTCCTTATGGGCCCATGGAGGGCTGTAAGGGCTGGACATTAAGGCACTAGGGGCAGGATCTGGCTCTACTATAGTCAGACACCCTTAGGTTTTTCTGACCTGAGGTAGTTCCTGTCCGCTTTTCCACTATAATATGCAGAAAGTTTTATATCTGCTTTCCTCAATGTCACACATTTTAGTTATGGTTCTTGTAATTCCTGTGTTAAAGCAGCAAAAGACTGACAGGAACACCATAATTTACACATAATTTAATTTTATGTGTGTATATATATACATGTGTGATCAATCTATCTATCTATATCAGATATATAGAGAGCTATAGATATATATATATATAATCTCTCTCTCTCTCTCTCTCTCTCTCTCTCTCTCTCTATATATATATATATATATACACCCCAAGACCCTTTACACTGTTAAAGCAAGGTTAATGCAAGTAAATACCAAAGAATTTACTACTGCAATAACAATCCCATGAGTTAGTCTTCCAGACAATACTGTAAGTTTCACTTATCCCTTTTTCAGTCACTAAAGTAGATTGCACCACATTTAGTCTTTAATCCTTGGGACTTTTCCCAATTGCACAGGAGATGGTTAGGCTGCCAATAAAAAAAAAAAAAAAAAAGTCCAGGCACTGGACTATCTTCTAGCAACATGACAGTTTCCAGATGAAGTGGGGGAAAAAAAACCCCAAACCACAAAAGAACTTTCTGCTATGGGATGCAATAATACATGCTGAAAGGTCTGTTTTCAGTGAAGGTGTAGCATCACCAATAGAGTGTTCATGCATCTCTATCATTAAAGCACCTCTCCTAATAACTGTTGTCAAGACCAAACTATTATTAAGGGTACTTTACCCACTGAGTATGTATTAAATGACTGACTACTAGACTTAAACCATTTGCATCTGTTCTTAGATATTTCGGAAATCAAGGAGTGTAATGTGTCCCTGTCTTCCTGGCCCTAAAGAAGATCACAAACAAGACCTTTTGTTTGGCAAAGGGATATGGTGTTGTTGTAGGGGCAAGGACAAAATGACTTATTTTCTGTGATTCTAAAGGTGTAGGATTAGACAATGCATCAAATTTTGGAGAGAAAGAACAGTTATTGCAAGATACAAAAGAAGTGTGGAGAGATAATGGAATATCACTCTAGGCTCCTTGAGATAGGAAGCAAAAGGTAATTTTGAGGAGAATGTTCCAGGCACACAAGTGCATTGTCGGAGGGAAAAAAGATATTTCCAAGACAAATGGAGACGTTCTTGAAGATTTTATTTGAAAAGCACAAAATACCAGTGCAGGTTCAGGAACTACTTTGGTAAAGTGCCCAACTACTGTACTTATATACATTTGGGGGATTAAAGTTAGGCAGTCACCATCATTTTATATTTCTAGGTCTCATTCTTCTAATTCAGGAACCAGAAAAGCCTATAAAAGCTAGCTAGAGGTGAATGATCAAGGGTGCTACAGCATGTAATAAATTTCTTCCGAAATATGAAGGTCAGTCTGAAGGGTGGTCTAGAAAATTAAATCCTGGGAGTAAATGCTTCCAAAGAGAGAAGAAGGGATTTGCTACATTGTAATTTTAAGTGACTTCTGGAGCTCTTAACCCTTGTATTATCATTTTGAAGTGGCTTGAAGCACTTGTTATTTGGTTAAAAATAATGCCACTCCTTGGCAGGATTATAGAATCATACAATCACAGGAAATTAGGACTGGAAGGTGTGCAGATTGCATTGTAGGCGGTGACTCATGACACCACCTAAGAAGCCAAACCCTCGTAATGTTTCATAGGCTAAAAGCGACTAAGTGATTATAAAAAGCCCTCCCTTGCTGGACCGAGTGGAGCTCTCCGTCTTGCGGTCCACGGTTTGCGATCGTTAGATGTCGAAACACAGGATCTTTGCCAGCAGCTGTTTGCCAAAT
>JAGPOW010000261.1:24187765-24200556 GCA_030014935.1 Caiman crocodilus
TAAAAGGGAAATCAAAGCCTAGTGCGGGAAAAAGAAATTAGAGAGCGTTCGTTCTCGCCCTAGGAGTCTGTGGAAATTAAGGCTCTCAAGGTGCGACAGAAGGGACCTCAGGAGGTCATCTAATCCAACCTCCTGCTCAAAGCAGGGCCATCCTTAACTACATCATCCCAGCAAATACTTTGTCAAGCTTTGCCTTAAAAATCTCCAAGGATGCAGATTTCACAACCACTCTGGGTAACTTGTACTACCCTACATGTGAGCAAGTTTTTTTACTAATATCTAACCTAACCCTCCCTTGCTGCAACATGAGACCACTGCTACTTGTTCTGTCATCTGCCACCACTCAGAATAGTCTAGCTCTATCCTCTTTGGAACCAGCCCTCAGGTAGTTGAAAGCCACTATTAAATGCTCTTGCAGTCTCCACTTGTGCAAACTAAGCCCACTTCCCTGGGCTTCTCCTTGTTGGCTATAAGCTGGAGGATCCTCTGGCACATGCTCAGTAGGTCAGAAGGGCAGAAGGTTGCAGGGTTTGTGAATTTTTGAGCAGTCCTGATGTAATGACCTAGTTTTTATATCTGGGCATACCCAGTTGGTTCAAGTTAGGTAACCTGGTTTGGCCAGAAAGCCTGTGAGATAAACCATACATTTACCTGAGTGCCATGTGCATGCAGGACTGTTGTGTGAAAAGGCATGAGTGTTGTGTGCATGGACCTCTAATTGGCTGTCTGGATGAGTGACAGATGTCAGTGGGGTATAGGTATAAACGGCAACATAGCTGGAGGGTCTGTGTTCACTGTGTGAATTAGTATGAGGCTTTGTGAGTGTGAGGCAATTGATGAGTGTGCCTGGAGCGTGTGAGACTAGAGGGCCCAGAGTAGCCAATAACCAGCATGGTCTAGTCACAGGGAATCATGCGTATGCGGAGCGAGGGCCCTGGAGGACTAAAACCTCTGTGTGCGCGCGCGTGTGTGTGTGCGCGTGCACGCACACACTTGCAAGGTGAGGGTCTGGGAAACTGAGATCTCTGTGGCATGACAGCAGGTGGATCTCTGTGTGAGTGGTGTTTCTGCAGCGATTTCTGGCTGTATATGAGAGTCTGCTTCTGCTCCCTACTACCCTCTCTTGGATAACTATTGATTTGTTGTATTGTTGTTTATATTGGATTGAGATTGGACTGTTGTTGTTGTTTAGTATAATTGTTGTTACCTCCTTGTCATGCGTCTGTCAGTCATTTAGTAATTAATTATATTGTGCTAGGTTACAGCTGGGCTAACAACCTAATGGGAATTGAGGCACCCACTATCTTTTTAATGGGCAGTTGCATTAATGTTCTTATTTAATTAGTGTGCTGCCATTCAACATCATGTGTCCCAACCCCCTGACCATTTTTGTTGCCCTCTGCTACACTAGATCTACCCTCCAATGTATCCACTACTCCCCCCAGCATGGTGTCATCTGCAAAATTGAGGGTGCACTTTATGCCTTCGTCCAGGTTATTGATGATTCCTCTAATCTTCCTAATTTTGCTCCCAGCCTATTAGGTGCGTCCACTCTTCACAGCCATTCTGTCCAAGTTGAAGTACTCCAGCATCCCAGGATGCAATGGCCCCTCCTGACTCAGGGTGAGCGAGAATACTGGGTCATTAGTGGGGCTGAGCAAGGCATCCTGTCCCCCCACCCATGTCAGGTAGAGCAAGCACCATAGCCTCCTGCCACCACTTAAATTGATTCTACTTCTGCCAGGCACAGCAAGCCTATCTGACTGGTGGTGTGGGGGTTAATGCCTCCCACTGCCACTCAGACTAGCTTGCTCTCCCTAGTGAGAGCAAAGATGGCCCAAGCGGTGGCAAAAGGCACTGCAGTTGCCAGGTTCTCTGGGGCTGCAGCATTCATTCTGCCCAGTGGGAGCAGCAAGCTGGTCCTGCCCCTAACTCCTATTCCTGCCCCTGGTCATGAAGCCTCTAGTGGCGAGTCACAGTTGTGCAGGTGAAGGACAGTCAGAGATGGTTTCTTCACCTTAAGGTGTGACTGCTTCACTAAGCCAATCAGCACTACGCTGAATAGTATTTGTGTGGCTTACAGCATGAGGTGTAACAAGGCTTGGGGACACTAATACACAAGATGTTGTGGCGCTTTAACTAGAGCAGCTCTCACTAAAATTCTCCACCCCCAAAGCACATGTAAAAGTGACCTCCATAACTAACTCCAACTCAGTCTGAGGCTTTTCACCTCCTTTAAAGTAATACTGCTCCTTAACCTTCAATCTGTTCCCTAGCATTAGGTTTGTTATGCTGTGACAACAGTTACAATAGGCAATAAGCAAACAACTGAGAAATCAGTTGCCTGAATGACAGATATGTAAAGCACCAAAGAGCATAAACCATGAAAAACATTGGATGGGCTACATAATTGTGTACTACATCAACATTGTGTCAGCATATAGGAATTGGTTATCCTGTCAAATACCAAAGCCAATGGAAAAATATAGTCACAGACACATTTATGTTTTGTCACTTTTCAGTTACTTGGCTGACTCATCGACACCTACAGCTATAAAATGCATCAGTTGTCTCCTACAATTTCACTATGGTACTGTTTCATATTATTAAACCACTTCTTAATTCCCTAACTAATGGTAGAGTAGAAAGAAAGAGAGAAAGTGAAGGATGAATTGCAACAGAAACTGAGAAATATGGAGAGAGAAATTCAAGAAGGAAAAGAAATCTAAACAACCTTTAGCATTTTAGGTGCCTGATTCAGCTCTTACTGATGTCAGTGCAAAAGATTCAGCTCTCACTGATTTCAGTGCAAAAGCTCCCATTGAATTAACTGGAAGTGGGGTCAGATCCCTAAGCCAGGATGAAACCAGGGTGTGATGTTTTTAGTAATCTTCAAGCAGTAAAGCTGCCTAAAGATCTGGGGACATTTTCTCAGCTGGTGTAAATCAGCTCTATCTACTTCAAAGAAGCAATCCCAGTTTATGCATTGTAAGGGTCCAGCCCATTATTTCTAAACTTCCATATAACCACAATCCAGTAGTACAGAATTAGAAATGGTGGTAAAATAAAGAAAAACAGAAGAAATACTTCCCAAAACAGAAAAGAACCCATTAATAACTTTTAAGTTTCAACTGCATCATAATATTATCTCTTTGAGAGTTCCAGGCAAAGCAGGACAGATGTGCTGAGCTATAGATCCCTGTGGAATGCTCTCCCTAGCAACAATAACTATGTAGAAAGAGCCTCTGCTTCCTTTCCTTACTTGTGTGATATTTCTTGGGTTTGAATTATATGAGCGTTAATATCAGAAATAATTGCTTAGGACAGGCAACCAAGAGTTTGAGAGATAAAAACGCAAAAAAATGTGAGACTTTTGTGTGATGCAGCAATCTGGGCATGTGCCACCATTATATTTTTATGCATGAGAAAAGGAACCTTCCTTGTCTTCCTTTGGGCAGTTGGTGTGACCCTCTTCCCTATATCTCTAGAGCATATTTAACAACTATAGTGGCAGCACAGCATTGGACCTCCTTGTTTTCCTGATTTACCTTCATCAATTTAGGGTGTTATGTTTTATGGTTGTATCAGGGTTGATGGTGTAGTTTTACAATAGATGAAACAGTGGTTTTGCACAGGATAGTTTGGAGAGGGTATTGGACAAGGGGGTTGGACTAGATAACCTCTGGATATCCCTTCCAGCCCTACTTTTCTATGATCCTATTGTAGCAGTTTGTTTTGCTGAAGACAACTAGCAATCCCCAAAGCATTACTTACTTTTGTACTTTATAAATTACAATCATACAGTCACACAAAAGAAAACAACAACAACAAAACCTTTAAACACTTACTTCTCAATTGAAAACCAAATACTTGTATGTGTTGGTGATAGTTAAACTTCTCAGTGTGCACGTTAACACATACAATTAATGCTATTTGACTCTACTGCACAGTAGACTAATTTACTGTGTAATAAGTGCCTGAATGTATAGACAGTGATGCAGTAAAGCATCTCAGGTAGACATAGCCAATGAATGCATCTATGCTACACTTTACTATACGTTACCCTATTTTGATGCACATTAAAGCACACTAAAAAAGTACTATTTAGCTAATGCTCATTAAAATAAGCTAATGTGCATTAAGCATCACTTAAAAATTGCGCATTTTAGTTAATGTGCATAAAGGTAGGCTAATGAGCATTTTCCTAGTACTAGATTTAATGTGCATTAGCAAAAGGATGTTAATATATGTGTAGATCCACCCAGTGTTGTTTAAGGCTAGAGACAGATATTCCAAAACCCTGATCCTGAATTGATTCAATCTTTGCAGGTTAATCTAACCTGCCTAAGTTGAAGTGGTTTGCAACTGCAGAGTCATTCTGAAGAAATGCAGGCACATGCCAGCAGTGGCTCAGGCTAGAAGCTGGGATTGGGGGGTGGTGCTAGAGCAGCCCTCTCTTCCCTTCCATAGTGCTTAGCTGAGGGGGGCATGGCCAGGCCCTGACACTACATTCTGATTAGGGAGAGGCATAAACCCCCTACCCCGCCTTCAGTCCCAGGCTTTTCCCTACTTGCTGCTCAAGGGGCACGAGTGTTGCCAGACCCCAGCTCCAGGCTAGCATTCTGAGGCAAAGCGGGGGCGTGTGCAGTGCATGCATCTGTTGATGATAATGAGCTTTTCAATCACCCTTTCCCTGTTTCTTCATACTGCCTGCAAATCTGATTGGAGAGGGAGCCAGCACGGGGCAGATAACACAGCATTTATCAAGCCATTGACAAAACAAAAGACTCTCCTTAGTTCAAGCTCTTCTTAAACAGATTTTTTTTTCCAGGAAGGAATGGAGGGACATTAGCAGCTGGCCTGTTGATTAGCTTCAAAAAGCCCAAACCTGCTCTTTCTGCCTGTCCCAGTGAAATTGGAGACATACACAAAGAGACATCTCTAAGGATTAGCTAGTATACCACATGTCTAGGGTCTGTAGGGTTGGGGTCTGTGCTGTGGGAGATGAGAAAAAGAGAGGGGAGGATCCTTGCTTGAGCAGAGGGCATTGGGGGCAAAGGTAAGCCAGGCAAATCCTACTGTGCCTACAGTCTCTGTCAGGGCTCTGGCTAGGAAGCAGAGAGGCAGGGCCAGCACTGTTCTCTGGAGCAGACAGCCTAGCCCAGTGCTGCAAAGCATGTGGTATGCTGGGGGATTCTGGATTAACATAAACCAGGAAGGGTCTGGGGCAGACACTCCATAAACCAGTTTGAGCCAAATCATTTATATCTGATACTACATTCAACCAGGTTTATCTCAAATCAGTTTCAGCCACTTTGAAACTGGTGTATATACACTTATGTTCTGTTACAGGTTTAAACCAGTTTCTGATCACTTAAACCAATTTATGTGTAATGTTTGTCCCTAGCATAAAAGGTTTTGGATCAACTGTCTGAAGGTTTTCTCAATGTTACCAGGCTTTTGATCTCAGAATGGTTTTGTAGGAAATCACCAGGACTTGGTTTCATTTTTCCAGTTTGATATTAATACGTACTAGTGTTGTTTGGATTATAATGCAGCTGGCTCCATGATCCAGCTGACTCCATAAACAAGCCATTATAATGCAGCTGGTTATTGGCTAAATAGCATGGTAATAAATATGGCAGTTATATGCCTGGCAGGTTTCTACCATAGTGTACAAACACTAAGAACCTTTAACCTGTTAAAATCACACTGAAAGTATCTTCATCGTCGTTGAACACCTTTTACCTCTTCAAACAGTACTATTATTGCTATAGCAAAATAGCTTCAACATTAGGACTTGAATTGATGATTTTCTTCTGACACCCATTTAATATTGTCCAGGGTCTGGGCTTTCCCCCCTAATTTTGAGGTCACTTTCTACAGTATTCATACTGTACCATGATACCTAAAAATTCTGTTCCATTCCCCTTCACTCGAGCCTATGTTCATATTATATAGTAATGGTTGTTATTATTTTATTTCTTTCTGTGAACAAGTCTTTAATATTGAGAATATTGGGAAGCCTTTCTCTATGATTGGATCTGTTTCTCTAAACAATCTCTTTCATAAGATGGAATCAATTTTCCCTTCTGCAATGTTTTCTTGTCTCCAAATTTTGATGCATCTTAATATAGGACTGCCTTGCTGAAAAGCAAATAATAGCCCTTCCATGGCACGAGTGACAGCAGAACCATTTCAGGAAGGAAACTCCAGGCTAAGGTTGAAGTAGCTTTGTGTTGTAAGGATCCTCCTCCATGAAAATGAAATGAAAATTATCTTTTGACCTTGCCACTCCAATCTTTTTCTGTTCTATCCCAAATTGCCCTACTGTAGTTTATTCTTCTCTTCTCTGATCTCCTATGCCACTAATGCCCAGGCCTTGTAGGAATCAAGCAAATCCCACATGATTATTCTGCCCATTCTTATAGGCTAAGAGCAAAAATTACACATAAATCATTATAAGTGATTCAACTCTCTAACATAACAGAAGCGCAGTGCACATAAAGTGTTTTCAAAATGGATGAAACTGGTTTAAGATAAACCTGGTTGGATGTAGTATGAGACTTAACTGATTTAGGTTATTTTTTTTTATTGTACTTCTGTCCCAGATCCCCTACATTTTCAAGTTAATTCACAGCCTGTGGTGGGCCAGTAGAGAGACGCTCCTGCATTGAGCCCCCCCCGTTACTGTGCCCATCCACCTACCAGGCTCCGAGTGTTTCCTGCCTGGCTGACCCCTTCCTGAAGCACACCTGCAAGCCTGACCCTAACCCTAACCCTAACCCTAACCCACCCCCACCTTGCTGGGTGGGTAGGCTTACCTTAGCCCAGGCTGCCTGCTCCAAATGAATAGAGAGATATGTTCTAGCACCTCCTGATTTCTGGTCTGGGCTACTGCAGGCATGTGGCTGCAGTTCTTGAATCAAAAGTGTTCACTTGCTTATTAGCTCAGTCTACACTGCTTAGACCAACCTGCAAAGCACAAATTGATTCACCTTGGGGTTTTTGACTGTCTGTACTTAGCCATACTGTAAGAGTGACAAGTTTATTATCAGAGCTATCTCTCAGGGAAGTACAGACAGATCTTATCTTCATGTGAAACTAGTGCAATAAAATCAAATAATAATTCTGTTGCATTTTCCTCCAATATATTAAAATATTATATTGAGGGAAAACATCTTAATAAAGGACCTCCTAAGTGCATTCTAGTTGTAAAAAGAAAGGGGTAAAATTCAGTCTTCCACTGAGCATTGTGAAACTATCATCATTTCATTCTGGATAATGTTATGACAAGAAAACTCCAAGTTATAATTTTTGTAAAATGGTTGGCTTCACAATAACATGTTTTAAAAATCTCAGCATGTTTCTATTAAAATAATGGTCTTTGTTATAATCCTATTTTTATTTAAAATAACTTGGAAACCTGTTTTTAAAAGTATGTATCCCCCTCAGAATAGATCTGTGTTCCAGAGGGAAAGGACTGACAAATGCAATGGGTCCCTCTGCCACAAAATGTTAACTAACTTTACAATTTTGGTGAAATCCAGAACCTGGAATGTTGTGATTTCCTTCTAAAACAGAATTACTACATGGTGTTCCTTATCTCTGCTTCTGTTACACCAAAGTTTTCATCTGTACCACTATATTTGTGATTCTCCTACTTACAAAGGGGGATATCATGACCCATACAGTCCTTTAGTTAGCAGAGGAATTAAGCAACCAGATCGTCATGGAACCAACTGTACAGAGGTCTCCGGATGTATTTGGTTTCAGGTAAAATGTTTCAAAATTGGGTAACTAAAAGCACCTGAATAAGTGTGTAGAGGGTGTATCTACACAAAACGCTAACCGATCAGTAGCCTAATAACACTGCACAGTAGTGCATCATAGCATGGACAGTGTTCATATACTACTGCATGGTATTATTAGGCTACTGCACAATAGCATCAATAAAAAAATGTTTGTGGGCACTACTGTGTAGCAACTCTGGTTACTGTACATTTATTTAGTAATTGATTATACAAGTACTACATTAAATGGGCAGTAACAACTACACATTAATGAATGTGCAGACTTCCCCAGAGGGTAGCTATGTTGATCCAGGAGCAGACCGGTATTGACTTTACTTTAGATAATGAGCAGTTGTGCTTTTGCTTTGCCTGGTACAGCTTATTTCCCCTTCCATGCTGGACCAGCTGGTCTGGACTAAATGATAGAAGGTAAAAGGGCAAACAAAGGGTACAAACTAAATAGTACCAAATAATAACTGCTCTCTTCTGCAATGTCACATGGAATATCCTGTGTCAGATAATGGGGCTGTTTTATATTGCCTGGTTCTTCGGAGCAGCCACCTCTGAGGGATCATAACTTGGTACCAGCTATACCTCATGTTCCTGCCTATATCTTTGATAGTCCCAAGTTCTGTACTAATTTTTTTGGTCACTTCAGTGTGTGCTACAAGTCAAGTTTGGGACTCTGCCACCTCAATAATATGTTTGTTTTCAAAGTCATTGTTGGGGTAACTAAAGCTGAGTCACGTCCCCGCCCTTTACTTCAAACCCCTGCCCAGCACTAACCGTAATTGTGAATGGTCTATCAGAGAGTTATTAGTCTTATACTTAAGACACCAGAGGACAGTGCCCTGCCATGAAAAATCATGCCAGAGATTGCTGATTTAAACACTCTGAGGTCACATTTTAAAACAACTGGCACACAGCGTAAGCTCCATTGTTATCTGATCTTTATTTATGTCTTTATAACTGGCAAGCATTGAGGTATAAAAAAGAACACTGCACCATGCAGATGCAGCTGAAAATATAACATAACACAAGAATTGTGGCTTTATAAAGACCTGATTTATTATACATACTCTATTAATGCTACACAAGGGATAGAGTGATTACAGAACCCTTTACATTGTAAGAATTAGTAATTATGATTCCTCCTTAAGAAGAGAGTTGCATATTTACAAAATGCTCACTGCTTTCCAACATGTTGGACTGTGTAAAACTGATAACGAGTAGAAAGTTAAGACTGCAAGCAGTACATTTTACAAACAGGCACATAAGCTGGTGGAATCCAAAAGCAAGAATGAACTGCTTTCTTGGGGTGGGGGAGAGAGGGGTATTTTGATTTTTTTTAAATTCCTTTGTTTTTGAAAGATTTTGGGGGAGAGGGTTCAGTTTGTTTAATATAAAGAAAACACCCCCAAACCTGGTGCAATACAATTAAAACACATACCTTTCCATGTCCTACAAATTAAAAAGTAAAATGAATAGTAAACTAAATATATAATGGACAAAGGCCTTACTCAGGAAAAAAATTCCCACTCAATTTAATGGGAGACTTGCTTTTGTAAGAACAGAGTAATATTTGGACTTCTGTACAAGGACAGCAGAAAGACAATGTAAACTTACAGCTCTTCTTAGACCGCTCTTTGAAGGGGCATACTTTCATTCTTTCATACTCAAAGAACTTTGCACACATGACTGGTTATGTCTTATTTTATTGATATAGTCAGTCCTGTTTGATATGACCCCAATGTCACTAATTCAGTCCTAAGCCAAATAAAATGTTTTGAGTTATATTAAAGTTAAAGCAGATAGGAGCACACTGATTTTAATGGGGTAGTCACATGAAATAACTGAGGAAAATTCAGCTTATATATAAATTAATAACAATGAAATGTAAATTTAACAAAGGTTACCATACAAAATAAATATTCTGTCCATTAGACATCAGCTTGCATTAGGAGTTGAATATTTTCCCCTGAACAATTAATTATTTTTAATCAACAATTTCCATTGAATCCATTTTTGTAGCCCATCAAATAATACATATTGATTAATACAAAATTCCATGAAGGCCATACTCCATCACTTAACATTGACTGGAATACACTTACTCTTTAAGCAACTCCACTGAAATTAAATAGACTACTTGAGAAGTAAGGTGAAGCCACTGACAAAGTGGTTGAGTGGTGTATACCCTGAAAATGGTATGCAATTAAACTTTGTGATTGCACTTAATTCTGGCATCAAGTTAGATGCTAGAAGACGCCATTCTGTTTCAGAGACAGTCAGAGCCAGAACAGAGCTGTACGTTTTACAGGACACATATCTGTCTCAGATGCAATGTATTATTCAAAGAGCAAATGGAGGATTAGAAGCAGATGACAACAAATAGCTAGGATAATAAAAAAATGCTTCATCCACCTTCAAAACATAACATATTGAGGCAGTCTGGTTTCATAAGCAAACAGTATCTGCCAACTGATTTCACCTGTAAATTATTAATGATATTTAGAGGATATCTAGAAGCAATATGGTAACCCACATGCTTATTAACAAGAGATGTTGATCCCCTGAAGTGGACAGGCAGGTAGAGGGGTAGAGAGTTAATATTATTGAGAAAAGATTTGAATGGAGATTTCCAGAGATACAAAAGGGCTTCCAGCATTCCCAGTAATTTTCAACAACAATATGTTTGTGTCCTTCATAATCCCCTTTTGCACATGATCCTAATCTTCACTAAAGAAGCATTATGTTAGAGGTAATTCCAAGCCAGACCCCGGGGTTATGATGGTGTAAAACCAGTGTAGGCAATTAAGGCCAGGCATATATTTTTCATAGGCATAATTAATGGTGGAGGAAATATAGCATTGCTCATTCTACATACAATTCAGTTACAACTCTCAATATTATACTCAGAACAATTTAGGGTTTTTTGTTTTGGTTTGTTCACTCAACTCCCATGAGATTTACTTTTTTTTTACAAATAACCATAATTTCACAATTTGTCTAAAGAGGAATGAAACCAGGAATCCCTCGGAGGAAGAAACATCCAGTGCTGGGGTGTGTGGCTAGAAAATTGAAAGCATTTGGTCTGAGAGAGAAACCTGATGAGTTCCTGAGAAGCTAGACAGAATAAGATAACAACAGAAGTGTATTAGGACATCATATTGAGAGGAAAGGTTGGGGTAGGGCTTTGTGAAACAGCGTCATTTTGTTTTGACTTCCGTTTCTCCATTTTGATGGGCCAGTGTTTCATTTTGAGTTTTGTTTTGTTTCAAAAGCACTGGTCCATTTTGTTTCATTGAAACTGTTTTCTGTTTTAACAGTTTTGATCTTTTGCCCATAGGCTATACTGGGGAAGCACGAAACTGCCTATAATTTTGTCATTTCTTGTTTGATTCAGATGAAACTTACAGGGATGGTATCCCCATGAAGCCTGATGAGTTTTAGGAGATAGGTGCAGGAATTTCTGGGAAACTGTACCTCAAAGTCTTGAAAGCAAAACTCATGTCATGTGTGTGTGTTAAGGAGCAGTGGGATAAAACAGCAGGCATGCTAGCCCCTACAGAGACCACAAAGCCTGCCAAGTTTCAAGGAGATGGGTACAGGGTTTTTTGGGAAGCTGTATCTCAAGCTGCTGACAAGCAAAACTTGTGATGTGTGACTGTGTGTGTGTGTAAATGTTAATATCAGAGCAATCCTTCCCCCGTTTTCCCTCTCTCTCTCTTTACTTTCTGTTTCCCTGAAAGCAAGCCCAGCTTCGAATCTCAAAACATTATGAAACTTTAGAAACATTTTGAGTGACCTTGTTTCATTTTGAGGCTCTTTTGAAGCGTTTCATCTAATTTCAATTGTACTGTTTTGATCTTGAAATTAGTCGGAACAGCGTCAAAATGAAACACCCAGTGAAATTTCACACAACCCTAGTGGGGGGTAGTATTGAAAGTGCATATGGAGATAAAATGTAGTAGAGTACACTGGTAGGGGAAGGAAGAAAAATGCAAGTGAGATAGGAGACTAGTAACGGCCCTGGAGGAAAGAAGTCAGAAAGGTAAAGAAGGTAGAATATAGGGAGGAAGGAAAAAGTAAGTAGTATATATGGAATGAAGAGGAAAAATAGAGTTCCCTTTTATAGGGAAGTGCATGCAGTTTTATGTGAGAGTTGCTGGTTGAATTCTGAACCTCATGTGAACATCATAGGTAGGGAATAAGAAGCTTCTCCCTAAAACTAATTTAAAGCGCAGAAGGAAAAAGTAATTCAAGTTATTTTATTCAGTTAATTTAATTCTGTTCTTGAATACCTGGCATTCCCAGTTGTGCCTTGACTTCTAATCAGACTGCATAGAATTTTAGAAACTTAGGGTTGGAAGGGACCTCATCTAGTCCAAACCCCTGCTCAAAACAAGAGCATTCCTAACTAGATCATTCCAGCCAGGGCTTTGTAAAGCCTTGGAAGTCTTCCTAATATCCAACCTAACCGCCCTTGCTGAAACTTGAGACCATTGCTCCTTGTTCTGTCATCGGCCACTACTGACTGAGAACAGTATAGCACCATCATCTTTGGAACCACCCTTCAGGTATGTACAGGCTGCTATCAAATCCCCCTCAGTCTTCCCTTCTATAGACTAAATAAACCCATTTCCCTCAGCCACTCCTCATAAGTCATATGTCCCATGTCCTGAATCATTTTTGTTGCTCTCTGCTGGACTCTCATCAACTTGTCCACATCCATTCTATAGTGGGGGGCCCAAAACTGGACAGTACTCCAGATGTGGCCTCAGCAGTGCTGAATAGAGGGGAACAATTATTTCCATTGACCTACTGGCAACACACCTACCAATGCATCCCAGTATGCTGTTAGCCGTCTTCACAACAAAGGCACACAGCTGACTCATATCCATAGTATCATAGTATCATAGTAGCTAGAGTCGGAAGGGACCTGGGCAGATCATCTAGTCCGACCCCCTGCCTTGGCAGGAAAGAGCACCGGGGTCA
>JAGPOW010000261.1:24211869-24234668 GCA_030014935.1 Caiman crocodilus
CTAGGGAAGTTGTTCTTGCTCCTACCTTGGGCGTCTTTAAGAGTAGATTAGATAGGTACTTGGCTGGGGTCCTGTGACCCTGGCATTCGTTTCCTGCCAATTGGTGGGGGGTCAGACTAGATGGCCTGCTCTAGGCCCCTTCTGACCCTAGTTACTATGATACTATGATACTATGAACAGGAAGCTTCTCCCTCAGCTTGGAGATGGTGGGATATGGGGAAGGTGCACATCTGGCTCTTCTGCTGCAGCCGCACTCAGGGGTACACTTGGCACAGGGAAACGGTCTGGTAGCACCTTGAGCAGGAAGTGCTTAATCTGGAGGGGCACCTGGCCACTGACCCAACCAACCCATCCCTCTCGCTAGAAACCAGAGCATATATCTGGAGACCCGGCTTCCAGGTTATCTCAGGGACTGTGCCCTGCCCTGTTTTTTTCCCTTGTTTTTTTCTTTTTTTTTTTTTTAATACCTGGATATCCAGGCATCAAATTTTGAGCCCATATTGCAAATATGAAGTTCATGGAATGTTTTTTAATTTGCATTGTGCCTCTTGCAGCATCTCAAACTGGTTTGGGATGCTGCAAGAGGAATATGCGCACTCTTCTGGATGCACCCTATAAGTTCAGGGATATTTATGTTAGATATTAGGGAAAAAAAACTTTCCCACAAGTAGGATATTAAAGTATTGGAATACATTACACAGAGAGATTGTGAAATCTCCACCCTTGGCAGTTTTTAAGAACCAACTATAAAAACCTTGGCTGGGATGATCTAATTGTGGATGGTCCTGCTTTGAGCAAGGAGTTGGACTAGATGACCTCCTGCAGTCCCTTCCAAACCTAATTTTCTGTAATTCTGTGATTCTATAAGTATCAGCCTCAGAGATGACTCAGGACTACCCAAAACAGTACAGTCCCCAGCCAGCTACAGGCTGTACTTCCCTGTGCAGGCACATACTTCCCTGTGCAGCTTGCCCTAGTTAGGAGCAGGTCCCAGCCAAGTGCAGGCTGGTTGGGGAAATGTCCCCATGCAGGGAGCTTCCAGCCCATGCTCCATGATTGCAATATTGAATTAATAGGATTAACTGCTGAGGCGCTTCCCCCCACCCTCAGCCAGTGGGATCAGCCACTGGGGGACCCCCTCCACTGACTCAAGAGGCACCAGACACCCATGCCCCACCAGCTGTGTGCTTGTGGAGCTGGACAGGGATCAAGCTCCCCAGCCCCCTCCAGCATGGGGGCTGGGGAGCTTGACCATGGGGTCAGTGCTAGGAGATCCTTATTTCCCAGCTCCATAGCCATGGGGCTGGGCTGGGAGACCCTTATCTCTCAGTGATGGCTCCATGGCCAGAGAGCTCAGGCTGAGAGAGAAGGGTCTCCCAGTCCCCCACTCTCTGATCACAATTTCAGAGCAGGGGGCTTGGAGCTCCCTGCTGCCCAGGAAGAAAGATACAGATCCTATCCAGGCTCCTGTGGCAAAGCCTGTCATGGCAGCAAGTCGCTCCTGGTGACAGGGAGCCATCTCCCATCCTCTAGTGGAAAGTTGACTAGGAACAGATTTTGCTCCTGGTCAGGCCTCTATACAAGAACTATGACACTGTTATGAATCCTGAGTAAATTGTTACTTGCATTTGCAGGTAGCAAATTTAGTTGGGATTAGGGAATTTTATTGCAAAGTAAGCGTGTGCATGGATAAATGCACATGCTTTCTTTGCAGTAAACTATGCTAATGCAAAGATAAGCATCTCGTGTAGATGCACCCAGTGCCACTTAAATGAAATTTTGCTATCACTATTACTGCTTTTTTCAGTCTTTATAGAAGTACTGTAATACATAGGTATGGTCCGATGAACTATTCACCATGAGATCAGAGAGGGGAGGGAATTGCCTCACATTAACTATCACTTGCTGAAGCTTTTATCTCATAAGTGGAAGCCAACCTGTGGTAACCTAGCCAACAATGAAAAAGCAACTGTGCATGCAGTAGTCCTGCTTCCTTTTACCTTGTGATTAATCATTTGTGTGCCCATATCCTCTGCAGATGTTGAAGTAGTTTCATCAAGAAATATCTCCTAAAAAGCTGTTTCAAACAAGAGAGAAATGAAATATCTAATATCAGTTCAAGGAAAACAACTTTCAAATTTTTGGAATAAAACAACCTTGAATTGACTTTTCCTTGAGATCCTGTCACATTTAGGTTTACTGATGAAATATCTTCCTGAAATCCTGCATAACTAGCATATCCTTTCAAAGTATATTCTAGTACAATTATCTTGCTATGATATTTACTGTTAACTCATTGTACAGACAATTGTTTTATAGAGCATGCTTAACTTTTAGAAATCAAGAATATGTGAAAACTAATAAGAACGAGAATCTGAGATGACACATCATTGCTGAATATCCTTAAACTAAAATTAGGTCTCAAACAATGTTCCCTCTAAGGAGTCCATGAGCCCACCAACTCTGACTGAGTGTTCCACCTCAGTCCGTGAGTGCACTGCCTCAATCTGGCTTGGGACACTTTTCGAAGGGGGCCATGGGCTGGAGGCTGCAGGCTGGGGCCTGGAGCCAAGAGGCTGGAGGCCAGGGGTTGGAGTTGGGGGCTGGAGCTGTGGCTGGTGCCAGGGGCCAGGGGCTGGAGGCTGGGGGCCAGAGGCAGGACCTGGGTCCTGGGAGCTGAAGGCTGGAGCTGAGGGTGGAGACTGGGGGCTGGAGGCTGGAGCTGGGTGCTGGACCTGAGAAGCTGAGGGATGAGGGCCAGGGATGGGGGCTGGGGGCCAGGGGCCAGAGCCAGGAGCCAGGGGCTGGAGACGAAGACTGGCACAGGCTCTGCCAGCTCCAGGGAAGTGCACCGCTCCTCCGCATCCGGGCCAGGGAGTGGAACACTTCCCCAGAGCCAGCGGACCACATGCCAGCCCTCCGCCCAGCTTCCATCCCTGCCTTGCCTCACCTCAGGGAGGAGCTGTTGCTTGCCCTGAGTGAGGCTCCAACAGCTTTGGGACACTGTTCCACCCCCCCAAATTGCCTCGGGGCCATGTCCCACAGTGTCCCAGAGCTGGCAGAGCCTCACTCGGGGCAGGAAGCAGCTCCTCCCTTAGGTGAGGCAAGGCAGGGATGGAGGCTGAGGCAGGGGCTGGTGTGGGCTCTGCCACTCCCTGGCCCTGATGCAGGGCAGCAGACCACTTCCCCAGAGCTGGTGGAGCCAATGTCAGGCTCCTGCCCCAGCCTTTCCTGGTGCGCAGGCTTGGAAAGGTTTTGTGCAGCTACAGTTTTAGTTGTGCACAGCCACGTGCATGCTCACCTTAGAGGGAACCTTGGTCTCAAATCCATGCAATTCCAATGAAATGAATAGAGTTTCAAGGTATAACTGAGATACTATATGACCTCTTTCTTCCTGGGTCCTAATTTTGGGAATGCAACGTAGGAATTTTAAAGTTCTTCTTTTTATTGAAGTAGATATTTAGGTTTGAAGAACAAATGTCATGGTCAAGGCCAGAGTTCCTAGAAAAAGTTATTACATTTATGCAGAAACATTATTATTGAGGATTTGACACAGTATTTTCCAGAACCAAACTTGCAGTTGTCTGTATCTTTTCTAGGTTTTCTGATGCTATTTGAAGCATTCTTTCCATGTTTAGAATATGATACCATGCATACTAATACAAATGATTGGTTTGATGGTGGTTGAGATCTCGAAAACTTCAACCATGTATTTAACTTCTGTGCATTAACCATACTGAATTGCTGATGAAAAGGTATAACCTCCATTACATTTTAATTTCAAAATTATTTCTATAAAATAAATTAGACTAAGCATGTGACTATGTTACTTATAAGGGTTATTAAGTGACTTCATATGAAATTGTGAGCTTAATTAAATATTCTATTTAACTTTCATATGTTCCCATGGGATAATTTCCTATCCCAGACACATATTTTGTGCAACATCTTTAAGTTAATTAATTCTATTTTTTTTTCTTTTTAAGACATAGTCAGTGGTACCAAATTGCACAATATCCCCAAAGAACAGCCATCTTACATGAATGGTTTGCTCTCTGTGGATGAAAAATTGCCCAGGGTAACGTGTTTTTCCATATGGGATAACAACCTACCCCAAACCTGTGTTAACGCATTGGACTAACTTGTTACCTCAGCACAATTTCTGTATAAATGACAGGCCTAGACCTATTTGGCCACTTTGAGTGGATGCATCTGAAGGTTGCTTAAATACTAATTATTGATCTAAGAAAAAATATGGCAAAATGAATAAATGAGTGAATTACTCCAGGACTTCTGATTTCCATATCTATGATTACATATGTGTGTATGCAGTCTATGTCCCAGGTCCTGTCTCTGCTAGGCCTGCTGGTTCATTCATAAAGATCCAACTGAAGAAACAGGGCATTTGAACCAGGTGGAGGTTGCTAGTATCACAAGATTAAAAAGCTAAATAACCTTCTTCTTCATTCATATTTCATTCCTGTCCGCTTCAGGTATCCATGGCAACTAATGGATAGCCATCCTCCACTCTGCTTTTGCAGAAGATGTGGTAATCCCTTTTGCTAACCACTTTGTTTGCATGCTGCAAGGTCATCAAAACACCCTGCCCATTGCCAAAAAAAAAAAAAAAAAATCAACCCTTTGTCACACCCAAATCCACCTCTGCTCTCTTTTCTCATGGTAAAACTCCCCCTCACCTGCCTCTTTCATAACATACAAACTAGTTTGCCCTGTCTTTGTTGGAAGTAAGGACAAGGAGCAAAGGGACAGCACAGAAGAAATAGAAAAGCATCAGACTGCAATACAGCATGCACTATGGAGTCCCCTTCAAAGGTAAGGTCTTGACAACCCCCGTTCCGCTTTTACCTGCGCTCAATAGGCTCCTGTGTGTGGTTTCCAAACCCATCCACATGTGGCTTGTCTGCAAAGGGTGGATGCTTGTCTCTGGCTTCTGTGCCCAGGAGGAGAGGGTGCTACCTGTGCTGCCCTAGGGCAGGGTGGAATTTCTTCTGTGACAGCATAGGTGGACATGCTTGTCTTTGTTATTTATATGCATTCAGTAGTAATATTTTGTTTTCTTTTTTTCTGCAGTCCAGGATGAGAAGGCAATGCATATTCAGTGCTGAAGCCTGTCTTGCACAGGAACCAGAGATGACAGGAACACATCCACTGATGAAATCTTATCCCAAGGCAGTGAGGATGCTGACTTTGTTCCAGACATGGGAGATTGTTCAGAGCAAGAAGACCATGTGTCTGTGGAAGCTTCATCTAGCTCAGATGAGGAGGAGTTGGTGCCACAAGCCAAAGTGATGCCAACAATTCCAGGGAAAGGCAAGAGGACCATGCTGGGGCTGCTGTGGAAAACTGAGGAGAGCTACATCCAGATGTGGAGCAGAACCACTGCTGCCACCCCTAGAAAACATTGCATATGATGACCTTTAGAGAAGGGAATGGCAGAATGTGGAGAAAAAAGTCCACAGCTAATACATCATTGGAGAACAGCCAAGGACATAGTCCATGAAAGTCCTGTGCCGACAAAAGAAAGTAATAAAGACACAGTGGTGGAAACATTCCACCTGCTTTTCTCACAAGATATCCTGACTGTTATCATAAGAGAAACAGAGGCATTATGAAGATTCAGGGAGAGAAATTATAGCCATCTGGAAAATAGAAAGGAGTGGAAAAAGCTAGATGAAACAGAGCTGAAAACCTACATTGGCTTCCTACTGCTGCGTGGTCTCTATCATGGTGGTCATGAGACTTTGGAGAAGTTGTGGAAGCGACATATCAGGCGTCCTTGGTTCCATGCCACAATGAGTTTAAAAAGATTCTGTTAAATCAACAACTACCTGGGATTTGACAACAAACTGACACATGAGGAAACAAGACCCGTGGACAAGCTTGCTGCCCTCAGACATATTTGGACACGATTTGTGGAGCAGCTCAGAAAATGGTATATTGCAGGAATACACCTGACGGTTGGTGAGCAGCTCATTGCGTTCAGGGGTCGCTGTCCCTTCAGACAGTATATGCCCAGCAGGCCTGCCAAATATGCCTTGAAAATTTGGTGGTGCTGTGATACAGCAACATCATTCCCCCTGTCTGGAGACATCTACCTGGACAAACAATCAGAAGCTCCACACCAAGGTTATCTTGATAGCCAAGTCATTGAAAAACTGGTTCATCCCTGGTATAAGATGGGAAGGAATATTGTAGGTGACAATTTCTTCACAAGTACTGACCTGACAGAAAGACTGTTACAGCAGGACTTGACCCATGTGGGTATGATTTGGAAAAAACAAGGCCAATATCCCAAACAAAATGCAAGCAAGTCAAAGAAGGAAAACTTGTTCATCCATTTTTGCTTTTGATGGAGAACCCACCCTAGTTTCTTATGTTCCAAAGAAGCCCAAAATTGTGCTGTTGCTGTCAAGCATGTACCATGACCTGTCAGTGGGTGGAAAACAAAGAAAGCTGGACATCATCCATGACTACAATAAAAACAAGGGTGGGGTGGATAACCTTGATCACATAGTCTGTATGACCACTTGTAGACAGAAAATGAACAAGTAGCCAATGACACTATTTTTCAATATGCTGGATGTGGCTGACATTGCCAGCCTCATCATTTGGCTAAGCACTACACAAACTGGAAGCAAAGATCACATTTCAGAAGACAGTGTTTTTGTTTGTTTGGGTTTTTTTGCAGGAGCTTAGACAATAGTTGATCGATGGACAAATAAAATGAAGAATGATGGATACAGGTAATCTGTCTAAGTCCACCAAGTCTGATACAAACGATCTAAATTGTGAATTGCCACAATGAACCAGTAGAACCTTCTGCAAGCATGAGTGGTTGTCATGCTTTTTGTCCAAGGACAGATGACCACAAAAAACAGAAACACTGTGAAAATGTAAGCAGTACACTTCTGTCCACCATAGTACATCACTGCTGTTTTGTGAGGAACGCAATATTTAGTTAAAACAGTTAGGAAACGTTTATGGAAGTATTGTTAGTTTGAAAAGTGTGAACTGCAGACTTTGCAAATTGTTCATTCATGTTTTGAAACACTAAAAAAAGTTTAAATGTTGTTCATAGATCTATTTAAATAATATGTTGGGTTCAAATCATCATAAATACTCTTTCAAACAATCTGTATGTTTAAGAAGTAGTTTTTGGTTCCATTTTGTAACTACATTTATACTGTTGTCACTGGTTCCATTTTGTGCATGTGGGTGGAGTAACAAGTTATCCTATGAGAACAACATCAGTTACCATTTCATGAAAACAGATCAGGGCTAGGTTAAAATAATAGTAATAATCCCTACCTACACTATACAGAGTACCTTTGAATGGCCTGCTGGTCTGGCCAAAGAAGCCCATAGTCACCAATGATGAATTGCTTTGTGTCCCATTCATAGGACACTGTATGAACCCCATTTTTCATGTTACAGCCTGGTATAATATTGAATTACACCACTCAGTGATTGAATAATAATTGTTCTATCTTTCCTGCATGTCTACTACACCACTGAATTGATTCATGTTATTGCATACTTACAACATTTTTGACTTGAGTGGTTCTCAATTATAGCATGTTTTTTTATATTGGTCTGTCATCTTCTGTCTTTCAGGCCAGTCAGTCTTCTTTGATTTGTTTGGTACTGTTTAGTTGTGATTAACCACCACATGGCTGTCAACTTTTTTGAGTTCAGCTGTTCTTCTGGAATCCTCTCTCTCTCCAGAGTCTTTGCTTTGTCTTCTATTGTCTAAACTATACAAGTTAATCTTTCTTTGTAATTCAGACTTGCAGAACCCTGAATCAGTTTGTTTGCCCTCTGCTGCACCTTTTCAATCTCAACAATGTACTTCTTATATTGAGAGGAATAAAATTGCATGCAATAAAAAAAAAATCAATTCCATTTTTAAACCATCATCTAGGGACCTATATATAGTGCATTATTAACAGTGTATTTTTTTTTTTCAAACTAAATTTTATCTCATAGTCAAGTGAGCTGCCATGCTATTTGGCCATGCTGTCATCAGGAGTGTTAGTATATTTAAGATTTATATGTCAATGCAAACCTAACAAGTTAATATAGGTCAAATCAAAAGAATGTATGCAAACTACAGCAATTTGCTGGATATGTGGTTACAGATTACAACTGGTCCCAGCTATAACTATTATTTATAGATAGATGTAGATGTACATGATGTTTTATGGGACAAATAGTGACAGAATCCCTACACAGAAGAGGTCAAAGATCCTGATCATTCAGTTTTGATACACACGGTCAGATCCCAATACATGCATTGAGTGAACTTAAGCATGCACTTCAAGTTAATTATTTTCCTGGAGTCTAAGATTAAAACCAGAATTACAAGAAAAGACAGCAAGCCACAGAAAGGAAAGATAAAGGCAGCATAAGGGAAATGTTAACAAGATTATACTAACACTGTTGCAATTTTATCCTCAATCATTCCCAAATATTGAGGTCTTACTGGTAAATTAGAATAGGAGGCTTTATGGGGCTAATGAATAAACTCTGGACAAACACAATATGAAACACAGCTCATTGCAGTTCCAGCCTACTCTACTCACTGAATAAATTGAAAGTAAAATTCCATAATACAGTGGTTTGTCTCATTTGTATCTTAAAATGATTTTTTTGTGTGTGCATTACACTCTGATTTCTTTCATTTGAGACAACAGGACCATTAGATGGCACTCTGGGTAAAGTTGAAAAAATTACTTCGTAAGGCTACTGCAACCCAAGTATTTAAACAAAGCTGAGTAAAATAAAACCTAGCAAATATGTCACTAAATGAAAGAAACCTCCTATTTTGCACTCTTAGCAGCTTTTGAGTTTAAAGAATAGTTTAGATAGTGAATTTAAAAGTAATATTTGCTTCATTTAAAAAAAAATACAATAACAAAATCAAAGAGTAGTAATAAAAATGCTCCCTATAAGGAGAATGCATTTATTTGTTCCATTCCATTATGTTAGCTTTATCTTATGATCAGTTTTTTAAAAGAAATACAAGGAAAAGGAAAGCATGCAATAAAGTAGCATAGAATATCAAAACCTAACAAGCTAATCTTAGTGCGGACTTTTGACATTACTTTACACTGGTTGAAAGAGAGTAATACTTATCAGAGTTTTGAAAGGGTAGGATTATTTCATATATATTTTATGTGAAGAGAAAAGACTGAAACTATAATGACTAATATCAAGCTTTCCTGTATGTTAACTATGTAGGTATCTGAGCAGAAAGTAGGCTAGTTTTCCTAATGCATAGTTCTGAGCAGATGTTCCAAAATGCTTCTTTTATGTGCTAGACAGATAGAGGCAGTGTGTAAAAACAAACAAGCAAAAATAGTGCAATCCAAAGCAGATGGCTTCCATAGAGCAAAATTCTGCTCTTGGAACTTTAAGGGCAACTTTGGCTCAACAGGCTTCTGAACAACATAGATGGCTCTACCACTGTTGTCAGTATGTATTCCATGCATGTTGGTTCAGTAAGATACTAAAGTCAAGATGCAACATTAACATCTAGGAAGAAGATTTTACCCTGAGGCTCCAACCCTGCACTAAGAAACACACAAGAGATCCCTGTAGTTAGTAGTGTCCCACAATTACAGAGGTCTGCTCAAATACAGTTGATTGAAGGTCTTAATCATTGACTATTTAATTACCCTGTTAAATAAGAGAAACTGACTGCACTGAGGAAGCTTTACGTTTGTTAAGCTTAATTCTGCTTTTAATTTTCACTAAATAACTTTTCTTGACCCATTGTCCCAAAATGCTCTATGTAGCAGCTGTATGTTTAATCTCTAGACACCTCTACACTAAGTTAAGCATCAAACATATTGTAAACTAATGCTATGGATTCCCAATTAGACTTCTTATCATAAACACCAGATAATATGCTTCCCTCTGCTCCATGGTGTGGAAAGGAGCAAATGAAAATTAAAGTGCTGGAAATGTCCCTGAGTATGCAAATAGGGAAGCAAAGTATCCACAATGTTCTTCCATTATTCCAACCACATAAAGCTCAGTTAATTAGCGTCTTGTTTATGGGGCTGTACAGATTTGTAGAAGTAAGTAGACAGCAGCTGATGAACTTTTTGTGGTCCTCACACACTTGGGAAATCCTAAACAAAGCTTTGTAAGATAGCAGCATAAATTTCCCGTCCCCATGCCCTGTGGAGGGAATTATTCTGCGAGCAAAGGCTGAGTAGCTGCTTTTAATATGCCATGTGCCATTCTGAATCAGTAGAAGTGTAAGGTCAGTGGAAACTGTAGGTTATTGAAACCCTTTGGAATCAGGCCTCCTGTTATATTCCTATTTGAGGCATCCTTATTTAAAAAGAAAAGGTGTGTTTCCTGAATAACTGATTACAAATACAGAATGTTCCCTTTAAAAGAGAAAAACCTTTTCATCTGTACTCAAAAGCTGTCACATCTATTTTACTTATCTCTTTTAATGTACCCCTTAGGTGTCTGGCTTTATATCTTCAGGTAATCTGGGGTAGAATTCACCAATCCACTCATCATTTGACAACAGGGCCATGATATAACTTATCTAGGTGTCAACAGCTCTTATCTAGGAAGTCCAACTGAGTTCTGACACTTGCAGTTCTTCTTGGTAGCTGCTGATGAATGGTATTCAGTATGTAAGTATTCTTTAGTTTAATGGTAGGTGTTTCTACCCATGCACTTTAATGCACATTAGCCTGTTTTACTGTGCATTAGAGTGTCACAGCAAAAACCATACTAGTATACTCATGCACAGTAAAATTAGGCTACTGTGCATTTTTTGCTACTGAGCATTAGGGCAGCTTAATGTGCATTTAGTTAGTACCTCACATTAGATGGTGCCTGTACATAAGTGCAAAAGCTGCTCTGATATGCTCTAATTATGTGTGGTATAATGTGATGTGTGTTAATTACTATGCTCCAGCCAACCTTCATGTTTCATTTGGCATCCCCCACGCTTCAAAATGGTGGCGGGGTGCTTGAACTAAAGCTCATCGAATGAGCTTTAGTTCAAGTACGCCTGCCGCAATTTTGAAGTGTGGGAATGCTGATACACAAGAGGCTGCAGCATTTTAATTAGAGTGGCTCCGAGAGCTCCTCTAATTAAAGTATTGCCCCTCTCCCACCAACCCACATTTCCGGAGCACATATAAACGTATCCAGAGATACTAAATTTAATGAGCAGTAGCAAAAACACATTAATGAATGTGTGGATGTACCCAGCAGGAATAATGCATTTGAAGAAGAAGGATTTTAACACAAGTAACCTCGTGCATCTCTCTTACCTAACTGCTTACTACCCACCGCCCCCCACACACATTACAGCTTAATCAGAGGTAGCATCCTCAGGCACCCTAGTAGGTGCCTTCATATTAATCCAGTTTCTATGGATTAACTGATTGCCTTTATATACAGTCTGGTTGATGACTTGCGTGCAGGCATCTGCCAATATTAGCATTATATCATACAAATCCCCCAGTATTTGCTAAATAATGGGTTATGTTAAGCCATTATTTTTTCTTTGTCAGATTTCTTTTCCATATAGCTCATACTGAACAAAACCAATACATTTGTACATTCACCATCCCACTACCCAAGTAAATATGGTGCCCTCATTTCAGGTTTTTTTTCTACAGAACATTTTTTTTTTTCATTTTGAAGGAAATTCTGAAATATCAAGGTGTTGCTAACTTGTTTGGCACTTCAGTGCCAATGGTTAATGAATTGAATAGACTCTTGGTCTAAAAACTTGTCCATAAGTTATGCTGATTGTTTGAAACAGATCAATTAACTGTATGAAATAGCAGGATTTGTCAGGTTAAAATGAATATAAAACAATCCTTAAAACTGTATTTGTGCACATGGGAATACATTTTTTTTTTAATTGCATACTTTAATGCAGTAGAAATGTGCCACATTTACATACAGAAAAGACAGCCCCCATCTCTCTCCCTGAAAATGACACATTTTACTTACCATTAAATAAAAAAGTTGCTCTAAATTTCCATTGCATCTAACCCAGCTGAGATAACATGGGAAACCAACATGCTATGAGCCAAATGTTCACTACAGGGGAACCCATTCCTGCTGATTGTGGAAAGAATATGAACAGCAGGAGGTCACCTTAGCTCTAGTCTCCATGAAATAATGCTAAAATAGTGACATAGATGTTAATGGAATACATTGACTACAGAGGAAAAGGGGTATCTTTATACATCTAAAGTTGTTCTGGGGCCCTGGAGGTGAGCCTCTTACTTCAGATTTGGAAAAGGGCATACAGGGAAGGGGAAACTTTTAAGAAGACTTCCCTTTCTTGTCATTTCATGGGTCTGAAAGAACTGAAATCACTGCTATCTTCACAAGTCATCTACTTCCAAACAGAAAATGGGAAGAAGTGGGGCTACATCCCTGCCATATACCTGACCTTTGCTGCCACTGTTTGATTTCTGAACAGTACAGGGAGAGAGTTTTTGTTGGGGGTTTTTCTGTCTTCTTGTCCCCACTTCAGCTGTCCATTTTCAGTTCTTCCCTGAACACTTGCTTTCCATTCACTTTTTTATTCCTTCCAAGCTTCTGGCCATTTTAGAGGATCATTAAAATGCTAAACAAATTCCCCTTAGAATCTTCAGGGAAAGGGTGACATTTTACTACATCTAATTCTATGAAGCAAACTGCAAACTGACAAACTGTCTGGGGATGTCATAAATCTTTACACCTACACTACACAGGAATTCAAATACTGTAACTTTTCCCTGTCTATTCCAGAAACAACGAAAGTAGCTATGAGTCACCAGCCCTTGTTAAAGTAAATACTTTTCAGTGTGTCTCTCATAATCCTCAATGGAAACATTACAGAGTTGTCAACATTTTATATGCATTTACTGCCTAACATCCCTCTTTTTAGGCAGTTGTTAAATTATTATTGTTATTATTTATTTACATTACTGTAACACCTACAAACAAAGCCAGCTGGAAGGCCAAAAAATATATTAGCTTTTAGAATCTTTTCATTTTATTCTGGCAGAAGACACCTGAGACCTCTTGGTTTTTCTCTCTTCTCTCACTCTGTCTTTGAAACACATCCAAGAGGCACAACAAAACCCATCCCAGAATAACCAGTAACTATGGGTGCATCTATCTTTGCCAATTTAAGGCATTTTAGCCCAATTTAAGGCACATTAAGGGCATATGTCTACACATACACACCCTTACTGCACCTTAAAAATGGCAATTTTAGGCTATCCATGCCTAAATTTCATACCGACAAAAGCAGGTATGAAAGCATGTGTAAATAGTTAAAGCACATTAACGTACATGTACATGTGTTAAGCCACATTAACATGGTGTATGGGCTGACTTGGGACTAACTTTAGTGCCCTGTCAGTCTGTGCATACAATGTTAATGCACTTTAATGTGTGCATGTGTAGACAGGAGCCTAAATCAGCTTAATGTACATTAAGTTTATGTGCATTAAAAGTAGGCCCCCTAAATACATGTGTAGATACAACGTATATATGGTAAAATAACCTGGAATTTAGGGGATCAGTACCATTTTAGTGTTTCTGTCTCTATTTACTGAAGCAGGAATTGGAATGTGGGTGCCCCTAGTGGATATGCAGGTCCAATACCGAGGTATAAATTCCAATATAATGTAGTATAACGGGATAATACCTATTATATTGTCCTATTATAATAGGATAATTCCTAATACCCAGGAATAAAATCAGTTTTTCTTTGGCTGAATGGTTTTACAAAGTAGAAGAGCTCCAAAAATAACAGATGAAGAGAAATCCCTCCCCACAAAACACCTTCTAAACCATTGGTTACAGTGGAACACCCAAGATCAAATTACTTCTTTGACTGAGGCTGGAAGGGTTTTTGAGTAGCAGTTTTGTAAACAGCATTTACCCCATAAATGCTTTAGCCCAGTGGCTAGAGTGCAAAAAGAGGGGCCCAAGTACCTCCTTATGCTTTTTCTTAGTCTGTTGAATAAGTAAAATATTTCCTTGGTTCCTTCCTTCTGCTTTGGATGCACTGGACCAGGCTCGCTTAGAACTGCGTGGGGCGATCCTGAGCGTAAGACTCCCCGGCTTCCTATATTTTTTCTTTTCTGACTTCCAGCTGTCTAAAGGTATCTGGTTTCTTTTTATCTCACTTTCTGATTCTTTTCTTGCATTTTTGCAGCTCCCCCCTCCTTTTTTTTCTTCTCTTTCTCCCCTCCCCCTTGTACTTCTGGTTTCTTTGTCTGTGACTTGCGTCTTTATTTAGAGCCTTCTTTCTTACTGTCTCTTTTCCTTTTTCTTTCTTTCTTTCTCTTTTCTGTTTGCTTGTTGAAGTTATCTTTTCCATTACCTTGCCTTCCGAGAGCAGCTCTTAATTACCTCTTCTTTCCACCACCTTTGTTTTCTTTTATTTTCTGTTTCAACCCCCTTGTCCCTCCCCGTCATTTTTTTTCCTCCATTCCTTTCCTCCTCCCATTTAGAGTTTCGTGGCCACTTTTTCAGACACATATCTTTTTAGTTAGTCTAAACTTTTTTTTGTTTTCTTTTGTTTTCTTGTGCTTAGTTATAACTTCAAATTAACTCAGTTCTAGCAGGAATGGCTGCTCCTACACCCAGTAGCTGGCATGAGGATGCCTCTCAGAACTTCCCCATTACCCATGACATCGGGGTCGTGGTCTGCATTGATGTCCTTGCTAGTTTCCTGAGACAGCGTTACATACGTTACACAGGTCGTGTTAACATGGTCCCAATGATTTACCTTAGCAATCCCACCTTAGTTAACAGGGTGTGCGCAGAGGGCCCAGACATTGTAGGCATGCATTATTTTGTCATCCCCCTAAACACTCCAGCAGTGAGGGTGGTGATTTCTAATGTGCCCCCACATGTGACTGATTGGGAGCTGGCCAAGGAACTTGAGACCTATGAGGTTCTTATGAGTCCTGTTTGCCAATTGACAAGAGGAAGTAAGAACCCCAAACTGAGGCACTTCCTGTGTTTTCAAAGACAGGTTTTCATACTTCTCAGGGAGGGCCCAAGGTCTCTGCCTCAGTCCTTGAGCCTCATGTTCAATGGGTGGAGGTTTGTGATCTGTTTTTCCTTTGAGGAGACCATGTCTTTTCAGTGTGGAGCTCTTCCCACCTAGCAGCCCAATGCCCATGGGGGAGATCAGCCAGAACATCGGTGACTACAGTGGTGCTGACGGATAGCGCATCCACTTCTGGGATGCAGGCCCCACCCAGTGAGGCCAGGAGCTTTTCCTCCTTCTACCCCTGTTCCATCTGAGGGGGCTGGAGTCTCTGGCGTGAGAGTGCCATCCAGCAGAGGGGCTGGGACTAGGCCCCAACCCTCCCCACAAAACATTCCACCTACAGTGCCCATCCCCACCAGTACAGAGATACCATCAGGTGGAGAGGCTGATACCTCCACTTCCCCCCTGCCTGCCCTGACTACCCTGATTGAGGTGGCTGGAGTGATCAGTGATTGTGGCACCAAGGTCCTGTTAGATGGTGAAGCTCAGGCCTCCTCCCAGTTGCCTTCCACCATGACCTTGTTTCGGGTGAATGGCCCTGGGGAGGCAGGCCAGAAGCAGTCTGACCCATCCCCTATGATGGGTGGGCCACCTGCCACAAAGAAGAACAAAGAGAAGATAGTGAAAGGGACCACTCAGGACTCCCCATCCCTGCTGAGACCTTCCTCAGCTACTGCTAGGGGGGGCCCTGCTGGAGATCCTGGTCCTGCTACAGCTGTCATGTCAATGACCCTGTTGACCAGGGATGACGGCAGCTTGGAGGTGGAGGAGGCAAAGGTGGGGGTCACTGATCCCTCACCTGTCTCCCAGCTTCCGGAGGTGGGTGGCAGTAAGACCTACACACAATGTCTCTCTTTTGGAGATATGACCCAGGGGGCAGCAGAGGAGTCAAACCCCGAGCTACTGAACTAGATGAGGAGGCTAGTGAGATGGAGATCTAGCTTTCTGAGTGTCGCAAATGACCTCGAGAGTAGGATGGCCTCTTTTCCCCCAAGGAGGTGGGGATTGCTCTTTGAGAGCCAGACCTTTACCTTGAAGATCAGAGGAGGTTGATGGGTTTAGACATTGAGGGTGTAGAAGCTGAGCTCCCAACTAGGGTGCACCCTCGCTGTGCATCTGTGGAAAATGTGCAGCCCATGTTGGAAGACCGCCCCCCCCCGGGACAGTCCCAACTATGGGGGGCTCCTGACATTTCTAAAACAGACTAAGAGACAGAAGAACATAGTGGGGCACATCACCCAACGGTGCACAGATCCTAAAGTTTTTATCAAGGCTGCCAGAGCTGTGGCCAAACTTATTCAGCAAGATCTAGGCACTCAGCAGATGGCTTATCATCTGGAGAAGCTCACACAGCAGGTGAGAGATGAATGAGGCCTGGCGGGGACCCTGGAGTAGAATAGGGCATGATACACCTTTTTTTTTTTTTTTTAACCTGTCTTTGCTTTTTGCTCTGCTCTCAGGGGCTCACTTTTCTATTTACACCTTACCTTACTCTTCCTCTCCCATATCCACACTCATGGCAGCCACAACCATTGGTACTTTTAACATCAATGACTGTTGAGATCTGGTGAAACGGGAGGCCATCCTGGAGCTCCTGAGCAAGAAGCGGCTGGCTGTCACCTTCCTCCAGGAGACGCATTCTGACAGGCTCAATCAGTTGGCTTGGCACTCTGCCTGGCAAGGCCAGTTGTTTTTGAGTCACAGCACCAAACATAGCACCAGAGTTGCGACTCTCCTATCATCACAACTACAGCATGACATGGCTGTGGCACAGGAAATTGTCCCCAGGTGTCTGTTGACTGTCCACGCCACCCTAACACGACACCACCTGCTACCCATTGACATTTATGCACCTACTATGGCCAGGAGAGGGTCACTTTCTTCAAGACCTTGGCCACCCTTTTGCATGATGCTAGTGAAAATGATGACCTGCTTTTTGTAGGTGGAGACTTTAATTGTACTTCTGACACCCTGCTCACTCATATGGGGCCTGAGCGTCACCTGCCCTCAGCCTGCAAGCTGCAGTCCATCTTGGAGACTGCAGGCCTCGTTGATGTCTGGTGAGCCCTGCACCCCGATGTGCACCAGTACACCTGGTCCAGGTTAAGTGCTGGCGATCTCACTATGGCCCGGCTCGACCGCATTTATGTCACCAGGCATCACTCCTATGCAGTGGTCACATCATTCCCTCAGGCCTATCAGATCATGGCATGGCTTTCTTTGAATTGAGTCTGCTGGGGAGAACCTAGGTGCGAGCACCCTATTGGTGCTTCAACATCAGCCTACTTCAAGACTTTTACTTCCAGGACTGCTTTGCCAACTTTTGGCAGGGCTAGGAGGCCACAAGACTGAATTATTCCTCCTGGAAGCTATGGTGGGATATGGACAAGGTACAGATCTGGGCTTGTTGCCAGCAGTACACACAGCTGGCCACCAATGAACTGTGCCACTGTATCAGAGAACTGGAGGAAGATGTGGTAGAGCTCGAGGCTGCCCTGCTGGCTGCCGGCAGTGATGTGGTGCTGCGCAAGAGCCTCCAGTTCTGTAGGAAGTTCCTGCATGACTTGGTAGAGAGTGTGGCCCGTGGAGTGAGGATCCATGCCTGCTGCCAAGAGCTGGCTGAAACAGATGCCCAACCCACTTGTTCAACCTGGAGCGACGGTGGGCAGCGAGCAAAGTCTTTGATCACCTCAAGCCCCCTGAGGGCCAGGTAATCACTGACTCGGATGAAATGCATGAGCATACCATTGCCTTCTATTGTGACCTGTTTGCAGCTGAGTCATCCTGCCCCAAGTCCATGCGGGAACATCACGTGGTCCTGCCATACCTTTGTGCCCTGGAGGCCAGAGAGCTTAAGCAGGAATTGTCTCTGGTAGAGCTGACAGCTGCCGCGGCTGGCCTCAATGGATTACCTCCGTGAAGCCCCAGGCCTCGATGGATTACCTGATGAGTTCTACAAGACTTTCTGGCCTTTTCTCGGTCCCTGTCTCCTACATGTTTTCCAGGAGAGTCTTGATGACAAGGTCTTGCTGATCAGTTGCCGCCATGCAGTGCTCATGCTGCTGCCGAAGAAAGGAGACCTTGGCTGCTTTAAGAACTGGTGGCCAGTCTCCCTGCTGTGTGTGGACTATCAGATTGTGGCCAAAGTGCTGGCCACCCACCTCAGTACTGTCATGGCCTCCATCACTGGGCCTGAGCAGAGCTACTGCATGCTGGGCAGAACCATTCAAGACAACCTGTTTCTGCTGTGTGACCTGCTTACAGCCAGTGAACCTTTTGTCCTAGACATTGTCCTCATCTCTTTGGATCAGGAGAAAGCCTTTGACCGGATGGACCATGCCTACCTCTTTCAGACCCTGGAGGCCTTTGGCTTTGGGCCCCTTTTCACTGGGATCCTCCAGGTTTTGTATCAAGACAGTTCCAGTTTGCTCAAGGTGAATGGGATGATCTGTGCCCCATTCCCTACATGAAGAGGCATCCATCAGGTCTGGCCCCTGTCGGGCATGTTCTATGCCCTGGCCATTGAGCCACTGCTGCATGCACTGCAGCGCTGTGTGGGTGGTGTGGCTTTGCCACCGGCCATGGGCCTGTCTATTCTCCTTCTGCTCCAGCTATCAGCATATGCAGACAACGTAACCATCTTCCTTAGCACTCAGGAAGATGTGGAGGCCCTGACAGACTGCCAGAGAGCCCACAAACACGCCTCTTCAGCCTGTATCAACTGGACCAAGAGTGATACCCTGTTGCTTGGTTCATGGATCACCATGACTCCCCCAGATTTGCCAGGGGGAGTTACCTGGTGCCATGAGGGCCTTAAGGTCCTGGGTGTGTTCCTGGGGCCATCAAACTTCATGGTGCATAATTGGGATGTCCTTGAGGAAGGGGTGGAGGCCCACCTACAAAAGTGGCACTGGTGCCTACCCAGTCTCTCCTACCATGGATGTGTCCTCATCATGAACAGCATAGTGGTGGCAATCTTGTGGCACCAGTGCACCGTACTCAATATGCCTCAGGACCTACTCCAGAGACTCCAGCACCTTCTGAATGTTTTTTTTTTTTTCTGGGATGGCCATCACTGGCTCCCACAAGCTGTCCTTTACCTCCCTGTAGCTGGGAAGGGCCAGAGTTTGGTTGACCTTGAGAGCAAGGTGGCCACCTTCTCCCTTCTGGTCCTTCAATGGCTCTTGTACAGCAAGGAGTGCCTACTTTGGCAACAACTGGCATGCCAGTTTCTGCAAAGGGTGGAGGCCCTCGCCTTTGACTGAGAGCTCTTCCCGTTGGACCTCATCCTTTTGAACTGGGTGGTGCTTCCACCTTTCTACCATGGTATAGTACAAGCCTGGCAAGCCACTTTCCGCCTCTGAACCCCTGAATAAAGTAGTTAAAAGTCCTTCATTTCTTTTATTTTGTTCAGTCATTGAATGAAAAAAAATGTATATATTTGTAAAACTCTCAGTCACATTGGACTAACTCTTGCTGCAGACAGATGAAGAGTTTTTGGGAAGCCTAGCTATTGTTGAAAGTCTGGGTGGCTCATAGAAAAGTTTTTGAATTTTTAAAATTAGAACCATAATGTCGTGGTGTTCAGCAGTGAGAGATTGGAATACCTGGTTGTGTAAATAAGTAGTGATAAAAAGTGACCAAATGCCAGCGAACTGTGCTTACTGCAAGGAGAAACAGCAAGTGCAGCCCAAACAGCCACGCGAAGCATGCATGCTGCAAAATCCCTGGCTCATGCTGCTTAGAAAGTGCGCAAATGAAGACCTGATCTGATTGGCTGTTGGGGCAGTATAAAGGGCAAAGCCTGCGAAAGGAAAGGTGGGACCACACACAGCATCGGGAGGAGACACAGTCCTCGGGAGGACTGATTGCCCTCACCAAGGCCCTGCACCCATGGTTTCCCTCTTCCCCCCGGGCGCTCCCTATGGATAGTCTGCAAGCAGATATGGTTTAAGAGCTCTCGAGTTCCCATGGTCTTTTTGGTTGCGGCATTGGCTGCGAAGTTTAAGGGAACTGCCGGCACGGAGTGAGATACGCAGCGCTGAAGTACCTCACGAAAGAGCGAGGCATTTAGGTGTCTCATGGTGTGATTTCACACAGCTTGTCTATGGTCCATTTAAGTTATAAGTAAAATATTTCTTTTCTATATCAGCTCAGAGTCTCTCATGTGGGATGGGAAAGAATAAGAAACAGGGGACCACGTTCCTGAACCGTTTCATCCCCGGCCTGCCCAGTTGGAGGTTAAGCCTCCTCCTAATTCCTCCTCACATGGTGTCACAAACAGTATGCATGGGGAAAAGGGGGAGCGAAGGAGACACTGACGAATTGGTTAGGCATTGCCCATGGGGAAATCATCATCAGCCCCCGACCACAGATGCAAGTACCCTGCAAACTCATGTGGTATACCATCAGAGAGGGCGAGGCGGAAATATGAGGGGCTATGTGTCCATCTGCCCAACTGAGGACAGCGAGGAGCTGCTAAAGGAGTGGGTTGTATCCGACCTCACCCCTGCAGCTTTAGGATGCATTCTCTCTAGTCCTGCGGTTCTTTACCACCCGCCTGAAGTGAGATCTGAAGCATCGCTCAGACATGTCAAGCCCAAGGGTACAAGTGAATATGATCCTGAAAAGGAGTATGATAAGTGCCTACAATACTTAAAGGAGGGGACCAACTGCGAGATAATCCCTGATAAGTTTAGATGCCCTGATCTCGAACCGGGAGGTGTAGAGAACGAGATCTCGATATCCCTTTGTGAGAGTCTCAAAGCTGACGACGAGACGCGATGGGGTGGACAGGGAAAAAATGGAAAAAAGGGAAAATGATTAATGCTTTATTCAGGTCGGTGACTACTCTACTGCGGCATGCGGCAAACCAAGCCGGTGTAATAGATATGCTGACTCAGGGAACTGCACAGCAGAGTGTTTTGCAGATCGAGCAGCAGCTCAAAGATGGCGCCACAGAAGAGGAGAGGGGCGTGGCCAAGAAGCCAGGGGGAGGAAGCTCTGACATCAGTGAAGCCCCGTCAGCTCCATTTGAGGAGCCACCTCCATATGGTATCCCACCGGGGCCATATTCAATTTCATCCGTTGACATGGATGCGCCCGTCCTACAAGCGAACCCCATAGCTATAATAAAGACAGTCACTGATGGCACAGGAACTCGCACCCTTACTACTCTCCGTACTCGTACTAGGGGAGAATTACAGGAGCTAGCAAAGGATACCCGATTGATGCCAGGGGAAACATTAGTGATGTGGCTAGGACGATTAATACTAGAACATGGATCAGAGTTAGTGGACTCCGAGGAGTATACCACGCTGATGCACCAACCCTAATGCGGGGGGGAGGAGCATGTAGTGACACGACTCAGATAATACACAACAAAATCTGGCCAGTTCCCCTGTGTGCTGCTGTGGTTCCAGTGCTTTTGACCCGAGCCCATGCCTGGCATGTGGATCCACCTAATGATGCACAGCTTCTATATGCGATAGCAGGAGCAAGCTATCTAACCTGGGATATGGGGCGATTCCCATTAAATTTAACTTTGCAACAGGCAAACAGCGTTTGGCCGCATCGATGGTGCAACGACCCTGGTAAGGTCCCTGTATCAGCAACAGCAGTAAAAGCTTGCGTAGAAGTTTATGGAGGTATTAACACACCTATGTTTTGTTTATTGTTACATCCATTAACAGACAGACTGATAGGAAATGTTCTGAGTATTTTGGGAAAACTTACTACAGCTCGGAGACTGGACCCTATGCTTACTTCGCCAGTGGCAGTACAAGCAGTTGGGATGTGGAGAGCTGCGCCTGATAGACCTCAAGCTGATTATTGGCTACGCGGACGACCACCAGATCGTACGGTTGAGAAGCGTGCCATATTTGCGTTCCTATTGAGAAGGAGCAGCCTAACGAGGAATCAACTCTGTAAGTTAAAAATTGAGGGGCAAAAGATTGGTGCGAAGATTAGACTTCAAGCCTGAACAAGAGCTTGACAGCAAAAAAAAATGAGTAGCGGCCATTGGTGCGGGCGACGGCAGCCAGCATATTGATGATGAGCGCCCGTATGGAACCTATGACATAAGTGCCCCTGCAAACTCCACACCTACACCTACACACTTTTTACTAGACACGGGAGCCCAAGTAAATGTAATAAGATCTGAGACACCTCATGTCAGGACATCTAGAGTTATCTTTGTACAAGGCTAAACACAACAACATCTACACCCGTAGTCAAATTCTGGATCAATGGAAAGACCCTGCATGGAGTCTTAGGGGGTATAAACATTTTAGGTATTTCTGCAATTAGAGCATTGGCCGTCAAAGATGGCATATATTCAGCATTTCCATTGACTGTCACACCAAATGTAAAACATCAGCCAATGTTAACAAATCCCATGCCTTGGCTATACCAGCCAATTCTAACGTGTGCAGATTTACAATCCCAAATCCAAGATCTTCTAACTGACTTATGCAAACGAGAGTGCATCCAGCCTGTGGAATCCTCTACATATCTATCGGCTGGATGGGGTATCCCAAAGCCGGGAAAGCCCACGGAGCCGTGTCTGGTAGTAGACTACCGGAAGGCGAATCAACATTGCAAACCCCTCCAATTACCCACTGCACAGACTGTCACAGATATCCTTAATGGCATAACTGAAATGCAGAGACATGAGAAGTGGTTTGCCACTACGTTAGATTTAAAAGACATGTTTTACTCAATTCCT
>JAGPOW010000261.1:24234768-24257536 GCA_030014935.1 Caiman crocodilus
AGAAAGGCCTTTGACACTGTCAACCACCCCATCCTCATTAAAAAACTAGGTGACTGTGGCATCAATGCCTACACAGTCAGATGGATTGTGAATTGGCTGAAGGGTCATACTCAGTCGGTGGTGGTGGATGGGCCATATTCCACCTGGGGGGGGAAGTGGGCAGCAGAGTCCCTTAGGGTTCAGTCCTTGGGCCTGTGCTGTCCAATTTCTTTATCAGCAACTTGGACGACGGGGTGCAAAGCAACCTGTTCAAATTTGCTGATGATACCAAAATATGGAGCGAGGTGGGCACAATAGCAGGGAGGGAGAGACTGCAGAAAGACCTAGATAGGTTGCAGGGGTGGGCTAACAAAAACAGGATGCGTTTCAATATGGACAAGTGCAGGGTGCTGCTGTGGGCAGTAGTAACCAGCAACGCATTTATAAGATGGGAAGCTCCCTTCTTGAGAGCACAGAGGTAGAAAGGGATCTTGGATCAATAATGACTCCAAGGTGAACATGGGCCAACAAAGCGAGGTCACGGTCGGCAGTGCTAACTGGACCTTATGTGCATCCACAGGTGCATCTCAAGTAGGCCAAGGAGGTGATCCTCCCCCTCTATGTGACACTGGTCAGGCTGCAGCTGGAGTACTGTGTCCAGTTCTGGGCACCCCACTTCAAGAGGCATGTGGACAACATTGAAAGGGTCCAGAGGAGGGGCACCTGCATAATCTGGGGACAGCAGGGCAGACCATACAATGAGAGGGTATGGGACCTGAACCTGTTCAGTCTTCACAAGAGAAGGCTGAGGGGGGACCTGGTGATCATCTATAAACTCACTAGGGGGACCAGAAGGGTTTGGGGGAGACCTTGTTTCCTCTAGAGCTCCCTGGGATAACAAGGAATAATAGCCACAAGTTGTTGGAGAGTAGGTTTAGATTAGACATCTGTAAGAACTACTTGACAGTCAGGGCTGCTAGGATCTGGAACCAACTTCCAAGGGAAGTGGTGCTGGCTCCTATTCTGGGGCTCCTTAAGAAGCAGCTTGATGCCTAACTGACTGTTGTCATTTGATCCCAGTTTTCTTCCTGCCCAGGCAGGGTGTCAGACCTGAAGATCTGCAAGGTCCCTTCTGACCTTACTTTAATGATTCTATAATTCTATGAATTGTCTTTAGGGCTTTTCCAGGGCTTCATGCCCATGTATACTGTACTGTGCTATTCAGTTTTGGTATCCACAAAAACATGGCTTGCAATGGCTTTGCAAACTTAGAAGCTCTCAAATGAGTTCAGGTTGATGCTGGAAGAAATATTGTAGCTGTTATGTGTGAAGTAGATGAATATGGCATGAAATGGAGGCAGAACATGTTTTATCACAGCAGAAGCACGATTTTTATTTTATTTTTTTAAAGAAAACAAATTTATTTCAGTGTGTTAGAAGCTTCCTCTGAATCACCTCTGGCATGAGTGCCACAAACCAGTTCCTTGCTATAGGACTATATTTCCTTACAATATTTTGCAAGAGAGATAATAAAAAGCTCTAAGAGGGTTTCCTTGGGCACAGGAACAGGATCCATAAACAACCCCAAGAGATTTAGGAGAAGGCCAGCAAGTACTTCATAAAAAATCTGCAGCAAAAGAGATTTTTCCTGAAATGAGAGCATTCCAGATAGAATAACATAATGTAAAATCTTGCACAGCTTTGGAAAATTTTAATTAATGCTTATAACTAATTTAGCATTGCATCTCAAAAAATAAATGTGTAGCCACTTAAATTGATCCTACTTTCATTGTAGTCAACAGCCCAGATCTCTTTTAGTATTAATGGGAGCAGAATGGAGTCCATTACCTACATAATATCTGTGCTATCAATCTGAAATGTTAGTGCAGTATAATTAAAGTTTTTAACAAGTAAGGAAACTTAGAAGGAAGTTTATTAATTTGGCCACAGACACAGAAGGAAATAGAAGTATGTTAAAATCAGGACAAGTTCTTTCCTTTTCCTTGGCTCGGTTTGCTCAATTTCTTAAAACAAAATATTAAAATATATCTAACACTAACTCTGAAATCATGAAAACATGGTGAAGGGAATATGTACAGCACTTTCCATCATATCTTACACTTGTCACAGTATCTAGAGCTATATCATTAGAACAGGTTGAAAATCTGGCAATGATATTTTTTAGTTGTTGTCAAAAATTATCAAAACTAGGACTCATCTTTGAAAGGGTCGGTGTTAATCAATTTCCTGCCTTAGCATTATCCAGTAGTTCTATTTTAATAATTCTTAAATGCCAAGTTATGGGTTTAAAAAAATATTTCTTGTTCAGACATTTTTAACTTTAAAAATATAGAAAAAAAGAGTATTTTTCTAAATCAATAAATTAAAACCCTAAAATCTAAAACAAGCATTCCAATTGATCTAATCTTTTTCTCAGATTTCAGACCTCTTATGATTTAGCAGAGGAAGAGATTTCAAACTCTTGAAAATCTGTATGATATAGAAAATCCATTTTTTTCTCTCATCTGTAAAAACTTAAGTAACAGCTGCAGAAGCCGAGAATCTCTCAAAATCAGTGGCTCTATTCATGCACTTGGCTAATCTCTCTGTTCATTTACAATAAATTCATAACAATGTAATATTTAAGTGCCATACATATTTTGAAAGTAAATACAATAAAGCAGGGATGTCAAACTTTTGCTAGGTATAGACATTCAAAAAGCCCAAGGAAGAATCAATATGTTACTCAGTTTTCTGTAAGCAGTGTAGTTCAGACCAGTAGTGAACAAAACACACATTTTTCCTTCGGTGTGGAGAGGGCTGTATGTTATACAGACAGGTTTTGTGTGGCAAAATTCTGTCCTGTTATGGATATAAACTGGTTTCTTATCACTTATAATGGTAAAAGTGTAATGTCTATACTTGGCCTTAAAGTGCCAAAACCTTCAAAACAGAGCTAGGGCAGAGTGTTGAACATTGTGGTAATGTACTTTTAGCAGCCTGCCTGTCTGAGTAAACATGCTGCTCTGTTTTTAACCAATTGGTGCATTTTTAATGTTGAACACAATAGTGTCATTGTAAATACTAGAGCCACTAAGATCAAAGAAGCAATTTGCACGTGTAAGGACTACATATATAAATAAATACTTGTACGTTTGATTCATTTAATGCATTTAAAGAATAATTGAGTGAATTAGTGTCTGCAACTGGTTATCAAAAAATTGGGGTGCGGGGGGGACCTCAAACATGAATTAAATTGCATAGATTTTGTAGATTTCATAGATTTCATAGGCATTAGGGCCGGAAGGGACTTTGGAAGATCATCAAGTCCAGTCCCCTGCCCAAGGGGCAGGAAGCCAGCTGGGGTCATAGGATCCCAGCAAGATAAGCATCTGAATTTCTCTTGAAAGCGTTCAATGTAAGTGCATGAACCACATTCAGTGGTAGGCTATTCCAGACCTTGGGGGCTCAGACAGTGAAGAAATCATTCCTTATGTCCAGCCTGAAACGGTCTTGCTGGAGCTTATAACTGTTCAACCTTGTCATCACTTGGGGCGCTCTGGTGAACAATCATTCTCCCAGATCCTGGTGAACACCCCTGATAAACTTATAGGTGGCCATCAAATCACCCCTGATCCTGCACTTTTCCAGGCTAAAGAGTCCCATAGCTCTCAGCCTGTTGTCATAAGGTCTGTTTTCCTGACCTCTTATCATGTGCATGGCTCTTCTCTGGACTCTCTTAAGATTTTCCACATCCTTTTTGAATTGAGGAGCAAAATCTGGATGCAGTACTCCAGCTGCAGCCTCACCAAGGCTGGATAAGTGGGAGAATGACATCCTGGGATTTGCTTGAGAATCGTCTATGGTTGCAAGCCAGCATTTTGCTTGCTTTACTGGCTGCAGCATCACATTGAAGGCTCGTATTCATCTTGTGGTCAATCATGACCCCTGAGTCCCTTTCATTCGTCATGCTAAACAGCATAGCACTGCCAAGCCTATAAGGATGCTGCAGGTTTTTCCTCCCAAGGTGGAGAACCTTGCACTTTTTGGTATTAAACACCATCAACTTCTCATCTGCCCATTTCTTGAGCCTGTCAAGGTCAACCTGGATCGCTCTCCTGTCCTCAGGTATGGGTGCTTTACCCCAGAGTTTGGTATCGTTGGCGAACTTGGCAAGTCCACTTCTGACTCCAATGTCCATATCATTAATGAAGAGGTTTAACAATACAGGTCCAAGGACAGAACCTTGGGGGACCCCACTGGTCACTGGGCACCATGATGATTGACTTCCATCAATCACCACCCTCTGGGTCTGACCACGGAGCCAATTCCCCAGGCAGCAGATCCTGGTGAAGCTGAGGATGCAGTTGGCCAGTTTTGCCAAGAGGTGATCATGGAAACCAGATCAAAGGCTTTTTTGAATTCAAGATATATGGTGTCAATCTTTTCTCCCTTGTCCATGTGATAGGTCACTTGGTCATAAAAGGAGATAAGATTGGTTAAGCAAGACCTACCTGCAACAAACCCATGCTGGCTATCCCTCAGGATGTTGCCGTCAGCCAGTCTGTTGAGAATGCCCTCTTTAATAATCTTTTCCAAGACCTTCCCCAGGACAGAGGTCAGGCTGATGGGCCTGTAGTGAATGGAAAGATATTTAATTTTTACTGGTGTTGAAAAACAGACGTCATTCCAATATACTTAAATGCGAAGAGGAAAAAAAGAAGAAAAAGAACAATAAACAGGGACAATCAGAAAAAGTTAGACATGCAAGACTGAACATAGAGGGTGTGTCCAGACAAGTATGCACGTGCCTTTTGTGGCATCTCAAAGCAGTTTCTGGGAACAAAAAAATGTTCCCCCACTGCATATTTGCAACACGGACTCGAAATTCAATACCTGAAAATCCAGGTACCCAAAAAACAAGAACCCATGCAATAAAAGTGGACCAGGGCACAATCCAAGATTGTGTCTCAAGGCAACCTGGAATCTAGTCCTCCACAGAGATGCTCTGGTTTCTGCCCATAATGTCTCTATGTGCTTCTGCTATACCAACACACTAAAAGAACATGGCTCACATGCTAGGGAAAGCAGAAACAGGATATGGCTATGGTGTGACCTGGGCATTGTCCCTGGCAAGTAGAGATGGGGTGGGGGCTGTGCATGTGGGCTATGCATGCATGGGGGGGAGGAGTGGTTGCGTGGGGGAGAGCGGCTGGTTGGGAGGCGTGGGCCCCGCACAGGGTACACCCCCACAGCAGCAGCAGCCATCAGGTGCTCAGGTCTCACTGCTACCCCATGGCCCCAGCCACCTCAGACCTAGCTTCACTTGTGCCACTTGTTGTGAGCCCAGTCCAGCTTGGAATGGGGCTATGTGCCTTAAGGCAGCCCTGGGCTACTTAAGCTGTTACCCAGGGCCCAGTGCCACTCACAGGGATCATGTGTTTGTGCCAGGCTGGGTCCTGCCTCCACAGACCCTGTGCTCCATCAAGCCAGGCTTGTTCCATGGAGACAGGACTGGACTCAGTATGGTTCATGGACCCTATAAGTGGCTCTGGTCCCTGGGTAACAGCTCAAGCAGCCCAGAGCTGCAGAAAGGTGCACAGCCCCATGCCAAGCTGAGCTGGGCCCATGAAAAGCTGCAAAGCTGTCACCGGGTATGAGGTGGCCATGCCCATGCTATGCCACAGGGAGTCTCACAGTAGTGGGCCCTGAGCACCTGACAACCACTGCTGCTGCAGGGGTGAGCTGTGGGCCCTGTGGGAGGGGGCTGTGGGTCCTGCAGAGGTAACTGTGGGATGTGTAGGGGGGATGTGGGCCCTGTGGGGGTGTTGTGGCCCAGCACAGGTCTGTGACCCTGTGGGGGGACTGTGGCCCTGTAGGGGGAACTGTGGGCCCTGCAAGCGGGCTGTGGCCCTGAGGAATGGGGCTGTAGATTTATGGAAGGGGTCAGGGACCCACCCCTCCTAAGCTGCTCCCCCACACAGTCCTCCCACACTGACAGTTCTCCTACAGTCCCCACACACCTACTCTCACACCCCATGCCCTGTCACATTCACCCACCCACACGCATCCCCCCACACCTCTTCCCATGGAACTCCTGCAAGCCTCACATCCTCCTATCACACACCCACTATGCCCAACTGCCAGATAGGATGAGCCCAGCTGCCAGGAGCTGTGGCTTCAGGGGCAGTTTTTCCCACATCCTAGTTAGTGAAGAGGTCAGGGAGAACTCTAGCAGTTCTATGATAAGAAAACCAAAAGCGAACATCAAACATAGATGCTTAAAATGTATTTTATTGTGATGATAGACATGGGTAGGCTTCCAAACTGCTTTAAAATTGTAAATATATTGATAAAACATTGCCCAACTGATCTCTCTCTCTTTCTCTCTCTCTCTCTCTACATATATGTATGTATATAGTGGTCTTTTGTTTTAATAGTGGAAGAACATGGTTTTGTGGGTATTTTAAAGAATGAATTTGGGATTTTTTTTTTTTTATCAGAGATTTTGCAGTTTTTAAATAGGGAACACCAGAATTCCTGTTGTGAGGCAAGTGGCAAGTCCCAAGCAGAGGAGCCTACTCAGGGTTAGCACCCAGGACCCAGCTATAGGTGGCTGACCACCTGGCCACTTCAGGCCAGGACAACATGCTTTGACAGTTCAAAGCAGGCTACCATACTGAAAACATATTCCATCCAATAGCTGCCCAGATGGCAGGATGCTGGCACACATGGGAGTAGTGCCGCATAAAGGCCAACTGTGGAGTCACAGTCCACTGGCAGCTGGCCCAGAGATGCAGGTACCTCTGCTGCATCTTCACAGTCCCCATCTTGGTTTTGCAGGTGCAGAGCCTTGGGGCCACAAGCTGTTGCAGGTGGTAGTAGGTCATAGACAGGCATCTGCCCTCTCTGCCAGACTGCTGCAGTGGGTAGAGGATGCAGGGAACTCTCAGTTGGGGTTGCTTCAACAGTCCAGCTAGCACAAGGGCTAGTGTCCTCAGATATCCAGAAGCTCCTGTCTATTAGTTTCATTCCATTACCATCTGCCCTAATGCCCACCTGTCTAACTAGTAGCCCCTATTGTATGTGGGCTAATGGATGAATAAAAATAACAACATTCTGGGGACAACAGAGGCAAAAAACAGGATGAGAATACATTGTGGGCAAGGGGTCAAAATGTGAAAATGACTGCTCCTGAGGAGGACAATGAGCAAAGCCCCCTGGGCCACACTCATCAGTCCTGAAAGGCATCAAAGGAGCCAGTGGATGCTTCCCAGTGGTGCTCCACTTGGAACCCAGTGCAGACTAGTGAGAGGAAGGGAGGCCCACAGTCACCAGGCACTTTCCCTGTTAGAGCCTCCATTCTGGTCACTTACTAGGCTCACTTGGCCAGGACCAGGAGGAAGTTGACCCGGTCCTAGGACTTGATGAAGCCATGGATGGGGTGTCCAAAAATAAAAAAGGTGGGGAGTAAATTTCATCCAGAACCTCAGAAGGAGATTTTAGAGGTGGAGTGGCTGCACCTTGGTGTACTTGAGCATCATGTATGCCAGGGATTCACTCTGCTTGCAGAAGGGGCAGGAGACTAGGATGTCAGTAAAGTTGACCACATACATGTCCATGGTGATAGCTCCATGAAGGAGCCATCAGCTGAGGTCCTCAGTATCTTGTGGGATGAGGGTGGAGTACAGGATCAGCCACTGGGCTCAGGTGGTGGAGCAGGGTATGTTGCAAGGCTGGGTGAGGCACCAGCCCCATGACAAAGTCCAGTGGGCTAGAGGACACAAGGGGTGGGGGCAGGGACTGCCATCACACAGGACCTGGTCAACAAAGCCAAGGGCATCATGAGGTAAGACAGATTTAACTTCCTGTATTAGGCAGCAGATTACACAAGTTGTGGATAAATCCATGCACCAGGTCAACTCAGTGGGGTCCACCCACACCAACCTATTGTAGTCCAGGAGGTCTCTGATATGGGTGACACCACCCAAGGCCTGTATCCGTCACAACTGGGATGCCTCTGTTGTCTGCACCTCCAGCTGGGGGTTCCAGAGGAGGGGTTTGATGAGCAGGGCATCACCCTGGGTGAGTGTTACAGGGGACCTGAAAGTGGAGACCAGCCTTCAGACTCAGAGAAGGTTGTGGTAGAACTCTGGCAACCCCTGCAGGACCTTCAAGGAGAAGCCCCACAGGCGAAAGAGCTGCCAGTCATATTGAAGCCCCTGAATGCAACAGAGGAAGGCATGCCCCAGTTGGCCCCATGCCACTTGGCTAACAACATGGTAATTGCTACAGGGCCTGAACACAAAACATCAGGACCTGGCTGTGCAGGTAAACCAAGCTCTGGCTGCCCTCCTGCAAGGGGAGGCTTTTGATCTCCAAGTGCCATCCTGGCCAGAAAAACTCCAGTGCTCATCTCTGGAGCCTGGTCAGGACCTTTTGAGGGCACTGGAAGGGTATGGAAGTAGTGCCAGAGCATAGACTGAACCAGCTGGCTCAACACCATTGCTCTCCCATGCAGGGAGAGACACGACAACAGTCCCACCCATGCTGGAGCCTTTCTACCATCTTTGCCTCCACCTGATGCCAGTTATCTAGTGGGGAGTGATCTGTGGGGGGTAGGTAGACCCCCAGGTACAGCAGCAAGCCCACACTCAAATGGATCCATTGGAGCATGGGGGGGAGTGAGCCCACCTACCACCCATCACCCAACCATCACCCACCAAAGCTCTTCATGCAGTTGACCTGGGCAGAGGAGGTCACCAAGTACAATGCCTGGAAGGCCTTCATCTGCGCCATGTTGCCTGGGTCCTGCACCATGGGGAGCATGTTGTTGACATATGCCAACAGGACCAGGCACACTGATGGCTCCCAGAGTTCCAACCCCACCACCCACCTTGGCAGGAGAACAAGGAAGGGCTCCAGAGCCGAGACGTACAGCTGACCTCACACCAGGCAGCCTTGACGTACCCCTCACCTGTATAGGATGGGATCCAGGGTCCATTTGAACTTGACCAAACACTCTTGAGAGGTATACAGCACCTGGAGAGCCCACATGAAGTGGGGCTCAAAGCCAAAGGCCTGCAGCATGCCTGTGAGGTACCCATGATTCACCCTATCAAACGCCTTCTCCTGGTCCAAGGACGGGAAGGCAAAAGTCCCAACCCTTCTGGTGCACCAGCTCCAGGAGGTCCCAAACCAGGTACATGTTGGTGAAGATGGACTGCCCAGAGTGTTTGTACATCTGGTTGTGATTGATCACATCTACCAGCGTGGACTGCAGGTGCAGAGATGGCCTTCGCTGCCACCTTGTAGTCCATGCAGAGGATGGACATGGGATGTCAGATCCTCAGGTCACGAGGATTCCCCATCTTCAGCAAGAGGGTCAACATGTTTTTTTGGTGCAGCCCCTTTCTCACTGTGCTTTCAGTCTCCAGTGGCATCCCACAGCCTCTGTGCCTCTCCTGGCTCTCCTCCCTCAAGTAAGTTTCTATCTGTGGTGATGTCGCATTTACTATGTCCCAGAAGGCCTGGTAGAATTCTGCAGTCAGCCCTTTGATGCCTGGTGCCTTGTTGCCAGGCATCAGGCAGAGGGTATCCAAGAAATGGGGTGGTCCTCAGCTCCATCCCATCCTATATCCCCAACTTGGCCCTGCTCCCTGAGCTCCAAATCCTGGGGAGGGTTATCTTCTTGGTGGTGGCCCTCCCACTGGGGTGCTAAGGCCACAGCCTCCATCACATACGCTCTTTCTGCCTCCAGGTCATGATCCAGTCAGTGGTGGAAGCATGGCTGGAGGCTGAGGGGTGCCTCATGATTCCCTTTCAGGGGCCCCTGGTGAGGGTGTTTTATATTCTGGGGGAACTGCAGTGCTTCTCATGCCATGCCCCAGGACACTTGCGTCACAAGTGCCCCATGGGTCAGGTGGGGAAGTCATCCGTGGGTCCCACTGGAAAGGGAGGTGCTCCTGCCACCAGTACCCCTCCCCACTGAGGAACCCCTGGCACCCCAGCCACAACACCCAGCCTCTGCAATAGCTCAGGGGACCCTGCTCCCCAACCAAGTTTTGAGAAGCCCCACATCCAGCCATGCCCTTGCTGCAACTGCCCCATGCCCCCAACCTCGACCTTCTCCTACTAGAATTTGTCCACCTGAGGATCACCCTATGGCTGAGTGGGTGCAGGTCCCCTGAGGATGCAAAGCCAAGCAGAATGCCTGGGTGCAGCTGAAGCCCTTTCAAATGGAGACCCCCCACACACACTTTCCAGGACCTCTACAACGGGGAAAAGAGCAGCTCAGCTTCCAGGAGCCTCCCCAACTGCACCCAACACCCCACCCCCAGGAAAGATAAAATGGGCACTATTCAAGTTAATTATTTTAATAATCCACTTCTAACCATTCTTTTTGGCCACAAAGTATTATCTTGAGTTAATACTTTTAAAAACCAATATATACATTCAAAAGCACACTGACATAAATACTTGTGCCACATCAGCTTTTCGTGATTAATGTTATGAATCAAACACCACTTAAATGTTTGTTTTTCTATGAATAAGTATTAGCAATTGTGTTCAGGACAGGGAAGGTTGTTTAGTTTTAATTATTAGAATTGTACACTGGGGTCATGATTTAGTTTCCACTGATATTGATCATAAAGCCCCTATTGACTTTGATGATGTAAGACATTGGGTACAGAGCAAGATTCCCATTATCACAGTCTGTATTGTGTGTTCCCCAATTATACTTGTTATGCAGCAGCATCTTAAAATGGTGTACGATGTTTGGTTCTTTTCAAAATATAGCTATTTAAAATAAACCACAACATGAAAAAGAAGGTTTAATTACAATTATTTATATTAGTTTGTTTACTGTTTCACACTGTTTATTTTGTCTTTAACAGCTACACAACTGCCCTGTTTGGCAAACAGATTTCCTTGCAGAAAAGCTACATATGCATGATTCTTATCAGTATTATAGTTCTATAGTACCTCCTTTTGGGAGCACGGCACAATAACTGTCTATACTGTGCCATGTGCATGGTACGTGGTTAGTTTTAGCTGTTACTTTGACATAGTGGCATGCTAAAACAGGGGAGTGAGCCTCTATGGCAAAGTAGCTGCCAGACATATGTAGGCTTGTGTGATTGCTAAGTCACCCTAGTGCATTGTATGGAGATGTTGCATGTCACTACAGTGAAGTAGGGTGATGTATAAATGCGTCCACAGAATAAAATTGTTTGATATAGCCATGCTGGCTTTTATTCTGTCTCACTGCTGTTCAACATATGTATATCAAATTAAAACAAAAGAGCTGGTATTTCCTTGACCTGGCTTGGATGGCATGGATGGTATGGATTCTCTTTGTCTCCTGAAAACCATTTTTACCATTTCACTATTGTTTATATTTTTATTAGTTAACATCAATAGTCATCTCAAAGGTTGCAGGCATGAACAATAATGAATTTGATTCAACTGCCATTAGTCTTTCACAAACACAGAATTGCTAATTGAAAAGCTAATTACCATGATGAAGAGATGAGATACTGATTGGGCAAAATGACATAAAACCCATGAAACACCTATTATGAACCAGCTGGGATCCTTTGAAGCTGGAAGAAGTATAGATTACTTTGCTACATAAAAACAGGGCTATTAATACTGCCTCTCAGACTTCATGGCCATTTGTTTTACAGCAAGAAACTTCACCATCAATGGAGTAGATATAAGCATACATCAGAGTATCATGGAATAATAACAAGTAATAGGTAGGAACTAAATCCTGCAGTCCTTATTTGGTTCTTATGAGTGAATCTTGCTTTACCAGTGCTGATTTTGATGGAAATTTCAAAAGTAGTAAAAATGGGAGTGGAAATTATGGGGCAGGAATTCTGTTTTTAATTTTCACTCATTATGAAAGCTTTAGCAGGTTGCCTGTACTTTTTTGTGCCTTTGTTTCACCATCTGTAAATTAAGGATAACAATATGTACTTCCTGTGGATGTTCTGAATCTTAATATAGTAATGTTTGCAAAACATGTTAAAAGCTGCTATGTAACTAAATCTTGTTAATAAAGACTATGTGTTTGGCTAAGTACATTTGTAATATACAATGCTATTGAGCAAATCTGTTATATTTTCTAGGGGTCCAGGCAAAGCACTTTTACCCAATTGTACCCAGCATTACACTACATAAAAATGGATCAGACAGATAACAGTCTAGTAAACTAAGGTAGCTTTGCCCAGTCCAGTGGAGAATTACCTCTGACAATCTAAGGTAAAACTGCTGATGTAAATTACACTGGTGCACTTGTTACTCTTTGCTCAAGTCAAGAAGGTTATAATCTGTTCCCCTGCCATCTAATGGCAAGTCATAGTATAGCAGCAAGCAAAGTAATCAGTGTTACCTTTGGAAAATCTACATGCCTCTCTGTCTCTTACATACCCTGATGCAATTTGCAAAACTGATGCAAATTACAATGAGCGTATGTTCATCTTTCCGTGCCCAAAGGTTTCTATCTTAGCTATGTTATTTGTCATATTATTGTCTTCACCTCATCACCTTTAGCATATATACCTTTCCAACAGCCTAACAAATTAGGATAAAAGTTTGGGTTTAGTTGTGGGATCCCTCAATTTCTCCTGGCTTTGCTGTTACACTTTCCATGGACCAGCTAATGTTGGGCTAAAAGATGAACCAGTGCTAAAAAACAGCTATAGCCTACCAGTTCCAATACTTATCTGAGAAAAGATCTCGTTAGTTTTCCAAACAATACAGGAGAGGTGAAACAGGAAACAGTATAGTAGCCACTGGGTGTGTCCACATGAGACACTTTACTGTACAGTAGTATAGTTTACTATGCAGTGAGCTTGAGTATCTACAAGTGCACATGCTTCCTGTACAGTAAACACTAATTTTGAGCAAATTTACTATCTGCTAATGAAAGTAGCAAATTTAATTTCAAGTAGCAATGGCACAGTAGAGCTTGTGTAGATGCCTGATCAAGAGCATATCTGCTCCCAGTTAGCCAGCCACCAGGGGTGGGAGATTGTTCCCTTCCCCCAGGAACTGCCTGCTGATGTGGTGGGATCCACCACCACATCCTGGGCAGAGCTGTATACCCCTGTCCCATAGCAGAGAGCTCCCAGCCCCCTGCTCCAAGATCACAATCAGGGAGGGGAAGCTGACAGATCTTTCTCAGCCCCTGCTTCATCATCATGATCATGGAGTAGGGGGCTAGGAGACCCTTATTTCCCATGACTGTAGATCTGGGGCTGGTAGATAAGAATCTCCCAGACCCAACCCTGTGGTCATGGAGCTGGTGCTGAGAGCTCCCTACTGTTGGGGGCTGGGAAGTCTGTTCCCCACCCACCTCCATAGTCACATATCTGGATGGGGAAGAGGTTGGAGAGCCTGTTCCCAGATCAGCTCTGTGAGTGAGGAACTGGATGGAGAACAGGCTTATGAGCTTGTTCCCCACTCAGCTCTATAGACTCAAAACTGAGCAGGGGGCAAGCTCCCCAGCCTGTTCCCCACCCAGCTCTGCACTATCATTGCTGAGCAGGGAACAAGCTCCCCAGCCTCCACCCCACAATTGCAGTTGGGACTGGGAAATATCCTGGTCAGGGGCAGGTAAGAGGCCCATGACCCAATTGGATGATTGGGGCACGGAGCTTGAGAGAGCTGTAGGGGTGGAGAAGGTCCCAGCCCCCTACCAAAATCTGACCCACCAGCTGATAGGTCAGGGGGCTGGAACCTGCCCCTCTCCTGCAGCTCTTTCCAAGTCCCATGCTCTGGGAGCTCTGGTTCCCTGTCTCCTGGCCTGGTGCTCCCTGCCAGCCTCTTGTTTAGCATCCGAGGGAGCCTAGATATCCTCCTGGCTGGTGGTAGGGGCTTATTGTAGGGTGCCAGGAAGTGGGAGCAGTTTGCTGCCATTAGCAGCAAATCTACTCCTGCTTCCCTGCATGTGTAAATGCCTGATTGTACATTTGCTTGTGAGTAGTTTACTCACGAGTAAATTTGCATTTGCAAAAATTAGTTTACTCACAAGTAAACTGATCCCAGATCAAATGCATGTGTAGACATGCCCCAGATGTTTTTTGTCTCAATCCCAATGCATATTTAATTATTGTATATGCAGACCTGAATCTTACTGGTGTTTTCTGAGAATGCCTTCCAGGTTAAAGCTTGTAGGCAACATAGGTGGGGAAAGCATAATGCCTATTTTGTTGATCCAAGTGAGGCTTACGAATAACCTTGGTGTCTGTTTTCTCAGCAGTGTCGATATTTAGGTTCTTTTCTCCATGCCAAGAATCAGACTGGTAGACGTTTAGGAAACTTCACTGGTGAAGAAGTAAGCAACTCAATGGTGAGATGTCAGCTGAATATAGATTCTGAGAATCTTACTTTCTAAATTTAGCTGCATAAGAGCTTTTGACTTGTCCAAGGTCACGTAGATGCACACACACACACACACACATATATGTATATATACATATATATATGGCTATTAATATTCTAAATATCTTCATCTCTCCTGTGCAAGTCAAGTTATCCCAGATAATGTTCACATGGGAATATTTTCCAAAATATTTTATATAGGTAGTGATGACATGTTAAAAAAAAAAGAAAGAATAATTGGTTTCTATAGTCAATTTGCAATTGCTGTAATCACATGAATCACAACTGGAATATGCAATGAAATCTATGCTGGATTTATGTCCCAAATGACACCACATTTTGATATGTCACCCAGAACCTTGAAGCCAAAGTATCCAATTCTGATCTCAGGTCAGTGTAAATTGTAACTGACACGTTTGTGTATTGCAGGGGTCTTTTTGTCCCAGTGAAATGAGACACAGAACTGGGCAACCATCTTAATTATACCAACAAAAGGTTTAACTGAATGCTATTCAAATACAACAGGAGGCAGCAACAAAACACAAAACACAACACAGAGAGGACATCTAGACAAGTGTGCACATGCACCATGCTATGCTGCACATCCCACATGCCGCACATGCTTACGCTGCTCATTTGCAGCTCAGAGGGGAGTGGGGGAGGAGCAAAAAAACCTGCTCTAGAAAAAAGTGGGGTGGCACATGTGGCAGCAGCAAGTGTCATCCAAAACTGAAGCCTGGCCAGCTGGAGCCACACTCCAGCTGCTAGCTAGGCTTCCTGATGCTGGATCACTGTCGCAGGAGCCCCAGGACCCCAGGTAAGACTACTGGGGCCAGCCCAGGTACTCACCCCACCCCCCATCCCACCTGAGGCAACTGGCCATACATCAGAGTGCGTCTGCATGGTGTTCCCCAGGGACAAGTATCAGTGGCACAAGTATGTGCCATTGCTTTTTTCCTGAAGGAAATGAACATGTGCACTCATCTGGATGTGCCCAGAAAAGCCCCACTTACTGCACATTCAACATGTCACATTCACCATGTGAAAATTTCTGAATATCCATGGAAGTGCTTCTCTCTACGTATACTCAGTAATGTTTATATTTAGTTTCTCCCCACAAACTATTACGAGTGTAGTAAAGCCAGACTTGAAGCTTTGATATGTTTTCCTAGCTGTGTTATTTGGCACAGTTATGACCTCTTTGCAGTATACTCCTGGAACAGAAAAGATATAAACCCAATAATTCAAGCTTACTGGGTTCCCCCCTGCGTCCCCTAGGCATTCCCCCCCCAATCCTCCAGGGATTAAGATTGCTATTCCACGTCCTACAATTATTCTGCTCCCATTCCTTGGTTCAAAGTGAATGGGGAACATGATTGGGAGACACTCTATCAAACTGAAACTTGGCTGCTGGCTTGTCAGGTCGGCTCAAGCTTGGTATAAAGCTTTCAAGTTTTTGTGAGAGCTTTTGTATGGTTAGCCCTTTTGAAAATCAATCTGCTTAATTTAGGTATCGCAGAGCATAGCTTTAGGTACCAGTTTTGTAATACTTGGCTACCACACAAATCTTTATTTTGTCCCCGGAAATTCTCCTGCAGTTGCCAAATAACACAGCTAGGAAAACATATCACGGAGTAAATGCCAGGGAGGGGAACCAATAATTTAGGCTAAAGGGCAATGTTGGCATAAGAACAAATATATATAAAATGGCCATAAGAAATTTAGTCTGGGAATTAGAAGGTTTCTAAACCTCAGAGCTCTGACAATCTGGAAGCACTTCCAATTGGAGCAGTGCCCTCCCCCACTCAGAAAAAACCCATCTTAGTTGCTTTTCAGATAAGAATTGATCAGCTCATAAAAAAGTGTCTAGACCAGGCCTGAAATAGAAGGGGCCTGAACTTGGTAGTTCAGGAGATGATTTTCTGTCTTCTATTCTTAAATTTACATCTATGTTTTGTTTAAAAACCAGGAGAGTAGCATACCCACAACCATTTATGGAGGAAAAAAGTTGACTTTTTTGTAAAGGGTTAATGATAAACTGAATGAAGTAGTGTTTGTATACTAGTGGAACTTTTCGGTGTTTTTATTGTTTCCCAAAATTGCAAAAAACAAGACAAGATTGTCTGAGCACCATTATCATAATCATACACTCCTCAGGCTATACATCAAGCTCAGAAGTGTCACTGTTTTTCAATGTTGCCATGATTTTGGAGATATTTGTATGCCAAAGCAATCTGTCATGGTTATCCTGCCTGTGCTTTTATCCAAAAATGATATTTTGTCAATATGTAGATTTATGTATGTAGCCAATTAATGCTAGCCAGAGTAGTAATTATGCACCATACCTCTAAGTTGTAAGTTGAATTTCTTTTCTTGAGGATATTGTATCAACAATTTCCAATTTTGCAAACTATTCTTACATTTCTACAAGGATTCTAAGTCACTTAATGGGAGTTGCTGTGAATCTTGTGAAGACCTTTACTGTGGGGACCATGTTGTTGTTGTTTAGCAACATACCTTCATTTAAACTGTGGTTTTCAACATGTTTCGCTGCTTTTGAGGGTGTTCATTTTCAGCCATTACTGTCACCTCAGAGTAAAACAGCCACTTAGTTTTTACAGGGCAGTAAGATATTGCTGGTTTGAGAAGATATTCTATATATTTTTAATTAGAATACCATTCAAACGGTTCATATTTCACCCAGAGGCAAAAAAGTTAAATTTCATTTGCAAACACCTCTCCTTCTTTCTGCCTTTCCAACCAAATGAGAGTATATGACCCTTATAACTTTCAGCTAATGAAGGAAGGGCAGAAAATAATGCAGAGTACAATGTATTAGATTTTCATTGTCTTCAGTGGTGAAAATATGCATTTCCTGTGAATTTATATTGGAGAAAAATGTATCAGTAGATGACTGAAAAATGTCCTCAGTTGTAAACAAGATCCTGAAATGCCTTTTGATATTTCTGTGCTCTGGTGTCCAGTGCTTAAAGGGAATACATTTTATCATTCATTTTCTTTGTGGGTTTTGAGTGCTTCATGGAGCTTTTTAAGGCTTATAAAATGTGATGAAACAGCAAAGGCATTATATATTAGTGCATTTGCTAAGAATGACAGATTTGGAGAGAGAAAGAGGCTATTATACTGGAGCCTAGTGAGCAGTAGGCTATTGTTCAGAATGGACTTGACAATTACAGTATTTAAGAGCTGGGAGAGAGTACGAGTCGGTGCATAAATTCAAGGATTTGATTATACAGTCTTCTCTGTGAAGATGAGTGCTTCCTCAAGCAAGGTTTCCCACTAATGTCAGTAAAACGACTACTGTGAGCAAAGATAATTGGAACCAGTAGGGGTTGCACAACTGGACCCTTGCAAGCCCACTCTACCCACTACTTTTTCCTTTGCACCCTGTTATAGTAGCATATCAGGGCCATTTATGCATCAAGCTCTCTGGGTTATGTTTGCCAAAAACAGCTCTGTATTGTGCCCCTTGAAGACTGGTGTAGGAAACATGCAAGAAGTAAAGCATTGGAAGGGAGGTGGTGGATGGCAGAGAAGGAGCAAGTGAATGCTTGGCACACAGCACTCCGAGGATTAAAAAAAAAAGATTGACAGCTAACAAGCAGCCCCAGATAGGCTGTGATGCAGATATGTAGTAGAGGGTAATCTAAATGATGAAGAAAATGCTTTGGATCAGCCTGGAATGATTAGGACACAAAAGGTGAAGTGAAAAGCAGCCTTGGCCCTTTAGTTCTGAGGATTGTTTTAAAATTCTAGTTTTTAATTATACCACATGTTAATACAAATGCACTGTTCTTCTAGTAACAACTTGCCACTGCAGGTTTTTATTCTTTCCTTGCACTTTCTATTTTAGTATAATAAAAGACTTTTAATATGTCAATCTTTGCACACTATACTTGGAGTGCATAAACTTTCAAGTTCTCCCTGTTTCCTTAACAACTGAGAGAGCTCTGTACGAGGAGAAGATTTCTAGTCAATTGCTACCACATGATGTGCTAATGGAAGGAAGGCCGGTGAGGAATACAACTAATGCTGGTAAAACACAGAATAAAAAGATATGGTAATTTAATGCCCCACTGTTAACATAAAAAAAGAACAGATCAAAATAGTCTGGTAAGGGACACTTAATGCAAGTTAGGTTGGGTTGAAGTGCTACCCTGGGGCACACTAGTCCACCAGAATGTGCTGGAGCATTTTCAAGGCTATTTCATCCTGTTTCCAATAGTCCTAAAAGGTAGCATGGCAACTGGCAGTAACGTATGTGACTTTTCCCTGTTAGTTATATCTCTTACAGTAACTTCTGGGAAGTGATATGATAGCTACTGGAGTTCCACTGAACCTCCAAGGTGCCCCTACACCAGGGACATCATCTTGGGGCCACTTAAGTTGGGATAGCTTTGATTTGCAGATTGTAATAAGCCCAACCCAGGCCCATGACCATATGAAAACACACCATCATGTTAAACAAGGATCCACATAGATCCCAACAGAAACACTAAGCACAAAGGTGTGTCTGGACACCTGACTCACTCTGGATCTTAGGTGTGTCTGTGTCAGGGTTACCAGGGAGGGTGCCTTAGTCAAACTGGGATCCAGAAACAGGAACTCTTTCCTGAGGATTGATACTTACAAGCAGCCTTTCAAAGAATTGAACAGGGTTCACTCTTTCAAAAAACTCATGAATCTTGGCCTCTTCTTAGTAGCATCATGAACCTACTTCAACATGTACTGAATACACTTGGGTACTTATGTTTGTATTGTTCCATGTGCATTTTATTTTTTAAACAAATCCTCTTTGTCCCAAATATTGTTTATTAATTTATATTGCAGTAGTGCTTAGAGGCCACAACTAAGACTAGGGCCTTATCCTAGGAACAAACATGTAACAAAATATTTTCTCCACCTTGAAGAGCTTACAGTTGAAATAGAGAAGGCAAAAAAGGAGACACATCACATGTACAGATGTAAATTGACTCACCTAATCTTATATACAAGGTCAGTGACAAGAGTCATAATTATAACTGTACCTGCTAGCTCACACCTTCTTTCATGTTCTATACTTGGTCTCAGGCCAAATGTTATTAATACTAAGTGCACTGCTGTACATTTCTATTGCCACTACAGCTGCTGATATTAATAATATATTTTGTTTTGTAAAGAGTCAGAAAAATTGGTAAAGGTTTCTGAATTACTCAGATATGAAAAAATGTTTTCCCTCTACGCAGCAGAAATTTGCATTTAGACAAATCAAGAATTACTGTGGTAAGGAACTCTTTAAACTTGGCTTGCTTGATAAGTTTTTTTAAGATGCACGGCTCAAGATAAGTTTTGAAAAAGATTAGTTCAATCATTTTAAAGCCATTACAATGATCATTTAATGTTGCCAGTTTCTTGCATGTGCACTAGGATATTTATGAATGTTTTCTGGTTTGGTACAGTTTCTTACTTTAAGTATCTAAAGTATCAGAACTTCATACCCAATCAATTGTCTACTTGTTTACGGTGAGATTTGCAAAAGAAGTTAAGAACCATCAGGTCCCACTGAAAACAGTAGGAGTTGATAGATATAAATACTTTTTGAAATCTAGCCATTAGGGCCTTGCTCAAAGTCTGTTGACCCCAAATGGCTTTGAATTACACTTAGAGGGTAAGATTTCTAGAACAGCACAGCACCTATAACTGACCCCATTGCAAGTTGTCTTGACAGAGTTCAGTTCCATTTATATACACTGTAGCTGCATCCAGACATGCAGGGGCATGCGCTTGCAGCAGCACAAATACTAGCAGCATAAATTAGTGTCACCATGTTGTTCCTCAGTGCATGCTCTTTCATGTGCACTTTGTTGCAGGACACACAGTCCGACTTTTGACAAACTGCCCTTGTCTAGCTGCTCCCTACTTCTCCCGCTGGAGCAGCAGGGGCACAAATGGAGCAGTAGAGATTCTCTGGTTGGCCACCAGAGGATCTCACTGGAGGACCAAGCCTCCATTTATTTGGGTGCATGCTATTTTCATATGCTCTGCCCTGCCCGGCATTTTTTTTGCAAAAATTTGCAGCACAGGGCACATTTTAGTGTTCCAAGTGTGTGGTCTCTGGAGCTACAGAGGTTTGTGGTACCACAAGCAGCATGTGCCTGCACATCTGGGCATGGCCTGTGGGTACATCCACACAGGTGCTTTACTGTGTAGTTGACTAATTAGCTCCACAGTAAAGTGTCACTGTCTACATGAGTGCCAGTATTAGAGTTCAGTAAATAATTAACTTTGTTGTAAGATAGCACTTTTGGGGACAGTACTATTTTATTGTGGAGTTATTCATCGTGAAATTCACATGTAAACACTGATCTGTATAAATTGTGTCCTGTTGGCCCAGGCAGCAGGGGGCCAGACACTGCTGCTGAGCCACATAGCTCCATGCTTCGGGCACTCTCATATCCCAGCCATCCCCTCTACTGCCTGACACTATCACATGGAGCCTAGGGCTGACCCTGCAAGCCTTCTGCCAGCCCAGGTCTGTTCAGCCCCATCTCAAAGTGCTGCTAATCCCAGATGCATGTGTAGATGATGTGCCTGGGAGCAGTAAACTCTGGTGCAAACTGCACCAGAGTTTAGTTGGTCACCTTAATGTCATGTGTAGATGCTCCCTGTGTGAGGAATTCTTTTGAAAAGCTGCCCCCAATATCCCCCTATTAAGTCACAGGCAAAATCACCTTGCCCCAACCATGAGATGTTCCCATTATGTGTTATGGATTAACACAGCAAATGTCATCAAAAGGCTACCAAACATTAATGCATTCACTTGCTGGTGTTATCAGCTATTTGAAATATGATTCACAGAAGTTTTACCTTGTGAGATCATTGGGTCCAGCCCCCTCTGCTGTGGGCAGAAAAGACTCCCAGGGACAAATAACCACAGCAAGGTGTGCGTCCAGTCTCCTTCTGAAGATCTCTAGGGTAGGTGCCTACACCACCCCTCCTGGGAGTCTGGCCACACAAAGGAGGCTAGATAAGACACCTTGCCGGGGTCATTTGACCCCAGCATTTATTTCTACCCATGGCAGGGGGTTGGACTTGATGATCTGCTTAGGTCCCTTCCGACCCTACCAACTTCGAAATTATGAAACCATGAAGAAGTTTTTCCTTATATCCAGTCTGAAACCTTCTTCTAGGAGTTTATGACTGTTGCAACTGGTTTTCTTCTGGGGTGCTTTGGTGAATAGTTGTTTGCCTAGCCCCTGATGCTCACTCATGATACACTTGTAAGCTTCCACCAAATCTTCCCAAAGTCTTCTCTTTTTGAGGCTGAACAGTCCCATATCTGTCATCCTTTCCTTGTATGGCTTGCTCTTCAGGCCTCTGATCGTAAGAGTGGCTCTTCTCTAGACTCCCTCAAGCTTCCCCACATCCTTCTTGAAGTGTGGCACCCAGAACTGGGTGCAGTACTCCAGCTGTGGCCATCATCAGTGCTGAGTAGAGTGGGAGACTAACTTCGTAAGTTTTGTTTGAGATGCATCGGTTGATATATGACAGCATACTGTTTGCTCTGCTAACTCTAGCATCACACTGGTGGCTCATATTCCTTTTATGATCAATAATGATCCCCAGGTCCTTTCTGGATGTGATGATATTTAGCATAGCACCACTGAGCCTCTAAGTTACGTGAGGATTTTTCCTCCCCAGATGGAGCACTTTACACTGCTCAGTGTTGAACTGCATCTGGTTCTGATCTGCCCATCTGATTAATCTGTCTAGGGCTGCCTGGATCCCTGAGACATGGCCACACTTCCACATAGCTCAGTGTTATTGTCTCTTTCCCAGTGTGTTTTTCACCCCATATCCAGATCATTGCTGTAGATGTTGAAAAGCACTAATAATTGCTATGTATCTTTATCTAGGGCTGCCTGAATAACTGTAGGATCAGTTCCTTGTGTTTGCATATTTGTGTGCATTTACAACATATGGAAGGCCTGATATACAGTAAGTGTTACTATCTTTCAAGAGTTCTCACAGGAAATAACACTGATATTTTTATTCTACAAGAAAATCATACTACAGATTTTGAGCAACTGGAACGATACAGAACTCATGGCTATTAACTTACTGCTGTTCAAACTATACAAGATGCTGACCAATGAACATCTTCAAACCTTGACATCTTGAAAGCGTGAAGCCAACTTTACATGTTGCTTAGTCAGGGATGATCCTACAATAAGCAGGGACTGGAGTAGGTGACCTCATAGGCCATATCCACATGAGTGTGGATGTTTGTTTCCCCAAGAACAAGAAGCAAAGGCACAACTTGTGCTGCTGCTACTTGTCCCTGAGGAACGCCCTTGCCACCTGTCCTCTGATGCACAACAAGTTATGCCCAGTG
>JAGPOW010000261.1:24257636-24288803 GCA_030014935.1 Caiman crocodilus
TTTGACCTTGGGATCTTGTGGGGTCAACCCTCCACCCCTGTGCTGCAAGATAGCAATGTGAGGCATACCTGAATGTGTGGTGTGTGGCACCAAAGACAGGGCTGTGGCACAGTCACGGTTGTCTAGACATGGCCATAAAGTCCTTTCCAACATTACTTTCCTATGATCCTATGAAATTGTCTCTGTCCAACAGTGTTTATTGGTGACCTCAATAGCCCTAATTTACAGATATTATTGTTCCTTTTGACCCTAAAAATCATCATTTTAATTAACCAGGTAAAATCATCGAATCTTAGAAAATAAGGGTTGGACAAGAACCCTGAAGGTCATCTAGTCCAGCTCCCTGCTGAAAGCATAACCATCCCCAGCTAAATCATCCTAGCCAATGCTTTGTCTAGCTGGGTCTTGAAAACTTCCAAGGATGGAGATTCCACAACCTCTCCGGGTAACCTGTTCCAGTGTTTTACTACTCTCCTAGTGAGAAAATTCTTCCTAATATCTAACCTAAACTTTTCTTGCTGCAACTTGAAGCCATTGTTCATTGTTCTGTCATCCACAACCATTGAGAACAGTCCAGCTCCATCCTCTTTTGAACCTCTCTTCACGTAGTTGAAGGCTGCTATTAAATCCTCTCTCAATCTTCTCTTCTCCAAACTAAATAAGTCCATTTCCCTCAGCCTCTCCTCATAAGCCATGTGCCCTAGCCCCTTCACCATTTTCACTGGACTATTTCCACTGTACTGACTACAATTTGTCCACATCCTTTATGTAGTGAAGGGCCCAAAGCTGAACACAGTACTCCAGATGTGTCCTCACCAGTGTTGAATAGAGTGGAATAATTACTTCCCTGAATCTGCTGGCAACACACTCCTACTAATGCATCCCAGTATGCTATTAGTCTTCTTGGCAAAAAGGGACACTGCTGACTTATATCCCTCTTATTGTCCATTGTAACCCCCAGGTCCTTTTATGCAGAGCTGCTGCTTAGCAAGTCAGACTCCAGGCTGTAGCAGTGTGTGGGATACTTCCATCCTAAGTGCAGGACTTTGCACTGGTCCTGGCTGAACATCAAGACATTTATTTTGGCCCAATCCTACAATTTGTCTAAGTCACTCTAAATCCTAGCGCTATTCCCCATCGTACCTACTACTCACCCCAGCTTGGTGTCATCTACAAACTTGCTGAGTGTGAATTCCATGCCACATTCCAGGTCGTTGATGAAGACATTGAACAAAACAAGCCCCCAGACTGACTCCTGGGGCACTCCACTTGATACCAGTTGCCAACTAGACTTTGAGCCATTGATTATTACCCTCTGAACCCAATGACCCAGCCATTTTTCTATCCACCTTACAATCCATTCATCTAGCCCATTCTTCCTTAACTTGCCTGTGACAATGTTGTGAGAAACCATATCTAAAGCCTTGCTAAAATCAAGATATACCACATCCACTGGTCTCCCCACATCCACAGAACCAGTCACATCATCATAGAAGGAAATCAGGTTGGTCAGGCATGACTTGACCTTGGTGCATGCATACTGACTGTTCCTAATCATCTTCTCCTCCAAGTGCTTAGAAATCGATTCCTTAAGGATCTTCTCCTTAATAATAGTTTTGCCAGGGACTGAGGTAAGGTCTGTAATTCACAGAATCTTCCTTTTTTCCCTTTCTAAAATATGGGCTCTACGTTTGCCCTTCTCCAGTTATCTGGCACCTCTCCTAATAGCCATGAATTTTCAAAGATTATGGCCAATGGCTCTGCAAGCTCATCAGCTGACTCTCTCAGAGCCCTCATCTGAGCTCATAGACTTTATGTGTCTAGCTTGTCTAAATAGTCCCTAACCTGTTGTTTCACCACTGAGGGCTGCTCACCTCCTTCCTAAGCTGTGGCAAAGGCGGCATTGGGCACTTCTGCCTTTTCTGCATCCCCTGTCATAAGATTGCCTTCTGCATTCAGCAATGGACCTACACTTTCCCTGATTCTCCTCTTGCTACAAGCATGCTTGTGGAAACCCTTCTTGTTACCCTTCATGTCCCTTGCTAGCTGCAACTCCAGTTGCAATTTGACCTTCCTGACTTTGTCCCTGAATGTGCAAGCAATTCTCTTATACTCCTCCTTAGTTATATGTCCAAGTTTCCACTTCTTATAAGCACCTTTTTGTGATTTAGTTTACTGAGAGATCCCTGCTAAGCCAAGCTGGTCTTCTTCCATACTCCCTAGTCTTTCTGTGCCTGGGGATGGTTTGTTCCTGCACACTCAGTAAGGCTTCTTTAAAGTACAACCAACTCTCCTGGTCTCCTCTTCCCTGCAGACTGGCTTCCCAGGGGATCCTGCCCATGAGTAAGTCAAAGTCTGCTTTTCTGAAATCCAAAGTCCCTACTATGCTTCTTTCCATCCCTCCTTTCTTAAAAATCCTGAATTTAGTCATCTCATGGGCATTGCTGACCAAGTTGCCATCCATTATACTACATTCCTCACCAATTCATCCCTATTTGTGAGCAGCAGATCAAGAAGAGCATTGCCCCTAGTTGGCTGCACCAGCACGTACACCAGGAAGTTGTCCTCAGTACAGTCCAAAAACTTCCTGGATTGCCTGTGTACCTGTGTATTGCTGGATTAATATTAACTTTTACCTTGTACTTTAAATCACAAATCATGGGATAAACTAACCAAAGAACCCTGGAAGCAGGATTGGGAACCCAGGTCTCTCCTGAAGCGAGGGCCCTAACGACTTAGCAAATTATGTTCCCTCTTATAGTCTTTCTTACAGGCCCAACAGATCAAATTCTGCCTTGCATAGTGTCAGGGCTACAACAAAAGGGCTGGAGATACTGTTTCATAAGAAATAGATAGACTGGATAGACTAGTTTCATAAGAGGTATGGATTGGAACAACTTTAAGATGAGGAGAAATTGAAGCCAGGTATCTCACTTCCTGAGCAACTGTCCCCTCACCAATGCACTGTTACATAAAAAGTAGACACCATCATCTGTATTTTAAGGGTAAGCCCTGTTCACTGTTTTGAAAGAATGGCTGTAAGTGCTTACTCCAATGGTGGAGTTCTCAACTGTGAATCCTAAGCAGATGATGTCTCCCTGCAAGCCTGAATGATGAGCCAAACATGTAAAGACAAATGGAATTTGAGACACATCTCAACACTCAAGAGTCTCCTGTTGGCTAGCTTAATTAGTGTGCTTGCTGTTTATGATCCCTCACTCAGGCACTTAATTTTCCTCATGCATTGTATAAGGAGCAGAGACAACTAATACAGGGATATGAATTCCAGTATAGTAGCCAGACAGCTAAAGGTTAAGTGCTGCCATGCCTAGCCTGAAGATACCTACGTTTTTCATTAGGTCTAGACAGGCCAGGTACTAGGGGACTGGAAAAGGGCCAATATAATGCCACTCTATAAAAGGAAAGGAGGAAAACCTGAGGAACAACAGATGGATTAGCCTTCCCTAAATACTTTGCAAATGACTGGAGTATATCCTACTGAAGGAAGGCTATTTGTAAGCATCTGAAAAAAGGCTGATCATGAACAGTCAGTGTGGATTTATTAAAAACAAATCATGTTAAATAAACCTGATCTCTTCCTTTAACAAAGTAACTACTTGCCCAGATGAAGGGAATGCTGTGGATACTGTGTATTTAGAATTTAACAAGACTTTAGAAAAGGTCCTGCATGACCTTTTCATAAACAAATTGTAGAAATGTGGTCTGGATAAAACTAGTATAGAGTGGATAGATGACTGGCTCAACAGCCATAAGCAAAGGGTAATTATTAATGGGCCCATGTTAGAATGGCAGGGAGTTGTGAGTGAAGTCCCACAGGAGTCTGTCCTGGACCAGTGTTGTTTAACATGTTTATTAACAATTTAGATGATGACATAGAAAGTTTCTTGAGCAAGTTTATGAATTACATGGAATTAGGAAAGATTGGGAACAATGGAGGATGCAAGCTCAATTCAGAAGCATCTCAACTGATTTGTGTCAGGGCTAAGGGTAGTCTTGCAGAGCTTAGATTACGGTTGTATGGATGGTTGGGATATGGATGAAACTGTCTCAGGCATGGGGTTGGATTAGATCAGCATTTCTCAGCCTGTGGGTTGTGACCCAAAAGTGTGTCACAAGATTATATGAAAGGGTTGTGAACAAACTTTAAAAATAGATCAACAAACTCTAAAAATGGTTTCTCTTTTAAAGGAGAAAAATGTGGGAATGGCAGTTTCTCCCTTGCAGGCTGGCAGAGTTCTAGCCTGTGAAGGGCTGTGTGGGGCTCTCCATGCCCCACACATGTGGGATGGGAGGCAACGAGTTGAGAGGTGCACTGGGTTGGGAATGGCCATTGATGTTTATGAGTGGGTCCTAGTACAAAAAATGTTGAGAAGCACTGAACTGGATATTTCCTTCCATCCATACTTTTCTATGACTAACACAAATTAGCTTGTGGCATCTCTTTTTTCCCCTACATTCTCAGTGCATCTACATATGCATTCAGTGTGATTCAATAAACTCAGGCATAGTTTGTGCTAGATACAGCTGCTTCTTGTTTTAGTGTTTACACGTGCACCCAGGACTGCAGCATGTTGAGCCTGGGTGGAGGAGCCCTAAGGCTGGTAGAGTTCCAAGGGGCCAGCCCCAGACTTTAGGTAGTGGCTTTGGGTGTTGGAGGGGGTGGCTGGGACACAAGGGTGCCATATTGGCAGAGTTAATCTACCATGCCCTAATACTGATGCACATGTAGACTGTGAGGCTTTAGTGGGAAGCTAATTAGTCTACTCTGAAGTAAAGCACACATGGAAATGCACCCTCTGTATCTCTCAGTGGATGAAGCTACACACACTATTAAGGTGAAGCAATGAACGCTGGCTCATATTGTGCTTGGGACCACAGCACATTGAACTGGGTTGGAGCAGCCCAGTGGCCGGGGTGGGGGTTCAGCCTTCCAGCCTGGGGCTGCTCCATCCTGGCTCAATGTGCTGTGCAGGGGCTGGCTTGGACACAAGGATGCTCCAGTGTGGGACTAGCTGGCAGGCAACCCCCACACTGAAGCACCCTCATGCCCCAATAGCTGTGTTAGCATCTACACGTGTGGTGCTACAGAGTAATAAAAAATCTCTGCCGCAGGATAATACTTGTACTTACAAGTACTATCCTGCAGCAGAGTTAATTAGTTTTCTATGTCCTAGTAGGGCCACATATGTAGATGCAAGATATTTATGCAGAGTTAATTAGTGTACTCAGCAGTAAATATCTCATCTTGACGCACCCAGTGAGGTCTCCTGTTAAGCTCCTTCTATTCTAAGGAATAAAGACCTAGTTTCTTTAATCTTTCTGAAAATTTTTGGCTCCTAGGTTGTTCACATTGCTCTCTTGCAACATTTTCATTAACCTAATATGGCGCATCCACACATGCAAGCATGTGTGCTTGCAGTAGCTCAAATACAAGTGTGCAAATTTGAGCCAGCGTTTTTTGCCTCAGCACACGTGCTTGGACATACACTTTATTGAGGGGAAAATTGTGCCACTTGGGGCAAAATAAGCAAGCCTGACTGGCTCCTCCCACATCTACAGCAAGGGGGAGTTAGAGCCCAGGGCCAGCACCTGTGCTGTCCCCAGATGTATAAAAAGCTGCCCTGTCCTGGCCCCAGCAGTACAAAAAGCTGCCCTGGTAAGTAGCTCAGGGCTACTCACTCTCCAGAGCTTCTGGGAGCCAGCCAATTGGTACCTGGGGACACTACCCCTTGTGCCAGCTAGACTGCTGAAGCAGCCCTGAGAGTTCCCTGCATCCTCTACCCACTGCAGGAGTCTAGCCATGGGGGCTGCTGCCTGGCTGTGACGTGCTGCGCACCTGCCACACTGGAATGAGGCATCTGTCCCTCTGGGCCAGCTGCCATTGGCTGTGGCTGCAGGGTTGTCCTTTGTGTGGCAGTACTGCCATGTGTATCCCCTGCTTGCCCACCTGGGAAGCTATTGCCAGGAAGATGTTCCAGGTGTGCTTTGAACTGTCCTGACCTGCTTTGAACTGTCAAAGCATGTCCTCCTGGCCACACTTGGCCAGGAAGTCAGCCACCATTGTCAGCTGGGTCCAATGTGCCAGCTCTGAGCAGGCAGGGTCCTGCCACTGTCCTCCATAACAGGAATTCTGGTGTTCCCTATTGGAAACGTGAAAAATCCCTGATAAAATAAATCCCAAAATCACTCTGTAAAACACTCCAAAATCCATGTTCCTCCACAATTAAAACAAAAGACTGCCATGAAAAGAGAGAGAGAGAGAGCACAATCAGTTAAGCAATGTTTTATTGATATACCTACAGTGTTAAAGCACTGGCTGTTGGGGGGCTATGGCCACACAGGGGTTACAGCCCCCCAAGAGGGGCCAAATGGCCTCTGCAGGGACTACCACTTCCCGCCTGCAAGTTCTACGTGCCCCACCCCAGTCCCCCAAATGCTGCCCCACCTGGCTCCATCCCCCACCAGCTGCTGCAGGCCCCAATAGGGACCCCCAATAGCTGTACCACCTAGCCCCACTCCCCATTTGTTCCCCAAAGCCCCCGTGGCTGCCCCCCAACCCCAGGCACTGGCACTTAAAGAAAAAAAAACAGAAAAAATGGGGAGAAAAGCCTCTTCTTACCCCAGCAGCAGAGGTGAGGGAGCTCCGGGACCCCCTGGCAGAGCCCCCTGGGCAGCACAGGGCAGGAGGGCCCAGGCTGGGGCCACTGGGGCTGTCCCTCTGCCCTGTGCTGTGTGGGCAAGGCCCCAAGTGACCCTGACAGTAGCTACTACTTCCAGTAAGTGCCAGGGGGAGTGTCATTTGTTTTTTAATGTGAGCATGCTGGGGGGGGGCAGGGAGTGGGGGCCTCAGACAGCTGGGGGGGATGGGGCCAGGTGGGCCAGGGATCAGGGGGGCTTGTAGGGCAGGAGGAGTGAGAGGCCAGGCACCTCAGGGATCTGGGGTCTCGAGGGGGCAGGCAGGGGGTGTGGTTGGGCACTGAGGGGATCAGGGGGCTGGGAGAGCAGGTGGGTCTGGCGGGGGTCTCCCCATAGTCCCCTCACCCCTCTTCCAGGCCCTCCAGTCTCTTACTTACCAGCACTGGAAACTGGGTGTTGAAGCGCCAAGGTGAGGGCCCAACCACACAGATGCTCTGGCAGCCAGAGCATCTCTGTTGAGGACCCAGCCTCTGGTTGCCTGCTCCGCTTTTTTTAACTTTGGTGTTTTTAGACCCCCCAGGGGTCAAATTTTCTCCTCACACTGCAATTTTGCAGTGTGGGGAACATTTTTATGTTACTGCACATGCCTCTTTCCCCGTCTTAAAGAAGTTTGAGAGGGGAACAAGGCACATCCGTGCTTGTCTGGATATGCCCATAATGTTTTTATAATCTGATGTCCAGTACCATATAAAGCATACCAAATATGACCTTACAGATCCTTCTATTACCATACGAATTTTCTTATTTAAATTCAACATGTGATCTGTTTCTATAGTACTTGTGTTATACTTTTTCTGATACATTTAAAAGAACTAACTGGTTTAAATACTACTGACATGAGGGGTTTTGTTTTGTTTTGTTTTTGATTGCTTGGTATCTCGACGTACCTGCTCATTAAATAATACTGATTTCTCTCTCTCTTTCTGTGTGTATGTGTGCATGTGTGTGTTGCTAGCCAAGGCATATCATACGTCTGAATACTGAATTGCATAAAGCACTTTCCTTTCACTTCTCATACTTGAAATGATATTGTTCCTCATTTTAATTTTACTATGTCCAGTTTTGGATCTGCTGCACATACTTTCTTTCAGGTAATTCATATAAAATTCTTTGGACAATATTCTGATTTATGCCCTGCTAAAAGAATTCTAGAGACTAATGTATTAATGTATATGGAATTAACCCAAGTTTGTCTTATGTGACAAAGGACAGAATTTTGCCACTGTGACTAAATTATTTCCTTTGGGCAGCTCTCCTAATTTCCATTTGATCCTAAAACACAACCATGTTCTGGAAGCATCTTATTTATTCTGTCACTCTATTCTCTATAATCAGACTACCTGTTATTGTGCATAATGAATAATACTCTGACTTTAAAGCCTCTGTGGGTGCACCTACATGTGCATTTAAGCATAACTAAATTCCATGCACATTAAGCTAATGTGCATGAAGTGATTTTTGGCAGGTGTCTACACTTGCAGGGACTTAGAATAAAGTTAGTCCCAAGTCAGTCGACTTGCCACTAAAGTTAGTCCCACGTCCCTGCAGCTCTGCAATGTGCCCCTGTGGCCACTGGAGGGAGGCATGGGTGAAAAAAAAATCTTTATTGCCCTCTCAACAGCTACCCCCATCCCTCCTTCCTTCCCCCTCAACAAACAGAACCCGCTTCCCCACTCCCCTCTCAACCAACAGAGTGCTTCCATCACTCTCCCCACCCACCGACAATAAAAAACCTGCATACAGGGGGAAAACAATTTACAATGTTTTGGGTCTTCAAGCCCAGAGTGGGGGGCAGTGGGACAAGGTCTAGGGGGCAGGGTCCCAGGTAACCCCTGGATGTTCCCTGGGGCTGGGCTCAGGCCAACCCCCAAGGGGCAGGGCAGACCTGGTACTAAAGGTAGTGCCTAGTCATGTCTACGTGTGCATTAATGCACATGAAATAATCATGCCTACATTTGATACCTGCATTTTTAAGTATCAAATTAGGTGCCACTTACCTAAATTAATGTGAATTAAGAGTGTGCAAATGTAGATACGTGCCTGTACTGCTCATTAACTTAAGCTAATATGCATTAACGCATCTTTTGTAGACATGTCCCATGTAACAAATAGTCTTTCCAAAAGCCCAGTTGATGCAATTTTGAGATATTTGGTAACTTGTAGAGTTGGGAAGATGCGAAACCTACTCATTTTGATTTGCACAGCTCTTGGCAAGCCTTGTTCATGATTTTTGTTTCACCATTCCACAATCCCTCAATTCTGACATTAGTTTTGTTTTCATACAAATTGAAACTTCCAAGTTTTGCTCAGAGGAGAATTAAATTCATGGAGTTTAGCCTATAACATATGCCTGTGAGTTCACTTGAGAGGAAAGACAGATAAAAGCTGTTTGATATTGCAGAGATTGATTAGCAAAAAAAGCTTATAATACTGGGAGTTGATTATGTCTGAAAATATTTACATAAATAATGTGTGACAATGCTCAACTGCTGTTTACATTATAAATAAATCTTATCACTGACAACACCTGATCTGATTGGGATTTTGGATGATTTGGTGGTTGTGATAGAAATCCAAGCTTCTCAGGTGGCTATGTCTGATTATCTGGATTTTACACTGCATTCTCTGCAGGGGACATGCAATTTTAGTTTTCATCCAGCACCCAAAGCAAAAAAAGCAAACCCCTTTACTATAACTGTACAAGTGTGAGGTGGGAGCACAACAGGCCTAGGGAGTATGAAACAACATAGGGAAATCTGATTAGAGCCTACAAATAAATATTGTTTATCTGTCTTCTTTTTCTGTGTTATTGTCTATTTATTTTCCTTTAAATAGGTCAGTCTTTGCTTAGTTGTGTTCATGTTTCTGATCAGTACTTTAGCTGTGCCCTTGTTTAAGCACCTCCTCATTGTATTCATTTTATACTGCACCTGATATTTTTTCTTAATTTCCTTACACCTGTTTTATTTCTTAACAATGAAAGGGAAGGCTGAGTTACACTAATCCATTATAGTCCAATTCATTTATGCATTTTGAAATCCCCTTTGTAGCAGTATACGTGATTACAAAAAGAGTGGGGGGAAAGAGAATAATGTCCTAAAGCACAGGGAAAATTCGTTCCTAAAAAATCATTCCAATACCCAATACTCAAAATCCTATTAACACCAAGTATGTGTCCTTGACTGGGTTTTTTATTACTATGCACATTCCAACCTCCTATGTAAGTTTTATATGTCCTGATACTTGTCAGAGGAGAAGTGAGATGCCAAGAAAAATAAGGCAGTGGAAGTCTTCAGTAGGGTACGGTAGGGTAATTTCACTAAGGCAGGCTCAGTAATTAACAGAGGGTTGGAGATGGCTGAGTACAATTCATGTGTGGGTTTTCTTATTTCCTTAAAGGAATGATAGAGGCTTTGAAGTTTGCTACAGCCAATCCACCAGATTTTCTTTTTCCTTTTCTGTTCCTTAAACAGAGGTACAAACTCCTTCCTATTAGGCATTCTGGGTACTGTCTTCCAATACTTTTTCTGCATGAAGAAGTATGGTAATAAGGTAATTGAAGGCTTTCCAGATAATGCTGTCTGAGTATCTATACTAACCCTACAGGAAGGAAGTTTCAAACAGGCAGACGATAATATGAAGAAGCTAGCTGCCTATGCAGTATACAATGCTGCCTATGCAGATTCTTCTGTAACGTTGGCAGCAAGATTTTGCTTCCCTCCTGCTAGGGTAGCATGCACAGCCTGGAGTCATAGAGCTGGGTTTGCTCTGCTTGTTCTCCTTCTGTTCCACATGAGGATTTCCTCTTAGCAACTCAGCAGTACAACTTCAACAGCAGCGTTTGCTCGGTCCTGCCTGGCTTATGATCTGCTGCTTAGGCTGCTGTCCTATGATGCAGAAAATCAAGGATCAAATGATTCAGAGAAGGTGAACCTAGAACCTGACATTCCCAAGTTTAACCCATCTTGAGTATGTGTTCTAACCACTTGTGGACTATGAAAACATCAGCATCAAACAGTCACGAGTCATGGGGTTTTGGCCAGCTACAATTTCAGGGTTTTACACTGCACTTCTGTGCATTCAGGGCAAAGCTGACTCACAACACAACATAAATAGATTAGTATGTCTCCTGGACAGAATGCTTGAATCACTTTCAAGCATGCACAAACAGGAAAGAATTGGTGGGGAATCTAGTAGTGGATGGTGACTTGGGCACTAGTGACCACAAGATGATTGAGTTCAGGATCCTTAAGACAGGAAGGATGGAAAGTAGCAGAGTATGGACCTTGGACTTCAAAAAAGCAGACTGACACAGGGCACACATAATGAGACAGAGCCTGACTAGCTATATAAAGCATTTAGCTATGCATGTGCATCTCAAGCTATTGGATGAGATAAAGCAGAATGTTGTTGCGTGACTTAGACACTTAAAAACTTACTTAAGTTTAACATGTGCTTTATCAGGAAAATGGAATTCTGCATTTTAATCTCTGTGTAGTTTAAGTATACAATACAAAGAATAAAGAAAAGGGACTGAACACGCAAAGACTTAATTGGGAGGGAGAAAAATTAAGAATTTGATCCGAAGCCCATAGAAGTCCATGGAAATACTCCTATGATCTTCGGTACTTTGACTGGGAAAAAAATACAGATTTCCTCTTCCTTAATGGCAAGACCATGTTCCTTCAAGGTCAAAGCTAATTGCTTACTATATGAAATAGTTTGATAACCTCTTCATTCAAACAACCTTAGGATGCCCTGCAAATTGAAAATACAAATAACGCATATTACTCATTACACTAAAGAAGATGATCAAATGCCTTCTTATAGGGATGGGAACTGGGGTTTAAGAAACCTACAAAGTCCCTCACTGCACTATTTTTAGGTCTCTTGCTATGTCTGAAAGAAGTTATCACTGAGAGTCACTTTAAGTTTCAATAGATTTTCCAACATCTTTTCCAACCATAATGCCCCTGAGGGGGGTGGGGGGTGGGGGGGGTGTTTTAAAGAATGTACTTTGTTCTGTAGCTACCAGCAATTGGAAACAGAGATAAGAAGCAGCCAGCAGTTGGTCTAGAATAAGTCTATTTATAAGTGCTTTGAAAGACTTATGGACTTTAGTAGCTGAGCAATATTAGCTTCATTTTACTAATCACACCAAATGATTTTATTTATCAGAAATTAACTCTGAAACTATGTCCATTGTTGAAGGTTCCATGAGCACTTGAGCCACTTTAGTGATCGCTTACGGCTGTACATCATGTCCATATCTAGCTACAGCTTGCAAGCACTATGATTGTTCTGATATATATTTTTTTCATATTTGATTAATAGTGACTTGAGACCTATTTAAGACATCAAGTTACTTTATACAATTCCCTTGATAATATACCTGAAAGAACTGTATCAAAAGTAATAAAGGGATCATCTGATTTGATAATTGGACTTTTCCATACTGGCTAAGATAAGTTAAAATAAGGCCCAATCACATTGCTCTATCAGCCTAGTGGGAGCTGTAACTGGGTAAAAAGGGCCTCCTGGAAATAATTCTCAAGCTGGTATAAGAGCTGCATAATTTGCATCTTGTGTGAAACAAGCCTTAAATATGATATTCCTTCCCTCTTCCAGCTTCACTTCTGTGGAAGTACATATCTATCACTGCTTGAAGTCAAGACTGATGTGAAAGTAATTCTCCACTCTTCTTGTTTTCCTTGTTGGCAACTACTGCAGTATCTACATTTCTAATGATTTCAGTTAGAAGTAGACATTTCTGAAAATCCCGCTAGGTACTGCTCTGTATTTTTAGGCACCTAGATGCTTTAAGATCCTGTTTAGAAAAGCATATTGAACATTAGGAAAAACATTAGGAAAAAAAGTTCAGCTTTTTGTTCTTTGGCTTTGGTTTTCAAGATGTTAAGAGCTTGAATCTGATCAGAGAAAAACATTTTTTCCCTAGGCTCAGTTTTCTGATCAAGTTCCCAGTCAAACTGCCAAGTGAATGTTGGCAGCAGCTGGTTTCTAAGGAGAGACAGAGGTTTTAATATTGCTCATCAGAGCTACTGAAATAATTTTCTGTCACTAATTTATTCCTTCAATGGAAGGTTATTTTTTTTAACTATGAAGCCTATGGAACTAATAGATACATGAATGAAAATATATTTTTTACAGTTGTCACCTTTCATCTCTACATTTTACAGGACTTTATCATATTGTGCATGCTGATAGGCTAAATTCAAAAGTAGTTCTATTGCTGACCCATCTCCTATCCATACAAAGCCCCAGAAGCCTTTTTTCATGCAGTGTTGTAATCATTTTGCCTGGTACAAACAGCAGCACTAAGGACCAGAGCTCTTCCTTGAAAATAAGCCAAACTAAAGCTTAGGCCTCCCACACAGTGCTGCCATTCTCTGGTAAATCAAAAAATAACTTCACTGCTCACCTTTGCAAATTGTTTTGTTTTGTTTTGTTTTTCTGACCAGGGAACCAGAAATTCCTTTAAATTGGGAAAAGGTGTGCAGGGAGGCAGGGGGGGACAAGCAAAGAAACGTGATGACTGCTATAGCATACACAATAAAAAAAAAAACAAATATCTATCTTGCTCATTGACATTCAAAATTACACAGCCATCACAACTCACCTAAAACCAATTACAGGTCCAAGTAGTAGTCTATTTGATAATCTGTTTGTTAGTCTGTGGGAGCATCTGGATTCTCCTCTTTGAGTTTTCCTATTCTACAGAAATCCACATCAACAGATCCTACTTTGATACAGTCCTTGGAAACCATCTCTGCCACTGCTAATATTATTGCATTCATTATACTGCAGCACTTCAGATCAATATGAAACACATAATTATACTATAAAGCAGGGGTTTTCAACCTTTTTTGAGCAGTGTACCCCCAGCAGCCAGGCGTAGAACAGGGGGAGGGATGGGGGGCACAAGCTGCACATGGAGTAGCAGTTTGGGGCGATGAATGGCAGCTGCCGCCACTGCCACGTGCTGGATGGCACCTGTTCAGCCCACAGAGGGGTGCTGCTGCCCTTGTCTTGCCCCAGCCCTGTTCCTGTGAGGCAGCTCCATCCCTGCCCACTCACACATACCCCGTGGGACCTTTCAACATACCCCCGGTTGACAGCCCCTGTTATAAATTTATCTCCAGTGCTGGATAATAATTTATTTTAAAAAATCTCATTTTCTACAAATGTAGCATTATGTATAAATATTAGCGCAAATGTTTTAGTAAACAATTTTGCATTTATTTGTTATTCAGGGACTGTGGGCATGTGCAGATGTTCCCAGGACCTGATCTACGATCACACATCTTGTTCTGTCTAAATAGAGCTTTATAAATCACATACAGTCATTCTGCAGAAATGTATATATCAGTCTGCTTTATTTCTGCTTGATGAGCACTGGCTTATATTGTCCCGAAGCATTCCATTAAGTCTGTGAAATGTCTACCAGTGCCACAACTTGCTACTATAAATGTAGGCAAGGTTCTTTGAGTGATGTCTTTATTAGACTAACTGAGTAGCGGGAAAAAAGTTTTACGCAGGCTTTCAGGCACAGTCACCCTTCTTCAGGCTTAGGGAGCCTCTGCTGGTCTGAGACTCCAAGGAATGAGAAAAGTTAAAAGTGTAACAGGATGTCAGTGAAAATGTAAATAGGTTAGACATTTCCTTTTTATTGAGAGCCTCTCCTTTTTACTTTGTATTATTATCACTGTCATATTTCCCTTTGGTTTTGCCACCCCTGTGTTCTTCCCCCTCTCTTCCCTGTTTTACCTTTTGGTTTTTCTAATTCCTACATAGTTATATTTTCATTGACATCCTGTCACTTTCTGCATCCCTCATTTCTGTTTTCCTGATCTCCTATTAATTACTTTTTCACTGACAGCTTCTTTCTACCTTGTATTATGTCATTACTGTCTTCCCTTGGCCTTCCCCCCCCCACCTGCTTCCCACTCCCTTACCTGTTTTACTTTTTGTCTTCCTATTTCTACCTATGTACATTTTCACTGACATCCTGTTAAGTTTTTAGCTTCTCTCATTCTTTGGAGTCTCAGACCAGCAGAGACTCCCTATGGCTGAAGAAGGGTGACTGTGCCCAAAAGCTTGCCTAAAACTTTTTTTTTCCAGGTACTCGGTTGGCCTAATAAAATGTGTTACTCAAAGAACCTTGCCTGCCTATGGCAACAACCTACAAACAAAAAACAAAAAAACTACTATAAATGTATACATATATTCCTTTCTATTTCACTCTCCTCCATTCCTGGTTGTATGTGCAGGGCCTCCCCACATTTCTATCCACCTTTATTTTATTAAGCTATAGGAATTGAGATAAACTTGATCCATAAAAAGCCTGCCAGTTAAAGTTTATCTTTTCTTGATACGGCTCTGACACTGACACAGGCAGTTCTTGCAAAAATTTGGGAAGTAGCATTGGAAACAGACTCATACTATCCAGAATGCAACGTCTTATAAGTAAACAACAATAACTAAGGAGTTTCGTGACTTTTAAATACTTTTTTCTCATTAGGCTTTCAAATATTTGCCAGTGCAAGTGATAAAGATCTAAGAAAAGAATGCACCCGTGTACAACTTTAATTTTGAGATGTCAGGTTGCCAACGCTTACAATTTTATTGCAGTTGAGGACCTGAGAATGGATAGGACTTGGCACTGGTTATTAGAGTAAATGATGTTTTTTGTCAGGCATCTTTGAAAACAATGTATCATTCACTCATTTTGTAAGGGATTGGTCCATGTTCTTTTCTTGGTTTCCTTTTATTTTCATCCTAAAGACTACAGTTTAATCCTGTTTCCTAACACATAATTAATAAATGATGCAGCCAACAGGAATAGTTGGTGTTACGGCTACTATAGAAACTTCTACACCTACCCCATTCATATTTTTGCTGGAATAGAAGGCCTAGCATTGAAGATGGACAGCTAACATGCCCTTGAACCTGGCTGATCCTTTACTGTCAGAGGTCCTTGTTGCAACCACCAGCAAAAAGGAAGAGTGGTGGCTAGGAAATACTGTATTCTAGGCAAATCTTTGTGGTTCCCTATTATTGTACTCTATTCCCCATTCATACTTTTATTCTTACTTAAAGAACATTTTATTAGTATTAATTAATTTGAAGATACATAATTTTTATGCACTCCCAGCTACCATGGCTGAACTCAGTCTGGAGACTCACAATGCTTCTAGGAAATGATTTTTTTTTCATAAAAAGATTAGTCTTTCTCCCTCTGTGTTTCCTAGCATTATAACTAAATTCATTGCTTAATGCAGTAACATGCTGCTGAAATCTGACATAATCTAGGTGACTGTGTTCACTTATAATACATTTTGTAAATTTTGTCTATACACTTAGTGGGTGATTAAAAACGAAAGGTATAAAATACTATCTGTGCATCTTACATTCATTGTAAAAAAGAATCATGTTATGTGTTTCTATGAAAGTCATAGTACTGCAGTTTATAGCCAAAGATAATCCAGGAAGACCCAGAAATCTTTCCAAAACAGCTTCATTCGTGAGGTTTGATTCGTATCTGTAATTTCATTTATATTATAGTACCATACTCCTCATAAAAAAAGTATGACAGCTTTTATAGCTTTGAAGAGATTGTATACAAGGTGTAATGTGTGTAACAGCAGGAGGAACCTGGGGAAAGTCTGCAAAGCTGTGCTGATGACTGTTCATTTGGATTACAGCTCCCAGAAACCCCCAGGGGCTGTGGGACAAGGGAAAAAAGGAACGCTTGAGACTGGAGTAAGGAAGCCTGCACATGGAACCTGGTCAGCCCTTTGCAGAGGAGTGCACAGTACAGCCAGAGAGCTCACTGGCTTGGTCAGCCTGTGGACTGAAGGAGCTGGACTCAGATTTGGAGGCAGCTGCAGGCTGCTGTTTGAGTGCTTGGGAACTAACAGCTTGTTTGGGGACACTTCCAGAGGTGTCAGGGGAATTTAAGTATATTTTACCACAGTGTTGATGTTTCTATACCTTTTACATATTCTGTCCCTTTGGACTGTTGACTTGTGACCCTAACCCCTATGATTTTCTTTTAAAAGTGGAAAGTCATCCTTGCTTCTTGTGCCAGTTTCTGGAGCTGCAGGGTTGGGACAATGGGTGTGAAGAGAATATATGCTGAAATACATCATATTCCAGACATCTGCAATGTGCTACATCAAATCATTTTAGTGAAAGCAGACACCCAGTATGCTGTATATTGATCAACTTTATGAAACATGACATTTGAAAGCAGAAGGGAACATGAACTGGCAAGCACAGAGCCTGATAGCACAGACAATGTGTGGTTAGAACTCCCAATCAAGTCAATGGGAGCTTGTGTTGAAAAGTAGCGCAGATCAACCACAAACTTTGAAGTGCTGTCTACTGATGCTATATGTGCACTGCGCTAATTGCCTGAATACACTGAATATTAATAGCACTCTTCACCTTTATCACAGAAACATACCATGTGATCTGGGAAAAAATTTCAATAAGTAATGCCTTTAATCTTGTGTGACATTTATTAATTCAGCAGGAGGTTGGCATTCAGTTAGTCTAATTGTTTTGTATATGGTATATATCAGAATTCAGAACTTATTTAAAAATATTTTCTATTTATAAAAAATACTTGTAATTTACATTTTTAGCAGTCAATATTAATGATGAATCTGATATTTAGAAATGTTCCTTACGTGCAATTTCTGCATACTTCTGAAAGTTATATCTGGGCTACATTGCTCAAGAGAATACCCATTTTATTTTCATGAAAACAAACAGTAAGTAGGATATCCACATCCTTTCCAGAAACTTTTTAAATTTTGCTTTTTGGGTTTTTTTTCCTCTTGGGTGTTGAAAAAAAAATCCATGGGCAAAGTAAGAGTACCATATAACCATTAAAACCCTGTGGCAATCTAATAAATGTGGCAATCTTATGGATGGTGACCAAAGTAAGGGAAACATGGATACACTTTATTTAAGAAATTCAAAGTTTGAAACAACTGCATTTGTTCACTCATTCCATGTTCTGGTAGCATGTTGAGTTTCACATATATTCTTTTTATTATACTTTTACTGTGAAAGATAGAGAGGAGCCTTCCTTGACTTTCCCCCTATGATTGCTAGCATGGGAATTTTTCTTCTCTTCTGTAAAACCTTAGTAAAATTCCATACAGCTTAACCAAGAACCTGGTAACTAGAAGATTCACCTGGTAGGTAGAGTTCAGGTGCAAAGATCAAACAGGAGGAAATGAATTAGAATATGAGCCTCTACCGCTCTTTTGTATATCTCAACCACAAGGTTACTGGCTATTCTAGAACCAATCGGCTAAATCTATTTCAGTGTGTGTGTGTGTGTGTGTGTGTGTGTGTGTGTGTGTGTGTGTGTGAATATTGTTTGGGCCAAGGGAGACAGATTATGTGGCCTGAGATAAGGGTTTTGGTGAGGGAGACCATTCTTCCACTTACCGGAATCACTGGTAGGACTCAGGTGGTTTTCTCCTCAATCCTTCCAGTCAGGGGAAGGGCCTGGGCAGGAGTAGAGACATTCTGCAGATCAATGCGTGGTTGCACAGAAGGTATTGTCAGCAAAAAGTTGGCTTCTTCGACCACGGAATGTTGTTCAAAGAAAAGCGATTTCTAGGAAGGCATAGGATCCACCTGAGGAAGAGAGGGAAGAGTATTTTCAAACAGACTTACTAACCTAGTGAGGAGAGCTTTTAACTCAGTTCACTGGGGATGGAGACCAAAACCATGAGGAAAGTGGGAAAGCAGGTGATCTGGAAGAAGTAGAAGCAGGAGGTGGGGAAAGGGGAGAACTTTGCATGCTTCCTGACAAAGTAAAGCAATCAGCTAGTTACTGGACCTATGCAAAGCATCAACAATCCACTTTAGATTTGGATCCAGCCAATTCAGGGGACTGATTTGATTTGACAATGCAAATCATTGTCCTGATTTGATTCAGCCAAATATGCAAATCAGCCAGGCCAGGCCTATCCCCTGCCTGCTCCCCCAGCCCAGCAACTGGGCTGCCCCGAGCTTCTAGCACTTGTTAAACAAAAGCCCCGACTCAGCAGGTCCTGCCGGGTGGGGAGGGGCAATCCACATTGCCCACCACTGCATAGGGGACTCTGCACAATCCCCCTGGCTCCCCTCACTACCCTAGGCCCCCATGGGTGACGCACCCAGTCCATCTCTGGCACATTAAGAAAAAAAAAGAGGAAAAAACCCTGCACTGCTCCTGCTGCTGGGGACAATCCTTGTTGTCCCATACCAAGTGGTGGGCTCTGCACTAGCCTCCAAAGCATGGAGGCTGCACCAGGAGCTGTGAGTCCTGGGACTTTTCTCATTTTTTTTCTTAAGGGACCAGAGCTGGCCCAGGCAGGCCAGACATTGGGGGCTGAGGGAGTGAGAGAAGGGTCAGGGAGCTCATGCAGAGTGCGGGGCAGTGCGGGGCAGCAGGGATCCCCCCCCACCCAGCAGCACCCAGTGAGTGGGGGCTTTTTTTTTAAGTACTGGGAGCTGGCCCAGGTAGGCAAAGCATGGGGGGGCTGGGGGATTGGGCAGGGATCAGGGGGGCTGTGGGAGTGGGGGAGGTCAGAGGGGCTGGCAAGGATCCCACCATGGTTCCCTCCCCCAGCCCTGCCTTCCCCACCCCTAGTACTTACCAGGTCAGAGTGACTGCAGCTCCCTGTTGAAGCCATGAGGGACTGCCCTAATCATCAAATCTCTCTGAATCCTTTCTGAAGATTTGGAGAGCTTTGAATTGATTTGGACCTTTAAATTTGTCCGGATTCAATTTGGATTTGGAGATTTGGCCACTGAATTGGGCCTAATCTCTGAATCAAATACCACCCAAAGCTTCACACAGCTTTACTAGTTACCTCCCATGTCTATTCATAGATTCATAGATGTAGGGTTGGAAGGGACCTGAGTAAATCATCAAGTCCAACCCCCTGCCCTGGGCAGGAATGAATACTGGGTTCATATGACCCCAGCTAGGTAATTATCAAGCTTCCTCTTAAAGATCTCCAAGGTAGGAGCCAGCACAACTTCCCTTGGAAGTTGGTTCCAGATCCTAGCCATCCTGACTGTGAAGTAGTACCTTCTAATGTCCAGCCTGAACCTACTGTCAGACAACTGATGGCTATTATTCCTTGTTATTCTAGGAGTTGCTCGAGGGAAAACAGTCTCTGTCATTGCCTGCTGCCCCCCCCCGGTAAGTTTATAGATGGCCACTATGTCCCCTCTCAGCTTTCTCTTATGAAGGCTGAGCAGGTTCAGGTCCCATAGCCTCTCCTCTTAGGGTCTGCCCTGCTGTCCCTGGATTACATCACTACCATGAGTAGACCCTGAGATGGTGCAGAGGCACTTGGAGGAATGGATGCCTTCAAGTTGGCAGGCCCAGATGAGCTCCATCTGAGGGTACTGAAGGCACTGGCTGATGTCATTGCACAGCCACTGGTGGGTCTATTTGAACGCTTGTGGCACATGGGCCAAGTCCTGAAGGACTGGAAAAGGGCCAATGTGGTCCCCATTTTCAAGAAGGGGAGGAAGGAGGACCCAGACAACTATAGGCCAGTCAGTCTCACCTCCATCTTTGGCAAAGTATTTGAAAAAATGATCAAGGCTCACATTTGCGAGAGCCCGGCAGGCTTAATTATGCTGAGGGGAAGCCAGCACGGAGTCATAGCAGGCAGATCATGCCTGACTAATCTAGTCTCGTTTTATGACCAGGTTACGAAATGCCTGGACACAGGAGTACAGGTTGATGTCGTATACTTAGACTTCAGGAAGGCCTTTGATACGGTATCTCACACCATACTGGTGAACAAGTTAAGAGGCTGTGACTTGGATGATTGCACAGTCTGGTGGGTGGTGAATTGACTAGAGGGTTGCACCTAGAGAGTCATAGTGAATGGTTTGGTTTCAACCTGGAAGGGTGTGGGCAGTGTGGTCCCGCAGGGCTCGGTCCCTGGACCAATACTCTTCAATGTCTTCATCAGCGATGAAGGTGAAGGTTTTATTCACCAAGGTACCCCCGTGGGTTACAAGAAATAATGGCCACAAGCTAGCAGAGAGCAGATTTAGACTGGACATTAGGAAGAACTTCTTGACAGTTAGAGTGACCAAGGTCTGGAATGGGCTTCCAAGGGAGGTGGTGCTCTCCCCTACCCTGGGGGTCTTCAAGATATGAAGGTTGGATATGCATCTAGCTGGGGTCATCTAAACTCAGCACTCTTTCCTGCCTCTACAGGGCGTCGGACTCGATGATCTATTGAGGTCCCTTCTGACCCTAACATCTATGAATCTATGAATCTATGATTCAAAGTGACCTTGAAAAATTGGAGGATTGGAGAAAAATCTCATGAGGATCAATAAGGAGAAATGCAAAGTCTTGCACTGAGGCCAGAACAATCCCATGCGCTGGTACAGGTGGGGGACTGACTGGCTAAGGAGCAGGTCTGCAGAGAAGGACGTGGATGTTACAGTGGACAATAAACTAGATATGACCTAACAGTTCAAAGAATATGTGAAATGGAGAATATGTGAATATAGCCTTTGTTGTGAAGAAGGCTAATGGCACACTGGGCTGCATTAGTACGTATTGCCAGTACATCACAAGAAGTGATTCTTCTCCTCTATTCTGTGCTGTTGAGGCCATATCTGGAGTCTTGTGTCCAGTCTGCCCCTCCCCCCTCCACTATGGAAATGATGTAGACATAGGTAGGATATGGAAAGGATCCAGTAGAGGGCAACAAAAATTGTGAGGGAGATGAGGCACATGGATTGAGGATAGGCTGAGGCAACAGGTTTTATTTAGTCTGGAGATTAGATACTGAGAGGGGATTCAATAGCAGTCTCCAGCTACCTGAAAGGTAGTTCCAAGGAAGATGGAGTTAGCCTGTTCTCAGTGATGTCGTATGACAAAACAAGAAGCAACTGTCTCAAGTAGCAGCAAAGGAAGTTTAGGATAGGACAAACTTTCTCACAAAGATGGTACTAAAGCACTAGAACAGATTACCCAAAGAGGTTGTAGAATCTTCATCTTTGGAGAATTTTAAGACCCAGCTAGACAAAGCTGGCATGCATGATGTAGCTGGAGATAGTCCTGCTTTGAGCAGGGGGTTGATCTAGATGGCCTCCTAAGGTCCCTTCCAACCTTGATTTTCTATGATTTTATGATAATTTTACATGCAAAGATATACCATTTTAGCAGGACTGAGTGAGGGAGTTGCATCTTACAGTATAGTCAGGTGGTCAGAAATCTCAGCAAAGATAGAAAGACTGACAGGTTAGTCTTTAAAGCTGAGTCTCCCCATCCCAGAGGAGTTCTCCATTAAGGCTCTTGCCTATTTTAGGTGGGATAGACTTTTGGTTTTTCATACTGCACATGAATTTGTGTGTATGTGTGTATAGGAAAAAATATAAGGTTTGACCGTTTGATATCTCTAAAAGTTTTGAGAAAGAAAAACTTTTCTCTGGCCCATCTATTTTTAAACAGACTTTTTACAGCATGATGTAAATGGGTTTATTGCAAGATTCATAGATTCATAGATGTTAGGGTTCGAAGGGACCTCAGTAGGTCATTGAGTCTGACCCCCTGCACTGGGTAAGAAAGAGCGCTGGGATCAGAAAACCCCAACTAGGTGCTTTTCCAGTCTCCTTTTGAGGACCCCCAAGGTAGAGGAGAGTGCCACCTGCCTTGCAAGACCATTCCAGATTTTGGCAACCCTTACTGTGGAGAAATTTCTAATGTTACTGTGGCCTGACCAGTGGCACATAGAGGGAAAGCATCACCTCCTTGGACCTGTTCATCATGCATCTGCTAATGCATGATAAAGTGCAGTTAGCCTTATTGATCACTTCATCACATTGACACCTCATATTCATCTTGGAGTCAACTATGACTCCAAGATCCCTTTCTTCTGCTGTACTGCTGAGAAGGTCACCTCCCAGCTTGTAAGCATGTTGGTGGCTCTTTTTGCCTGGATGCAGCACTTTCCACTTGTCTTTGTTGAACAGCATCCTATTTTATTCTGCCCATTTTTTCCAAACTGTCCAGATCTGCCTGGATCCATTCCCTACCCTCTGGTGTGTTAACTTTGCCCCAGAATTTGGAATCATTTGCAAACTTGGACAGTGTGCTCTCTACACCCTCATCCAAGTCACTGATGAAAATAGTGAACAGCACTGGTCCAAGGACCAAGTCTTGTGGGATGTTTCTTCTGTGTGATAGTATTTCTTTGCCTTTGCATTATATTTTCATTAATTAAATATAAAAAAAATCTAGATGAAAAAGAGAAATTCTAATGCATGTAAAAAGCCAATAAAAATGATAAAAAAGAAAGATAAACTATTTATGATATTGGAGCCAGCTGTCATTGAAGTGAAATGGAAATCTTTTGTTTAATTCAATGGTAGGAGTACCAGGTTCATAATAAGAAAAGAAAAAAAACCCCAAAAAACAAAACTATTCCCAATAGATTACACATGCATTAAAATGTAGGAATTAACATTACAGTTATACACATTAGCTACTGAATGGCAATAACTCTCACATATTAATAAAACCTGTATTTAAAATTGTCTTCATATATAAAAACATAAAACAAAGCAACAAGCTTAAAACTGTATGGAATCATCTTTTTAAGCCTAGGAGTCAAGGAAAAAAGTAGTTAAACTACAAGCAAAAATGAGACTAACATTTTTTTTTTTTCTATTGTGAATCATTCTTAGCCTGAACAACATTATATTTTCATCAGCCTGACTTGCTCATTATCGTGCTTTACTTCTCTTCCTGAGACTGATTCTCGGTGGTTCTCTCTCCTCATTAAAGGTTTTAGAATGCAACTGATTTCATTCTTCATATTCCTTACGTGATTAGGTCAAGCAATTTTTAGTCAATCATATGTGGTATGAGAGCTCCCTTCCATTACCCAAGTCTTTTCATTGTGTGTTGGTATGGATGAAAACTAGACCATCACAACCCTATTTTTCCCTACTATTTCCAGGAAACTCTAGAGCAGTGCTTCTTGAACTTTTCCTCAGCATGACCACATTTCCTCAGAATGGCCCAACCTGCAGCCCCCTGGCCCTGCCAGTACCTCCCCCTCCCACTCCTCCCAGGTGCCCCAGAGGCAGCAGGGCCTGCAGCCCCTTGCTCCCACCCCACTGCCCAAGCCCTAGCTGCCACCTGGAGAAGGCAGGAGCTGCTGCAGCCAGAGCAGAGTGTGGGGACCAGCTTCTATCCCCCCTTCCTCCATCCTCTTCTCTGTGGATGGCACAGCCAGAGCAGGGCCCATTGAGGGGGGGAGGAAGCAGGCTGCCTGCTGTGGTCTTGGGGCTCTCTGCTCTGCTGCCCTCCCCCAGGGGGCTCCATGGCCCAGAGGGCAGGACCTAGTGCAGGGGAGAGAACCATGCTGCCACAGCCACCAAGCTGAGGTGCTCCTTGCCCACCCAGCAGCAGTGGGGGCACAACTCCACACCCCTGCCACTGCTGTACCTCACCTTGGCAGCCATGATGGTGTAGCACTCCCTCCTGCTCTGGGTCTGACTCACTGGACTGTGGAGGTGGCTCCTGCCTGGAGCTAGTCCAGCCCCTTTGCAGCCCCATGCCCCGCTGTACTCACAAACATCTCATGACCCCAAATGCTGATATTCCAACCCCATTTGGGGCTACAAATCACAGTTTAGGAACCACTCTAAAGGAAGCTATAAATTTCCCAAATTATATTCTAAGGCCTCTTGCAGATGTTAACAAAATTAATAGTGCAGTTGGAATCAGTGGAATTGTATGCCCCATCCCAGACATTGTGCCTCCTGCCAAACCAGATGTACAAAAAATCCCTCCATTCTTAATTGTACCGCTGTGAAGCTGCTCCCAAGCTTATCCTATGGATCAGACAAGAGGAGGCTCTGTCCCATCCCTGAACCAGTTATAGACCCAGGGCTGTCCTAGAGCCAGGGTTGACAAGCAGCTGATTGTCATCGTTAGCCCACAGGCAGACACAGAGCCTGAAGTACTACACATTCAATTTATCTTGCTATATAGATGAGCCACAACGATGTTCTGCATATGTGTGAAATATGTGTTTAACTGCTTTGCCACTTTGTAGCACCACAAATTGGCTTTACAGGAAGCAATGTTACTATTTATCATATGATTAACACCTTAATCATACCATAAATGTAACATGTTTTGGGGCCTAAGTGATATCTTTTTAATAGATATTATTAAGAAGACATTATAGGTGCACTAAAATAGAATTTCCTGATGCTAAGTGAAGAACACAATGCAATTTAGAACATTTTTATCTAGTATGAGTTATTAAACAAGCTGCTTCTTGCTTTAGTGTGATTTCATTGCTATCATGGGACACTTTTACATGTGCTCCAATGAGTTCTGATCAGAACGTGTTGGAGCAGAATTGATTAACTGAGTCCGCTGCTAAATTCTAATCAAAACGCCCAAGTATGTTACAGCATCTTGTATATTTAGCATCCTGCATTTTAAGATGGTGTCAGGGGCTCTTTAACTAAATGAGCTTGAATTAAAGCACCCCACCACCATTTTAAAACACAAGAAACTGAATACACAAGATGCTGCAGGCATTTGAATTGGAGTGACTCCTGAGAGTCAATACACTTAAAATGTCCCCCACAAGCATGTGTATCAGTGCCCATAGTTGACGTTACTATCGCTGCTTCCTTGTGCTTTCATTGTGTATTTTTAAATCTGTCTTTAGATAACTATATAGGATAATGTGAATGATTTAATAATATTAAGCTATATGTATGAGATAAGTGTTTTCCCCGTGTTTAAAATCATTATGAGGAAAAAAAAAAGCATGATATACAAGTTGTATTTTATCAAATTAGATTATAACCAGTGATCATAAAACATGCAAATTATTTCAAACAACTTTATAGATAAACAGCAAATTGTTTCTTTTACATATTGTACATAATAAATGCTTAGGTTGTGAAATGTTACTTGCTTCTTAAATTTATTCTCTATTTAAAAGCTTTTCTGTTTTCTTGCAAATTTACTTTTTTGAAGAAGATTCTGCCAAAAAAATATGTTCAGCAATTCATTCCAAAACTGAGTCATGTTCTTGAATAAATTTATATGGTGCCAATAATAGTACAATAACAAAAAGAAAAGTTTATTCTTTTGATGCTCATTACATTTTCCAAATTAGGAGACCCAGAAGGCATTGAAAATGCCAACCCCAACTCAATATGGTATTCAAGTATCCTTAACTTGAATTTCATGGGTAACTACCCATGCAGTACTGACTTAAGTCAGTTACCCAAGTGGTTAGAATAAGCACATGCTTAAGCTTTTTACTGGATTAGCATTAAAGTCTTGACAGATTGCAAAACACTGTTCTTAGTGAATTACCTTTTATAACTGTGGCTTTAAGAGGCTTAGCAGTCTGTGGAGCAGCCGGCACATGACCACAAGAGGGCTCCTGGATTGGAGGAGGGGGCTGGGTAGCCTCAGTTAGAAACCCAGGCTCTCAGAACCAAGCTGGCAGTTGCTTCAGGGATGCTGCTGAGGTAGCATTGCCCAGATGAAGCTGCTGCTTCCAGAACACCTGGAGGTTAAGGGTAGCAACTATGGGGATGGAGGAGGTTCCTGGTTCTGGGGAATGACCTAAAACTACACCCTGCTGGCGGTGAATGGTGTGGTGGGGCTGCCTGTGGCAGGGGGTCCCCAGTAAATGACACATCAATGCCTCCCCAGTGAGTATGGGCACCATATAGCCTCAGCCCCCATGACCTGGTGGGTTACCCTGTAGAGGGGACAAGTGAGGGGTCCAGGCGTGTCATCGGACATTTAGACCTAAAGGGTATAAGGCCCAGTAGCCCTGGTGAGGGAGGTGCTATAATAGCCCCAGTGAGGAAGCATGTATGAGTAGGCTGCATAGAGTAGAGTCCGTGTGGGTGGGCCTGAAAACTGCATGTGGGCCGTATAGAGTAGGGTCCTGAAGCCTAGAGCCTAGAGATTGGGGGAGTTGTCTTTAGATGGTCCTGGGAAGCTTGACCCATATAAGAAGGAGTGGGTTAGCTGCTCAGGAACCTAGCCAGGAAACCCTTGACAGATCAGTTCTGGGGCCAGGACCCCAGTGGTCAAAGGGCCAGAGTGCCCACCATGAGGGACAGTCAGAGCATGTGCCTGGAGTTCCGACTGGCCTAGATGCGAGGCCAGAGCATGTTTGGCCAAAGGGCCCAGAGGTGGTCACTGCTGAGAGGAAAAGGGGTCTAGGGAGTTTGCAACCCTGCATGATGGCAGAGATTAGGCCACCTGTCTAGGACGGATACAAGCCAAGGTCTGAAATGACAGACTGGAATAAAATTGGGCCCAGTGGGGGGCTGAAGCCACACAGTGATGTCATCTGCGAGGCATGGTACATGGTGTAGGGATGGTATGGAAACAAGTATGATGACCTTGGCACTGGGCAGTAAAATGGGCAGCATCTCACCCTATAAACAACTATTCCCAAAGTGACATATTAATACTTTTGTTAACATGACTCTGTTTCCAAGGTCAATGCTTATTCATGTAACATAAACTAATTATTACATTTTACAATATCTGGAGAAAAAGAAAATATCAATAACATCAAGGAGCACGCCCAGATGATTGTGCATGTGCAATATATGGTTCTGCAGACCCATCTGTGGCACCACACACCACACATGCTACATTCACAGACATTCTACACACTGCTAATTTGCAATGAGTGTGTGGGGGGGTGTGGGGAGGGAGCAGGATTTGACACTGAGAGATCCTGTTGTCAAAAAAATCAATGACAGGAAAAAGCAGGGCGGCACACATGGTTGAAATATGTGCCACCTGAAATTGGAGCCTGGTTGGCTGGAGCCACACTCCATCTGCTGCCCAGGCTCCCTGCTGCCAGATGACTGCCACTGAAACCCCAGGAGACCCCCAGGACTCCAGGTAGGACTGCTGGGGCTAGCATAGTTGATTGATTGGTCAAGCAATTTAAAATCTAACCTGGGTGAAATGATCAAAATTCAACAAGTACAGTTTAAGTTATTTTGAAACAAATATGACTGCCCCAATATGCTCTTAACAGTAGTGAATCTCTTGTTATTTGTTTTGTTTACAAAATGTAATCCGTTCCTTTCATTCTCTGACAGCAGAGTCCCCTTTTTCTCCTATTCTGATGTGCACACCAACCTCACAGCAGTTCTCTGCCATTTCATCTCATTTGAATTCCCATGTGAAACTGTCTTTTTCTCCCTTGTCATTACCTCATATATTTATCTTCTAGTATAATTCATCATTTAGCACTATTTATTAATATTTAACTTAAGAAGAACATTGGGATCTAGTTGTGGCCCTTTTAGAGGGCAGGCACAAATCAACAAGCGATTGAAAAGGAGATTTACTTAATGCTAGCTGTGCCACAGTCACTATTGATATGCTTGCTCTTGCTATATACCAATTGCAATAACTTAGCTCTGAGTGAAAGAGAGGGAGAAGTTACCAGGATTTAGCTTTCCTCTACTATGGGGTAAGAGTGTGTCCATTTTCAGTGGGAAGCTATACCTTAGCATAGCGTAGGATACCAGGTCTCTACCCGTTTTTAATGCACTGCAATTCATTTGTCCATAACACAGTTAGGAGATATATATATATATATATATTTTTATATATATATATATATATTTAGCTAGTATTTTCAGATGTGATTAAGAATTTTCAGAGTGAAACCTGAGTGACCTTAATGGCATCTGACATACACAGGGTGGCTGTTCAATAGTCTGAAAAAAACAAAATCAAAACCCAAAAGGTGGAACAGTTAGGCATTTAGAGACTCAGGCACTCAAATTTATTAGTCACTTTTGAAAGTCTGACTTTAGCACTTCACATAGATGACAAGGTTGAGCCAGCTATATACATGAAAGATGTGAAGGAGAACAATAATTTTCCTTTACTTTATTCTAATATGATAAAAGCCTATGTCTGTCTGTCTGTTCATAATGCTTTATTTGCACTCTGATGGGTTGATTGAAATAGCCAATCAGAGTGCTCTAAGCATGGGGGAGCATGACCATGATTCCGAAGTCATGCCAAGGACTGGACAGACAGTGGGGGAGCTGAGGCCAGTGCTGCAAATGGCACTGCAAATGGTGCTGAGGACTGGACAGGAAGATCCCACCCTGCTCCCTGTAAGAGGCAGAACAGTGGCAGCATGGGGCGTTAGGTGATAGCACTCCATCCCAGCCCTCTCCTGCCCATCATTCTTGATGGGCAATTTGCTAGTATATAGATATATACGCTATATAGAAATATATATTTCTTATCTATATCACTATCTCAACATAACTTTCTTTTATGCAAATCTACATGAGCAGATCTAAGAATTTCAAAATGCATCCACGGTAGATGTGACCAGTACCAGGGGTTTGGATACAGCCCTCCTCCCTCCCACTAACCTCTGGGTGGCTACTTCATAGCAGGATTTTTTTAAGTCCCTAAAGCATGTAAAACTCCCTCCTCTCCCCTGCTGTCAGCATGTCCTCCTGCTCAGTTCCTTTCCAGTCCTATGCCCGTTTTCCCTCTCCAGCATGGTTTGCCAAGGGGTTGCCTCTGGATAAAGGAAGAGAGAACCCATCTGCCACTGCCACTGTCCCCAGCTGACCCCAAAATGAGAGACGCTCCAAGTTTGCTCCTGTCCCATTCCAGTCAGGGGCTTGTTTGAGAGACTACAGGAGGAGCCAGCCTTGGCTGGATGAGCCCCTTACAGGTACTCTTCCTCCCTAACCAGCCTCCTGAATCTGCTGTCCAGGAATAGGCATTGGAAGAGAAGATGAACTACTGTCCTCACCATCACGAGTGAGGTAGCACCCATATAGCTACTTCCTACAACTGGAGTCCCTAGGCTGGTGGGGGAAACCCAGCGGAGAGGGAAGCAGGGACCCACTCACTGCCACTGCCACACAGTTTAGCACCTCATAGCTGCTCCCCACAGCCCCAGGCTGGATCACAGCAGGAGTGGCTTTTGGCTTCCACCACGTCGAGATCATGCAGGAAGACTGTCAGCAATGGACACATCTTCCCTTTCTCACTTGCTCCCTGCTTCATCCACCTGAGGTTTCTCATGACATCCCAGGGCTCTAGCTATGCCCTGGACTGCACAGAGGACTCAAGCATCCAGTGGTGCTGGGAAATAGAGCTGTTAACAAATGAGCTACACTACAGAAGGAGGGTGTGACCATGACTCTGCACCCCTCCTTGGATCCGCTGATGCAAATCCATTCAAGGAAATTATAAAATTAATCAAAAATAATATTTAGCCTTTAGGCAATGATTATGGTTGTCTAAATTTAAATCTTTTTTCATACTTAGTTCAAATCCATTGGTTACAAAACACCTGGACACAGGAGTAGGGGTGGGTGTTGTATACTTAGACTTCAGGAAGGCCTTCGATACAGTGTCCACCCCAAACTGGTGAACAAGTTGAGAGGTTGTGACTTGGATGACTACACAGCCCGGTGGGTGGAGAATTGGCTAGAGGGTCGAACCCAGAGAGTCATAGTGGATGAGTCAGTTTCGACCTGGAAGGGTGTGGGCGGTGTGGTCCTGCAGGGCTCGGTCCTTGGACCAATACTCTTCAATGTCTTCATCAGCGACTTGGACCAGGGAGTGAAGTTTACTCTGTCCAAGTTTGCAGATGACACAAAACTGTGGGGAGAAGTGGACACGCCGGAGGGCAGGGAACAGCTGCAAGCAGACCTGGATGGGCTGGACAAGTGGGCAGAAAACAACAGAATGCAGTTCAACAAGGAGAAATGCAAAGTACTGCACTGAGGGAGGACCAATGTCCAGCATACCTACTGCCTAGGAAATGGCCTGCTTGGTAACACGGAAGTGGAAAGGGATCCTGGAGTCCTAGTCAGCTCCAAGATGAACATGAGTCGGCAGTGTGACGAAGCCATCAGAAAAGCTAATGGCACTTTATTGTGCATCAGCAGATGCATGACAAATAGATTCAAGGAGGTGATACTTCCCCTCTATCGGGCACTGGTCAGACTGCAGTTGGAGTACTGTGTGCAATTCTGGGCGCCGCACTTCAAGAGGGATGTGGATAACCTGGAGAGGGTCCAGAGAAGGGCCACTCGTATGGTTAAGGGCTTGCAAGCCAAACACTACGAGGAACGACTAGAGAACCTGGACCTTTTTAGCCTCTGCAAGAGAAGGTTGAGAGGCAACCTTGTGGCTGCCTGTAAGTTCATCACTTTGGGCACAGAAGGGAATTGGTGAGGTTTTATTCACCAAGGCACCCCTGGGGTTACAAGAAATAATGGCCACAAGCTAGCAGAGAGCAGATTTAGACTAGACATTAGGAAGAACTTCTTGACAGAGTGGCCAAGGTCTGGAATGGGCTCCCAAGG
>JAGPOW010000261.1:24292543-24310250 GCA_030014935.1 Caiman crocodilus
AGGTCATGGGACTAGGCCCATCACAGGGACCTATAAGCCTTCCTGAATAAAGAAGTCTAGTGAGGACACATAAACTAAATGCATGGGACAACATAAAGGAAAACAGGAATAGGAGTGAAGTCATAGGTTAATAACTAGGGCATCAGAAGGGGACACTGAAAAGATAACACTGGTCAGTGCCCACTGCCCCTGAAATGGTCGAGGGAGCCTGTGGACACTGTCCAGTGAAACTCCGTCTGGATACATGACCACAGAAGCGCCAGGAAAGCAGCCCCACACTCACCCTCTGGAGATTTGAGGAAGAGACTACGGGGAAGAGGAGTTCCTAACAGTCCTGAAAGTAAAGAGACCTGGGATCATGAAATAGAGGGCCAAGGGAGAGAGAACTTGAGCCCAGGAGAGGCAAGTATAAACAGGCCCAGAGAGCCCAGAGGTTTGTAGTCCAGGAAGGGCAAATGAAAACAGGGCCAGGGAGTCCAAAGCTCTCTCTGGCCTAAGACCAGGGCCAAGGCCCAGAGATAGGGGCTGAAGGCTGGGGAGGGCCACAGCTGGAGACTACTGCGGCCAGGAGAGCCCATGAGTTTCAACTGGCCTAGAAGAAGGGCCAGGGCCAAAAGAGAGGAGCCAAAGACTAGGGGCTACAGCTTGAGACTATGGGAGCCAAGGAGCCCATAGCACAGGAGGGCTGAGAACTGGGGCAAGGAGCCCATAATGCAGGAGGGTTGCTTGCCAGAAGGGTTAGGGTGCCTGTAGCCTGAACCAGATATTAGGAACAGCAGAGGGAGAAGAATGAGTAACATCTGTGAGGCATCGATGTGGGTACTGGGGAAGATGGAGCGTGTGTAATGAGCCCTTAAGACAATGAGCAATGACTCCAGTGCTTATGAGGAGATTGGGTTTGGGAATCCCTGGGGCAGCCACCCTTTTCTGAAAGCATCATTTCATCAAGGTGAGGCAGGTGAGGAAAAAGGGAGATTGCAGAGAAAGAGACAGCCAGGTTGGCAAGGGCTGAGGGGGCTAAAGGGGAATAATGTCCACCCCTGGAGCTAGTAACCTGTTACACCGTCATAGAAAATTTCAGCTAGATAGATAAAGTTACAAGCAACTAATCTGAGGATTCAGATTTTATGAGAAACCTTTAAAAGAAGTAATGAGACTACCCATCTAATGAGTTTTAAACATAAATTTAATAAATTTATGAATCTAGATTATATAAGATGGTTGTCTTTAACAGTAGGGGAGTAGTCCAATGTCAAAAGAGGTTCTTCCTATGTCTGATGTAGGGTCTCATAGTAAGATGTGTTGGGCTTTTAATTATAAGTGGTGCTGCCATCTTTCCATGCAATGCTTTTATATTTAGATGGTCCCTTCTGAGGTCTGTAAATCCTAATTTTGAATACATAGGCTTAGAAGTAATATTACACAGGAATCATTTAGGAAAATTAAATGGCATTGAGGCCATCTTGCTATTTAGTATTCAGAAGTCTGCCAATCATAGGCTGTCACTTCTTTGTCAGAAAGAATTTTGGGGGAAAGGGGGAGGGAGAGCCAAGTTTCGGTTCCATTACTCTATGTACTCTGATGATCAATGCTAGGGTCACATTCTTTCACATCAAGAGTCACTTTAATTATGACATTCGTAATAATGCTGCCTAATTCATATGATTTCTAGAACTGGCAGTTCATTAAATTATGCATCTTGAGTTCATCATGACACCTATTAAAGAATATTTTTAAATTAAAGCTTTTTCCTTTAAAAAGACAGAACAATTCTAAAAATTAACTAAGTGCAGAAATGGTTCATATAAAATGAGACTCACTGCTTTACACAAAAAGTCAACTCTATTTAGAAAATTATCTGAAAATAGAAATAGTTTTGTTAACCCTTTTGAACTCCGCAGCTTGTCTAGACCTAAAGGATAGAAAATTAATATGCTATTTCTATTATAACCACAATAAAAGCAAGCGGGATGTAAATTATGATAAGACAGCCTGATTTCAAACAATCGCCCAATCTGTTGCTGCACAAAAGACTCAGATAAATGTGCAAGTTTTCCCCCCCTGAAATATACCGGAAACTATTTAAGATTTCCATATAACTACTAAGCAACATTGTCTAGTTTATTATTTTTTTTTTGTTAAGTGTTCTTAGACCACAGATTCAGAAAGATAGTAATAAAGACCCTAGATGAAATCATAGTTCTATTGGTCTACAAGTTAACATATATACAATGCTCTATCTTATTCATTATTCACACAAGAATGCATCTATTTCTTGCCACAACACTTTAAATGCATTTTGTTCTTTCTTTCTTCAGCAATGTTTAAGTAGAGTTAATTATATGTTTCTTTTCTTGAATAGTAACTTTTCTCTTTTCTCTTTGTGAACTCTTTGCTATTCTTGTTAGTTTAAAGCACAGAAAGTGGGACTTCAAACTGAGATAAACTTACCACAATTCCACTTTTACCTGTCAGAGTTGCTGCCTTATGGATTATGAGAGTCCAGACTGCCACAACGTATAGCAAGACAGCCCAACCATAATGACGACTTTAGTAATGGGCTAATATAAATATATTACATATTTTTATTTATTTTTCAGTAAATTCATCTGGTTAAAATGTATCAGTTTTTTATATATACAATGAGGCTGAACATGAGACAGGGCAGGTAATTTCTCTGATTCCACCTTTTACTATAACAAAGACTTCCACAAGTAAAAGTCTGGAACTAAATATCAGGTCTTAAATACTTTCCAAGTGGCTTAGTATACTCAGTATGATGCCATGAACTTTGTATAAAATCACAAGAAGAGTTTTTTATTATGGTTTTGTTCTGAGACACTCAGCAACCAAGTTCTCCTTGTAATTACCAATCCCTCCAAAGCCTCTTTCCTTTCCTTTGCATTACTATTTTGCTCACAGTGACTGGTTTGCAAAGGGCAGTGGGGAAATGAGGATGGAGAAACATATTAAGCTAAGTGGCTACAACTTCAGCCTTATTAATCCTTTAATCTGATGTTTTACCATGCTTGCATGCCAGGATTTGGCCTGGAAAAAGACTGGGCTTTGATCCTGCTGACCCTCAAAAGGGAAGACCACCCTGTTAAAAATCCCCCCAGCCACTGAAAATGAAGTCAGAGACACTATATTCTTCAGTCATCAAGCCTTTACTCTTGAGAGAGATCTGTATTCATATGGGTAACTCACTAACATACTGTGAATATGTATTGCTGTAGAGCTATATGCCAGCAAGTCAGCTAAAGTTTAGTATGTCACCCCTCCAAAAACACATGGCTTGCAGCCAGGGTGAAAGGTGCACTGCATAGCCTTTTTAAAGCTTTGCATGCCCTTTCAACAGAAGGGAGGGCAGTGTGGCACCTTATAGACTAACTCATTAAGGGAGAGGTATGAGCTTTCATAAGCTACTACAGCCTACTTCATCAGATGTTGTGAATGCACTTGAGGAGAGTAGGAGTACTAAATAGAAAGGAATATGGTCATTAAAATAAAAATGGGGAGGAAAGAAACTGCTAAAAAAAGGTGAAGTTGAGGTGAAAGGATAAAGAGGATAAACAAAGCAGTTAACCCATTGAGAGATACTGGGGCTATAAAAATGGGTCCAGCTAATGGGATGAGAATCCAGGAAGTCTGTTGAGGCCATACTTAACACCATTCAGTTTGTCGATGATTTCTTGTTCAGCAATTTCATGTTCAAGTTGTTTTTTTAAGGCTTTGTTGTTTAAAAACAGCTATCCTGAGGTCAAAATTGTGGATCTGCATGGTAATCTCTAAATCTGAATGGTGGAATTGTTTTATTTTTTTTTCTTAAATATATATATATACTAATGTATCAATGTTCAACAAAAGTAATTTACTTTCCCTTTTAATTCATATAAATACAAGCTTTAAAAATACTAGCTTTGTAGAAAAGTATATAATGTTTACAAGTGAGTTCAACAAAAATAAAGCAGTAAAAAAATGAGTATGACCAATAAAACTCCTACTGATTTTAATGGGGTCAGGATTCCTCTGCAGGTGTCTTTAGTACACTATACAGAATATTTAGAAAGCAGGCCTAGATTGTAAACAAATAATGAAATGAGATTGCTAATATTAATATTTAAAGAAAATGGAGAGAAAGAAAAAGCATAAAGGAGAGAATGACATTGGGAGGAAAAGAAAATAAAGATTAAAAAATCACAGGTAAAGAAAAAAATTCTAAAGAATAGAGCTAAACAAAAAAGGAACAAAGTTAACCAAAGTATAACTTTAGAAAAAATAACAGAAGGAGAATGTAAAAGCAAAAGAAAGAATAAATGAAGAAAGGAATAAATTGTTTCATAAATGCTTTACTGGAACCAATTATTTAATCACTCTAAACTACTTTCCATAAAGCTTGTGAAATTTGGTTTCAGTTTACCTGGAATCAAAAGAATATTACAACCTTTTTTTTTTCCCACATAGTGTCCTGTTTAGCTTATTTAAGAAGATGAGAAGTATGTCTAGAACTTGGCAGTGAAACTAATTTTACAATGACTAAACATCTTCAGACAATTGAGGCACAAGTAGAACTGTTATAATCAGGGATCCTGGTTGTCCCTGATAAAAAATCACAAATTATCTGATAAAAAAATTCAGATTCTCTGCTAAAAAATTCAAATCCATTATACAAATTAAAGGCCCTCCATGGGCCCCCTCTGGCCTTACTAGTGCTCTTCACTCCCCCCCACAGCCTCCCTAGTCCTACTTGTGTTCCTTACTCCCCCAACAACAGCCCCTCCACCCCCCCACACAGAGGCATAGGCACAGGCACAGACAAACACACACACCCACACATGCCTTCCCCCCCAGCAGATAAGTGTCTGTGGGGGGACAAGGGGCAAGGAAAGGGTTGGGAGCCGGTTGAATGGGAGAGGAGTGCATCTCTGTCCATGCTCCCAGGGCGTGGGCAGCGATGCCCCTGTGGGCCACACACGTGCTACCTGGCCAGGGAGGGGGGAAGCTCATACATGGTGGCTGCCACCACATTACCGCTGCTGGGAGGCAAGCTGGCTGGGATCTGAGGGAGTGAGGATGTGTTGGGTGAAGACATGGAGTACCTGCCAGCTAGCAGCCACATCTGGTGCAGCCACACTTTCCTCTCCCTCAGCCCGGGCAGGTGGGTGGGCAGGCGGGGGGGGAGAGGGAACAAAGTGCACCCCAGGGTGCACTGAGGAAGAGGTGAGGGGCACTTCCAGCACCCCCACCTCAGCTCACTTGGTGCTTTGTCCCAGGAGCAGGGCCAGGGGGGCAAGAACAGCAGTGCCCCTCTCTGGGCCCCGCATGTGCTGCCCAGCCAGGGAGGAGGGGGAGCTCATATGCAGCAATCAAGACCATCACTGCACTGCTGCTGCTGCACCTTGCACCACTTGCCTGCAGCTGGTAGCAGGAAATCTGCATGGAATGCAGGGGAGGGGAGGTGTGAGCCTCCCCTCCCCCCTGGCCAGATGGGCATGTGTACCTTGCAGAGGGACACCACTGCCCTTGCCCTCCTGACCTGCTCTGGGCAAGCGGTGTGGCGCATGGTGGCAGTGGTGCAGTGGTACTGGCATGCAGTGGCCGCCACTACCACCATGCTTCCACTGGCAGCCACCACCGCGCCGCTGCCGGCAGCTGCCCCCATATTGTACTTCTGCTTACGTGGCAGCAGTCACCAACACCACTGCACCACTGCTTCTGTGCCCCGCACCATTGTCTAGAGCAGGGGTGAGGGCAGAAGTGCCTCTCTGCGGGCCTCACATGTCCGTTTTGTCACGGGGGTCTCGCATGTGGCGGCTGCCACCGCACCACCACACCACCACACCCCGCATCCCATGCAGCTTTCTTGCCACCAGCCACAGGCAAGCAGTGTGAATTGTAGTGGCGGTGGTGACTGCCGTGTGCGAAGTCCCCCTCCCTCCTTGCTGGGCATCATGTGTGACCCACAGAGGGGCACTGCTGCCCTCACCCCATTGGCCCTGCTCCTGGGGGCTGGCACAGAGTGAGCTGAGGTGGGGGGCTGGCAGGGTGTGCTCTGTTTCCCTGCCTCTCTCTGCCTGTCCACCCGCCTGCCCAGGCTGGAGGAAGGCGAAGTGTTGGAGAAAGCCCCACCAGGAGTGACTTCCAGCTGGCACATCCTCACTCCCTCAGCCCCCAGCCAGCTTCCCCCCCACACCTGCCAAGCCCTGCCCCCCAACCTCCAAGTCTCACCTCCAGGAACAAAGAAGACTGATCCTTCTCCTGTGGCAATCTCTGGTAAGTGATTGTGTCAGGTTCCACCTTTTCCCCCTCTTGCTCCCCTTCGGGGCAGGCCTGGGACTTTCCCACCCCTTTTGTAAATAGCACTTATAGGCTGGAACTCAGCCAGCCTGAAGAGCTCTTTGCAAAAGAGGGAAATCAGTAGGTTTCCCTGAAAAAAGGGAAAATCCACATTTTCTCCAATTAAAATGGAAAATCCATTGTTTTTTCTGGTTTTTTTGTGGGAAATGGAAAACCCAAATCCCTGGTTATAATTCTGTCAATAGCTTAACTAGGGGTGGGCAGTTACTGAAGGTACCAAGTTAGAAGGGGTGTGGGAATTACCCCCCACATTCATGGAGTCTGCACCTCAGCCTGGAACCCTGTCATAGTCCCCAGCTGCTGCTGCTTTCAGAGCAACAGACAGGGCAAGGAAATCACTCATGGCAGCAGTAGTTCAGCCAGGATGCTGTAGGAGTTACCAATGTTGACACTAGATTTTTGACTCAGATACCTTGTTCCAGGTGGACCTAAACCCTCAGACCAACCATGACATCTCCATTCAATAATAGGCACATTTATTGATACACAGTGATAGCAGATAAGAATAATGCAATCAATGCTATATCTACCTATCTACCAGTCCTAGAACTTTCATCAGAGCAAAGGAACATATGGTCAGTATGCAAGCTTCACTCTGAAGTTCACCCTTGAATGTCAGATGTCAGCAGCATGAAGGTTGGAGGCTGAGGCCCACTCCCTCCTCCCACCCAGTGGGGTGGGTGAGATGGGCTGATGGTATGCCCTGTGTCAATGGTGGCCTTGGGTTCCCCTCTGAAGGACCCTTTGCTGCTCTGAAATCCCTCTTTCTGCATTCTTTTCTCCTCCTGATGACTCTCCATCTTTAGGCATTGCTGATTGGTCTCTATATGGTCCTTATACTGTCTGTTATAAAGTCCTGTCAGCATATTCCTTTGTTTCATAAACCCATTACATGCACCCATTCTAATTTAGGCTACCCCGGTCTTCTCCTAATTTTTTTTTTCCCCCCAAAATCACAAATCTCAAAGGCTCTGCATTTGGGCACTGTAACCTGGTGCCACCTTATCTCATGTTATGGAACATTGTAGTGCATATCTGTAATTTACCAGCCTGTATGTCTGCTCACCTGTGTCAGATGTAGTGGGCCTTGAAGCCACAAGAAGGTATTTTAGAAATCAATTAACCCTTGTCACGGCTCTAAGATCCAAATACCTCAATTCTAACTCAAATCACATTGTTTTGGGCTCTGTAGAAATCCCCATATTGGGAGATGATCATGTAGTCTTCACCTTAGACAAAGTTCCTAATAATATCATTAGGAGTTTTGCCTGCATGGAAATACCTCAGATAATGGTTAGAATATTTAGAAGTGTGAATCAAATTGGTCAGTCTGTAACTCCTTCATTTCCACTCCTGGGTTAAGTAATTTAATTACAGACATAGGATTACTGGATTCTATTATTGTTTTTGCAAATGATTTACCACGTGATAAATGCCTTTAAATCACTTTCTTATCTTTAGATAAAAGGTATTTTAAAGTCAGTATTCTCCAAACTGATATTTATCCATTCACACAGAGCAAGGTTTTGTTCATTTTTTTTTGTGTGGAGGAGGAGACTACAACGATCAGAAGTAGCTTGTGCTATAGCACATATCTGACTGCACATATCTGGATATAGTTGCAGTCCTTTTGCTTTCTCCCTCATTCTCCTAGAGCACACAGCACCCTTATCTAATATTTATCTGCCAGGAAAGCTAACTAGAGCATTTATAGAAATATGTTAGATCTCTTGAAGAAGTGTGGTAGCAGACTTTTCCTAGAGTTCCTTCTACTATAGTGCATCTTTGTACCTCTCCCAATATAGACCAACTACAAAATATTAAGCCTTGCTTAATCAGTACCACATGTGCAGTCACACATTTTAGAAACACATTTTAAATGCAAATGGACTTGAGTAATTTCTGAACTCTAATGGCATCGAAAGAAGTCTGAGTGCTCTAGAAACCCCGTGCTAAAGGCATGAGTTTTTAGTACCACAGGATAGTACAATGGAGCAGCCATACTTTGTCTTAGTGAACATGTGCCCTAAGATAACAAGGTAAGGTTATTACAGAGCCGGTAGCAATTGTATGTTGTTATGTTACTTTCATATTTCTTGGATTTATATTCTTTACCGGTGTCTTTTAACAAATTGGTATTAGTTAAGTTAGAGAGTGTTTTCTGTTGTAATATTTGGGTGGCAGACGCACAGCAGGAGTCTGCAAGAAGACAAAGAGGAGAATTAAATGCAATTGTTTTACAGACAGAATCAGAAGCTAACCTCTCTACGTTGGCATCCAGAGGTTATAAAAGTCAGATTGTTTCTGATTTTAAAGGTCATTCTGCTCATTTGTGGGGAACAAAAACACATTTTTCACTTGTGGGTCATTGCTTAATTCTTTAAACAATGTCAGATTGTAAGATTTAGTTTTCAGAATGTTTATACATGGTTCTTGCACTGATGCCTTCCTTAGCCTCAGTTCAGCAAAGACCCTTAGGGACCCCCAGCAAATCTTTTGATGCCCAAAACTACACTCCACCAACAACCAACAGCTGCTCCACTGAAAAACTTCCTGGGCTCCAGCCAGCCAGTGTATGGCTTCATGAGCCAAGAGAATAGCACGTAGGCCAGGTTCCCAATGTTCAGTGCAGAAATAGTCAGCTTCCCCAAATCCATGATGGGATTTCTGGGGCAAACTCCCCCAACTCCATCATCTCTAGGGAACTATAGTTCCATAATATGTAGGCACTGTGTACCCATCAAAAAATACCCCAGGGGAAAAAAGCAGGGCAGGCCTGGTGACAACCAGAGGCTCAGGTCCTCCACAAAGACACTCTGGTAGCAAGCTAGAGTGTCTCTATGGCTGGCCCTCACCCCAGTGCTGCAGCATGCTGCCTGCCAGCTCTGAGCAGACTCCTCTGCCTGAGTACTGCCACTCGCCTCCCTAGCAGGAATTCTGATGTTCAGGAATTCCGCCCAGATGAAGGTGGCTGACCTGGAGAACATGCTTTGACAGTTCAAAGCAGGTCACCACACTGATAACATCTTCTGGGCAATAGTTGCCTAGATGGCAGGGTAGGGACACACAAAGCAGCAGTGCTGCACAGAGGCCAACTGTGCAGCCACAGCCCACTGGCAGCTGGCCCAGAGGTGCAGATGCCTCTGCTGTGGCAATGCAGTCTCTATCCAGGTCTGGCAGGTGTACAGCCTTAGGGCCACATGCTGTTGCAGGTGACGGCTGGTCACATGAAGGCAGCAGCCCCCACTGCCAGACTGCTGCAGTGGGTAAAAGGTGCAGGGAACTCTCAGGGCTGCTTCAGCAGTGTAGCTGGCACAAGGAGTAGTGTTCCCAGGTATAAATTGGCCAGGCTGCAGAAGTTCCTGAGAGCAAGTGGCCCTGAGCTACTTGCCACGGTAGCTTTTTGTACAGCTGGAGCCAGCATATGGCAGCTTTTTATACTGCTGGGTAGGGCTGTGTGAAACAACACTGTTTTGTTTTGACTTCTGTTTTGCCATTTAAAAGGGACAGTGTTCTGTTTCATTATTTCATTCAGTTTTGTAGCACTGTTCCATTTAATTTCACCAAAACTGTTTTGTTGTTTTGATGCGTTTCAATGTTTCACCCATAGACTATAATGAGGAATCATGAAAATGCCTGTAACTTTGTAATTTCTTGCCTGATCTGGATGAAAATTGCAGGGATGGTAGCCCCTTCTGAGGGCATGGAGCCTGCCAAGCTTCGAGAAGATAGGTGCAGGGGTTTCTTAGAAACTGTACCTCAGCGTGCTGACAAGCAAAACTCACGTGACTTGCTGGTAGAGGCAGCCTCCTGTCATCCAGCATGCAGCTCTGTGACCCCACAACCCCAGGAGGCCTGTGGGGCTGTGCCAGACTCCTCCTGGGGGTGCGATCCCCCAGATCTGCTTGGGAGGACAGGAGGTTGCTGCTGTTGCTTGGGACTGGTGCTGAGCGCAGCTTGCACCCAGTGCCAGGAAGACTAGTTCTGCCGCCACTGGCTTCAGGCAGCAGCAGCAGCCTCCAGTCGTCCTGTGAGCAGATCTGGGGACCTGTGCTCACAGGAGGAATCTGGTGGTGCTGGGAGAGCAGGTTGAGCTCTGTGGGGCTGGCAGAGCTACTCAGAGTGCAGCCCTGGCTCTCCCTGCCTCCTGCTACCAGCCTGCACTCTGAGCAGCTCCACCAGCCCTATAGAGCTCAGCCTGGTGGCAGGAGGCAGTGGGGGAGCCAGTGGTAGAGCTGCATGGAGTGCAGCCCTGGCCAGCAGCTCCCCCCTACTTTCTGCTGATAGGCTCAGCTCTGTGGGGCTGGCAGAGCTGCTCAGAGTTCATCCCAGTGGCAGGAGGCAAGGCAAAGCCAGGATTGCATTCTGAGTGGCTCCACCAGCCCCATGGAGCTCAGTCTGGTGGTGCAAGGTGAAGTGCAGCCCTGGCTCCCCCCTGCCTCCTGCCACTGGGCTGTGCTTCAACCGGCTCTGCCAGCACCATAGACCTCAGCCCAGCAGCAGGAGGGCCAGTGGTGGAGCCCCCTGGAGCACAGCCCTAGCCATTGGCTCTCCTCTGCTTCCTGCTACCAGGCTCAGCTCCATGGGACTGGCAGAGGCACGCAGAGTACAGCCCAGTGGCTGGAGGTGGGGGAGAGCCTGGGCTGTGCTCCAAGTGTCTCCACGGAGCTCAGTCCTTTGGCAGGAGGCAGAGAACAGCCCTGGTTTTCCCTTGCCTCCTGCCACTGGGCTGCTTCAAAACATTTTGAGTGTCCTCATTCTATTTTGAAGCTGTTTCAAGGCCTTTTGTTTCATTTCAATTTTGCAGTTTCAAGCTCAAAATGCACCAAAACATCTCTGAAATGAAACACTTGTCAAAATTTTGCATAGCCCTACTGCTGAAGTCAGCACCTGTGCTGGCGCCAGCCTCTAGCTTCCCCTGGCTGCAGATCTGGAAGAGGCCTTGCAGGGTTATTTTGCCCGAGTTGGCACAATTTGCCCCACACCAAAGTACATGTCTGGACATGTGAGCTCAAGCAAAAAGCCCTGGCTCAAATTTGCACTGCTGCTGTAAGTGCACATGCCTGCATGTGTGGATGAGCCCATACAGTTTAGGAAGCCCATCAGTTTGAACTCAGCGATGACCTCCTGCAAGTCTCCTACCCAAGTAAGTTGAGGTCCCAGGTCTCACCTGTGTCATGTATTTTGTGTTTGACCATTGCTGACATTGTTTTCCCTGTGCCAGACAGACTGGTAACATAACAAAGACTATTGGTGTTTGCCACCTTTCAAATAACAAGGGGCATGGATCTCTTGATGGACATGGGGTACTGAATCCAATGTCCTGGCTCTGGAGCAGGGGAACCAGGGTACATCCTAAACTTTTGCCACCACTGCTCAGCATCCCAGGTTCTGAACATCAGCTGCTCCCACCAATCTGAGCTCATTGGTAGTGCCTAGCAGTGGCAAGGTTGCATCTGATGCTAGGCCTGCAGCATCCCAGTCTGCATGTTTTCATGTGCCTCCTGCCAACACAATGCCCATGGCAGCATCACAGTCCTTAAAATACACCTCACCAGACCCAGGAGCTCATGCTGCAAGAGCAGTCAGGGCAATGATTTTCTTGGTGCTGCCATTTGTTATTTCCAGAAAGTCCCTGGAGAGCAATGTTATTTGGAAGTTGGCCAAGGAAGGACTGGAAATTGTGTCCTTACCTCATCTCAGTCTATCAGCATTTTGGTCTGCACTCAGCTGTTTTTGGCCACTTTCAGAAATATGGGGAAAAACCACTTGAGCACATCCTGCCAAAAGGCCTACTTGCCAGCCTTTTAGTAGTAGAGTGTGAGCATGTAGTAGGACTTGTACAAACATTACCAAGTGACTGACTCTTCAGAACACATTCTAACTTTAATTCTACATAATAATCCACAGCTGGAACATGTACTAAATGGCCCATGTGACAAAGCCCTCTTTGTCCATTCTTGCTATGTAAGAACTGGAACAACTCTACAGGACACGAGTAGAGGGAAGCTCTCAGGTTTTCCTCATAGAATTGCTTTAAAATTCTTGTATAGGTGGACAAGAGTTTGCTGCATCAAAGGTAGTGAAAAAAAAAGAAAGAAATCTTGGTGCTGAGGCACACTTTGTTCTTGTGTATCAGTAAGTATGATATTAGTCAGACAGAAACATATTAGTTATGAAATGAGAATAAATGTCTTCATAATTTATCTATTAGTTTGTAAACTTTTGTTGGTCAGTGTGTTTTTGAGGGAAAGGTATGTTATGATTCTTATTCAGCACCCAAAGTGTGTTTGTGGTGGGGTGCTTTACACACAAAATATTTTTCTTTTTACATATTTTGTATATTCTGTCACCTGTTTCACAGCACACATACTATCCAAGAGAGACTCAGGGAAAGGCAGACTCTGAACTTTCATCTTTCTTCCTCTGTGAAAGACTCTGATTACATTTATTTGCTGAAAGGAATAGAGTTATTTGATGGACTATCTGATTATTGGTGTAAGTTCATTTTATTCAGTCATTTAGCTGTTCCACATTATCCCTCTCTTTTTTATTTCCAAAGCCTATGGAATCCTTTAATTTACCCCTATCCTTTACCCTAGTCAAAAATTTGATCTTAAAATAAATAAGGCAAGAAATAAATTAATTGGCCCCTTTGAGGAATTATTTTACACAATGACTACTCTATATTTTATTATCTATTTTAGTGTAGAAAACACTTGCCATGATAATATATAATTCAAAGTCACACTGATTTCAATGAGGCATTTTGTTTGTTTTCATAATGGCTTAGTAATTCACATACTGTCTCTAGAATATAAATGCCTCGTTGACTAACAAGAATATTATGCAGGCCCTTTCTAAAATCTATAATAAATTGCACACACTGTTATTATATTTCCATTCTTGTTGACTTTATAAGGCTAATACTATTCATGCTGTCAGAAATTTGGTAAAGATTCTCTTCTTTTGTGCAACACTTTAAATTGAATTCTCCCTTTTTTTAGCTTGAACAAAGTTTAATGGAATTCATCATATGAGCTATAACTATTGAGGTGTTCCTGCAGCTATATTCATCACCTAGGATGCATTCTCAAAGAAAATGGCCAAAAGTTGTGGAAGGAGAATAGATGTTAAGGTATAATTATCAAACACTTTATGACTGAGCTTAGCTCTATTAAAATTCCTTTAAAAAAATAACTCACTTATACTAGACCAGGCAGACAGCAATACCTTCTGAATACCATTTGGAATATTGTTGGCCTGTGAAGTTGGCAGTGAACACACCCAGCATGCTGCATAGTTGTCTTAAACTATAATTGATTGTTAAATACAGTCAGCAAATCACAGCATTTGAGTTAGTACACTCAATGTTAGTAATGTTAGTAATAATGTCCCTCCTAACTTCATAAAAGACTTCATGGCAATTGAGAAAATGAAAGATCATAAATGGATTGTCTGATTCAACCAATGCTATCTCCAGGTGTTGTTTCAGTTAAAACAGTCCATTTCAGTCTGAAAATGGCTGTTGAACAGTTTCTCATACACTTCCCTGTCTTTAAAAAGATATAACTTATAGGCAGCACATAACTGTTGGAAGTTTCCATTATTGCACATCAGGAAATTAGATGTTTTAAGGCACCTAACTAGGAATGGAGAGAATGCCCTATATATGAAATCTTACAGTGCAGCCTCTAATAGCCCCATCTTTAGTACAGAAGTTGTGGTTCTCTATACTTTAGGTTCCAGCATGCAGTTCTTCATCTGTGCTACCTTTATGGTTTCTAGTGTTAAATACTTCAACTGCTTTGCAGAATGAATGATTGCTTGAAGACGTTCTATCTTTTATCACCTAATTCCTTTAATCTGACAGGTCAGCCACATTTTGTAAATAACTTTCTACTTTACATGACATTGGGAGAGTTCAGCTCAAAGATGACATTATCTCTCTGCTCATAGTTAATTTAGAGTGAGTCAACTGTTTCTGAATTCAAGACACACATGACCAGATTACCTTTAATGGTATGGGATAATAAGGAAAATGAAGTTGAAGCAGCAGCCTAACATGCAAATTTGGATCCCTTTCCAGCTTTGTGCCACAACAATAACATTATCATAATGCAGGTGTTTTAAAATATTAATATAACATATATGTCCTACAGACATCATTTTATTTCTTACATAAATCTTGTTCTACACAAATGTTCAAACCACTACACTGGAGAAAGCCATGAAAAATCCATCAAGGACATAATCTTGCATCTCTAATGTAATGTTTAGAAATTATACCCTTAAGGTTCTTCAGAGAGTTTAAGATACATTTGTTATTTGAGGCTTCATAAGGAAAGCACCAGACATGACAAACTAAATCGTATTTGTCAACCACTGAACTGTTACGGTGCTTGTACACGTGATCCGGGTTTGTGTTCTCAGGGTTTTATTCTATGCCTTCTAAACTGAAACGGTGGGGCATAAAATAAAACTCTGAGGACTAAAACGTTTAATTTTTTCCGTTAAATTAGGATGATCCTTGTTTTTGTTGGAGCCGGAGCCTGCCTGTGGCCAGGGTCCCTCTGAACCAGCAGTGCTCTGGTCATTCCCTCTGCAGCAGCGGTGCCCCCTGGAACCACTCAGGCAGGTTGCTAGCAGGCCAAGTGCTGCCCCAGCTCAGAGGCAGCATGTAGCCCAATCCAACTCTTCCCCAAGCCTGAGCTGGGGCAGAATCCAGTCTGCTAGCAGCCCACTCGGGAATCCTGGGGCGGGGAGAGGGGGCGCCACTGCCATAGAGGGAGGGACCAGGGCCCCCCACAGCTCAGGGGCTGTTCAGCCCACTGGCATCTCACCGGAAGAGTCAGAAAAGCTCCAGCCAAAAAATAAAGGATTGGGCTTCTCACCACTTCTGCCTTAAGCAGGCTCCTGAGACTGGCAGGATGCCTGAGGCCACCTGGGAACAGGTTGGCTTGCCCCTGGGGCAGTGCAGAGAGGTGGCAGGAAGGTGGCTGGGTTTGCTGGCAGCCGGAGATGGCAGTGGGGACAGTGCATGGGGCATGAAGCTGCCCAGGAAGGTGTTAGTTGACCAGGTGCTGCCCCAACTCAGAGGCAGCGGAGTCTGGCTGGGCTTCCAGTGCACCACCATCCTCGCTGCTTTCTCCATCTACCAGGACACCCAGCTTGTCCCTGGAGCAGCACAGGAACGTGGCAGGAGGGTGACTGGGTGTGCTTGTGGCCAGAGGAGGCAGTGGGGATGGTGCATATGACACTGTTAGCCCCAGGGGGCTCAGGTGTTGGATTGGGTATCTCTAAGCTGGGCAGCACCTGGCCAGCTAGCAGTCTGCTTGGGCTTCCAGTGTCCCATGCACCATCCCCACCACCTTCTCTGGCCACCAGCAAACTGAGCTGCCCTCCTGCTGCATTTCCATGTTGCCCCAGGGACAAGCCAGCCTGTTGCCAGGTGGCCCCAGGTGTCCTGCTGGCTGCCGAAGCCTGCTGAAGGCAGAAGCAGAGAGAGGCCTGATCCTTTTCTTTTTTCTTCTTCTGTTTTTTTTTCCAGTGGTGCCTGCTTGCCTCTCCCGCAGCCGGGGGCTGAGCTAACAGCTACCTTATTGCAATTTGCAACATTGCAAACTAAACTATATCAGGATGTAGCTTAGTTTACAACTGCGCAAACTCATTTTAAACCCCCCAAACTCTTGCACATGTACAGTGTAATGCCATTAAGTCACACAAAGCCACATTTTTGTCACATGTACATGGTCATAGCATCAAGTGTACAAGCAACCTTATACTAAACATATTTAAGAAGGAATTCTATTCTAAAATGTTAATTCATTTAATATAGAAGCTTTGTTTTACTAATATTTACCAGTTGTGAAAGAGGACATGCAAAATATAGAATCTACAACAAAGAAGAAAATGTTATAGCATAAAATTATTTTGTAAACCACAAAAAAAGCCCATGAGCCATTTTAGTCAACAAAACTGTCTATGGGGCAAATGGATGTATTAGATAAAAGTGCAGATCATCAGCTGGTATAAATCTATATTGACTTCAGTAGGCTAATCCTGAAAATATTTATTACTTAGCATTTATAGGAAAATCATTAGCTCTAGCAGGACTATTCAGAAAAGTAAGTTCTAAGCTCAGGGAAAAAACATAATCAGGCTTGTACTCAGCATTGGTGCTGTATGTTATTCCATAATAATATCATAAGTATTTGCATAGCACACACACAACTTCACCCTCAAAATCAGCTCTCCAAAACTGGGGTATGGTTCTTATGAGAGAAAGTTAATATTTCTTCACCGGAATAGAAATGGAAGAATAGAAGCAAACAGAAGCTGTGCTCTAATGGTTGCCAAGATGACTGGTCCTTGTCTGTGGCTTCAGTAAACAGAAGGGGCAGGGTCCTGTGTTAACCTTCTCACAGCTATAGCTATTGGCTGATCACTGTAGCTTGTGCTTGAAGGAGTAAATGAGCTGTTCAGCGCAAGTGAGCTCCTTCATGCAACCGGCAATAGCTTGAAAAGGCATTTGGAGTGGAAATAGCCCTTTATTATTTACAGGAACTTATATAAAGAACTATTTATAGTAAAGAAGTAAAATAATATTGCTACTGGTCTTGCAAGGGTCTTGTGTGTAGCCTTGTTGCTGTCTTGCCACAACAGAAAGTTCATGCTGCCTCCCCCAGACTTTGTCTTGGTATGCTAGGACAGACTTGCTGGACACTGCTTCCTGAAGGACTTTGTCACACAGTAAGCCACGACTCTAGAGCAATCCCTCTTCCCCCCCGCCCCAACCTTCTGCCTTCTAAAAACAAGATGCCTGTTATTGGCAGGAGGGTGGTATGTGAGAAAATATGGTATTAGAAAGAACTTGGAAACAGTTCTTGACTAAAATGAAAAGATACAATAGGATTTAACATTACCCCTGCAGATGTTAGGGCACATCTACATGAGATACGCTAATGCGCTTTGACCTAAATTACTGTGTAGTACAGGCATGTGTCTTAATGCTTGTGCACTTACAACTCAGTAACTTAGGCTAATCATACCTAAATTTGATACCTGAAAATGCAGGTAACAATTTCAGTTATGATTACTTAATTTGCAGTAATGCAGGTGTAGATGTGACCCTGAAGTAACTCCAGTGTCAGGTCTGCTCACGTTCTAGGGGGCCTGCCTGATCCCAGCCCCAGGGCTCCTAGCTGGCCACATCTCCTGCTCCAGGGCTGGGCTGCTCTCTGGCAGCCATTTTTTGCCTTGGTCACACACACCAGGGATCCAAAAGGAACCTGTTCTTTGTCCAGAAGCCCAGCAGGCCATATGTGCCCTCATAGGCTTCCTGTGCCTA
>JAGPOW010000261.1:24313177-24330491 GCA_030014935.1 Caiman crocodilus
GTATCTGCCCTGGATTTGCTGCCACAAGCCTATGCCCAGATCCACCACTCTCCCCTGCACAATGCAGCTGAAGACACAAGTGTACATGAGGCCATCACCCACTGCAGTTGGCATAGCCCTCAAACCCACAGAAGAGTATCTAGAGGCTTGGGTACTGGGTATCTATCCTGGGGCTCTTCCCCAGATGCCCCCATCCGTGGCCCTGAAGACACAGAATATTGTAAATGGTTATCCATATGTGAATAGTTTTCCACTTGTAAATAGTTTTCACAGTAAATGTTTTTTTTTTAAGGCTGGTGGGGTGGCAAGAGTGGTGGAGGGGCTGTTCATTGGGAGGGTAGGGGGGTCTATTTGTTGAGGACGGAGGGGGGGAAGAGATGGGGTGAGTGTTGTGAAGGTAATAAAGTTATTTTTTTTACCCGTGTGTGTGTCCTCAGAGTGGTGCTGGGGGTGGGCAGGGGGTAGTGGGTGTTTGAGTGGTGGCACAAGTGGGCTGGAGCGGGAGGTGCGGAAGGAGGGATCAGTCAGGGCCTCCTGCACCTGGTTTTCTGGTCTCCACTGGTGGGTGTGCAGCTGTTCTGGGCCCTGGGTTAGGGGGAAGGGGCACTGCTAGGGTCAGCACCATGACTAGCAGGAGCACAGGGCACTGTCAGGAGCAAACTGGAGCAGTGGGGTGCTGGGCATTGCTGGCAGGGGCAGAAGCGGGGGATAGAGCAGCCCTGGTGTGGGGAAGCAGGGTGTGCAAGGAGGAAGCTGTTACATTGCTGCCCCTGCCCTGGGCATGCAGCTCCTGAGCAGGAAAGGGGCTGGTCAGGGACCAGAGTTTCTAAGATGGCTGCCAAGTGGTGGCATCTGACTCTGACTTCAACATGGCTTCCAAGTGTTGGTAGTCACATGGCCAAAGGCTCAGCTTCCCTCAGTGGCCCCAGGGGCACATGGCAGGGCTGCAGGAACTTGCCACTAACTTTAGTGCCAAGTCCTTGCACATGTGGACACCTGCCAAAAAATCACTTCATGCACATCAGCTTTATGCGCAGTAAATGTAGTTGTGCTTCAATGCACATGTAGATGTTCCCTTAGAGTACTTTCAAAGGAGGTCAGCCCCCAGAGTGCCATTTTATAGTTCAGGAAAATGAAGCAGAGAGAGAAGTAATTCCCAGAAAATAAAGATGAAAACCAGTGGCAGAGTTAGGACATGAAGCCAAGTATCTTGCATCTTTTTCCAGTGCTCATATAACCAAGCCATAGGTTAATGATTCTTCCACTTAGGTGTTTGGGATGTAGGCCACTTTATCTTACATAATGCATAATGAAGTGTATGAAGTTTTCTATGCTTTTAAGTTATGATTGTACAACAAGAACATAATAAAAGTCAAGCAGAATGCATAATTCTAAATAATATATCACTTTAAATACATTTGCACATTCCTGTAGCCTTTTCAATAGTAAGTAGACTATTATTAAGGCTAAGATCCTCCTGTTGTTTCCCAAGAAGGATATGAACACTAGGTACTTTATAATTTTTTCTTACTTATTACAGTATTATTTTTATTTCTCCTGATTTCTGAACCATTCAGTGGGCTTACAAAAATAAAATGAAGAACTATGTCCTGGATTTGAGTCACTCATGTGCTATACTTAGTGGATCTGCATGGAGATCCACCATGCTGCTAGAAGTTCTGCATGGCAGAGGGGACTTGAAAGTAGTTGATAGGAAAAGCATTTACTGAAAAGGAAGTTTTTACTTTGAAGCTTCTACTACTGAAAAAACATGGGTCTTAGTGGCTTGTTGGTTACTTCCTGCATTTCCCCACTTCTGTTCATCTTTTTCATTCATGTTGCACTTATTATTATCTGTATTCTGCACAGGTGGGCCAGTAAGAATCAGAAGAGAAAAACAGCCACTAGAGATGTGTTTACAGATAAGTTCCAACTCTTTTATCTTTAAGAGATTCCTTAGATATTTCATACTAATAAATAAATAAAAAAAGGTGGTGGGGGAGGAGGGAGCAGTGTTTGTGCTCTTCAGAAGCTGAAAAATGTTTCTGCTCCACACCTTTGAACCCTCCCTGCCCCCTCCACAAAATCACTGTATTTGAAACACTAATGCAGATTTTTCTTTTTCTCTGACTTAACATATACTTTCATTGACTGAAATGGTTCAGGAAGATGTATCACGTTTAGCAAAAAGAGGCTAGAGCTGTGAAAATGTCACAGGAAATAATGTGTACAATAAATTTAACTTTTTCCTTCCTTCTGAATAATGGCAAGTAGAGCCCAATTCTCTCATGTAGTTTTTCAAATTAACTCAGTGATTCTCTCCACCCAATATATATGTGTATGCATGTGCATTTGTTTTTATTTTTACTCTAAGATTGATCACACACAGTTTATTCTTCATTTTGTAAGCCAGCATTCAATATGTCATATCTGTTTATACATTTTGACTGGCTATATGGATCGCTTGATTCGTTTACCTGAAACAAGTTACATGTATTGTTAAGCAGAGTGAGAAGACCTGTATTAAACTGTTGACAGTGTAGAGCACTATATTAACATTTTTCATATATATGTGTATGTGTGTATATATACATACATGCTCCCATTTTACATATGTTATATATAAATATATATAATGGATTTGGGTGCAATATAAAAATATTAGAGTATTATACATAACTGGTTGGAATTTCAGGGTTATAGTTTCACCTCTCTACTTCTTTAAGGAATGGACTGTGCTAAAAAATAAACATCATAACACTGGTAAGCAGGTTGTATTTCTGGCTCAAGCTAGTTAGAAATGATTGGAAGATTTCAACAACCTATAACTGGTCTGAGTTACTTTTTTCATTGTTTGAGAGACATACACAGACTCCTGGATAATCTATAGGTTTATGGGTAGAACACAGGCTGGGTCTTACATATATATGTAAGTCCCTACTCTTGATTCAGACTGATCTGGTAAATAACACTCTGATGTTAAACACACAGGGAAGGGACTAAGCCAGGCAAGTGTTTAAAATACTTGGCATGTGCCATCTACCCCATGTTCCAAAACAAAAGTTAAGGATTTAATTAAAAATGGACATTTTGACATCATTCGTCTTCCACAGCAGCAGTTGAAAGCTTTGCTTTGTGTTTCAATGTACAATACGGCCAAATTAAAAACAAAAATGCTATAAAATGGCATGATTTCTTTCAGCCAGCTCCTGTTCTGTCATAGGTTTCAGCTATATGGCAGTGGGCTATCACCAAGCCTAAACCTTTAAAATCATAATTAGGCACCCAAGGCTTATTAAACTGTTAAATATAAAATATTTTAAAATTGCAAATTAAGGGTGTTTCAGTTTCTTATGAGTTTTGAGTTTTCAGAGTGTATCCTGTAGTCATTTTTTAAAACTGTCTACCCAATCTTGGGATCTAGAAATTTAGGAACAGCTTTCTTCTACCTAATCTTATTCCATCTTGCTAAGAACCTGAAAATCCACTAATGTGAAGAAAAGGAAGATGGCACAATCACTTTTTATATGACCAGTTTTTCAGGGATTAGAGTAGGGTGGAACAGAATTGCATTTAAGTTTCTAACAGGTAGAATAGTATTTTACCTCTCAAAGTACAAGTAGAAGGTGAGATGTTCAATTAATCAATGAAATCTTAGAACTGGGGCTTTAAGAACATTGTAGGATTCATTCTAAAATCATGGCAGCCGGCCATACTGAAAACTATTTTAACAAAATCTTCCTTTTCAATATTACCATAGTCATTGAATATGAGTTCTATGCAAGGCAGAGGAAGAAGCTGAATCCCATCATCTCTGCCTAAACCTTGGTACTGACAGAAGTAGGACTACATCATGTATTGATAGTAGGGCACAGCCAAAGCTCTCATTGTTCAGAGCTTGTATCTACAGAAAGACATTATTAAATCCTTGGTAAACTAAAGAGGTGACTGAATCAGTTTCCTGGAGTGATGTAGTTTCCTCAGGGTTATATCCAAATTTACAGTCTATTCAAGTGGTGCTCAGCCTTTTTCCTTGGTGGACCGAATGAGCAGTGCCTGCTCCATCCAGAGGCCGGATGCAGCCTGTGACCTCTCCATTTGGTTGTGAGAAGAGGGCTGGGGTGGGGGTGGGCAGCCTCGATTCAGCCCATGTGGGGAGGGGAGTGTGGCAAGGCCCTGATCTAGCCCCACGGGGTTAAGGGGACATGGCCCAGTCCTGATCCACCTTTGCGGGCAGAAGGGGGCATGGCCTAGCTTTAACTGAGCTGGACGGGGGGAAGGGAACATGGCCCAACCCCAACCCAGAGAGAGAAGAGGCATTGGAATTTTGCAGTGGGGGAGGGTAGCCACTGCTCCAATGCCACCAAATTTCCCAACCCAGGGGGAGCCCCATGGGCCAGATGCAATGTTCAGTAAACTGCATTTGGCCCATGGGTCAGAGGTTGAGCACCACTGGCCTATCCTATAATTAATCTATGGGCCAAGGGGGTGTCAAATTCTTGTCTGACTTGGTTATCCCCCTCTAAGCCAGAGTACTTGTGAAGAGTTTTGAGCCCCCGATGGTTTCAATCTAGTATCACACATGAAATATCTGCAATGTAAGCTTCATAAAACTCAGCCATTGAGCTGTAAATACACCACTGAAGCAATGAGTGCCTCTCTGAAGCAAGTTCATTCTAAAATTTGTAAAATATTGATGGGAAAAAAATTGTGGTTATGACCTTTTCATCTTTCTCTTTGGCATTTTTGCACTGTCTACGCCTGAACATGCTTTTGTATGGCAACATGATGTACCGACTGACACATAAAGCTGTTCCAACACAGCACAGAATTTTAAAATACAGTCACCCGAATCAGGAGATTACTGATGCAATTACCTATGTAACATAAACTTTCTTCTATAGTAGTTAAGTGAGTTAGGAACCCCTATTTCTCCAAGATAAAAAAACAGACATGTTGAGTTATTAGGCAATTTATATTTTATTACTAAGAACACAAAGATGCACAGTTTAAGTTAAATTAAAAAGAATAGGAAAGTAGTAAAACTATAAAGACAGAATCAATTTTACATATTAGATACTGAAGGGCCATGCAAATTAAATTACTTGCTGTAACTAACAAGAACTGGGGTGATAATGCTCAAAAGTTTTCTCCAATTGCTGGTATATAGCATGGAACTGATAGCCATAGACCACATTTCACATAGCACAGAGCCACTGAAAATGGCTCTGGTCACCAACACCCTGAAAGAAATGTCACTGTTCAATCTGTGTGCTCTTGTTAGATGTGTAAACACTTCATAAGTGAATACCATACAAACACTTGTGTGGGAATAGTTGCTCAGTTGCCTCAAGAGCCAGAATTTTTGTATTCTTCCTGTTTCTTGCCACACTGGCCTCATCATGTTTGGGCTCAAGGGACTTTGCACCCACAGTTTAACACTTGGATGGTAATAACAGAGTTGTGTAACCTCACCATCATGCTCCCCTCCTCTTAACAGGTTTTTATCAGGACACCATGTGGGTCACGATCTGTGAATGTGAGAGTGAGAAGAGGGCAAAGGAATACCTAAGCTCACCACATGTCCACAGAAAGACTCATTTTACAGTTAGCATAGTCAACTTCGTGTTTCCTGTTTTAGAGAGGTAGTTAGCTCTGTTAGTCTGAAATCAGGCAGATGACAGGGAACGGTAGCATTTTTGAGGCTAGCTCATTCAGAAAGGCCTAAGGTTTCATAAGTGACAGCCTACTTCACGAGGACCTGAATAGACTTTCAGAAAGCAAGTTCCTACTAAAAGGAATAAAGCTGTTTAAATAAAGAGAATATGAAAACAGGGAAGAAAAGATAGGGGGAAGGGGCACTACTGAAAGAGGTGAAGGTGGGTTGAAAAGATCCAAAAGGATAAAGAAAACACAACCCACTGAGACACACTGGGGTTTAAAAAGCTAGTCTGTGTAATGAGGTAGGAATCCAGAGTTTCTGCTGAGACCATACTCAGTACAATCCAGTCTGTGAATGATTTTTTGTTCCACAATTTCACATTGAAGTTGTTTTTTAAAGTTGTGGGTTTAAAAAACAAAAACAAAATCCCAGATATTCTGAGGACAGTTATGTTCTACCACAGATTTTTTCTCTTTCTGGAATTAATGTTATATCAGGGTCCATCCACAGGATGAACAAGTCAGTCTTGAAGGTGTCACTCTGCCCTAGCGTCTGCATTCCTACTTTGTAACCCTGCCAACTTTAAGAGCTGCACTGCTCAGAAGTCATTAAGAACTTTAAGTACCAAGCAAAAGTGAGGACACAGGGGACCTTCCACAGAAGACTTTCTATAGTCCATGGAAAATAACAGGATGCTGATTCTTCTGCCAAGGTGGGGGGGAGGGGTTAAGATAATTCTTGTAGCATTGAAAGTAAAAACTTCTTTTCATTTTCTTTCCATTTACATTTTTCTTTCCATTCCTCTATGTAGCTTATTTCATTTTAAGGTAGAGGGATGTTCAGTTTCATTTGCTACTGAAGAATCCCTAGATTTATCATTATTTCTTATTATTGTATTCATTCAGGTTTCAGGTACTATTCACAGCATGGCAGGCATAAAGGAAAACAGGAAAATAACTGCAGTCTAAAGCCATCTGTACATGCCACAGGTGTTTACTTTGGCTTAATTCTTCCTATCTTGATGCAGTAGGGTTTTAAAACCCTCGCTTCAATTTAGAGTGAAGTAAACCCCCATGGCATGTACACAAAGGTTGGGCCTGATCCTTACTTGCCTCTCCAGCAGAGGGGAGGGGAGGATGAGCTGCCGGTAGGCCAAGTGGTCCCTGAGCTGCAGGGGGGACTGATGCTTCCTTCTGTGGCAACAGCAGTGCCACCCAGGCAGCACCCTCATGTAGTTACCCAGCCTGGGTGGTCCTGGGGGCCACCACAGCCACAGAGAGAAGCACTGGGCCCCCATGCAGCGCAGGCAGGCAGGCAGGCAGGCTCTGGAAAGAAGGGAAAAAACTGTGCAGTTCTGGTGGGGACCTGTAAGCACAGCCCCAACCCTGGCCAATTTGTTTGCAGATTCCCGCCCCCACCCTCCCTTGATTACTCAAGTCAGAGTAATCCAAACCCTGCTTATCGGTGTCATTGCCCATTTGTTGTCTTGTCATTTTTTAAGCATTCTCTTAATTATCCATTAAATTAAACTCCCTAAATCACTGACCCCAACAGTCTTCTAAAGAAAAATAGGATACAAAACCTCCCATCTACTTCTGCGGATCCAAATGTGCAGAGGCTTCACCCCAGCCTCTCTATGGAAAAGGCCTTTCAGATGTATTGAGCTATTCAGAAGAACTTAGGGTAGTGTGGCAGGTAGGGTCCATGAAAGAAGGATACAACTGGTCTTAGCTTTCCTGTTACCTCATTAGCTCTGAGAAAGCCTCCTGAATAAATTAGTTGCAAGTCTTCCATGGACACTTTGCAACTGGGCAAAATCCCCTCTCCATTCCACAAGTGGTATGAACCCTTATCCCCTACTATAAAACAAGTGTGGGGGAGGAATTAGAAGGAAAAATTGTGAGGTTTCCAGCTACAGTGATCCACAAGAGGAAAAAGATGAGCCATGGAATTTGTATTTTCTAACTATTCTATAGAAGACTCAGATAGTCATTACAAAACCTTCACTGAGCAAATAGTCTGCAGAGTAAAATCAAAAGTTTTTAAACAGCAGCTCCTGCAGAGGCATAAGCAATCCACTTGAAATATTGAGCCTTAAATAACCATTTTTATTTCCTGACTGGGATTTTTTTTATTTTCTTATCTTCTATTTCCATCCAGCAGACAATGCAATGTTCCTGCTATGAGAGATGGTGAGAGAGGCGATAAATACAATAAATAAAGATGTGATAGGATGGGATGGGAAAACTATTTGTATGCGAGCTCTAGATATTTTTCCATTATTAAAAACAAAAAACCCAAAAGAATGAAAAGATAATGTGTTGCATTTTGAAACATCTCTAAAAATGCTTTCTCTCTTAACAGTAATTTCCCTCCATAAACTGCATTGCATCCTGTAAAAATCAGGAACAGTGCATTAGGCTAACCCTGTAATTCTGTTGTTAGTGGATGCATTTTCTCCACTGCACCTCATGAAATTACTTCGAATTCTAAATAAAAATGGAATTTCATATTAGAAAAGTCATGATGAATTTTAGCTTATGCTGGTTTAGTGTCCTACGTACATTTAATTACCTAATATTGGATATGTGCCCAGTTATTCCTTCTCATGGAAATATCTTTCAGAAAGATATCAGTTTTAGGGTACATTAACATGGAAGTCAAACTGTGGTTACAGGTTATGAGCAGCTCATGAACTAGTTGCAGTATCAAAGTAGTTGTGTCAGCTCAGCTCAGCAGAAGCTGAAAAATCTATTGAAAAAGGTGGGTAGATACTTAGGGCACTTGACACATCCTATTCCAGCCATGAAAACTGTGTCCAGGACTGCACTGAGAAACATGATCCTGTATGTCTGGGCCTGTCTGCTGGATCATGCCTGTCAGAGGATGTAGGTAAGGTGGTACCTAATTTACAGATCCTGATTGAGCTATGTTATGAACTAGGTATTCCAAGTTTTTGGACACATGAAAAAGCAGTACTTGAAGCACCTCATGGACACTTCTAGGAAAAACAAATGAACCTACAGAGTTCATAACTGTCACAGGGGTGCTGAGCATAGCACACGTGGAGTTAGACATCTAAAGCCATTTTCCCTTATGTCATTTGTGTTGGTTCCACAGTTGGTACTGAAATACTTGTGTGAATTCTGGCCTGTTTTCTTCAAGGCCATACAAATAATCATATAATTTGGTGCATAAAGAGCATTTGGGGTGATGACCAGAAATCTAGGACTTCCTCCCTCCCAAGGGAGTGCTAATTGCTTTGGACAGAGTCACACTTCCCCTTTCTCCTTTGTACCTCTCTTGGATGCCCAGTAACCCAGCTTTGATAGGTGTGATGGTTGATGGTGTCATTTCTTTCCAGTCTTAATGGTTAATGCATTCTCCTAAAACATGAGAAAGGTGGTTTCAGATGCCCTCAAGAGATTAAAGCCTAGAATCCAGATCTTCTACTTCTTGTGAACTGCCTTAACTGCAAGACTTTTGGGGTAAGAGGTGACTGTGTCCTACTGTCCTTTCTTTTCCTCTCCTTCCCTCTACCCAAGGTTATGTTGAGATAATGGACGTATGTAGTTTACAGCCATGAATCATAGAAATTTAGGGTTGGAAGGGACCTCAGGAGGTCATCTTGTCCAATGTCATGCTCAAAGCATGGCCATCCCCAACTAGATTATCACAAGCAAAGCTTTATCTAGGTGACCTTTGAAAACCGCCAAGGATGAAGCTCCACCAACTCTCTGGCCCTGTTCCAGAGTTTTACCATCCTCCTAGTGAGAAAGTGCTTCCTAATATCTAACCTAAATTTCCCTCACTGGAACTTGTTCCTTGTTCTGTCATTTGCCACCACTGAGAACAGTCTAGATACATCCTCTTTCATACCCCTCTTCAGGTAGTTGAAGGTTGCTATTAAGTCTCTTCTCAGTCTCTTCTCTAGACTAAGTAAGCCCAGTTACCTCAGTCTTTCCTTGCAAATCCAATATCTGAGGAACAGCAATTTGCATAGGCACCCCTATGCCTAGCATTTCTTATTGTTCAACTCTGTTCAGAGACTATATGGCTTGGAGAGAGCAGGAGATCTTTGTGTCTCTGCAGGGACAAAGAGGATAGTTCACTTAGGCAAGATGCAAAGATTTGGGCCTAGCAGCTGCATGTGCCCTGTAGGCAGAACTGAATCAGGGTCAGTCTTTAATGTGTACTTAATTAATTTCTTTAGTTTCGCTGATTTAACATGCATTAGAGACAGCATGCCTTATCTACGGTATAATTTTTAAAGCAGATATTAGCTTAAAGCATTAAAGCCTAACTTAGACAAGGTTGAAAGAAACATAAGGAATCAGGAATCAGCAACTGAGAGACCAAAAGCAAAAAATTACATTAGACCAAAACCAGTACAATAATTAAGCCTACTACTGGAGGAAACTAGCTGTCTGCTATCACGTGCATGAGGTTAGAAGGAATTAAATATCTGAGAGGCAGAATCTTTATTTTTTCTAGAAAGAGGGAGGCCTGCTTCATAAATTTGAACATTAAAAAAAATGTCTCCAAAGATATTCAAGCCAGAGGAGCCAGCACTGTTTGTACAGGAAGAAATCTTATAAACTTTCAAACAATTTTTCAGTTGTATTTTTATGACGGTCTTTTCCAGGTGGATCTTATAGCAGAACCAGGCCCTAGGGGCAGCCATGGCACCCCCTGGATGACTGAGCAATTCCTGCCCCACTTCAGTTCCTTGGGGTACCTTTCTTTTTCACCAGACTTGCCATACCTTGATGGAACTTTTATGGTGTTTAGGGAGGATGCTTCAGGGTCCTTGAGCCCCAGTTCACTTTAGTCAACTGGTACTTCCTATACCCAGCTGGACCCAATCTTTTCTCCTGGGCACTAAACTGTGTTCCTGGCCCTGTCAGTGCTGCAGGACACCAGTTGCCTTATAGGCTATACTCATGGTCTCCATCCTCCCTCGTAGCCATGGCCATACCTTGCAGATGTAACTCTCTCTACATTGTTTGCCTTCCTGTAGAGGCCTCAACCCTCTGGGCTTTAGCCCCTACCTCCCCCCACTGCTACCCTATATTCTGGATATAACCTTCCCATCCTGGACCACTTATTTGGCCCTGGTTTTCTCATCCATAGACTTTTACCATTGTTCAAACTAGGCTCAAACCCCTCTCAGTCTTAACCTGCGTCTCATTCTCTGGGCCCCTGGCCCTATCTCAAGTGTTGTCCCAGTCCCGGGAAGCCCTGACCCAGACAAAATTGTTTGCACTTCTCCGCTACCCTCCTATGGTCCCTGACCCAGGTGTAGGCCATACATAGGCCCATGCAGCATGGATTATAGGTAACAGGCTGTGCTATGTTACAACTTAACCTAGGTTTGACCTATGTACCAATGACATAAGTAAAGCATGGATAGTAATAAGATGCATTAACAAAACACAATGAAGTTGAAAAGGATTGATGTAGTTCAAAGTATAGCCAAATAGAGAAAAACTCTGCTAGGTATAAAATGAAAGAGGACTGGGGTAGCTTCAAAGAATAACCAAGTATGGAAAACTCAGTATTAAATATGTTAAACACAGACACTGAGCTTCTCAGAAGCTCAGCAAAAAAGAGGAACCTATCCAGCGAAAGTTCCCAATGGAAAAGACAAGTCTGGCCAGTGGACCTGTTTTCCCTTGAATCGAAGTCTCCTTAAGCATCATCTTTATTACAAATATGTCTTGATTATTGTATGTCCTAATAATGTTTTTGAGTTGTGACCAGAACAATTTCTGGGGCACCTGCCAAGTGGCAGAGCTGCTGTCACCACCCTTTACAGCTCACCAAAACTCATTAAGTGGCCTTTCAGCCGAAATACTTGCCTCCCCTTCTCCACACCCCCACGCACTATACACTGCCTTCACAAACTGTTTACTGCAGAGAAGAAATAATTTCCTTCCTAGCTCTAATTTTAACAGACAATAGGAGACAAAATGGTAAAGGAGGATGAAAAGACCCATTATGGATTATGCATTACCAGAGGATGTCTAGTATGAAATTTGCTATGTCAGACTCTATGACTAGGTTTTTGGTTTTGTTCATTGGTTCCCTTTCTTATCCTCAGCTTGAAGGTTGTTTGTCTTGTTTTGTGTTTTGCTAAATGTAAGATTTTGGTTGGTTGTGGTTTGTATTGTTGGTTAATGTTTTTTTTTTCTTATTGTCTTTATTTCTGACTATTTTATCTTTCGTGCTTAGAAATATAACAACTATAGTTATATATTGCAGGCTTCAGGCATTTGAAATTGAATAATCTGCCTTCCTGTTTGTTTGAAAAACTATAGGATCTGCTTTTACTGTTAATTTATTTTTCCTCTCTTGTTACTTGTTCTTTCTCCCCTCAGCAAACTCCTCTTCCCTACAAGAATTCATACTAAACACATTAACTGATTTATTAATTTAGATCAGCAACAGGCTAACATGAATTGAGTGCACACTATCAGAGCTCAAGCTACTACAGACAACCACCGTGCACTGAAGACCTCATATTCTGTTGCCAATGAGCAGACACCACTACTATCAAGGTCATGAGTAACCCATAGGAATCAAGATTTCAAATATTCTAAGTACTCACAATTCCTTCATCACTACAGAGTCTGAGCAGCTTACAGTCATTAATGATTTTTTAAAGTATTTATAGCACTCCTAGGACATAGAAAAAACATTAACCCTATGTTATAGAAAGTGAAATAAAGCACAGGGTAAATTAAATTATTGGTTTTAGGGTACTTAGAGAATACAAAACCATGAGAACTGAAACCATATCTCTGGCATTTGTGTTTGCTAACCAGCAATCCTAGCCATTAGACCATCCAGCCTAACCAATGCAAAGTGCTGTTCATGAGAAACATATGAAACAAAAATATTTTGAAATTCTTAGATTTTTAAGCAAGTTTCTACCACATTTCTTTGCAAAGATAACTTAAGAAATGGAAAGCTATAGATGGTAGAGTTGAAGGAGAACTATTTTGCATTTGTACTCAAAAAATGCCAAGGCCAGCAACTACATATGACATCCTTTCAAAGCAAACTATTGACTTACATGTAACAAAGAATTGTGCATTTAAGATATAGTCCAATCCTAAACTTACATGTATTTAGTTTTCAAAATTAAAGTCTGAACAGAAATGTAAAGGTCTATACCACCCTGTTGATTGAGCTCAATGCTGTGAAAGTCTAAGGAACTATATTTCTGTACAATTACAGAGGAAGCTTCAGCTACATGTGCAATTAATGTGACTGAATAATCTCCAATGTAAGTTAAGACAGAGTAAACTAATCCCAACATTACCATCTACACATGTATTTAAATGAAGTAATTTATTCCACTGTTCGATAATATCTGTGTCTAATGGGACTATCCAATGGTCCTGTAAATTAGTCTATACCAGCCCAATTGTCATGCACATGTAGACAGTGACGTTTTACTGCACAGTAAATTAATCTACTTCACAGGGAAGTGCATGTGTAGACATACCCAGTGAAGATCAAATTTGCAGCCCTTACTACAAAAACTAAAAACTCTCATGTCAAAGTTGGAATATGCATGGTTATGTGGACTAACCACTTGAAGAAGTCATGACAAAGAAACCCACTAGTGCATATACTGCTAATGGTGGACTAATGTACTGCAGTAACATTAAGAGATAATAAGTAGAGGAACCCTCCTTTAGGCAAGATTTTCAAAAAAATCTCTGCCTAAGGTTGAGCTTGTAAATCCAAATGTATTAATCTAAATAGGTTATCATATGATGATTCACCCAATTTACTCAATGTCTTTGAACAGTAGTTGAAAGTCTAATTTTAGGTACCCAGGGCACATCTACATGTATACTTGCTGAGACATCAGTTTACTTGTGAGTAAATTACTTGTGAGCAAATGACACCAGGCAAGCATCTGCATGTGCAGGGAAGCAGGAGCAGATTTGCTGCCAATCTGTTCCAGCTTCCTAGGGCCCTGCAATGGACCTCTGCCTCCACCAGGGGCAGCTCCAGGCTCCAGCTGCAGCTGGCAGACCTCTTCAAAAGGCAGCACCACTCACTGCTCTCTGGCTAGCCACTTCCCTGGCCAAGAGCATCATGCCCAGCACAGGGATAGCACACAGCAGTGCTCTTCTTGCCGCCTCTGCTTCCTTGCACTATGGCTGCTCTGGTTCCTGCCCTGGCAGCAACAACCAATGCCCTAGGCTCCTACTACCTGCCATGCTGTCTGTGCTGGCCCATTGTACCTACCACCACCTGGCCCACAGCTGTCTCCCCATCCTGATTCCTCCATGCACAGCAACCACCTGCCTACCCACTGCGCTCCATCCTAGGACCACTGCTGTGCACCTGCCGCCTCAACCCCGTTGACTTGGCCAGACCAGGGAAGAGATACTGACAATGGGCTCCAGAATGCCACTTCCAATGCTGGGACTGCCGTTGCCCTCCGGGACCTCCAGCCCTTCCACCTCTGGGCCCACTAGGCCAGCCAGGACTGGTGGTGATTTGTTGTCCAGCATACCTGAGATGGCAAGCAGTGCCTGGAGGCCTTTTGCATGACCCAGGCCACCTTTATGGGTCTCCTGAAGCACCTCTGGCCACATCTGCAGTGGCAGAACACCAGCATGTGGCCGTCACTCCCCATGGACACCCAACTGGCCCTCACCCAACTCAAGCTGGCCACACTCACCAGCCTGCAGTATGTCAGCCATCTGTTTGGCATTGACAAGACTACCACTGGGGAAGCTGGCCTGGGGGTCTGTGTGGCACCCTCCAAGACGTTCTGGGGAACACCATATTCCATGTGATGACCCTCTGGCAATGTTGGCAAGGTTCCATGCCTTGGTATTCCCCCAGTGCATTAGGGCCCTGGATGAGATGCAGATCCCTATTACCTGCCCGCTCCATAGAGACAGCCCCTATTACAGCTGGAGTGGCTTTCACTCTGTAGTATTCCAGGCCATAGTGGACCACTGCAGGACCTACACACATGAGCACTGGCTGGGTGGGCATGCCCATAATGTCCACTTCTTCAGGAAATCTGACCTGTTGGGCCTAGTAGAGAGTGGGTACTTCACACCAGGGGGCTAGACCTGCAGCTAGGCACTGTAGTCATCTTTCCTTTCCTCACTGGGGACTTCATCTACCCACTTCTGCCCTAGCTTGTATTCCTCTACACTGGCCACCTGGATCTCTACCAGGCCCATTTCAGAAGCTACTTGGACTGGACCCACACCTTCAGGTACCTGAAGGTCTGTTCGTGCACCCTGGCTGCCCCCCTTGAATTCACTGAGAATAACCTCCCCTGAGTCATTGTTTCAGCCTGCATGCTGAATAACATCTTCAAGGCCCAGGGGGAGCTCTTCCATGAGGCATGGGCAGAGGAGGCACAATGCATAGAGGACACCTAGCAAGGAGAGCACCACCTGTGGTGACAGTGATGTCCCTGCCCCACTAAGGGCCCCAAGAGAACTACACACTTGCCAGTCAGGGCCAGAACACTGGGTGTGGGAGGCACTGTCCAACCATCTCCCCCAGAGCTCCCCACTCTATCTATTCTGGGTGGGACAGGTCAGGTTCCTGACAGTATACGCTGCCACAGTTCTAGACCCTGCTGCACCCTCCCCCCCACACCCACACCTTCCTCATGCAGGCCAGCCTGTTTCCTATGTTGCTGCTAAGTCCACAGTGCCCAGGGTTGTGAGGCATGGGGCTCCTGAATGACAGGTAGAAGGAGCTGCCCATGCTCCTGCCTTCCCTACAGGGAGCTTCTTCAATGCCCCTCCACACCTGAGTGTACCCCTGCTGTGTATGTCCTACATACTGCACAAGGAGCACTGCATGGACTGAGCGGTGCCTGACCCATTATGCCTTGCTGCTGATGATAGTGCTGGTGTCCTGGGTGCACGTGCACACCTGGGAAGGGACCCTGAGCTTTGACAGTATGGAAGACAATCCTGGGCTGCCCTGCAACCTCTGCCACTCCCGAGAGGGTTATCTGTGACTGTGCTACATGTCCCTGTCCCCTGAAGCTGAAGAGGACATTGGCGCCAACATTAACGCATTCGCATCAGCATGTGAGGGGCTCATGCCTACCTAGCTGCAGGGGCACAGGCTGCTAAATAAAGTTTTCACTGTCTCCTGCCTCCCTGCATGTTGTGCGGGGGGAATCCAAGGGTCAGGGGAGTGTGGGCAGGCCATATGGAGAGGGGAGGGGCAGGGGCTGGGGGCAGGGAAATGGGTGAGGAGGGACCTCCCTCCAGTGTGGGCCTTCTCATGTGGTCAGGGCTGGTGTCAGCAGAGCCAGCAGCTCTGACCACATGGTCAGGGCCAGTGACTCTGCTCGGTCCTGGCTGTCAGCATGGCATGAAGCCCTGGGACATATCTTTGGATGGCAGGGTGAAGTGGACAGGCTCTCTGACAGGGGCCCCCCACAGGAAGGAAATGGCACTGTTGGTAGCTGGTGATGTCATGGCTGGTCATACCTCATGGTTGGGCTAGGGGTCTGGAGCTGGTGTGGCAGATGCTAGCCTGGGATCTCCAAACTGCTGGTGGAGGGTGCAGCCCGGGAGCTTGGCAAGACAGGCTGCTGGATGCTTGAGAGGCCCTCCTCCAGTGATGCCTCACTACAGGTGCCAGCCTGGGGTAGGGACTCAGGCTGCCTGTGCTGCTGTAAACAGCTTGACTACACAGCCTGGGTCCTGGGGCAGAAGGATGTCTGTTAATTGCCACATAAAGGGCATGAACTTATGGGCACTCCCTGAGCAATGATTGTGGTCAATGCTCACAAGGTCTTGACTTTTATGTGGCACTGTCATGCTGACTAGTTGTGCCTGCATTCCTACATTTGGCCTGACAGCCCCTCATAGATGTGTGTATTGGAACACTTGCCCCACATGAACTGGTGCCTAGACCCACAGTGCCACAAGATCACCAGTCTCCTCTTGTGCCCATTTGGGACCCCAGGTAGCGGGCATGGGTATGGGCATGGGCTTCAACAAGGAGGACATCATCGGGGATTCCACACCAGCTCTCTGGGCCCTTGCACAGCTGTACCTTTGCTGCTGGGCCTGGGCAGCTGCCTGCAGTGCCCAGTGCAGGGACCCAGCCCAGGACTGGCAGACAAGCAGCAGAGACAATGCCCTGCAGCACCTACAAGCTTAGAGCAAGCTGCTGGGGGAGGGCTGTGGGCATGTGGATCTGGTGCCAGCAGCCAGATGCCTGCAACTGGACCTGCAGGCTGACAGGCCTGGCTAGAGCCTTCAGCAGCCTGCAGGTCTGGACAACATGGGTTCAGCAGCCATGTGGCACTGTGGTGCAAGGCAGCAGTGCTGGGGAACAGGCAGGCTGGAGCAGCTGGCCCAGGAGAATACAGTGATGTGGAGTAACTTCAGGCTCCCTGCTGACATGCTCCAGGGCTGTGAGTGCCTGAAGGCTTTTAAAGATCTGTGGCAGGGGCTGCCATAGAGCAGGGCTGGGAAGCTTCCACCCTGAAGCCCTGGCGCTAGCTTCAGGCCAGTCCCCTAGTGGCACAACTGATCTGAGAGCAAATTTGCTCCTGGGTCACATCTACACAAGTGTTACTGTGCAGTAACTAACCACAAGTAAATTTCATAGTACCATAGTATCTAGGGT
>JAGPOW010000261.1:24337438-24354797 GCA_030014935.1 Caiman crocodilus
GAGGCTCACCAAGCCTGAACTACCCTGAGCATGTCTGGGGTGCCAGTGCCCTGTGCACTGTCCCTGCTGCCTTCTTGGGATAGGGCCCTTGTACACATGAGGAATATCACTGTTATTTGTTACACTGCAAACTAAACTACATGGAATGTACATTAGTTTGCTACATAAAGAAGTCAGTTAAGTCGAATCACACTGCCAAATGGGTACACTGTTACACAATTAAATCATTAAATAGGGCAATTAAGCCACTAAAAGGGGCAATTTCCTCACATGTACACGGGTCCTTATTCAGTTATTCTATGACTAATACAAGTCACAAGTTCAGACTTTTGACAAATTATGTATTTATATTCCTAACCTTGTGTTTACACATGAACAGCTTTATGTAGCCTTTTCAAAGGTGAGAAGTTTTGATTTCATTAAAGTATTCCATCAAAGGATGCTGAAAATCCTGTATTTAAAGAAATAATTTTGCAATAAAAATTGAATCACAAATGTTTTGCTGGTTTCAGCTGGTGGTAAATATTTTGGATAACCATCTCTTCTTACATATTTCAACAATGTCTGGGACATCCTGAGTTTTCTGCATGCTACCAAGCAAAGATGCTATTCCTTAGAAGAATAAAAATAATGAGTGTACAGTTTGTCTCTGCAATTCCATCCATGTGTACAGGCAATAAATGAAGCTGGTCATTATTTGATTTAACTATGGGTTTATAATAATTAAGACTGAAAGGGATCACTAGGATTCCAAACATGAATATAACCCTATAGAGTTTTCATGCAATAGATACCTCCAGCTGTGCTAAAACATCCTCAAAGTCATTATGAAATTAAACTGGTTTACTACTGCTGTTTAAAGGCAAACTCCAAAATCTCAGTTCTGTTTCTTATTCTGGAACCATCTTATATAGCAGGGTTCAATCCTGAACTGTAGTGTTGCGCAAAGGTTGTGAATCTCTCTAGCTCACCAGGATGTTCTTATTGCCTGACCTTCCAACTTAAGGTCATGGAAATAATTTAAAAAAATGTATCGTTGAAGACCTCGACAGCAATTGGAGATGACTGCTAACTGAGACCAGCTTGCTGTGGGAACTGTTTTGATACCCTTGGAAATTCCTTGCACCTTCACAAAGCTCAACATTTTCACTTCCAGCCGAAATGTGGCTGCAAAACAAAAATGTTGGGTGAAATACTAACATGTTAGAATGCTTTTTAAAAGTTTCTGTATTACTTTTGCCATTAAGTAAGGCATTGCCACTACCAGAATGATTCCCTAGTCTAAGTCCAGGTCACCCAATATATAATTTCCAGAAATTTAAAATACTATTGTAGCCGCTGTTCTTCAAGTAATAATAGATGAGGGTAAAGCAGAACAAAAGCATAGCTGACTGCAGTTTGGTGATGCAAGTTATATCATATTTTATTCTGTCATGTAAAGCAGAACAGAGTAGCTTAGTGTTGTTTCCTTTCCTTATCGTGGACAATGCACCACGTCTTGCAACAGCTAACAAATAGCTTACAAGTCTCTTTAAAACAAATCACTGTAAGGCATTTATCCCAGAAGTGCAGATACTCTCTTTCTCAGAAATTCAATAAACTCAGACTTCAGTAGGACTACTTACCCAGAAAAAGTTAGCTCACAGTTTAAGTGCTTTGCCAGAATAGTCCTAAAGTGCCCAGTGTCTTGAAAAACAGAGCCAAACAATATATATTGCCTGTTGGAATCGAGTAAGCATTTAAAAGAAACGTATTGATAGTGACATTTCATGTTGAAAAGTCCTCTACCATTTAATAAGGAATTAATCCTATTAGGCCCTGTGGAAATTCCATACAATTCTATGGAAATTATTGCCCCACAAAATTATATACTTCATGTAGCTGTTTTGCAGCAGCCCCTAATGCTTTATATAAGGGATATAGATCTCTTTTTTTCTATGCTTATACTGCCTGTAAGCCATGCTAGGGAGAACAACAATGGCTTATGGCAGGCCCATTCTACACATACCATATTCTAATATGGATGAGCAGCCACCTCAGACTGGCATGGAGCAGATGACAATAACTTATCTGCTTCTTGTGTTGCTAGTGATTGATATTGGCTATGGTGCATGTGTTTTGCAGTGCAGCAGGCATGAAACAAATCTGTCACACTGCATGATGGCTGTCCCTGGCACAGCCTAGAAGTGGTGAGACATGCTCAAAACATCAGAAAACAATTTCCTTTTTAAAAAAAATAAAATCTGCCTTTTAACAGGTTTTTACTGATATCCACGAATGCAATAAAGTCAAGCACAAAGTGCACTTATTGTATTTACTTAAATCCAAGATAAAGATTTCCCTCATTTTTGGATTTGAATATGAGGCTGTGGGGGGTAAGGAGGTCATGTGGCTTCAGACATGACCCAGGGTGAGGGTCAGAGTTGCAGCTCCCGCTGCCTACCCTCCACAGCCTGTGCCCACCCCACCCCACCTCCTCTTGCTCCAGCTCCAGCAGGCTCCATTCCCATTCTAGCCTAGTGCATGGAGTACATGCTTGCTCTGGCCTCAACCAGCCCAGTAATAGTTGATGCATCAGTACCAGTTATCGCTGGGCCCTAAAGCCAGTTCCAGAGCTGATGCCACTGCCATTACTCCTACTGGGGTGGGCCATGCCTGGAAAGAATATGTATTTCATGCCCTGGGCTGGAACAGGGCTAGCGCTATGCTGAAGGAAGGGTAAGTAGTGGGGGGTGGGGAAGGGGTGGACAAGAGAGGCAAAGGTAGAGGTGGGGGGAGCAAAGGTGGCAGGGGACAGATGAAAGGGGAGCCCAGTGGAAGTGCAGGAATGGAGAGAAGGGAGGTGCCAGGGGGGCCAGGCACAGGGGGAAGGCAGTATGGAGGATCAAGGGCAGGGGCAAAGACAGGGTTCAAGCCACTGCTTTCCCCACCGACTGTCCCCTTCCCCTGCTTTCCCCACTGCAGAGGTGGGGTGGGGGTGAATTTGAGATAGCCCTCCAATAATTAGAGTCTATACATGGAAAATAAACCCATTAAACCCCCAAAACATTTGCGATTAAATTTTTATTGAAAAAAAGTATTTCTTTAAATACAGGATTTTTAGTTATCTTTTGACTGAACACTTTAACAGAATCAGAACTTCTCACCCTTGAAAATGATACATAAAGTTGTTCAAGTGTAAACATAGGCTTAGGATTATAAGTACATATTTTGTCAAAAGTCTGACCTTGTGACTTGTTTAAAGTCATAGAATAAGAGGGCCCTTGTACACATGACAAAGGGTACTTGTACACATGACCCTTTCAGTGCTTTAATTGCACTTTTTTATGATTTAATTGAGTGGCATTATACATGTTCCGTGGCATGTTACGATTGTATTTTGTAACAGTGTACACATTCAGTGGTGTATTTCAATTTAAATTACTTTTCTTATGTAGCAAACTAAAACACATCCCATGTATTTTAGTTTGCTATGTAACAAATGACAGCAACATCCCTCACATGGCAAAGGACCATATCCAGAGAAGGTAGTGGGGACGGTGCATGGGACACTGGAAGCTTAGGTATGCCTGGGGAAGCTCAGGCTTGGTGGGCTTCCAGTGCACCATTCATTGTGCACCATCCCACCATACTCTCTGGCTGCCAGCACACCCAGCTGCCCTCCTGCCACCTTTCTGAGGCAGCCAGACCATTTCTGGGTGGTCCCAGGTAGTTGGACGGTGACGGAGATGGTGCATGGGACACTGGAAGCCTGCCAAGTCTGAGCTTCCCTGAGCACACCTGGGCTTCCAGCACCCCATGCACCATTAGATCCAGTGGGTGCTGTCTGTGAGTTGGGCTGTACCCAGGCAGCTACCAGGATGATGGAGATGGTGAACAATACTGGAGGTACAATGGTGAGGGGGTCGATTACTGGATAAAGAATTTGAATCTCTGAGTAAAGGGCTTAGGCCTTTTGCATTGAGCTGGGGTCTGCCAACCCAGCATACTCTTGTTTTGAGGGGAGGTGTTCATCCTGGTTGCTACATGCACTCCTCCTGGGCAGTCCAGCTAGCACTCCACCTGGGATCCCCTCACCCCCACACTGCAGCTCAAGGGCTGTGCAACCCAGTGGCAGATCATGTGGGTAGGGTCTGCCAAAATAAAAAAATAAAAAAGGGGAGAGGGGCCTGATCTTTTTTTTCTTTCCTCCCAGAGCCTTTCTGCATCTCCTGTGACTGGGGAGTGAGCTGCTGGTGGGTCTCATAGCCCCTGAGCTGTGCAGGGCCCCAGTGCTTCCCTCTATGATGGTGGTGCCCCACAAGCAGCTCCCACCCTCTGGCAGCCTACCCCAGGCAGTCCTAGGGGATGCCACGGCTGTGGAGGGAAGCACTGGGACCCCCTGCAGCTTAGGTAGGGCTCACCAGTACCTTGCTCCCCAGTTGCAGGAGAAACGGGCAGGCTCCAGGGAAAAAAAAACAAAAGGATTGGGCCTCACTACTTTTTTTTTTCCCCTTTGGCAGAGCCTGCCTGCTGTGTGGCAGGGGGGCGCTTGCGCCTCGTTCTAGCTCTGATGTGCTGGCATATCTATTTGGAATGCCTCAGGATCTATAATAATAACACACTTATGTTTTTTTCTGTCTGAAGCACTCTGATTGGTTGTTTCAGTAAGCATTGTGATTGGCTGCTGAGACAACCAATCAAAGTGCTCTGGACAAACAGGATATGTCTACTGTTATAATTGATTTATAATATTCCATGCATAGAAACTAATTATTTGGGGGTCATCTTAAATTCAAGATTGTCTTGGATTCAGGTACATATGGTAATACCTGGCCATTTATTATGGTAACAGGAAATGCCTCAGTTTCTTTTTTGTAAAATGGGAATAATGATACCATCTCTCAGAGGTACTGTAACATTTAATTGAAAAACTTTTATAAAGCATTTTGAAATCCCTTTATTGATAGTGCTGGAGATGTGCAATATATCCTAAGAGTAACTTCATTTCCAGGACCTTTAGTGAGGAAGTTTGTACTTGTTTATTATTTCTAACAGTTCTCCCTCCCATCTACCCTCCAGGGAAATTCTATTGTCAATATTTAATATTACTTTTTAGTCTGAGAAAAAAGCAGCCCATCAATATGTAAACTTAAAAAAAAGCACTGCTATTGTATAGAGCAAACAAGAAACAATTAGAATACTAACATGTCCAGCTCCTCGTTCTCAGATCCAGAATACAGCAAAAGTCCTTGTTTATTTCACAGTTTTTTGACCCTTTTCAAGCGATGCCATTTCAACCCTACCACCGTTGTCACTAGAACTTACAAACTGTCAAATGTTGTTTCTCTCCTTTCCCTTGTATTTTTTTTTTTTTTTTTGCCATGAGGGTAAAGCAGTCTTTGCTGACAGAACTGGCTTGCACTCAGCAAAAATAAAACTGAGTAGTAAAGGAGAAAAAAGGAAAGTTCAAAAAGTAAATTTTCTGGCAAGAAACTAGCAATAAGAGGGGGAGGAGGGTAGGCAGCTTGCAAATAAAGAATTTTTTTGCAACTATTTAATTGGTCTAATAAAAGATATCACCTCTGCCAAGAGTTCTGCGTATGTTTTGACTGAAAACCAACACAGCTAAAACCTGTATCCCTGAATATCACAAAACAAATTCATCTAGCGTTGATCAAAACTTTAAAATGAACATCTCATCTGTTTTTTCATTTCCTGTGTTCTCTGTCTCTTACATGATGGAGTTTACTGTGAGAAATGACCACAGAAGTAGTTAATTGTTAAACAGGAATGGAACAATATTTACAGAAAAAGAACTTGGAATTCATAAATGTGAGTATTTCGGCCAGAAACATCATTCTAAATATTATGTTTCATGTGTTTCTGTACTGGACATGGAATACATGGAAGAGACTCCATGACCTAATCTTATGGGTTTTTCTACACGAAAGCTGCTAAATCTCCTTCATCCAGTTTCTTCAAGAGCCACTTCCACTGTGACGTCTACAACATGGCTCTCCAACCTGGGCCTCTGGGCTCCCAGTCTGAGCACTACTCCCCTCCCCACTGCTCCAGCAGCTGTTACTGCTACAGTCTCCTTTCTCCAGCTTCTGCAGCATGTCCTTCACATTGGATAGTGCCACTAAGGGAACTGTATGCCTAGTGATTTCTGTGGACCTAGGGACTCATGTGGCACAGGATGGAGGTCTGGCATGATACAGTGGGGCATTCCCATGTAGAACAGGAAGGCCCCATGTGGCATGGGGTGTGGGATATGGGCATGCAGGGCCAGCACATTGATTGCAGGGGAGTTCATGCCATGCGATACGGCATGTTGCTTTCATGGCATGAAGCCTGACGGGTGTGCAACTCTCACAGTGTATGACCAGAGGTCTGGTGCTCTGCAGCCACTCAGAAGTTGGATAGACCTGGTCTACAAGAAAGTAGCCAGTTACTGGTGGCTAAGCTGATCAAAGGATAGATGTAGCTTGTTTTTACATATATAGAAAAAATGAAAAGCTTGCCAGTTATTCAAAACTATCAAGTTGTAAGAACCATTAACCAGTTTAACTGGATGGTAGTATTGTCCCCCTAGACTTTTCTCTGTTCTTCTCTCTTGTTTTCACTTTCAATTAGAGTATAAACTCTCATGGTACATAAATGTTATGCATATTTATACACAGTAGAAAGGAAGTACAAACAACCATTCGTGGGACCTGGCTGAGGTTTAGGTGGCTTAGTTTAAGCCAGGAGCACCACATGCAGGCATTTACTGTTTGCTGAGAACAGCACAGGCATCTGGAAGTCAGTGTGGCAGTGATTGGTAGAATAAGGAGGGTCATCCACAGAGGAGACTGGTGGGTTTGGGGGTAGTTAAGGGCCCAGGGGGAGCCGCTGGGCCCAGGGGAGTGAGTGAGTCTGGAAGGGGGCCTAAACATAGCCCAGTGAGGGTGGAGGTGTAAGAACAGCACAGTGCTAGGGCTGTGGAAAGTGCATGGGCTTTTCCAGCAGCGATAGGGGAACATGCTATGAAGCCATGCACACATTCATTAGACTGGGTTAAATAACCCTCACTAAATCAATTTAACCCTTTATTGAGCTAAAGTTAGTTCACCTCAAGAGGTGAACTAACTTAGATCAGGTGCACCATTTTTAGAATGACCTAAGGTCTGTAAACTCCTGCACGCTGGGCCATATCATTTGACTTAACCTTGGTTAGGTCAGTCTAAATATAACACTTGTATGAATCTTGGATTTTTAACTGCACAGGTATTAAAGACATTTGTCTGAGCTAACAGAGTTGACAGCAAGGTAAGCATATTGGCAGTATAAACAGTTCACAGACCCTGCTCCTTGGTGCACTACATGTTCCACAGGAATTTAGAGAAGCATTTCAATAGCTGTTCTGCAGAGACTTGGATATATTTTTATATTGGCTGAAATCTTGAAGTTGCTCCCTCCAAAAGGTCATGGAAGGGTTCTGCTGCTTTCAAGCTAATTGAGACCCATAGGCCACGTCTATACAAACAAGTCCACACAAGTGCAGATGTTTGTTTCCCTGGATTTCCCAGGGTCAAAAAAGCCCCCAAAAAACAACCCATGCAAGGTAGCAGTGTGGGCAATGCCTGCATGTGCAGTGCGTGGTGCTACAGACAGGTCTGCAGTGCCCCATACTGCACTTCCATGCTCATCTGGACACAGCCATCATGACTGTCCCTCTTGTCTCTCTCCCACCATTATCAGCAACACTGTTTGTCAGGAACAGGATAACACATGGGTATGTCATTTTACAGAATAATCCAATGCCAGGCAGAAATCAGTCATGGGTAATTTCACATTAAAATATTATTTTTTATCAAAAAGTTGAGCCAGTGAAACAGTACATTAAACAGTTTGCAACTTTCACTGTTACAGTATCCACTAGCAAGCAAACACCATTGTAATACTTAATACTTATATTGTGCTTTACGTCTTCAAAGGGTTGAAAGATGCTGTAAAAATGCAAACTATTATTAAAAATGCAGCAGTTACTCTTACAGCTATACTGTAAAGAAGAGATTTATGGAAATATTATTTGTGTAATGCTGATTCAGTGATGACTCTATGGGACAGCATATATATATCTGGGCATTATCCATTTTGCCCATTAGCAAAACTTGTATTTTGGCTTTTATTTGAAATTGTTATAATGGTACTTATGGTTCAAATTGTTTCATGTTATACCAGTGGTAATCATAAAATTGAATAACACTTGCTCCTAGTGCTGAGGTATCCACATTGAAAAAAAAAACATTGTTTCAATGGTATTCATTCATATCTTAGATGGAAGTCTCAATTACTAACTCTGTATAGTTGGTCCCTCCAATTCAGGAAAAGGACAGGTGGGGAAGGTAACCCTGAGGCTGTACTTTTCTCTCATTGGCACTGAATGTCCTTCTTTTGTTGTGTCCCAAACAGTTCTGAGCCCCCATTCAGTTCAATCAATCATAAAAACAGGTTGCATGCATGATAGCATATTTATTTCCAAGCAAGCAAAAGTTTCAGTTTTGATATTCCTTTTTACAGCTTCCAATATTTTATTGAATATTTTTTTTTCCTTTATGGGCTTTTTCTTAACTTAGCAGTGCAATACCATTCCAATGTAAATAACCCTCCCACCCCCCACAACAAACAAGCAAAAAATGATGACAAAAAACAAAACAAACTAACTCTGCAACACTAAGTATTACAGCACCTAATTTGTATTGTCCTGGCCCTGAGAGTGAAACCCATAGCCTAAGTCAGACTTCTTTGGCTATCCCTCAATAAGAGAATGATGTCTGCTGTGGGGGGGAGGCATATTGGTGATTTTTAAGATGCCTAAAGAGTCAAATATGTGCTTTGCCACAGTTTTTCCACAGATATGACAGGTGGTGCCTTGGGGGGGGGACAGGGGACAGGTGGTGCTTTGGGGGGGAGGGGCAGGCAGGGGACACAACTGTTGACCAGGATATTATGCGCTTTCCTTTATTTCTTGGTTTCCTGAGCAAGACAGTTCTCTTTGAAGTGGGCTGTAGCTTTGTGTACGGTACAGGGCCATTGAGACCTGTTACCAGCCAGCACTTCCCAGTCTGTCAGGTTAATGGTATGCTTTCAGGGTGTCCTTGTAGCCAAGGTTCCCTCTAAGGTATGTGCATGCACAGTCATGCACAACTAAAAGTCTTGCTGTGCACCAACTTTCCAAGGCCATGCACTGGAAGAGGAGCTCAAGGCAAGCTCTGAGTGAGGTGGGGGCAGGGGCCTGGTGCAGGCTCCACCTGCTCTGGGGAACTGCTCCACTCCCCCGCATTGCCTCAGGGAGTGAGTAGGCACATGGTGTCAGGGCCAGGGAATGGAGCAGTTTCCTGGAGCCTGCAGAGCCCACAGAACAGTTCCCCAGAGCCGGCGGAGCCCACGGAGCAGTTCCCCAGAGCCGACAGAGCCTCACTCAGGGCAGGCAGTGGCTTCTCCCAAGGTGAGGCAAGGCACGTGCTCCACTCCCCGGCCCTGATGCCACATGCCTCTTCACTCCCCAAGGTGATGGTGGGGGAGTGGAGCAGATCCCTGGAGCTGGCAGAGTCTGCACTAGCCCCCAGCCTCCAGCTTCCCATCCCGCAGCCTTCAGGCCCCAGTTCCCAGTCCCCAGCCTCAGGCCCTTGCCCCCAGGCTCCAGACCCCAGTCCCCACTGCCTGCCCTGGGTGAGGAGTGAGGAGCTTACGTTTGGTAAGTGTCCCATGCTGCACCAAAAGGGAGAGGCGGGACCAAAACGGTGAGCCCATGGACAGAAACGGCACGCTCATGGACCACTACTTCTTAGAGAGAATATTGGTTGTAGCACTTGCTGTATCCTCCGCAGGTCCCCTTACCATGACTGAGTTCAGAGAAGAAGACTTGCTTCAGGAGATGAGTGTCAGCCATCTGCACACAGTGGTCAGCCTAGTTGCACTGATGTTTCATGATCTTTGCTTCAGTGCTAAGTCAGATACCTAGGCTCTCTCTAACATGAATATGGAAGCAAAAAGCAAGGTTGCGGTGCACCTTACAGACTAACAGAATCACAGATGCATACACATTCACAGACCAATGTTTCCTTCTTGTATAGGGAGAATCAGGTACCTCAGAAGCAGATTCACAATTGAATAGCAGAGTGAATTTCAATAGATATGCTGTGATACACCAACACCAATGTGCCATGAAGAGTTCCTGATGTGCTGCAAGAATTTTGGAATAATAATAAGAAAGTTATGCAGCTGCCTAGAACTAATGAATAAGTCATGTCAATGAGATATTCACAGTAGACACATGTATGTTGGCTTTGGGGGAGAGAGAGGACCAGCCAAGCAGAAGAAAAATTCTTGTACTGTGCATGTGTTGGCCGTGGGGGATAAGTAGTTCATGAGCCTCTGAAAAGCTGTGTTGTGATATTTTGCTGTGGTAATGAGCTACAATAAGTATAGGGAAAGGGAATGCCTTAACAGGTGTGCCATGGAAATTTTTTATTAATGTAATTGTAATGTAAGCCTTGGGCTGCAAAAGGTTGGGAAACTCTGGGATAGTACATTGTAACATAGAAGTCACCCATGTCAGCCCTCCCTGCTGAAGTGATCTACACCGAATAAAGAAATTAATGATTCATTGGATCAGAGAAAGTGAGAGTACAAAAGAGAATATGACTCTAACATTTTAGGACTAAGATCTTGGGAGCAGGGCGAAGACAAGAGAAGACTTTGGTCCCAGTCTTTATGTCAATGGCAATTTCAACATCTTTTTCAATAGCCATTTAACCTCTGCCTCATAGTCCATTTTCCAAGCTGCTGTAACTGTGCCAACAGCAAAGCTAGACTACTCTGATTCTTATGCCCGCACAATAGCCTAGTGAAAGGCAAGGTACATTTGCACCATATTGAGTAACTAAATCAGAGATCCATACGTTTTTGTAAGCAGTAGCTTACTTCATGAGATGCTATCCAATGCTATAAGATCCTATCTTACTCTATCTTCTGCCTGACTTTAGACTGACATGACAGACTACTTCTTTTATCAGTCACCCTTCAGATATCTTTATGGAAAGAGCTTGCATTTGTCTTTTTACCCATTTCTAACTGTGGGGCAAGGATGGCAATAGAAATGAAACTCAACAGCGGTGAACAACAGAACCTTTCAGTCATCACTTATATCCTGTTCATGCATGGGAAAAGGGAAAAAAGAAAACTTGGAAGGAAAAATCATCTTGTCAAACTTATTCAGGATGAAAGACAGTAAGGGAGTCTATAATGCTATATTTAATACTTTTGTCTAGAAGAAGACTATGATGTGAATAATCAGTTTCAGTATAAAAAATATGGTGAGGAGAACTCAAGCCTATAGTGAACACAAATATCTCTGAAAGTTAGTACATACTGGGTAAAGTATCCTAGTACAGGATCAGTTGATTTGTGTTAGTGAGGCTGTAAGTCCTCCCAGTAGAAAGTCCTCTTCAATGATCAATGTTTGACACTTTGAACTCTTTATACTATAGGATCAGAGTAAAATGTAGTTATCCTGTTCACTAGCAAAAAATGGGGGGAAAATAGCCTGCCTTTAAATACTTGCTCTTTTGTACTTTATATGAAATGCAGATTCAATTGTCTGACAAATTTGCAAAATAACAGTGAAGTGGTGGATCCACAAAATTGGATTTGAGCTTTCTTTTCCCGCTAAGTCAGGCTGCTGTGGACAGAAGCAGGGTGTCAGTTCCAGTTTGGGCCTGGGCTCCCAATAGAGTAGAAACCTCCACACTGCACAGATGTTGACACCTCAGAAATGAGAAGCATTTTGGAGCAACACAGTGTGTCTATGAATAGTGTGCTCCTACTTGAGGATTTCCTTTCAGGTGAAGTAGGAACCCCCTGCTCCCAACCCCCCATATTTTACTCCTGTTATAAGGCACTTTCCCAGCAAATCACTGACCAAGGTTTCTGTCTTCTCTCACCAAGTGGCAGTTTGAACCCCTGTCTTCTCAGCACAGAACTATTTCTTCAGACAGCCAGCAGAAGTTCGACATCCCAGGCCCTGGTTCTCATGTGGGACTTCAACCACTCTGACATCTGCCAGGAGGGCAATGCAGGAAGGCCCATGAAATCCAGAAAATTTTAGGAGAATGTTGGAGACAACTTCCTGGTGCCAGTGTCAGCGAGACCAAATAGGGCCTGTGCTCTTCTTGACCTACTGCTTACAAACAGGGAAGAATTGGTGGTGGATGTAGAAGTAGATGTCAAATAAGGGCAAAAGTGACCAAAAGATGATTGAGGTCAGGATACTGACACAACAAAGAAAGGAGAGCGGCAGAGTATGGGCCCTGGACTTCAGAAAAGCAGACTTTGACTCCCTCAGGGAACAGATGGGCAGGATCCCCTGGGAGGCCAGGCTGGGGGGGAAAGGAGTCCAGGAGAGCTGGTTGTATTTTAAAGACACTTTACTGAGAGCTCAGGAACAAACCATCCTGATCTACAGGAACAATAGAAAAATGTGGGAAGTGACCAGCTTGACTTAGCATAGAACCCTTTGGTAAGCTTAAACACAAAAAGGAAGTCTACAAGAAGTGGAAGCTTGGACAAGCAACTTCAGGGGAGTATAAGGATATTGCTCAGACATGCAGGGATGAAGTCAGGAAGGCCAAAGCACAATTGGAGTTGCAGCTAGAAAAGGACATGAAAGGTAACAAAAAGGGTTTCTACAAGTATGTTCACAAGAAGAGGAAGGTCAGGGAAAGTGTGGGTCCCTTGCTGAATGGGGGAGGTGACCTAGGGACAGATGATGAGGAAAAGTCTGAAGTACTCAGTGCCTTTTTAACCTCAGTCTTCACAGGCAAGGTCAGCTCCAAAGCTACTGCACTGGGCAGCACAATTTGGGAAGAATGGATGATTGGAAAAGTTCAAATATAGTGCCCATCTTGTAAAAGGGCAGGAGGAGGATCCAGGGAACTGCAGACTAGTCAGCCTTGTCTCAGTCCCCAGAAAAAATCATGAAGCAAGTCTTTAAAGAATCCAGTCCTAAAAACTTGGAGAAGAAGAAGGTCCAGCATGGATTCACCAAGGGCAAATCATACCTGACTATCCTGATTGCCTTCTATGATGAGATGACTAACTTTGTGGATGCAGGGAGAACAGTGTACATAATCTACCTTGAGATTAGCAAGGTTTTTGATACCGTCTCCCACAGCATTCTTGCAAGCAAGCTGATGAAGTATAATTTGGATGAATGGACTGTAAGGTGGATAAAAAGCTAGCTGGATTGTTAGGCTCAGTGAGTAGTAATCAATGGCTCAGTGTCTAGTTGGCAGTCAGTATCAAATGGAGTTCCCCAGGGCTCAGTCCTGGGACCAGTTTTGTTCAATATCTTCATTAACCATCTGGAAGATGGGATGAATTGCACCCTCAGCAAGTTTGTGGATGACACCAAGCTGTGGGGGGTAGTAGATACACAGGAGGAGAGGGCTAGAATTCAGAGTCACCGAGATAAATGGGAGGTTTGAGTCAGAAAAGAATCTCATGGGGTTGAACAAGGACAAGTGCAAAATCCTGCACTTAGGATGCAAGAATCCCATAGAATAATAGAAAGGATCTGTATGATCATCAAATCTGGCCTTGTCTTCCTCAGGCTGAACAGGCCCAGTTCCCAGAGTCTATCCTCACAGGATCTACCTTCCATGCCCTTAATCAAATGATGGCCCTTCTTTGTACCCTTTTGAGTTTATCCATGTCCTTCTTGTAGTGTGGTGCCCAGAACTGGGCACAGTTGTCCATCTGAGACCTCACCAATGCTGAATAGAGAGGGAGGAGTACCATCTTTGACCTACTGGACACAAAATGGTTTATGCATGCCAGAGTTTTACTGGCTATTTCAGCAGCTTCATCAGACTAGTAGGTCATATTCATCTTCCAGTCAATTGTGACCCCCCAGGTCTTGTTCAGATGTAGTGTCAGCCAGTGGACCACCACCCATTGTATAGTTATGGTGAGGGTTCTTCCTACCCAGATAAAAGACCTTGCACTTCTCCCTGTTAAAACTCATTTGATTTGATTTTGCCCATATGTTGAGACTGTCAAGGTCCTCCTGGATTTTTGCCCTATCCTCTGGTGTGCCTGCATTTCCCCACAGCTTGGTATCATCCACAAACCTAATAATTGTGCTTTCTACCCCTTCATCCAGATTATTAATGAATATATTGAATAGCATGGGTCCAAGCACTGATCCCTCAGGGACCCCACTGGAGACAGCTCTCCAGAATGAGGCCAGTCCATCAATCATCACTCTCTGGGAGCAGTCTCTGAGCCAGTTGTCCACCCACCACACTGTAGACTGGTCCAGCCCAGTTTATTAGAGAGAATCCAATGGGAGACAGAGTCAAAGGCTATACTGAAGTATACGTAGATGACATCAACTTATCTCACTCGTCCAGATGTTTAGTAACCTGGTCATAGAAGGACACAGGGTTTATCAGGCATGATCTGCCCTCAATAAAAAAACATGCTGGTTGCTGTTAAGCATCCCATACATTACCAGTGTGTAGCTGATGGCCTCCTTAACCAACTTTTTAAAGATTTTGCCCAGTACTGAGGTCAGATTGATTGGCCTGTAGTTTGCAGGGTCATCCCTGTTCCCTTTCTTAAGATAGGCACCACATTGCCCCTCTTCCAGTCATCTGGAAGTTCCAAGTGCCATGAGTCTTCAAATAGCTTGGCCAATGGTGCCGCTATGAGTTTGGCCAGTTCTTTTAGACTCTTGGGTCAGGTCATCGGATCCAGTGGACTTGAAGAAGTCCAAACATTGTAAAAAGTCCTTCACCTGTTCTGGGATGATTTCATGTAGTTTTTTACCTTCCTCTTGTTCCCAGGGTCTCTGTTCAGATAAGCAGCCTCCATCGGGTTTCAGGAATACTGACATAAAGTATGTATTCAGGAGTTCCGCCTTTTCACATGTGTTGACTATGGGCTGCCCCTGGGTATTCAGTACAGGTCCCATAGTGAAGTCCATTTTTTCTTGCTCCCTATGTACCTGTAGAAGGACTTTTTGTTCTCCTTTATACTGGTTGTCAGTTTGATCTCCAGGCCTACCTTGGTTTTATGTGTCTTGTATCTGCAGGCCCTGGAGATAAAGATGTATTCCTCCTTGTTTGCTAAGCCAATTCTGCATATTGCATATACACTTCTTTTTCTTGTTCAGTAGATTCCTAATTTTGCTGGTGAGCCAAGCAGGTCTCCTAGCTCTCTTCCAACTTTTTGCCTGTGTGGGGATGGCCTGTTTTTGATCCATGAGAATTGTCTCCTCAAGGAAGCACCATTGTTTCTGCACACCCAGACCATCAAAATGAAGGTTGCAGAGGGCCTCTCCAATGAGCCACTTGAGTTTGCCAAAATCTGCCGTCTTGAAATTCAAGACTTCTGTTCTGGTGACTAACTTCCAAGTTTTGTGGTGGATAGTAAATCTCATCAGATCACAGTCACTGTCTCCCAGAGTACCACCAATCCTCAGGTCACCTGTGATAGCCTTCCCTTTAGCCAACACTAAATCCAGAGTAGCCTTCCCTGGTAGGCCCTTCCACAACCTGTGTCAGAAACAGATCATCTATTGTCACCAGGAGGTTGACTGGCCTGCTGGAGGCAACTGAATAGTCTTCCCAACAGATGTTTGGGTAGTTGATGTCACCCATGACTATCATGTCTCTAGTGCAAAATGCCTCTGTCAGTGCTTCTGAGAAGACTCAATGGCTCACCTTGTCTTGGCAGGGAGGCCTGTAATAGACTCCCACCATTACATCTCCCTTTCCAGGTCCCCCTTATAGCCTAACCCACAGGATCTCAAGGTACCTTTCCCTGCTGTCAAAGGTGACCTTCAGGGATGGGTACCACTTTTTGCACAAAGAGGGCCACAACTCCTTCTTTTTCCCCAATCTGATCCTTCCTATACTGGGGTTGTAGAGAGGCAGCAGCAGGGCACCAGACTTCCCTGTGTAGACCCTAAGATGGTGCATAGTCACTTGGAAGAACTGGATGCCTTTAAGTCGGCAGGCCCAGATGAACTCCATCCGAGGGTGCTGAAGGCACTGGACGACATAATTGCAGAGCCACTGGCAGGAATATTTGAATGCTCATGATGCATGGGCCAAGCCCCGGAGGACTAGAAAAGGGCCAATGTGGCCCCCATTTTCAAGGAAGGGAGGAAGGAGGACCCAGGCAACTATAGGCCAGTCAGTCTCACCACCATCCTTGGCAAAATCTTTGAATGATCAAGGCTCACATTTGTGAGAGCCCAGCAGGACAAATTATGCTGAGGGGAAACTAGCATGGGTTCATAGCAGGCAGATTGTGCCTGACTAATCTAGTCTCTTTTTTTGACCTGGTTATGAAATGCCTAAACACAGGAGGAGGGGTGAATGTTGTATACTTAGACTTCAGGAAGGCTTTTGTTAAGGTATCCCACCCCATACTGGTGAACAAGTTAAGAGGCTGTGACTTGGATGACTACACAGTCCGGTGGGTGGTGAATTGGCAAGAGGGTCGCACCCAGAGAGTCATGGTGGATGGGTTGATTTTGACCTGGAAGAGTGTGGGCAGTGGGATCCCACAGGGCTCGGTCCTGGGACCAATACTCTTTAATGCCTTTATCAGCGACTTGGACAAGGGAGTGAAATGTATTCTGTCCAAGTTTGCAGATGACACAAAGCTATGGGGAGAAGTAGACACACCAGAGGGCAGGGAACAGCTGCAAGCAGACCTGGACAGGGTGGACAAGTGGGCAGAAAACAACAAAATGAAGTTCAACAAGGAGAAATGCAAAGTGCTGCACCTAGGGAGGAAAAATGTCCAGCACACCAACAGCCTAGGAAATAACCTGCTTGGTGGCACAGAAGTGGAAAGAGACCTTGGAGAACTAGTGGACTCCAAGATGAACATAAGTCAGTAGTGTGACGAAGCCATCAGAAAAGCTAATGACACTTTATCATGCATCAGCAGATGCATGACGAATAGATCCAAGGAGGTGATACTCCCCCTCTATTGGGCACTGGTCAGACAGCAGTTGGAGTACTGAATGTGATTCTGGGTGCTGCACTTCAAGAGGGATGTGGATAACCTGGAGAAAGTCCAGAGAAGGGCCACTCGTATGGTTAAGGGCTTGCAGACCAAGCCCTACAAGGAGAGACTAGAGAACCTGGACCTATTCAGCCTCCGCAAGAGAAGGTTGAGAGGCGACATTGTGGCTGCCTATAAGTTCATCATGGGGGGGCACAGAAGGGAATTGGTGAGGTTTTATTCACCAAGGCACCCCCGGGGGTTACAAGAAATAATGGCCACAAGCTAGCAGAGAGCAGATTTAGAC
>JAGPOW010000261.1:24354897-24368015 GCA_030014935.1 Caiman crocodilus
GGAATTGGTGAGGTTTTATTCACCAAGGCACCCCCGGGGGTTACAAGAAATAATGGCCACAAGCTAGCAGAGAGCAGATTTAGACTGGACATTAGGAAAGACTTCTTGACAGTTAGTGGCCAGACTCTGGAAAGGGCTCCTAAGGGAGATGGTGCTCTCCCCTACCCTGGGGGTCTTCAAGAGGAGGTTAGATAGGCATCTAGCCGCGGTCATCTAGACCCAGCACTCTTTCCTGTCTATGCAGGACTTGATGATCTATTGAGGTCCCTTCTGACTCTAATATCTATGAATCTATGAATCTATAAGGCTTGTAACCCTATTAATTGTCCAGTCATGCATACTGGGGACTGACTGGCTAAATAGCAGCTCTGCATAAAAGGATCTGGGAGTTACATAAGACAATAAAATGGATATGAGTCAGCGGTGTTCCATTGTTGCCAAGAAGGCTAACAGCATATTGGGCTGCATTAGTTGGAATGTGTAGCCAGTACATTGAGACAAGTAATTATTCCACTCTATTCTGCACTAGTAAGGCCACTTTTAGAGTACTGTATTCAGTTCTGGGCCCTTCACTACATAAAGGATGTGGACAAATTAGAGAGAGTCCAGTGACGGGCAGTGGAAGTGGTGAGGGGCCTGGGACACATGGCCTATGAGGAGAGGCTGAGGGAATTGGGTTTATTTAGCTTGGAGAAAAGAAAAAGAGACAGGCAGGATTTGATAGCCGCATTCAACTACCTGAAGAGAGGTTCAAAAGAGGATGGAGCTAAACTGTTCTCAGTGGTGGCAGATGACAGAAGAAGGAGTAATGGTCTCAAGTTGCAGCAAAGGAAGTTTAGGTTAGATATTAGAAAGAATTTTCTCACTAGGAGTGTAGTAAAACACTGGAACAGTTTACCTAGAGAGGTTGTGTAATCTCCATCCTTGGAGGTTTTAAGGCCCAGCTTTACAAAGCCTTGACTGGAATGACCTAGTTGGGGATGATTTGAGCAGGGAGTTGGATCGCATGACCTCCTGACGTCCCTTCCAATGTTAATTTTCTATGATTCTATGATTTCCTAGGACAACCATGCCATAGTCCCCTTTTCAACATGCCTTTTAAAGCTGACCCATAGTGGCTTATATTTAATAGTCACTAGACTATTTGGGGGTGAGGAGCTCATGAACATTTCTACAGGTTCTACCATGGAGGTTCCATGCAAACAGTACTGTTTATCTTCATCACCAGAGAGTGAATTTACAGGTGTACTTCTATGCACGGTAGCCTATTCTACTGCACATTGATGTGGTGTGCCAAAAAACATGCTAATATGGTAATGTGTAATTAGCAGAATAGACTACTGAACATTAAGAATCACATGAAAAGCATGTGCTTGTCCTACTGCACTTTAGCCCAGCCTAATGTGTATTTATTTAGTAGCTCATATTGGAGGTACTACATTTATTGCACAGTAGTGAAAGTGCATTAATGCATGTGTAGCTACTTCCAGAGTGGTCTGTGTTGACATATACAGGAGTATAAGGCTAGTGTGCCCATACTCAGTGATCTAGATATAAAATTTGGCCTTAAATTTGTGTATGGCATTCATGATTTCCAACTTACTCCATAGATAACTGAACATTAGTATTTTGGAATGATTAATTCAGTATTTTGTCTGTGTAGCCTCCTGTCGGTTAACAGGGAGATTAGAAGCCAGCTGTTCCTCTAATATGAGAAATATGCAATAAGCTGCTATATGCAGTGTCCTTTCAAAAGAGCTTGGGAGAATTACTAGTGCAAGCAAGGACTGTATTGATCAGGGAGGTGTAAAGCAAGAAGCTCTTTGATTTTGATTGCAAGCCTTTGTACAGAGACCTCCTTATGTGCACAGAGGAGTTCAGCCTTCTTCTCTTATCAGGCTTAACCAAACAAAGAGAGGGTAGAAGCACTGGACGTATCTGGAGAACAGCTCACTTTTCTGCTGATTTTGATAAGAGAAGACATAACTAAAAGGACATCCAAGTCTGCTTTGTTGTAGAGAAAAGAATATAAACTAGAATTGATCAAAAATTCTCCAATGCTAAGTTTCTCCATTGGAAAATGCTAAGCCATGAACATTTAAATATTCTGTGGAACAACATTGATTTCAATGATATTTCATTTAAAAAAATCAAATGAAATGTTTTGAGTAAGCATTCTGAACTTATCCATCAGAGTGAAATGTTTCATTTTTTTATTTCAAAAAGACATATTACGTATTGTAAAATAAAACTAAACAAAATTAAAACAAATTACATTTGAAAAGTTGAATTCAAAACAACTAATTTGGTCTGGTCTGAACTACATTTTAAATTAAATTTTAATGGAATATTTCAAAATCTGCTGCTTCATTTCAACCAGATGAAAACAAATCTTGAAACTAGATTTCTCTATGAAATGGAAATGGCCTTTCCTAAGCAATTCTGAGCTCTGGTACAAATAGAATAAACAGTAAGGCAAGATATTCACCTAGTTGTATACGCAAATATGATGCTAATTGATGACTGCTTTCTGTAAAAAAGTTATATATCGTTATCCAAGTCTACCTTTGTAAAAAGAAGTGACATGAAAAGGGGGGAAAGTGACAGAAATGGGGGGTGCTGGATAACAAAATATGCTGTTAATTGAGTGGCCTGAACAGGAGTCCTTGCCTGTTCCAGCTGCCGCTTCTCCTGCTGCATCCAGGGCATTGCTGCCCCTCCCGTGGCATCACCTTTCTGTGGGCACTTCTGGTTTCACCTTACCTTACAGGTTGGCATGCCAGTTAAGAAAGCATGACAGCTTGTAAGGTGCTGATTAATGGAGCTTTTAGTGTAATATCTCTCATATTTAAGATTCTCATACTCTAGATCCTGTAGATGAGAATCGTCCAGTTGGCAGACTGTGGCTCATATACAGCCTGTGAGGTGTTAATTTGCAGCCTTAGGCTCCCATCCAGCTACTGTTCCCTTCATTGCTCTGGCTGCAGAAGCAACTGGGGTTTCCCATTTCCTCCTCTCATCTACATCTTCCACTTCTGGGGTGAGGCATGACTGTTCTTTGTGGTGCATCCCTCAGTGCTGGGTAAGCCTGCAGCCTGGAGTGCCCATGTGGCACAGTTCATGCCCATGTGGCACAGTTCATGGTGCTGTCCCACATGACATTTGTGGGACAGCACCATATATATGGTGAGGTGATGGCAGCGCACAGGAGGCCTTTGGCTCACTCTGGTGCAGCCTGTACACCATATTACCCCCAAAGGTGCAGCCCATGGCTTGCATAGCCCTCGGATATGTAGAAGCTAGACAGCTCTGCTCTAGACGTTAGCCTGGCATTGATATCAATGGCAATTTTCTGCAAGTAAAGACCTCAGGTCCCAATACAAAAACCAGTGTAGTTATTTTCATGAACTTCTATTTTACTCTCCATAAGTCACTAATGACCAAGAGATAATTAAGGTCCCAATCTGCCAGTCTTGTGTTCACTCTGCACTGCCTCATGCCATGACTAGCCCCTTCATGCTCCACAAAGCAACAAAACCAGGCCCTCAATGTAAATTGCCTGTCTATATCGATGACCATGTTATGCTTCATTGAAGAAGAGCAATTAAGGTATAGTCATTTGCAAAACAAATCAATTACATGTATAGATTACAAACCTCATTGAATCATTTTAACAATACAGATCTCCAACTTCAGCAGAAACTTTTTTGCATTTATTTCTATCCATCACATTAAATACTAGTATACTTTGTAAATGGTCACACAAGAGTGGGAAATATTCTTAACATATGCAACATCATGTTCTGTGCTTAACTGTAGCTACTCTTCTGGTTGTATCATCTTTCAGAGAATTGTTATGACAACTTAGCTGACTGCTGGATTTCTCAATATCACATCAAAACTCATAGTGGTCGTTGGCTAAACTGATGCGAAAAGAATAAGTAAAAATGCACAGAAGTATAATAAAAATTATAATTAAGGCATGAAATAAAGGTCACAGACAACTCAGCCCATATTCATTTCCCTTCATAGCATAGTCTTTTTAGCAAACACCATGATAAAACCAGTAGCAGCAAGTTCATTATTACTGCTGTAGCCATTTGACCCAGAGTGATAATGCTCATAAGCCTGCAGTTCACAAGCTTCTGGAAAGGGTACATTTTATTTTATTTTTTTTTTACTTGTGATTTGGTGTCCTAAAAGCCCAATGTCCTTGAAGAAACTGAAGAATGAAATGTGAAAGCCTTTTTCTTGAATTATTACCAGCTGTTCTGGATATTTTCAGAGAGTAATGGAAATAAAAAAGAAATGCATTTGCATAGTATCCAAGATTCCAGGCTGGTACTATTTATCAAAGATATATTTCTCTTCCTGGGGTATTCTCCACTGTTTTTCCTCAATTAGTTCTGACATTTTGTTCACCATACTATACAGCTTTCCCAGTGGACAGAACAGAAGATTCCATCTGCTTTATTAAGAAATTTAGAACTGAATTAACAGTGAAGCCATTTACCAATTAGAGAAAAAATGAGTTCTTTGGTGAAGCTGTAATTGCTAGTGATTAACTGTTTGGATAGCCCCTGAAAAGAATAATGATGTCCTTTTTACATGCAAAGTCTGATTTCTATATCTTACCAATGAGATATCACAAGCTACCATGTTTTAGTCTTACATGAAGTGGGATTAGAAAAATAAAGCACAGAGAGATCAAATATAACTATTAATTTGGGGTACTTAACTTGAAGGACCTGCTCTCTGTCTCAGACTGAGCATCCAACAGAAGACAGCACAAACTAATGGATTTTTTACAAATGGAGCTCCAACCAACTTCCCAGTTGTCAGATTGCAAATCAGTATTTAAACTCAAGGTCCTTGATTCTGATAGCTCTTCTTTAACACAGTTCTTCTCTTTTGGCAAAAATGGCTTGAATCATGGAAGTTTTGCATTGTTACTCTGATCTTTCAATATGTACTGTATTAGGATCTGGAGACCTTAAGGCTTAATTGTGCTACATTCTACACAAAGATAGCAAAGGTGATCCTGTCCCTAAGGAGCTTTCAATATATATATATAAAAAACAAAACTAGCCACTAAACAGGCACTATGCTGATGTGGACAAATGCAAGTTGCTACACCTTTACAAAATGGGGGACACCTGGTTGGATGACAGATCTGTGGAAAAGAACTTGGGATTCTTGGTAGACAACAGACACAATAAGAGTCTGCAGCTTGATGCAACCACACAAAAGGCCAGTGTGTTTTTGGACTCCATCAATAGAAGCATTAGGTGCAAGACATGGGACATGATAGTGACGCTCTATTCAGCACTGGTTAGGCCTCATCTAGAGTACTGTGTACAGTTCTGAGCTCTACATTTTAAAAAGGACCTGGAGAGAGTAGAAAGGGTACAGAGGCAGGTAATGACGATGATCAAGAACTTGGAAGGCAAGTCATATAAGGAGAGGCTAAAGAAGCTAAGCATGTTAGCTTGTGGTAAAGGTGCTTAAGAGGGGACATGATGGTCATCTTCAAATACTTGAAGGGTTGCTTTAAAAAAGAGGGAAAGCACCTTTTCTGTCTTGCTGCAGAGAGGAGGGTGCAGACCAATGGCTCAAAGTTGTAGCAAAGTAAATTTAGCTTGGATATACAGAAAAACTTTTTAACTGTGAATATAGTGAGGTAATGGAATAGACTGCCTAATGATTTTGTGTACTCTTCGTCACTGGAGCTGTTCAAGATGAGGTTAGACAGCCATTGGTCAGGGATGAATCTAGGTGTAGCTATGCCTATTTTCTACTATGGGTATTTCCCATGCTTTTGAGCATTGCTGGTTACTCTACACCCCCTCCCCCACATTCCTTCCTTTTTTTCTGCTATACGTCAGGGTGTTTTTAAACCTCCCCAGAGGCATTGTGTATTGGCTACAGCTAAGGCTGGGGACTTCAACTGGGGTGTGTCAATTGTCCTGCTAGGAGCAAAGCCAGAGGTTTCTAGCTAGAAGGGTCTTGCCCCTTTGCTTAAAGTCGAACCAATCACTATATTTGGGGTCAGGAAGGAATGGTCAAATTGAAATTGGTATGAACTGTGGGAATTTTTGTCTTTCTCTGTAGTGAGGGGGAGCCCTCTCCTGGGGACCTCTGGAACATATACTGACAACATTTTATATAAACAGGACACTGACTGTTGTGGATCCCCTACTTTACCTGTGGTGAGTTAAGGTGTGAGGTTTGCACTTCGTCAGGGTTGATGGTAGTAAAGTTTAAACTATAGTTATATAGGATGGTTTGGATGGGGATGATTCTGCCTGGGCAGGTGTTTGGACTAGTTGATCTCTGGAGGTCCCTTCCAGCCCTACTTCTCTATGACTAAACGACACTATTAATGTTTCAGTGTTTAGACAATTTCCTGTCTCTTACTAGTTTATGTGTCTCATAGACATCAGGCTCAAGAACTTATTTCTTCTCTAAGAATGTATAATAGGGAAATGTGGTCCTGGATGGGCTCTCATGTCCTCTACATAGGGAACTCCCTTACACAGCTCTAGTCCTGAAGATCACAGCAGTTAAGTATTTATAAATAACTCATTTTTATCATATCTAAACCTTCTAGGCATTAAATGGCAATGTAATAATGAGATCTATGAGTACATCTGCATATATACTTGCTGAGGCCAATAGGATTTGCTTCAGGTCCAAGGGTCTTTGTTTGAAGATTCCTAAAGAATCAGAACAAAAGTCCTCCCAAGAAAGAATAAAAGGATTGAAAGAATATTTATTGCAGTGGATAAAAATGCTCTGGACCTAGCAGTTGAATTAATCAAGTAGCAGTTACAGGGGGAACTAGGCTAATAAACAATTATGGCATTCATAGAGAAAGGGAGCATATGAAAGAGAGATCAGAGGTGGCTGCTCAGTTAGGTTGTCCCAGATCAAAAAAGATAATATATATAGAAAGCATTTGGAGCCAGATGACAAAAATAAGAAGAAGCCTGGAAAAAATTCATACAAAAAGAACTGAAAAGATTTCAGCTCTGATCCTATCTTACCTCCAAGGCAACTAAGGCTGAAATGCCACTTCCCTCACATGAAAAGATTCAGGAAAGTGATTCTGCTCTACCTTTTAGGTACCCAAATGTTCTGGTCTCTCAAAGGCCAGTTAATAACAATTCCAGGCATGTGGCTGGATCTATAAGTTTAAAAATGGAGGTACAGATGGTGTGGTGCATCATCATATAGTCAACAGCATATATTTTTCTCCAATTAAAAATAAGCTAGAAGTTTTACTAATGTGCTACAGGCCTCAGACTGTATTATTAAGATTAAAATTGAAGTAAAAACAAATATAACTTAATTGGAATGAGTTAAAAATGATCTGTGGGGCTGTGAAATAACAGCTTCATTACCAGGAGCAGCTAATGGATGGCAGAATTGCAGAACAAAGGATAGCTTGATTGGTGGACCATTAAAACCATTAAGAAGAAAAGGAAGCCATTAACACTTTTGGAATGAAGAGTTTATAAGTGATCAGGTATATTACAATGAGCCATGAAATCAGTTGATTCCCTCAGCATTAGCTGTCAAAAAATGCTGCTGTCCTTGCTAGTCAGTTAGTTTTAAACTTTGGATGGAGCAGGAAGGAAGTGGGGTGCAAGTGCACCAGTGTACACCCTCCTCCACCATTGCCCACCCTGGGTCTGCTCCTGTCCAGAGGTCCATCTTCTTCACAGAGTTACATATACCTCTTCCTTTCTCAAGGATCAGCTTTCTAGACAGGTTTATGCACTTCTGTAATATCAGGATCCAGATCAATATGAATTACTAAGAGAGGAGCTCTATTGGGATTCATCTGACTCAGAGGTCACATCTCCCAGTGCCTCTAACTGAAAGACAGAAGCTTGACTTCAATGTAATTAAATGAGGGGTAAAGTTTCCCATCTTTAGCCCAATAGCCTAATGATTAAGGGTCCTGATCAATCTAAGATTGAGACCACAAGGCTAAGCACTAGGCTGAGCTGAAGGAATCATAAATTTCCCCTGTTAAAGCTGGGCTTTTGGCTATGCTGGGAAGAGATATGGGTGCCAGAAGGACAGAAAATGAGAGAGAGCTGGTCTCTGTGGTCCACTGAGATGGATACTGCTCCAGAAAAAAAGAAAGCCCAAGATTCTGCACTTTGTTCCTAATATTGTTTATCCATTTTTTCCAATTACTGTTTAATACAAACCACAAGTGATGGTAACAGAAACTGCAATTCAGTATCTCCCACCCCAACAAAATGTCCTTACCACTAGACTACAAAGTCACACTCCCTCTTGCTTGCTCCATAAACCATTTATGCATTCTACATTGTCATTGGTTTAAAAAAACAAACAAACAAACAAACAAAGCAGACTATCTTTAGCCAAGTGAGTTAATAAATAGAGGTTCAAATCCCATCAAGGAGACCTAGAACTCATGTTTTCCATATCTACTAGCTACTAAACAAAATGCAAACTTAGTCATGCTTGATATCTGGATCAAACAGTCATAACTCGTGCTTTTTATCTGACTACAGTTTGATAACTTTAATGGCATTTTTGCACATTTCTAGCTGGAATTGGGTCACAACTGAACATAAGTGGAACTAGAAGTGTAAGTGGCCATTCTGGCTTACTTTTGGGTATACACTCTAGGCCAAATCTAGGTCCCAAAGGATATTTTCAAGCTAGGGTGGAAAGACATAATGAGATTAAATGACCTACCAAAGGCTTGGCTGTTGTATGGGGAGGGAAAAGATCATGTTTAGTGACTTATATGCCTAAAAGATAAGTAAATTAAACTTAGACATATTAGAAGTGAAATAACATCTAAGCTAAAGTCTATGTATTCTATGCAGTTATAGCATATAGGCTTAAGAAAGATAAAGAGACTGGGGTGCAAATGTAAAGATGTTCAGGCCTCTGCTCTAACTCATGACACTTTATATAAAGCACCACGGGTTAGTGTTTTCCACTCCCAAAACCCAATGGACAATTGCCTGTTGGGTCAGGGGAGGATCAAGTCTGACTGCACCAGCCATTACCAGCAGGCAGGAATCCTCCAGCAGCCTCTCAGGATGCTGCTGAACTGCCACTCTCCCCATCCCTGCTCCCTCCTTCCTGGCACAGGGCCTGTTATTGAAGAGGGAGGGAGAAGAGAGCATCATGAAGCTACCAGCTGGGCTTTATCCAGCCTGAGCTGAAGGGGTTGGGGGAGGGGAGAATGAAGCCCCCTCACCAGCTGGAGTACTGGGGGGGAGCTGGGTTGTACCCACAAGGTGAGGTAGCTCCATTCCACCCCCCTTCAGCTCAGGCTAGGAAAAGCAAACTTTTGTGTGATCAGTTAAAAAAAAAACAGACATAACAAAATATAAATCAACAGGACCAGATGAACTTTATCTGAGAGTGCTGAAAGAACTAGCCAAAGTCATCATGGAACCCCTAGCAAAACTCTTTCAAGACTCGTGGCACTCTGGAGAGGTCCCTGAGGGCTGCAAGAGGGCCAATGTTGTACCCATCTTCAAGAAGGGGAGGAAAGAGGACCCGGGTAACTAGAGGCCAATTAGCCTAACTTCTATCCCAGGGAAAATCCTGGAAAAAATCATTAAGGAGTCTATGTGTGATAAGCTTGCAGAAGATAGGATATAGAATGATAGCCAGCATTAGGAATGTGTGAAACAGCATCTTGTTGTTTCAACTTCCATTTTGACATTTCAATGGGACAGTGTTTGATTTCAAGTTTCTGTTTGGAACCACTATTCTGTTTCATTTAATGAAAACTCTTTCGCTATTTTGACACTGTTTCAGTGTTTCACCCATAGGCTGTAATGGGGAGTCACAAACTGCCTATAACTTTGTCAATTCCTGCTTGATTTGGATGGGACATGCAGGGATGGTAGCTCCTTCTGAGGCCATGAAGCCTGCAAAGTACTAGGACAAAGATGCATGGGGTTTCTGGGAAACTGCATCTCAAATTCTTGAAAACAAAACATGTGCCATGTGTGTGTGTGTTAAGCCACAGTGGGATGAAAACTGCAGGGGTGGTAGCCCCTGCTGAGGCCACAAAGTCTGCCAAGTTCCAAGAAAACAGGTGTAGGAGTTTCTGGGAAGCTGCACCTCAAGCTGCTGACAAGCAAAACTCATGTTACATGTGCACAACAGAGTAAAAACTTTAGGTGTGGTAGCTCCTGCTGAGGCTACAAAGCCTGCCAAGTTTCAAGGAGATAGGTGCAGGGATTTCTGAGAAACTGTACCTCAGGTTACTAACAAGCAAAATTCATGACATGGGTGACACTCAAGGTTTCCTCTAAGGTGCGCACATGCGTGGCCATGCACAATGAAAACTGTGGCTGTGCATAGCCTTTTCAAGGCTGTTCACCAGGAAAGACTGAGGTGGGAGCCTGGCATGGACTCTGCCAGCTTCAGAGAAATGCTTCACTCCGCCGCATCAGGGCTGGGGAGTGGAGCACTTCTCCAGAGCCAGTGGAGCCTGTGCCAGCCCCCCGTCCCAGCCTCCATCCCTGCCTTCCCTCACCTCAGGGAGGAGCCACTGCATGCCCTGAATGAGGCTCCACCAGCTCTGGGATACTGCTCAACTCCCCCGTATCACCTTGTGGAGCAAGGAGGCATGTGGCATCAGGGCCAGGGAGAGGAGCACTGTCCTGGAGCTGACAGAGCTTCACTGCATCAGGCAGCAGCTCCTTCCTGAGTTGAAGCAAGGAAGGGATGAAGGCTGGTGCAGGTGGCTGGCACAGGCTTTGCTGGCTCTGGAGAACTATTCCACCCCTCAGTCCTGATGCAGGGGAGCAGAGCAGTTCCCCAGAGCTGGGGAGTTTGCATCAGGGTCTGGCTACAGCCCCTGGCCTCTGACCGCCAGCTCCTGGCTCCAGCCTCTGGCTCCTGGCCCCCGGCTTCCAGTCCCAGCCCCTGACCACCAGCCCCTGGCCTCCAGCCACCAGTCCCTGGATCCCCTGGACCCCAGCTTCGAGCTCCAGCCCCTGGCCTCTGATCCCCAGCTTCTGATTCCTGACTCCAGCTTCTGGCTCCCAGCTCCCAGCTCCCAGTCCCTGGCCCCTGACCCCTGGCTCCAGCCACCAGCCCCTGGCCCCCAACTCCCGGCCCCAGCCCCTGGCCTCCAGCTCTGGCCCCTGGCTCCCAGCTCCTGGCGGCTTCCAGCTCTAGCCTCCAGCCGCTGGCCCCAGCCTCCAGCCCCCAGCATCAGGCCTCAGCCCCCTGCTCCAGCCTCTGGCCCCTGGCTACCAGCTCCCTTCAGTAAGTACCCCATGCCGGACCGAGGCGGCGTACTCATGGACCACTACTTCTTAGAGGGAACACTGGTGACACTGTGTGTGAGCTAAGGCACAGCAGGGTGAAAACTTCAGGAGCAGTAGCCCCTGCTGAGGTCATGAAGCCTGCAAGCTTTCAAGGAGAGAGGTGCAGGGTTTTTTGGGAAACTGCACTTCAGGCTGCTGACAAGCGAAACTCATGACATGGGTGACAGAAAGCAGGGAAGTTCAAGCAATGCTGCTTTGTATGCAGTTTTTCCATCCCTTCCCCAGAGCCCTGGGATTCAAAGGGACCTCAGGGAAGGACCATAGCCATTGGCAGCTACACAGTCAATATGAGAGCAGTCCTCCCCCTCTCTTCTCCCTCCCTCTCTTACTTCTTTTTGCCCTGCAGGCAAGCCTTGCTTGAGTTTTGAAACTTGAAATGTTTTGAAACTTTCAAAACATTTCTACTGCCCTCATTTCATTTTGACGTTGTTTTGAAGCCCTTCATTTCATTTTGATTTTGCTGTTTCGAGCTTGAAACGAGTTACAATGAAACAGCCAGACAAATTTCACACAGCTCTAGCCAGCATGGCTTTATCACAGACATGTCTTGTCTTACTAATTTCATCACCTTCTACAACTAGGTAACCCACCACCCGGAGAAGAGAGAGGAGGTTGATGCTTGATTTCCAAAAGGCCTTTAATCTGGTATCCCATGATGTTCTTATGGAAAATCGGAGGATTGTGGGCTTAACTGCATGACAGTTAGATGAGCAGGAAGCTGTCTGTGGAGACCCAGAGAGTTCTAATGAATGGATATGTGTCGTCCTAGTGAGAAGTGGCCAGTGGTTTCCCGCTGTAGTTGGTGCTTGGTCTAGTTCTTTTCAATATGTTTATCAATGATTGGATGTGGGGGTAAAGAGCTTATTGGCCAAGTTCATGGACAACACCAAGTTATGGGAAAGTGTGTTCACACTTGAAGATAAGCTGTAGATACAGACAGACCTAGACAGGCTAGCAAGTTGGGTGGATAGGAACCAGATAAGTTCAATATTGAGAAATGTGAAGTGCTTCACCTGGGGATGAACATTCCCCAACATACCTACAGGCTTGGTGGCACCAGACTGACCAACACCATGACTGAAAGGGATCTGGGTGTAATAATAGATCACAGTATGAATATGAGCTGTCAGTGCAACACTGTAGCCAGCAGGGCATATAGTACTCTCGCATGCATCAATCGATGCATCTCAAGCAAAACTAAGGAAGTTATTCTTCCGCTTTACTCAGCATTGGTGAGACTGCATCTGGGGTACTGTGTCCAGTTCTGGGCACCACACTCCAACAAGGGTGTAGCAAAGCTTGAGAGAGTCCAAAGAGTGGCTCTGATCACTGGTATGATCAGAGACTTGCACAGCAAGCCGTATGAGGAAAGGCTGAGGGCTCTGGGACTCTTCAGCCTAAAAAAAAAAGGCTGAGTGGGGATTTGGTAGTAGCTTACCGCTAAATCATCACCATAGGAATACATCAGGGGCTCAGTGACATCAGGGCACCCTTGGGTAACCCCAGGAGTAATGGCCATAAACTCCTGGCAGACAGTTTCAGGCTTAACAGTAGGAAAAATGTCTTCACAGTTAGAGTGTCCAGACTGTGGAATAAACTCCCTCCAGAGGTGGTGCAATCACCTACCCTAGAAACCTTCAAGAGGAGACTGGACAGTCATCTTGCTGGGATTATCTGACCCCAGTCTTCTTTCCTGCCTAGTGCAGGGGGGTTGGATCCAGTGATCTTGCAAGGTCCCTTCTAGCCCTTACAATCTATGAATCTATGAAT
>JAGPOW010000261.1:24368115-24392899 GCA_030014935.1 Caiman crocodilus
AATCTATGAATCTATGAATATAGATTCATAGATTGTATATATAGAGAATATATTCTATATATATTGTGAATATATAGAATATATTCACCCCACTATACATAGCATTTTGGTCCTGTGGTCCCAGGGATAACCATCCAAGAAACAATTCATTTAATGGGAAGAGACATTTGAAAACTTCATGGTGCTCCACAGGTGATCTTCTGAAAGACAATGCACTGTGAGGAACCAGGTGCATCTCCACCCACTTATTTCCCAGTCTACATAAATTGATTTCAAACCAGTGATTCTCAATCAGGGTGCCAGAGCACTCTGGAATGCCATTAAATCTTTTGAATGGTGCCATCAGGTGTGAGGAGATAAGTGAAGTGTTAAGAGATAAGCAGTTAAACTAAGCAAGTAAGATTAGGCTTGTCCCTAAACTGGCTGACCCCTTCCCCCCCCCCCCCATTTCCTCTACCAGGAGGTAAGCACTATAATCTATAAATTACTTTTTGAAACTGGGTTTAAACATTATGGCTGCTTACAGACATTAAAAAAATGGCACTTTACTTTAAATTCTTAGCATCCCTGTACTCAGCTCATTCCCAGAAGGCATCACATTAGCTGGACCCAGCTTGCCCAACGTCTATATAGATTGAGCACTTTAAATGGAGCTTTTTTGGTGCTTTTATCTAATAGATGACTGAATTAGCTATTAGATAAAAGTGACAAGCCCCACTGAAGCACCGATTCTATACAGACACTGTGGACCTAGGTCAAACGAAAGCATTGCTGCTTACGGTAAGGCACATTACAGGATTTTTTTAAAATATTTGTAATCAGCCTATGGGAGGCTTGGGTGCCTGTGAGTACTTTTTTTAATGTTTTATTGTTAATTTTTTTGCCAGGTCCATGACAAAAAAAAAAAAGTTCTGGTTGAAGTCTTATCATCCAGGACCAAATTTTGCAAGAGCACACATCTTTTGCAATCCTATTAAAGTCAGGGTTAATATATATCCTTAGTAAACATAATGAAGCCTAGGTCTGTGCTTTTCTTTCCTATCTGATTTAATCTGCTATTTCCTCATTGAATAAATTTACACCTGTAAAATTTGACTGCCTGTTCTTAAAGACCAAGTCATTTATCAGAAGCCCTCATTGCAACAGTCAGTATTCCCACATACTGTATATATACACATTTTGCTGCATTTTTTGGCACAGCATCAGATGTTCTGTGAATAATCTAGCTTTAATATGAAAGAGAGATTTAAACCAAACTGATTTCCTGTGGCTAGGCACACAAAAGAATGTAGGTGCCACAGTACTGACTGTTTTACATTCCCGGATCCTGCAGAGATATCTATAGTTCTGAACTGGCAGTCAGGCTCCTTACATAATGCATGGGTGAGTTAGTCATCACAGAATAATATTCATGAAAGATATTTAAGGATTCACAACTTTGGAGGTCCCTCCTTTATAAAATGGAGCTGGGAAAGATCATGCTTGTTCATCCACAAGTTTTACCAAAGAGCTCAGTGGTTAGAGCATTCCCCCAGCATGCATTTGAAAGGGAATCTAGTTTCCTAACTCCAGGTTCTGGGTTCCACTCTAGGGGGTCAGACATGTATTCTTTAACTAAATACTGTATTGCATTTCGTTTTAAGACACCAACCATACAACCATAATTTGGATGTTTTAAGTTAACATTATAGCATGTACACATATAAGTCTGTATGTTAATGTGCATGTTAATAATCACACAGAGGGACTTCCTCATTCATTTCAGGTCTAAACAAGAAGACAATGATGCAGGATTGGACAGTGAAATGTAATTGACTTCTTAGCAAAATGCACTTTGTATTTTAAAGAAATAGATGTTTTCTCCAATACTGCAGCTCCAAAACACCACTACATTTTCTAATAGAAGCATGTTTGTGCTGGAGTCAATAGGTAGCTGCCAAAATAATATATTTTATGGGAGCCTCCAAAGATGACATTTTCCCTCCAAACAGAGAAGAGTGTAAATTTAAAATATACTGGTACATTCATTATTTTTTTTTTATTTTCCTAGCACCATGGTGCAATGGATAGGTTAATATAACTTGTAAAATTTCCCAGGTCTGAAACTGAGAGAGAAAGAGGTTCAGTGACTTGATTAGAGACCCGAAGGCTGCACACAGACATAGGGAGAGGTTAGACGGAGGTTAGAGCATATTAAAAAGAGCCACCCAATCTAAGGGAAGTCTTGGAGGGCTAGTAAGAGGGTCAGGGTAATCAGGGGACATGAGCAAGCTCTGAGGATCCATGAGGGACTCGGGAGGTAGGAGGGATCTTCAGGAGGATCAGGAAGGCAGATGGAATTGGGGAGGGAGGGTCGGGGGATCAGAGCAGCAGGTGGGATCTGTGAGGGGGTGGGTTCCTGGCATCCAGAAATATTTGCCAGGATCAGGAAGGCTTGTGGGTCCACTGCAGGGCCTGGGAGGATGAAGCACTCTCTCATCCACTCCCCAGGAACAGGAGCTGTTTTTAGCCTCCCAAGTGCCCCACCTCCAAAAAGCAGTGCCCCCTTAGCAAATAAACTCCTCCATCCTTCCTGCCCCTCCTCTCTACTGGGACTTACTTCCTCATCTCCTGGCATCAGGGGATCTCGTACGGTGAGATCAGGTTGGCTGATCTCGTACGGTGAGCTTTAATCTAGCCTCACCGGGGGAGGCCACAGGAAGACATGGATACACCACTCAGGCAAGACAGGTGACACATGCAAGGAGTGCCCACGTAAGACTCAGGGGTCCAGATAGCCTTCCTAATTAGGGGGTGGCATGTGCAGCTATGCAAGGCCTTAAATGCCTGTATACCACTGCTCGGAGTATGGGGAACAAACAGAAGGACCTTGCACTCAGAATAGCCAGTTCAAACCCACACATAGTAAGGATCACAGAAACATGGTGGGATTCATCCCACTACTGGGCAGTGAACATTAGGAGCTATGGGCTCTACAGGCGGGATAGAGAAGGAACAAAGGGAGCAGGTGTGGATCTCTATGTCAGAGAGCAATACATAATCTCCTCCAGCAAAATGGGGTTGGAGGAGGAGCAAGCTGAAGTGCTTTGGGTCAAGATACAAGGGGGTTGTGGGGAGAGGGATTTAATGGTGGGGGTCTACTACAGACCCCCCAAGGGGAGGAGCTGGACTGGGAATTTTCAGGCTAGCTTGCAGAGGCACTTAAGTCAAGGGATGTAGTTGTCAGGAGTGACCTAAATTACCCGGACATCTGCTGGGAGCAGTCAGCCAGGTCGGACCATTCCAGGAGGTTCCTGACTGAGATACAGGACCTCCACTTAACCCAGGAGGTGCACAGTCCCACCAGAGGAAATGCCCTGTTGAACCTGGTCCTGGCCACAGGCGATGATCTGGTAAGGGGGCTCCAGGTCCTTGACCACCTGGGTGATAGCAATCATTGCTTGCTGGAATTCATCATCCATTACAGGGTGACAAGGGCCTGCAGCAAGGCAGTAGCCCTAGACTTCAAGAAGGCCAACTTCGAAGAGTTGAGATTGGTGGGAGAGGTGCTGGGATTCTCAAAGGCAGGGGAGCTCAGTGCCCAAAATGAGTGGTAGTTCCTTAAGGAGACGATATGCAGGGCCCAAGAGGTGACGATCCCAGCAAGAAGCAAGGGGAGCAAGAGTGCCCAAAAGCCTCTCTGGCTCACGAAAGACGTCCAGGTATGCCTGGTTGCCAAAAAGGTGGCGTACACCTGGTGGAAGGGGTGGGGGGACGATCTCCAAAGAGGAGTATACATCCACTGCTCAGGCCTGTAGGGGGGCTGTTAGGAAAGCTAAGGCGGACATAGAGTTAGGACTAGCATCCAAGATCAAAGATAATAAAAAGTCCTTTTTCAAATATATAGGGAGGATGAAGAAGGCATCGGGAAATGTGGGGCCCCTGCAAGATACGCTGAGCAATCTAGTGGTTGCGCCAGAGGAGAAGGCAGACCTCTTTAAGGAATTCTTCACCTCCATTTTTTTTTGTGCAGCGACCGGGACTCCCCCACCGTGATTCAAGACGTACTTGAGGGAACACCTCAAGACCTAAGGTGGAGGGGGACCGGGTTAGAATGCTTCTGGAGGGGCTGGACGTGTTCAAATCAGCAGGGCCAAATGCTCTGTACCCCAGGGTGTTGAGAGAGCTAGCAGGGGTTATTGCAGGGCCCTTGGCAGTAGTAACCGGCAGCACACTTATAAGATGGGAAACTCCCTTCTTGAGAGCACAGAGGCAGAAAGGGATCTTGGAATCATTATTGTCTCCAAGATGAACATGGGCCAACAATGCGAGGTCACGGTCAGCAGGGCTAACCAGACCTTATCGTGCATCCGCAGATGCATCTCAAGTAGGTCCAAGGAGGTGATCTTCCCCCTCTACGCAATACTAGTCAGGCTGCAGCTGGAGTACTGTGTCCAGTTTTGGGCACCTGACTTCAAGAGGAATGTGGACAACATTAAGAGGGTCCAGAAGAGGGCCATCTGCATGATCCAGGGACAGCAGGGCAGACCCTACAATGAGAGGCTACAGGACCTGAACCTGTTCAGCCTTCACAAGAGAAGGCTGAGCGGGTACCTATCTACAAACTCACTAAGGGGGGGCAGAAGGGTTTGGGAGAGACCTTGGTTCCCCTATCATCCCCTGGGATACCAAGGAATAATGGCTACAAGTTGTTGGAGAGTAGGTTTAGATTAGACATCCATAAGAACTACTTCACAGTCAGGGCGGCTAGGACCTGGAACTGACTTTCAAGGGAAATGGTGCTGGCTCCTACCCTGGGGTCTTTAAGAAGTGATTTGATGCCTACCTAGCTGGGGTCATTTGAGCCCACTTTTCTTCCTGTCCAGGCAGGGGTTCAGACCTGAAGATCTACAAGGTCCCTTCTGACCCTACTTCTGTGATCAGTGAATACTGATAAAACCAGCACCAGAAGCAGCTTGTAGGATGAGGGGTTTGGTGAGCTAGAGGAGGAACTGCTGGCTGGTCCATATGTATGTTCGCGGGAGGGGGTCTTCATCTGGGGTGGGGGGAGAGGCTGTAGGGGGAAGCTAAAAATAACGGGGTGCTAGGGAGGAGATAGGAAAAACACAGCCCCAGAGCTGGGGCTGTCAACTGAGGTTTTTCAGTCCTGGAGCTGCTCTGGGGACTATACAAAAGTTCAGTTAGATCAGATTTGCTAGACCTGAGCTAAGTTAGACTACCTTAGAGGGAGGGTTAACTTAGATCAGGTCAGCCATTTTTAGACCAAACTAACTGCCCTGAATTTCTGCACAGTATGCCCATAAATCCATCTAACTAGTGTAAGATCCACACCTGGGCAAACTAAGTTAGATTGGGTAGCCATTTTTAACATGATCTAACCTCTCCCTAACCCCCCTGAATGTCTGTATGTGGCCAGACAAAGTCAGTCTCAGAGTTAGGATCAGAATATGGGCATCATTGAGCTTGAAATCTACAATTGGCCCACTAAGTCTCCAAAACCCTAATTGCTACTGATAATGAGTAGACCACTGGAGAGCTAAATTCCAGTGAAGTTCCATGGAAGTGCCGATGTTCTTCTCTGAAGAGGCTCAATACATAATTACGGTTCATGGTTAATAGATGTGAGAGATGACTTTCTATTAATGAAGTATGAACTAAGGTCTGAAATGAGTAAGGAAATATTGGGAAATTCACTATTCTGTTGAGATTTCAATGTCTATTTCTACATTAAAGAGGATGGGATAAGCTTTAAATAATCAGTCAAACTTCTGCAGTAAAATTTGCTTCTCCCCTCCTATGAAAGAGAATCCATGATAAATCTAGTATATAATAGAACCAATTTCCCTATAATGCTAGCTTTAAGACAAAAAATCATATGGATACATACATTTTTTCTATTGTTTAATGGATCATCTTAGAGACAACTGGCTGAAAAGATCCACTCTCACCCTTTTATAAATCACCTTATTTTTAGTAGGACTTTTTACTTTCTTTAATCTTTTAGGGTCAACTGTCCATTAAGATGACTAGTTGTCAGAATCTCCAGTGTTGTGCATGTATTTTCCATTCTCATACATTAGACATATTACACGTGTGAGAAAAAAATGGGACAACTTTTACTCTTTGCATTACTTATTAAAATCCATGCTTCTACAGGTGTCAATAGACCTGACAAATATGACTTCTAGTATTCCATTGTACAAATACAAATCACAATTTCATATATATAGATTGTAAGGTATTATTAGCTAAATTTAGCCTAGATATGTGCTATTTTAAAGGGCAAGTGAATGACTAATATTAACTTTCCTTTGAAGTAGCCACTAATTTACAGCAAGAAGTCACAGACTGAAGTCAACAATTAAAATAAAATGTAATAATTCCTGTGCAGAAGCTTTCCAATTTGTGGTTAAATCATATAACTGAAAACATAACCAAAAGAAGGAAATATGAATTAGTTTAGAGATTGGCAGGACCTATATTTAGAGAAACAGACCAACTTATGATGGGACCTAGTTTTACATCACCTAAATTAAGATGAGATAGGATTTGATGAACTAATTTTCCTTCGTTCCTTCAAGAATTAATTTCTGACCCTTCTAATTAAACTATCTGGAGAAGAACAATACAAATGCAATCAATTTCTCTACACTGCTCCTGACAAATCCCTTTCTGCAGTGACCCCCCAAAACTGTGATCCTAAAGATCACTGTCAAAGGTCATTTTGCAATCTGATGTCATAAAATGAGTAAATTCTAGTGGGGTCTTACTATTTTCTTGCTCCTCAAACTCTTAGTTGGAACTTAGGTTTGAAATTCATGCAGCAGAGAGAAACATACTATTTTCATATTCATAGCACTTCTAAACTTATTTCCTGTGACTACACATGGTAATACTATGATCTGATTTAACAACTGTACCATGGTATCAGTGCTTTCTTATTCAGATCTGCACTGGTTCATTGATTTTTTTCTTTTAATTTCCATCTTAATAAAAAAAAAAACCAGAAAGCCTCTTTCAGTTCATTATTTTTATGTTCATGCTTTGATGGGAACATCTAAAAAGTGAGCTTTATGAATCACTCAGTCCCAAATGTAATGTAAAACTAATGAGTACATTAACAGTAAGTGGGCATTTAATCTGTCAGAAGCATAGTAGTCTGGTTTAGAACTGTGAGAGCCTAGAAAACTCACCTGACAAGCAAGCATTTTTAAAAAGTAAAAACAGCAAAAGCTGTGCAAGATCACAAGCCAAGGGAGAGATTAAACACGTTACTGGCTGTTGCTTTCAAATGTTTGGTCCAGTGCTTTGGAACACTCCTACGCTTATTCACTGTCAAATTCTTGTTTCTTTGTTTTCTACCAGATGATACCAATAGTGCCCAGTTACACTAAATGAAAGAAAATAATATTTCTGTGGGGGCTCACCTTTCCACTGTAAAATTCAGGAGGCACATTTTATTGCTAGGATGCCAAAAAGCTCATAGCAAATGACTGATATGCAGCTATGAATCTAGCACACTGCCTGAGGTGTATGGGTTCTGACTGGTTGCTGTACCCTTAATGCCTATAACAATTTGGACTGGCAGAATTCAAAGGGATTGCTCATTTGGAAGTAGCTGAAAATGATCATACTTCAAGAAAGGAAATGTGTCTGGATGCACTTATTAAATAAGGAAATTCCAACAGCAATGTTTGTTTTTTTGTGTGGTTTTTTAAATCTGTTTTTTTAAGACATTTAGATTGTTTTCAAGAGGGGAAAAGAGGAAAGCATAGCAGATTATCTGCTGATCACTCTGCATCAGCTAGGACAGAAGATCATGTTGTACAGACATTTGTAAAAGGCTTTTGAAGAAACAAAAGCAAAAGCAGTAGGAAATGCAAAGTAAGTCCATATGATATTTTATTTAAAAAAAATAGCATAAAAGGCCTAACCTCTGACCACTACACAACTATTTTATGTTTGTTTCTGAATCCCAGTAAAGAATTTGATTCCATTTGACCAGTTTTAACTTAAGATGAAAAATGGCAAGCAAAGAAAACCACACTATAACTTTTCAGAATTCTTTTGCCTACATCAATGGCTAAAATAATAGATGAAGAAGGAAATAGAGAATAGAACTAATAAAATCAGGGTTGAGTGACATAACTGTTTTCAGTATATGGAGAAAAAAATGGGGAGACATGTTATCCTGTTGGTGTCCAAGAAAAGTTCAGAAAGAGGCATGCTGGCAGGCATACAATTTCTACAATTTCTAAAGGTAAATAAAATATTTATCTTTTTCATTGTTGTAAGGCAGACACTAATAACAATGTCAACAGCATCTAAAAATAAAATCTTAGTGTAGCTTTGGAGGCGGTAAGGGAACTAAAGAAACAAGTCACAACTCTTCTTATAGGGCCTGGAGCTCTTAACCCCTGGGCTGCTCACACATTAGGACCTTTAAGTAGCTTAAAGCACTCGTGATACAGCTCTAAGTTATGCCACTCCAAGGAAGGACTACCTCTGATCTGCAGAGCCCAGCTCCTGTCCCGTTACTATGTGGCCACTCTCCTCAGGTATGCCACTCAATTTGAAGTCCTCCAGTATCCCAGAATGCAGTGGCCCTCCCACCACCTTTCTATTTTGTGGGCTTTCACACCCCCACCCAGGGAGCAGCCCAGGGGCTGGAGCAGCAGCTTTTCTATTTCCCTGAGCCACCAGATCCCAATCCAGGAACAGCAGTCCTTTTCCCTCCACTGCTGTGCCTGTCTGGGTGGGTGCCCTCTGCTGGACTCCATGCCCCACTCCCCTCCATCCTCCAGGGAGCACAGGAAAGAGTGGCCATCCTCAGAGACTTCCTCAGACCCAGCCAGGCTGTGGCAAGCCCTGAGCTCCAACCCCATATCTCCAGCAGCGCCCTTCTCCATGTGCCCAATCCACTTTGAGCTGTGTGATGTAGGGACAGACTGACAGCAGGGATGTAGGGCAGGGCAGCTGCGGGTGGATCTGGGTTGTGGGTGTGGGGGTCTGCCGCTGTCTGTGTGGACGTAGGAACCAGCTGTAGGCAGACACCACTCCCAGCTGCAGAGTGAAGCCAACTTTGGGGGAGATGTCTGTACCAGCTGCCACTGCCAACACAGCCCCCAGCCCTGGTCCCAACCCAGTGCTCACTGCCATATCTGCTGTCACCATCAGCTTCCTGCAGCCACTGCCTGGGGATCCAAGGGTATCTTCCTGTTCACCCCATGTGCTGCTGGGCTACCCCTACTGGGCCTGGGGGTGCATCCAGGAGGGATGGGGAGGGCAGGGTGGACGCAGGGAAGGGCTGAGGGGAGTGAGTGGAGATGGGAGGTTAGAGGCAGGGGAGAACCTGAGCTTGCCTCAGACTGAAGATGCCTGGACATTGGGAATAGCCTGAGAGATGTGTGTACAGTCAAGAGATACACTCGGCCATGTATGACAGCAAGCCCAGAGCACGTGGGTGCTGGGAGTCAAGAGCTGAGTGGCTAGCAGCCTCCCTACGCAGCCCCCCACTGAGTCATAGATTCATAGATGTTAGGGTCAGAAGGGACCTCAATAGATCATCAAGTCCGACCCCATCGGTCCCCGAAAGGCCGATCCCTCAACCTTTCTCTCAAGGGACCATGCCACCTTGCTCTTCTTCTTGCAGCCTAGAACACAGCATTAAGGGATGGAATGATTACTTTGCCTCTGCAGCCAATTTTTCTATCCAATCACTCCCTTGAGCACAGAGGGTCACAGTTTGCAAAAACCTAATATCCACCACACATCTTGTATTGTTGTCTACATAACTTTATAGTAGAGGGCCCATTTTAGCCCCAAATCATTAAAATTACAGCAGTACAGTGTGGTTTGTGTAGCATGTAGTATTGTGGGGGGCTATGGGGAGACAGGGGTGCAGTTGTTGCAGCTTTGGAGTCTGGAATATATTTCATGAGAAGAACTCATTGTTTAGTAGGAAGCAACTCGGGCTAGAGACTTCCAAAATGAAATAGATGATAGCTAGTTATGAAGGAGTTGGCTCACTTGTGCTACCCTGCTCTTTATTTATTTATTGTGTTTTGTTCTTGTTCATTTGATCCAATTACAGACCCTGTCATTAAATAGAAGGTAGAAAACTCTGAGTGGAATTTGAGGATCTTAATACAGTCTGAATCAATCAACATGGTCAACCATTCAGGTAATCACTGGGTGTGTCTATACATATATTAATGTATGCCTAAACTTAATGCATCTTTGCTTAAGACACATTAAGGCAATTTAGGCATGCATCTACACGTGGAAGTGCTAATGAAAATGAAGGCGCACTAAATTTATGCATGAATAGCTAAGCTGTATCAGTGCATGTACAGATGTGCTAATGCACATTAATGCAGTGTCTATTCATTGATGCACACCATATTAATGTGCATTAGTGCATCTACATGAGTGCTAATGTGTCTTAGCGATTCATGCTTAAATTTGATACCTGCTTCATACAGGTATCAAATTTAGGCTTACATAGCCTTAAACCACCATTTTTTGGCACATTAATGGCACACACGTGTAGAAATGCACCCTTGATGTGCCTTAAAATGGTTATTTTAGGCTAAGCCTGCTTTAAAGAGGCATGTATAGATGTGCTTACTGAGTCAAAATATTAGCATTCATCCAACAACTGATATACTACACATTGATCCATACTCTGTCATGCTTTCACATAAACCTAGCTCCCTGGATAGCTTTCCTGTAAACATATCCATAAATGTCTTCTAAACAAAGAATATCTTATAATGTAACTGGACTTTAAAATTACCATTAAGGCAATAGTCTTTCTAAAGCTACCAACTTATTGATTTTACATGACAAATTATTTCTAAAAGGTGAAAACATTGAAATAAGCTGACCATCAACTTCAGGGAAGGTTGTAATAGTTCTTTTTTTGATCCAGGGCCATTTGTTATGTTATATAGGGGCCAACTGAGTTTACTATTACTCAAGAACATTAGAAATTATTACCCAGGAAAAAACAAGATCCTGCAAGCAGGGAGAAGGACTTGGTAGGGGCAGATTCAATCTAAGCCTACAAACACAATGCATGGACAGGGACCAGGAGAAGATTGAAAGAAAATCTGTGGTTTACTACTGTCACTTACTATGCAGGGGAATCTCCAACTGAAAGTCTCATTCCTGTGTGAGGCTTCTTTTTCAGACATTACAGCATCTTCAGTCCTGATGATGGCTGGGAAGACAATATAACTTGAAAATCTCTTCCATCAATCTAGGGACAACTAGGGAGCTACACACTGGGCACTCTAATCATACATACACCCAGTTTCAGAGAAAAGTTAAGAAAAGAGCAACATGGAACTTCTAGCCAAGGAAGAACACAATATTGGTGGTTAAAATTGAATTCTGATCTAAAGCAATAGGCCTCTAAAAACAGCATTGTGAGATCCTGTGCAGATTATGTCTCAATCATTTTCATATCAGATATGCTTTCTAACATATCATTTTATATGTGTTTATTTGTAATGGCAAACTCTGCAAATTTAGCCGTGGCTCTGAGAATCAAGCTGGGTTCTTTTATTTTTACACATTATCAACCTGCAGCGAAAATTGCATTCTCCCTTATGCCGGTGTAACAAGATTTCCTTTAAATTATGCTCTCAGCATACACTTGTGAGGCCACTTTGCCTTCAGTGAGTAGGTGTATTGATGCACAAAATGGAATGGAACCTAGCTCACTTTCTTTTAGGCTGTTATGGCTGTGCTGTGCTAACAGCAAGCAGTAAAAAATCAAATTGATTTGAATCAACATCACAATTATGTTTAAAAAGAAAAACCCACCATAGGAGCAGTCCTATGGAATAAGATGTTGCCATTTTTCATAATGCTTCTCACAGTTATAAGTGTATTTTGTTTAGAGACAGAACTATATTTTAAGACTTCTACTGTTATATGAGCAACCTTGTTAGAAATAACTAGTAAGAATAGCATGATGTGATCCATATGCTGATTATATTTTAAATTAATTCTTCTATTAATATTAATGTTCTTTCCATTATGAAGTGTTTCAGCTTTACTCGCCATTCCATTATCTGTTTATGCCAACTATCATTCAAGTAGTACAATGGATACAGATTAAGTTTTTTAATTATACCAATGTAAATCTCTGAATTCCAGGGACTTTGGTAACTGAGAATTGAAGTAATTCAGGTTGCTGTGGATTGACACCAGTTTAAGCTAGGTGTAGAACTTAGCTTTATAACATCTCAATAAGGTCTCCATAAAAATCCTTCCATATGTCAATAAGCAACCATCAGCTGTAGCACTTTAGCTCTATGTACCCTTTAAGAATTTAATATATGTCATCAAGCAGGGCTTCATAAAACCATCATAAACATCTACCAGCCCATGCACAAAATCTACTCACACACTTTTTTAGCAGGATGATAATGAAAAATCTAAATGGTTATGCACTCATCAGGAAAATTACTCATTTCTTCTGGCAAATGAATGAGAAATTTCCAGCTAAACAAAGGATACATCTATGCTGAAAACTGCACAGTAGTAGAGAATTATAAACATGTGTAAGTAACTTGGGCATCAAAAGAAATCTAGTAGGAGCAGTCAATGGCTCACTGTGAACCCAGGGATAAATGAACTTGCAGTGAGCTCCATGCCTCCAGGGTGCAGAGAGCAGTTAGACCTCTTCAAATCTTCCTGGTAGATGCTTGGGAATGGATGGAGCTTTCACAATGTGTGTGCACTACCTGGGGCAGTCTGCAGCAACTCTCCATGGTAGCAAGTTGTCTAATAGTTATTTTCAATAAACTGTTTATAGTTTCTGGACTCTGTCTCTCTGACTTGTTGATCAAGCTACCAAAAAACACATGGCACCAGAAATAGGGGACAAAAATATACATAAACAATGGAAAAAATGGTGCATCTATGATTTCCAGAGAAGTTATAGCTAACCAACAATACAGCAGAAGGCTGGAAGGATTTCAAACAGAGCTTCAGCATCTATACAAGTGAGAAACAGAAATTGCCTTTCATCAACTTTGTGCTGCCATAAAAAAAAAAAAATACTATACAAAGCAAAAGCAAATAGATGTCCATATCCTTTGTCATGCAACAATGTGGTTACAACAAGAGGCAGTAATCATTTGTGCTGCTTAACTACAGTGGGCATATGTTTGTTTTATGGTGAGAAAGCACAGGCATCCTAAAAGTGCACTCCACAACAGCCCCAGGCAGGTACTTTCAGGGTTTGAGGGGCTCCTGCATGTCCCTGGTAGTCCCACACAGGATCAAGCCCCTCAAGCCTCAGAAGCCCAGTTTTCCCCTCTGCTAAAGATATGCCCCAGAGATTGCTAAGGGCACATCTCTGAAGCAAAGGAACATGTTGCCCATAGTTCTGGAAAATCAATAGATGAGACAACAGGCAAAGTGTGTTTCTCCAGTGAAACAGATTGGCTGTGCCGGATGTATCCCAGCACAGTCGATCTGCTTCATTTGGCAGTGTATATTTCTAGCCTAGGTTGGCTAGCATAGCCATAGAAAAAAAGAGACCCTGTCAAGGTAGCTGTCTTTTTTTAATTTAGAGAGGAAGGAAGTTTTAACTGTGTAAACAGTTCACAAATATTAGAAATACAAAATAATAACTGAGACAAACTAAAAACAAAATGAAAACACTCGACGATTAAATGTGCATACAAGAAAGCAGGGAGAGCATGAGATAATGGAGGACTACTTTGTTACTGACCTTAGGCTGCTGAGTTAAACTTGTTACTTTGGAAGGTTAACAGAGTCCTTTATAAGAGATCAAACAATGCTGGGGATCAATGATACAAAGTTTAGGGAAAAGGTTGCTGGAAAAAAAAAACCTAAACAGAAGCTTGTCCACCACAGAAGCTAAACAATGTTATTTGAACTGGACAGGAGCGCTGTGCAAAACAGCACCATTCTGCTTTGACTTCTGCTTCAACATTTTGATGCAACAGTGTTTCGTTTCAAGTTTCCTTCCATTTCAAAAACACTGTTCCATTTCGTTGTGTCTAAACTGTTTTGCTGTTTCAATGCTGTTTTGCTGTTCTGCTCATAGGCTATAATGGGGAAGCATGAAACTGCCTATACATTTGTCTTCTCTAACCTGATTCAGATTAAACTTGCAGGGACGATTGACTCCTTCTGAGGGCATGAAGCCTGCCAAAGTTCAAGGAGATAGGTGCAGAGGTTTCTAGGAATCTGCACCTCAAGTTGCTGACAAGCAAAACTGTCACTTGCTGGCAGCAGCAGCCTCCTGTCATCTGGCAGGCAGATCTGGGGGCCCGCACCTCTGGGAGAGCTTCAGGGCTGTACTAGACTCCTCCCAGGGATGCAGCCCCCAATCTGCCTGCCAGATGACAGGAGGCTGCTGCTGCTGCCTGGTACTAGCACTGGACACAACTCAGACCCAGCGCTGGGAAGGGTACTGCTGCTGGTCCTAAGTGACAGCAGCAGCCTCCTTTGATCTAGCAGGTAGGTCAAAGCCTGCCCACACCCCCAGGAGGAGTTTATCAGAGCTTCACAGTCCTCCTAGGTTTGCGGGCCCCTGATCTACCTGCTGGATCACAGGAGGCTGCTCCTGCTGCCTGAGACTGGTGCTGGGCACAGTCCGCACCCAACATTGGGAAGATTGGTGCTCTCCTGTGATCCAACAGGTAGATTGGGGGCCACCCACACTGCCGGGAGGAGTCAGCGGAGCCCTGCAGCCCTCCTGAGTTTGCATACAGAAATAATATGGACAGCACAAGAAACGTGGTGCATGCCTTATGCAGTGAGGAAGAGGAGGAATTATCTTTGTAATGATGGAAGTTAGTTCATCTGAGGACTAGACTGTTACCTTGGAGACAAATGGATTAATGCTGAATTTTAATTTGAATATGGGGAAATAGGTCAATATAATACACATTTTTATTATTGAATAAATGAACATGAACTGGTGTACAAGAGAATAAGATATGACAAACTGAATAACCTAATAGTGTGCTCTTGTTGCAACCCCTTCTTCCCCCACAAAAAAAACCCCAAAACCCAACAACAGCAATACATTGGGCTGTATTAATTAACAGAAATGTCTCTTGCAAATCAAGGGACGATGATTCTTCTGCTCTGCTGAGCACTGGTGAGGCCTCCCCTGAAGTATTGTGTCCAGTATAGGCCCCACACTTGAAGAAAGATGTGGTCAGATAAAAGGAATCCAGTAGAGAGTGACAAAAATCCTTAGAAGCCTGGGAAGCATGTATTATGAGAAAAGACTGAAAAAAAAATAGAATTATTGAGTCTGGAGAAGACAAGGCTGAGTGGGAATAGGTGTGTGTGAACTGAATGTTAGGTACAAAAACAGTGAGATAAAAGTTCAGTTTATAATTGTTCCAGGAAAATCAGTATGTATTATTGTGTCAAGAACATATTAAGATTTGAATTTAATTAAAATTGGGTTGACTGTATAGTTCTGCTAGTAGGTTAGATGGATTTGCATAGGATGGTTTGGATAGGGATCTAATCCAGACTCCATTCCCCCTCCCCGACAGAGGTCTGGACCTCTTGAGGACCCTTGTTGTGCTACATTTCTATCATTCTTTTATTTTAAAAAAAAAATTCTGTACCTTTCACAGACAAGGTTTTTTGGATAAACGTGATATATTTTATTAGGCAAACTGAATAACTTTGGAAACATAAGCATGCCATTGAGTTTTAAAATATGAGGAAATTAATAAAAAAGGTTCCTGTGTTAAAATACTGTGATCCTAAAATACCCATTAAAGTCTCCACAGATGCCTCGAAAGAAGGTATTGGAACAGTTCTAATAAAAAAAATGGAAATGACAGAAGATTGAGGTCTAATGCATTATAAGCACTCCACAACACTGTGTTTGAAAAAGAGTTACCTCTTGCACTTGAATTTAAAAAAAAATCATGCATTTAACAATCACATACCATAGATAACACACTTACTAGTGGTAGATTAACTATTTCCACTACCTATAAATTTCATGGCTGGAAAACACAACAGGAGGTAATGAAATCATTTGCTGCCAGCTGCAGGATTCCCAAAATAGTAAGAACAGACAACAGTCCTGAATTTCACTGTTTTGATCTTAAAATGTTTGTGTATAAACAAGACTTTCAAGATAATGCTTCTAATCCCATATATGCAAAATCCAAAGGGCTTGTAGAAAACATGGTGCAAACAGTTAAGAAATTGCAAGAGTGAGCAAAAGATTCAAACACTGATCCATACCTGGACCTCTAATGAACCAAGGATTGTCTCCAGCAGAAATCTTGATACACAGAAAGATGAGGACCAGATTGCTTAATCTAGTGGACAATGATGCTGTTGACTGATGGTGATTTGGATGCATTCATAAAAATGAATCAGATTAATAAAAAATGTTACTGTAATTTACTGTAAGACGTTACTATGACCGCAAACCAAAAATGTGATGTTTGTATATTATGGCAAAGAATGGACATAAATGACGGCAGTATCACTTCGGTTAACTAATGCATCCTATAAGTTTGTCATCTCAGAAGGACAGATATTCTAAGAGACACTTAGAGATACTCAAAGATAGACAAAAAGCACACAAGACTCAGAAACCGATCCAGTTATCAAGATTCTGCAATGGAGAGGGCAATAAAGAGACTGTACTGGAGACCCCTGTGGAAGAGAACATAACAGGGTCTAAGAATAAAAAGATGCCACGCAAATCTAGCAGAGCATCCACAAAAACTAACTGAGCCCTGCTACCACTTCAAAGCATCTTTATTCTTCATATATTTGAAATCTGGTCATTGTCTTTGGATATATTTGCTATAAAAGGCGGACATGTACAAATTGCAAAAATATATAAGATCAGCTCCTGAGAGATCTTTCTGGCAAGAAAGTCATGTCCACTGGTTCTCAACCAGGCAGGCAGGGCATCCTGGAGTGCTACAAGATCTTTGGAAGGGTGCCATGAAATGTAAGTCGATAAGCAGGAGTGAAGAGGTAAGTGCAGGTTCAGGGTTGTCTCTGCCCAGTCACTACCCATCTCCAGAGCCCACCTCCTCAGCACACCCCATCTGCAAGGAAGCATGCACTGTAATAAATAGACTACTTTTTGAAATGGAGAGCCGCTCAGTTCACAGGAGTTATGCAGGAGTGCCTCAAGCTGAACAAGGTAGAAAACCACTGGTTTAATTAGTGCTCCATACCCCAGCCAAGTTCTGCTGCTGAAGAACAGTAGCCTAATTCTGATGGGAGATCCTTCACAGTATAGAACATAGTCATTGTTAGATCCCGACTCCATGCAACTCCCAACGACTAGGGAGACGACAGTTCAATTACCCATGGATCCTGTTGCTCATTATCCATAGCAGAGCAGGGAGCAAACACCGGCACACATTGCTCTCAACAGCTTTATTAGAATGGAGACAGCTTCGGACTAGCTCTCTTACTGACAGAATATGGGGAGTCGCCCTGAACATGTTTGGATAATCAAGAGTTCAGATAATCAAGGAGAGGGGAATGTACATGTTGATTATTCATTTAGAACCAAGAGTATGAATAGCAGAAAATAGGGGTAGATAACAGCTTTGGGGATTTTTCTCTCTTCAATTATCAGTCTGTTTAGAACAAAACTGACATGTGAGAAGTTATACATAATCCACAAACATCATTAATATGATTTTCTCAGAATATAATTTAAAAGGTGTATTTTGTATAACATGGATTTTTTTTGTAGAGGAGTATGGCCTTCAATATGAGGTCCAGATCCCTCTAATTGCTTTTGACTGTGGATTAGGGAAGAGAGAAAGAAAGACTTACAATTTCAAATTGGACATTTTGACACAATTACAGGTATAGACAGACACTTTTGCTCCTAGAAACTGGGCATCTACAGTAGAGCTGTTTGAAGCTTTGGGTGCTGATTTGATTCAGAGGATATTCAGCCCAATTCAGCAGCTGAATCTCCAAATCTGAATCAAATTGGGAGAACAATAAGGAGGTTCAAATTGATTTGAAGCTCTCTCAATCAATTTGGAGAGCTTTGGAGATTTGGGCAGTCCCTGCTGCTGCCACAGGGAGCTGGACCAGGACTCAGTGCTGGTAAGTAGGGGATGGGGAAGGGGACTACAGAGGGACTCCTGCCAGGCCCCACCCCCTGCCTGCCCCCGTGAGCACCCCATTATCCCTGCCTACTCTCCCAGCCCCTCCATGGCTGCCTTTCCTGACCCCAGCTCCCAGTTCTTAAAAAAATAAAATAAAATAAAGCCCTAACTCATTGGTTGCTACATTGGCCATCGGGGATTCGGAGGCTCATAACAGAGCCCCCCCATGCAGCATGGGGAAGTGGGGGCAGCAGGCATTGCCCCCACTTGGCAGGAGTCCATGTTTTTTTTTTTTCTAAGAGCCAGGAGCTGGGGCCAGGTGGGGCAAACATAGGGAGGAGTTGGGAGACCAGGCAGGGTTTGGAGGTCTTCTTGCAGAGCCCCTCACATAGCATGGGGCAGCAGGGTGGAGAAGGGATGGCCCCCACAACCTGGCAGCAGCAAGTGAGTGTTTTTTTAATGGGATTTTTTAGAATTGGGAGTTGGGACTAGGAGAGAGGGCAGGGGATGGGGCTCATGACAGAACCCCCCACACAGCATGGGGTAATGGGGAGCAGCAGGGATTGCCCCCCTGCCTGGTAGCAGCCAGTGAGTGCCGGACTTTTTTTTTAAGAACCGGAAGGCTGGGGCTGGGCAAGGCAGCCATTTACTGACCAGGGAGAGTGGGCAGGGTATGGGGCCTGTCCAGTTCAGAGATTCAGCTGATTTTGCAGTGACTGACTCTTTGAATCAGATTTAGCCAAATTTATTCAGGACAGTGATACGAATCACCAGATTGAACCACTGTCCCTCAGTCAACTGAATCCCAATTTGAAGTGAATACTAGCCGCTTCGCTCAGGCCTAGTGTACAGGTGTCTATGCAGTTTCTTTCACAGGAAACATGCCAGATCCATGAAAAAAAATTCCCTTCCAATGAAGTATGTCATGCATGTGAGACTTTTTCTTGCACCTGTGTGCCTCAATTGCTCAGCTCCTCCTGGGGTCTAGAAAGAGTGGAATTGGGAGAAATCCTCCTTTCTCTTCCCCTGGAATGCCTGTATGTTCCCCTGACCCCCATCTAAGACTTCCAGAGCTGTACTGTTCCAAGAAACTTTTGAAAACATATGATATATTTGAAATATTTTTTCTTTATTCAGTGCAGAATAAATACAAATGTTGATGGCCCCAAATCAACATTTGATGGTGTCACAAAATGGAACTATTGTCCTCTGGCCTATTCTAGTGAAGAGATTAAATTTCTTTACTGGGCAGAGACAAGAGCTCGCGTCATAAAGATTTTCTTAATTGCCAAGGTTGAAAATGAAGTGCCTCTAGCTGTACTTCACTCAGATACAGTCAAAGAGAAGGTAAGTGGTTTGTTAGGCATGAGCTTCTTTGAATAGTACTGCTGAGCTTCCTTCAACATGTAGGACACTGGTCTCTTAATTATCCTTTTTCCCATGATGGAAGATTGGACCTACTTCATTCAGGCTTGCTGAGAAAGGAGCCCTTTGTGTCTGTTTCTTTTGCTAGAGGGGGAACAGCTGTCCCTTTTGACCTGGATAAAAGGGTACTTTTCTATTTCTCTCCATACCTGCAAGGAGGAGCCAGGATATTTTGCAGGGACCCTGCTGTGAAGTGAAATGAGTTTTCTATTTGCTTGCTAAGAGATCCCTCAAGAACTGTTCCTCACTCACCCTAATGAGAAAATGTCTTATGTGTGTAAGTTGCTTTACATACATTTTCTTCTAATAGTTTAGTAAGACTTTGTTCCAGGATGAGTATTAAAATAGTATTTTTTTTCAAAAACATAAACATGCTGTAACAGGGCTTCTACCCCATTACTAGAAGGGAGGGGATCTAAGGGTGACTGACACTCTTCCCCTTTTTCCTCGTGTTTGTTCCCCCTTTCTTTCCTTTTCTGTTTTTTTTCCCCCTGCAGTCAAGTTTACAAGCAGAGAAGCCTGAAACAAAATGGCCACATAGCCCAGGTGCAAGCAGTGCATGATGGACCTGGGGTGGAAATGGAGAGTCAAGTGACCCAGGAAGCACTTTCTATGCCCAAGACTCGAGACAGGGGCAGTCTGGCCATAGGATCTATAGGGGACAGAGCTCTGGACAGAAAAGGTGAGAGGCAGGACTGAAAAGGAAGGACTCAGAGCAGCAGCCAGGGTAGAGGAAAAAATGGAGTCTGTACTGGAAACAATTTAAGTAGCCCAAGCCTTTTTTATCTGTTTTTGCATGTATCGCTACTGGGTGAGACTCACTCCAGATGGGCTGATTTGAGTTGAAGCAGGTGCACATGGTTTTGGTTTCCTTTCTCTTTTGTTTCCCAAGAGCTGGAATTGTGCCTGTAGGAAAGGTGAAGGCTACTGATAGACTAGAGTGTCCTGAAATGAGAACATCAAGTCCCAGTCCCAGGCTTCATGACTCCGGGAGAGCATTTGTTCCAGATTCACATTGTTGTGCAGGGATTTAGCCTGTAAGGAGCTGCTTGGGGGAGCAGAACGTAGGGGATGTCATGTGCACATGTGCTTATGAACACATGCACCTGGTTAGGGCTACAGCCAGGTAGTGTAAAGAGCAACTTCCTGCAAGTAAGTCCATGGAGGGGGGTATGGGAGGGGGACAGATTGACCTCCTCTAGTGGGGGATGGAGGGAGCAGAGCAGGGTTGGCAGCTGGAACTGGGTATGCTACTCAGTGAAAGCAGTGTATGAGGCCCAGGGACTTGGGCAGGAATGTGCAGCTGCAGGGCCCAGGTGGGGAGTGGAATGGAGCTCATCCAGGGGTAGCAGGGAGGTTGTCTCCCACTACTGCCTGCATTCCTGGGATAGGGGGTATAAGAGGGCACATGCCACCCCAGACAAGTGACAGGGTAGAGGCAAATGCAGGCTGCCCACTGTGGTCTTGGGGTTCCACACCCTGCTGCCCTCCCCTTGGCACATCCCCAGTCCAGCAGATGGGACCTGCGGGGCATTTAGGTTCCTCGTGGTGTGATTTCACACAGTCTGTCTACGGTCTAAGTTGTGAGTAAAATATTTATTTCTTATATTGGCTCGGAGTCTCTCATGCAGGACAGGAAAAGTGAAAACAGGGCAAAACGTTCCTGAACCCTTTATCCCTGTCCTGTCCGGTTCAGGGATTAAACAACCCCCTCCCCCCCAATTCCTCCTCACATGGCATCATGAACAGGATGCTTGGGGAAAAGGGGGAGTGAAGGAGACTCTGATGAATTGGTTAGGCACTGTCCATGAGGAAGCCATCATCGGCCCCTGACCACAGATGATAGTACCCTGCAGGCTCATCTGGCATATCATCAGAGAGGATGAGGCAGAAATATGAGAGGCTATGTGTCCCTTTGCCCAACTGAGGACATAGAGGAGGCGCTAAAGGAGTGAGTCGTATCCGATCTCACCCCTGCAGCTTTGGGATGCATTCTCTCTAGTCCCGCAGTTCCTTACCACCTGCCCGAAATAAGGTCTCAAACATCGGTCAGACATGTCAAGCCCAAGGGTACAAGTGAATATGACCCTGAAAAAGAATATGATAAGTGCCTACAATACTTTAAGTGGGGGACCAACTGTGAGATAATCCCCAATAAGTTTAGATGCCCTGATCTTGAACTGGGAGGTGTAGAGAATGAAATCTTGATATCCCTCCATGAAAGTCTCGAAGCTGACGGACGAGATGCGATGGGTGGACAGGAAAAAAATGGAATAAAGGGAAAATGATTAATGCTTTATTTCTATCAGAAACTACTTTACTGCAGCATGCGGTGAACCAAGCTGGTGTAATAGATACGCTGAATCGGGGAACCACACGGCAGAATGTTTTGCAGGTCGAGCAGCCGCTTGAAGATGGCGCTGCAGAAGAAGAGAGGGGCGTGGCCAAGAAGCCTTGGGGAGGAAGCTCTGATGTCGGCAAAGCCCCATCAGCTCCGTTTGAGGAGCCGCCTCCATACAGTACCCCACCAGGGCTGTATTCAGCTTCATCCGTTGACACGAATGCGCCTGTCCTGCATGCGAACCAAGTAGCCATAGTGAAAACAGTCACTGATGGCGTGGGAACTCACACCCTTACTATTCTCCGTACCTGTACTAGGGGAGAGCTACAGGAATTAGCAAAGGATACCCGATTGGTACTGGGTGAAACATTAGTAATGTGGCTAGGGCTATTGATACTGGAAAATGGGTCAGAGTTAGTGGACCCCGAAGAGTGTACCATGCTAATGTGCCAGCCCGCATGGTGGGGGAGAGCGTGTAGTGACATGACTCAAGTAATACGCAACAAAACCTGGCTAATTCCCCTGTATGCTGCTGTGGTTCCAGTGCTTTTGACCCAAGCCCCTGCCTGGCATGTGGATCTGCCTAAAGATGCATCACCTGCACAGCTTCTATATGCAATAGCAAGAGCAAGTTATCTGACCTGGGATATGGGGTGTTTCCCATTAAATCTACCTTTGTAACAGGCAAACAGTGTTTGGCCGCACCGATGGTGCAATGACCCCGACAAGGTCCCTGTGTCAGCAACAGCAGTAGAAGCCTGTGTAGAGGTCTATGGAGGTATTAACACACCTATATTTCATTTATTGTTGCATCCACTGACAGACAGACCAATAGGAAATGTCCTGAGTAGTTTGAGAAAACTTACTACAGCCCGAAGGATGGAGCCTATGCTTACTCCAACAGCAGCAGTGCAAGCGGTTGGGATGTGGAAAACCGCACCTGATAAGCCTCAAGCTGATTACTGGCTACAATGATGACCACCGGACCGTACGGTTGAGGAGCGCACCGTGTTTGCGTTTCTACTGAGGAAAAGTGACCTGACAAGGAATCAACTCCGTAGGCTGGAAGGTGAGGGACAGAAGTGATTGGCGCTAAGTCTAGGCTTCAGACCCAAACAAGAACTTGACAACAAAAAAAACGAGTAGCGGCCATTGGTGTGGGCAACAATGGCCATCATGTTGATGATGATGTCCGTATGGAACCTGTGACGTGAGTACTACCGCGGACTCCACTCCTACACCCACACGCTTTTTATTTGACACGGGAGTCCAAGTAAACGTAATAAGACCCAAGACACCCCATGATAAAACATCTAGGGTTATTTTTGTACAAGGGCTAAACGTGATGACATCCACACCCGTGGTCAAGTTTTGGGTTAATAAAAAGGTCTTGCAGGGAGTCTTAGAGGGCATAAACATTTTGGGTATTCACACAGTCAGAGTATTGGCCTTGAAGGATGTTATATATTCAGCACTTCCATTAACTGTTACACCAAAGGTAAAACATCAGCCATGCTAGTAAATCCTGTACCCTGGCAGTACCAGCCAATTCCAACACTCACAGATCTACAACCCCAAATCCGGAATCTTTTAGCTGACTTAAACAGACGAGAGTGCATCCAGCCTGTGGAATCCTCTACTTATTCGTCGGTTGGATGGGGTATCCCAAAACCGGGAAAACCCACAGAGGCGCACCTGGTAGTAGACTACTGAAAGGCAAATCAACATTGCAGATCCCTCCAATTGCCCGCTGCACAAACTGTCACAGACATTCTTGACAGTATAACTGAAATGCAAAGACATGAAAAGTGGTTCACTACCAGGTTGGATTTGAAGGACATGTTCTATTCAATTCCTATACATGACCCTCATGGTATTCTCAATATGTTTGTGGGTGGACAAATGTTTTCTTGGAAAGTTTGCCCACATGGTTACCGCAATGCATCAGCATCAGCAACTGTGGCAATGAATGAGACAGTTGAGGGATTCACTTGCCTCCACCCGGAAGTTACAAATGTCCATATCTGGACCTATGTTGATTACATCGTCATTGTGGGACATGATGACTCTATCGTCCAAACCATCACAACAAATTTAAAAACCTACCTGAGTGACCAGGGATGGATGGTGAGTTCGACTAAGTCCATGAGTGAGCCATCCTCAGACATCAAGTTCTTGGGAACGAGATTCACTGGACGTTGGCAATTGGGGACAGCACACAACACTACCCCTGAGTTATCTCTACCTTGGTCAACTACAAAAGTAAATTTTCAAGGCCTGTTGGGCCAATTGAATTAGTTTCATCACTTTATAACGCCGCTACATTTATGAGTCCTTCAGAGACTACAACAACAGATTCATAAGAAGGCATGGCATAGAACTCCATGGGATGAATATGATTAAACTGCGTTGGTGAAAATCATGAGGGAGGTTAAAGAGATGCATTTAATTGCACCTCCTGCTGGCAACCCTCTGATAATTCATGTAGGTTACACTACAGAACATATTTGATTCACAGCCAGCGACAGTGAAACAGGAAGCCTTGCATATACTGGTCATCGCACACTTCAAAATTACCAGCACCAATATGGCTGTCTGGGGAAGATTATGCTCGCAGCTTAGCTGGGAGAGCATCTTGTGGTGAATCCAGGTGTACTCGCTGCTCCTGGTGGAACCATACTAGAATTATTTAACCCTGGTAAGGTGCATCCAGAATACCAAGACACGATGAAGACTTGGAGTATTCTAGTCCTCCGACATCAGTATTACTGGTCAACCTGGCAAGTTGTAGATGGAGAAATAACCACAACTATCAAGGAGGACAACTCTGTTGTGCCACAATTATATGGAACCACATCTCCAGCGTGGATAGCCTCAGACGGCACATCCCGTG
>JAGPOW010000261.1:24406775-24441237 GCA_030014935.1 Caiman crocodilus
TATCTTGCTGGGATCCTATGACCCCAGCTGACTTCCTGCCCTTTGGGCAGGGGCCTGGACTCAATGATCTTCTGAGGTCCCTTCCAGCCCTAATGTCTAAGAAATCTATAAAATACCACAGAAGTTTCATTAAGAAAAGGAATTATGAGATAGTGGCCACATTGTAGAAGAATCGGGCTTTCCATTCTAAGTCTCTTTTCTGATGGCAAATAAAGGCCAGAGAATGATGCTGTGCATATATAGGCTTAATTATTTTTGGTAATTGCTGCCAGTGGCAAACTCAATGTGACTATTTTCCTAAAATCAATCCTCAAAAATTTTAATACATATGAAAATTAAATAGAGAGCAGTGAATTTGTCAACCAGTTCTATAACAGCATTCACCTAGAAAGTGGTTTTGTTTCCACATTCCTTGAATTCAACATACCACCCTGAATAAATAAAAATATCAGAAAAAGAATCGTGCGTGTATAACAGAGAAAATGAAGGCAGCAACACATTTCCATACCCACATCACAAACATGCCTCTTAACTAGATTAAACAGGAGATATTTGTGGAAACATTTGGATTCAGAACAACTTAATTTTTTTCAGTATCTCATTATGATTTTTTTCTCTTATGTTAGTGCAATTAGCAATCAAAGACACAATCCTGTATGCAGTGTATACTGCCTACTTCTTTTAGTCAATAGGAAGCCCTTGGTTTTCCTTGTTGAACAGCGCTTGATTACTGCTGAGATTGTGACATCAAAAATTACTTCAATGTCACTATTCCAATGTAGAAAGGAATCATATTATAGCCAAATCAATCCGAGACATGTGACAATACATTTAGAATTTCATATTCAACCTAATAGTCAGTGAGCTATGGTACATTCAAGACTTTATTTTTCTTCCTGGCCTTGGGTAGGAGAGTACAACTGAGTATACTATACTTCTTTTGGCACTTATGCACAGTTTACAGTTCTATTCCATGTGCCATGCAGTCCACAGGAATAGTGAGCAGGCACAGCAGACCGTGCACTGACAGGGCTGGTACATGGCGTTGTATACATATATCAGTTTAAATCCTAATATTCTAACCTGGACAAAAAACAGAAGAAAGGTCCTCCCAGGTTTTAGACCACCACCATGAGTGTTAGGAAACTCATCCAGGAAGTAGGAAACCCAAGGTTTAGGATCCCTTCCCCAAAGCCCACTTGAACCTGCTTCTCTCCAGTTTCATAGCACAGTATACAAACCATGAGTCTATTCGACAGACTCATTCAAGTTTACTTCTCAGCTTTCCTTTTGAAGCTGGTTTCTTTGGGAAAGCAAGAGAGGGATAAATATTAGGCCAAGACAAAAATGTCAAGTTACAGGCCATGTGGCTAATTCTTGAGAAAAGAAGGTTATAGTTGGATGCTGGCTCCCAATGTAGCTTCAATTCATGGGTTTTTGCCAGGTACAATTTTGTGACTTTAGTCTGGCCAGCTTGGCCAGAGTGAAGACTACTATGCCTATTTCCCTGCTCATACTGCACGTGGAGTAGGATCATAAATTGTGTGTAAGTGCTCAAAATGGCAGTTACACTGCTGGATAACTGCCAGTTAGGCCCAGAACATGAAACATGATTCTCAACTTAAATAATTAAAGGTAGGTATGTGCATAAAGTTGTAATGGCAAACCATTTTGAGTACCAGCCCATATCCCTTGAATGTAAGCAGTCACACTTGAAAAGAAAATTATTTTCTATCCTCTAGTGTTCATTCATTCTTTAAATCTGAATATGATGGAAAATAATAATTAAAATCAAGCTATAATATTGTTGAATAGACAATCATCCATTAGCATATATAAACTAAAGGAAATATTTCACAGTTGAATTGCTGGTAACTAAATTTATGTCAATAGTGAATAAAATATTGATCATGAATTTATGTTACTCTGAAAGTACCCTATATTCTTTATAGAACAGATAAAAAACAAATGGTTCATGAACTCAAAAGCTCACAATCAAAATGTAGATATGATATAACATGAGTAATTAGATTACTACTGGGCATGTCTACACATGTCGCTATGGTGACATTGTTACGGAACTGTCATTTAGTATTTCCGTCTGGAAGTGGTAAAAGACAGAGCAGTAGCATCCTGTACTGAGCCGTGTGTTCGATGCACATTTATTTTTAGGCGTTATATCACTGTAGCAATGTGCTATAATGAGATAGCGTGTCACTACGGTGACATAGCTGCAGTATCGTGGTTCTTGCCCATGGGTGATATGTCACTGTAGCACGTGTCTATGATGACGTAGCATCACGTGTACACATGGCCACTAAGACTGAAGTGAGCAGTGGGGATTGGTAAAGGTGTTTCATGCACAAAGTTAACATAGAACAACAAACAAAATTGGAAGTAGAGGAATAAACTGCTTATAGCATGGTAAAGCTGCAATAACTGACAGATCAGGATATATGAAAGGAAAAAGAATAAAGGGATAATGGCACAAAGATGTAGTCTAGGACAGCAAGGAACAGTAACCAAATTCTCCTTCCAGTCTAAAAGGTATGTTTGTTAATTCTGGATAGGAATAAAGGGGGGAAAAAAAGGTATTACTTGATTTTGGCATGGAAGCCAGGCAAATAGCTCTCAGGATATGAATAACATCCATAAAAATAGGATTACGAGACTACTCATTGTATCACTGTGTCTTCATTGATGTGAACATCTAATAATGAAAAATAACAATTTTATTTTACCAGAGAATACACACTGGGGTCAAGACCTCATTTCAAATAAATCCATCTGAGACCACATTAAACTCTTACATTATTGGCTCTCTCCAAGCACATATATAATACCGGGGTTGGGGGGTGGGGGGTGGAGTTCATATTGCATGTTAAATGGCTTTTGGCTGCTTATTCTAGCCAGTATTATTAGTGAAAAGATTGTTTTAAAAACTGGCAGGCTGAATGTGAAAAGTAAAACTAATCATAATGCTGTGATTTGGGAATTATTGCAATGCTGGCAGGCTTAAATTTATTTCATTAGTAAGGAATCATCTTAAAGGGCAAGAATATACAAGGAACATTTATTGAAATAAACTAATCAAATTACCAATTAGCTATGGGAACAACTTAACAGTGAATTTGCAGTATTTTATAGATCATCTATCTTGAGCAATATAAAAGGATATGAAATGGTTTAAAGTAGTTACATGAGGTTTCTACTTAATATCTCAATTGTGCAATTTTATCCGTATCGTGAGACCAGATGACTTCAGTGAGACTGCATGAAAGTAGAAATGGCTGCATAGATTATATTATAGCAGTGGTCTCCAACCTTTTTGGGTAGGAGATCACTTTTTGAATTAAAAAGCAACCCAAGATCTATCCTTCACACACCCACACTGCCCGCCCCCCAGCCTGCAGGTCAGTCTGTGGGGAGGGAAGGGGAAGCAGATTGAGGCAGAGGGAGAAAATAATATTTGGGTGAATGCCCCACAAGCAGCTTGGTCAGTAGTGAAAGGGACAGGGTGAGGGGAAAGGGCTGTGGGGCGGGGGCAGGGCAAATTTTGACTCCAGAGGTAAGAGAAGGAGCTGGGCACAGGCAGGAACAGGGGCAGGCGGAAGTGGGCCTGGCAGGGCCAGATGGTGGAATAAATGGAGGTCCAGGGGGGCCTTTGAGGGCTCTGCTTGTCTGCTGCTCCTCCCAGCCCCTGCTCCTACCCACAATCCTTCCCTCACCACTCATTCCCTCCCTCATTCTGCACCCCCCCACCACAGCAATGAGGGATACAGTGGAGCAGGGGCGCGCCCTGCATAGCTGGGGTGGGTGCAGGATGGAGCTACAAACATCTCATCTGGGGGGCATGAGGAGCTATGGCACACAACTTAGGAGGGCATGGGGGGGCACTTGATCCCAGATCTGCATGCAGGGTAGCAAAGGGCAAGCTGGGACTGGGGTGGCACTAGGCTCTTCCCAGCATGGCTCTTTGGTGATGTGGCTCTTAGGCTGGGTGGTGGCAGTGGCACTGGGAGCAGGGCTGGGGGAGGGGAAGGGCTGCAGGCACCCAAAAATTCACTGCAGCCCCCCCCAACCCCTGCCCTCACAACATGGCTGTCATATCCAAGAGTTGCAAGGCTAAAAAGCCATGCTGGGAAGAGCCTAACACCACCTCAGCCCCATCCTGTCCCTCCCTGTGTACAGATCTGAGAACAGAAACCCTCCCCATGCCCCCCAGATGAGTCCCATGTGTGTGGGGAGGGTCATTGGTCCAGGTATTGGTTTTGATGGTGGGGTGATTTAGTAGGGGGTCCTGCTATCGTTGTGTTTCACTCATCCATTCACTCTTGTTTCAGGCATTCAAGGAAAACCAATTTACATGGGAGAGGTTACAGACTTAAATGTATGTCATAATTGCAACATACTTACACAACAGGGCATGGGGACAAGATGGGAACCTGACACACAAAATTGGATACTTGACATCACTCATGCCAACCCACGTAGCAGGCCTAAATCATACGATGTTAACATAGAGACACTTAAGACACAATAACTGTATGGTGTAATACATTACAGTAATTCAACACACACAGAAAAACACTATTACAATAGTTCATGGTTACTATAAAAGAAGACTTATGTACACAGGGTTTTAATTTAACTTATAACTACTTATATATATACTCATAGGGAATAGAGGAGGGGAGAGAAAAAGGCAGACATGATGGGGAACAGGAGATGTTATATTTCCAAGTCAAAAAAAAAAAAAAAGAAGAAAAACCTGAGGGGTTTACTACACTATAACTCTGCTGGCAAATAATTATCCCTACAGTACTTTGCCTAGTGCTTTTCTCTGCCTCATTTTAATGGGACCATATGATAGATTCTCTAACACTTCTTTTAGCAGGTTATTCTCCAGCTTTATATCTTTACATAAGAACTCCTTTCCATAAGACAGTTTAAATTTTCCCTATCTTGATTTCCTCATGTTGCTCCTAGTTATACTTCAGCATTGTATCTAAAATAATTTCTCTCTCGATGAAGGAAAAAAATCGTCTTCATTTTATGCCAGATTTAAGTAAACAAATGCTGGCTTGTACTCCAGATTGCGTTGTAGGTACATTGAGGGTAGGGCTAAGCGAGGTTTATTGCAGAGTTCACTGATTAGCATACATGCAGGGAAATTAGGCTGGAATAAACTAATTAATTCCTCAGGAGGATAGTAATTGTTACTGTCTTGCTGCATCACTGTCTACACATGTTCTGCTGCAGAGTTTTTTTTATTCTGCAGCAACACAGTACTTGTATTTACCCTTGCTGCAGAATAAAGTAGTTTACTCCAGCCTAATAGGGCTGTGTGTGTAGACACTGAGAAGTTTACTGATGAGATAAGGGTCTCCCAGCACTGGCCCTGTGGTTGTGGAGCTTGCACTGACAGCTCCCTGCTGAAGGGGGCATGGGAGCCTGCTTCCTGCCCAGCTCCATGACCACAGAGCTGTGGTGGGGAACAGACTGTGGAGCTTGTTTCCCACTCAGTTCTGCACTAATGGAGATGGGCAGGGAACAAGTTTCCCAGTCTGTTCCCCCACCAGCTTAGTTGGGTGGGGGAATACACACCCCACCCCAAACGTGTTCCCTTCCAGCTCTGGCCTTGCAGACCTGGTGGGGAACAATTTTCCCAACTTCTGCCCGCTCTGCAGAGCAGGAACCAGGATCTGTCCAGGTAAGGGACACGTCCCAGTCCCATGCCCCAATTAGGTGTTTGAAGCATGGGACTTGGAAAGAGTTGCAGGGATGGGGTAGGTCCCAGCCCTCTAACCTAATCTACCAGTAGGGCAACTAGCAGTGAGCTAGCTGCTACCTTCCTTGCTACCTGCAGCTGTTTTGAAGTCCCATGGCCCTGATTGGGGACCCAGGGCCAGGAGCTCCCTTCTGGCAGGACAGGGAGACATTGCCCCTACCCTAGTAGCAGGCAGCCACCTGGGGCCAGGAGACAGCTGTCTCCTGGCCAGATGCTCCCTGCCAGCCCCTGGGTTAACACCCAGGAAGAGCCTAAAGCTACCCTGGGTAGTGGTAGGGACCTATTGCAGGGATGCAGGAAACTTGATCCAAATAGCAGCAAAGCTTCTACCTAATCCTCACATGTGTAGACGCCTGCCTGAAAGTGCTTACTCCAGAGTAGTTTATACCACAGTAAATATAGGCTGGATCAAATGCATATGTCAATGTACCCATTGCATCTTTTTGGAAACAGAACTAGGATTTGTTCTCAATGGAAATTTTAATAGAATTATTTAAAGGACATATGAAACAGGATAAATATATAGAAAGCCCCTAGGGTAATGCGTGATGCAGGTTTAATAAACAAGACTTTAGAAAAATAATATTCTGAATGGTGAAGCTACAAGAATATTATAGAATTAAACCTTTGTGCTAAAATTTATCCTCCATGCAGTGTGCCATGTGTTTCATAGGAAATCTATTTAGAGACTTTTGAAATGCTATAAATGTTTTAAGTGCAAACTCCCTTAGAGCCATAAATCAAATTATAGATGGAGAAAAATGACAAATTTTGAATGGAGTAAAATTCTGGTGAGCTGATATATGATACCTCAGGGTAGAAGTTCTGAATCTTTTTTTTTCTCATTGGAGAATCTTCCCTGAGGGTATGTCTACACATGAATTTAAGAATGCTTAAATTTAATATGCATTATGCATTTTTTGGCAGGTGTCTACACATGGTGAGAATTGGGATTAACGTTAGTCCCAAATCACTCCAGCCCTGTCTCATGCCTCTGTGGCCACCAGGGGGAACTCCAACCTTTAGACACATGGCTGCCAGCACTTGGTAGCCATGCTGAAGTCAGAGACAGTTGCCAGCACTTGGCAGCCATCTTGAAAGCACACCTCCCACACTGTGACCTCTGGGCTGATGCTTCCTGTGTGGCAGAGACACAGCTAGCACATGCCTGCCCTGCTTCTGCCATAGTTCCACTTCCCAGCCCTGGCCACCACAGCTGCTAGGTCTAGTGCCCAAAGATAGAGTCCCCTGCTCCTCAGGGCTGCTGCAGCTGTCTTGCTCACCCAACACCATTTCAAGCACCTGGTGCTCAGCCACCTTACGTCACCCAACTCCCCCAGCTGACCCGGATGCCTGCTGGACAACTGGTACATGGCTTTCTGAGGCCCCAACCACTGCACAGCTGCTACTGCCAACCATGGTGACCACAGCTCCAGGATGCCCTCACCATCACCCTCCAGGCTCACCAGGCCCACCACCTCCAGGCCTCCTGTGCCAGCCAGGACTCCTGGCAGCAACTTCAGCTACAGGAATGGGATGATGACCAGTGAGTTGAAACATTCTGGGTGACCCAGGCCACCTTTGAAGACCTGCTGTGCCAGCTCCAGCACCACCTGGAGCACCAGGACATGGAGGTGTGCTCAGCCATCCCCACAAACACGTGCCTGCCCCACCACCCACATACCCTCCTACCCCCTGCCTATCCCCCAGCACCACTCCAGGCCACATATATGTTTGCTATGAAAACCTTTATTCCTCCAACAATCCCCACTCCCATCCTTCTCACCTCCCCACTAAGCCAACAGTGAGCAATAGAGTTCCCCAAGATTCGGTTCTTGGACCAGTGCTATTCAATGTCTTCATCAGTGGCTTAGATGACTGCATGGAGAGCACTCTGTCCAAATTCATGGATGACACCAAATTATGGGGTAAAGTAAATATTTTCTCACTACAAAATCATTAGGGGGACACAGCAAGGGATCAGAGATGCTCTGTTCACCAGGGCACCTCTTGGGGTAAAAATCTTTTATAATAGTATGTAGGGAAATGAAGTAGACATGAAACCTTATTTGTCTTTGGCTAATCTCCAATAGGGTTGTCAAAAGTCAACCTTATCAACAACCCAACTGCAATTCCAACACAATGCAAAAAAAAAAAAAGAAAATCATGAACACAAACAGGCAGTAAGCCTTGTGGCCTGTGAATTGGTTTCAAGTTATTGAAAGTGGATTTATACCCTCTGTATATTATATTATTGGCATTAGGCAGTCACAGGGATCCTAATGGATCTCCTGTATAGTTACTAAGGAATGCTTTAATATCTAAAAATGTAGATACATGCACATACATATACTAGGGCCATATATTCTAATTATATTGGATATTTGTTGATAATATCAGTAAAGGACAGGTCTGTAAATGAATATTTTAATTTCAAATTATAAAAGCCCTTTCTATTCACACTCTCTTGAAGTATCAGGGGCATGTTTTCTCCCATGCCAAGGAATTGTCTAAAACCAGTTTTTTGTAAAACTATCAGATAAGAAATCATCCAAGCTAAAGCAGTAAAAATCCCCCACGTGGATGCAGATAGCAGTGCAAAAACACTTGTATTAGTATAGCTTATTCTTCCAATATGAACACTTCTTCGCAAGAGGATACACTAAGTCCCTGCTCAGAAATCATTTTTACAGCCAAGTTATAAACCTCTAGAACGCAATGGTTTACAATAAAAATGCTGACAAACAATTATATTAGTCTAGCGGGTGTTGGCATAACTACTTAGATGTAAATCTCGCTAAATTGTTTTGTAGTTTACAAAGAGTTGTGAGCATCTTTACTTGATTTCTCATGATTCTATTGCTTTGCCAAAAAAATAAAATAAAAATAAAATGGAGTTATTAAACATACATTCTTTCCCATTATGTTAATTCTTTCCCAAATTGTTAATTTGTAAATATTTATTTTGAATTGTGATATAATGTAATGCAGGAGACATGTATTCTGTTCAAACAGATTAGAATAAGAAAAATCAGCCTAATATATCTTGTATTTCATCCCAAAAGTAAACATATGTGATGCTGAGCACAAGCTGTACATTTTCTCACTCCTAAAATAAGGAAAAGGAGCAATATCCAAAAAAGAAAGTTTCAAAGAATTGTCATAAAAGTGATTTTGTTGCCCCCATCCTCTTTTTTTCAGGAGCTGCCAGCATCTACTGCATTTCACATGGACAGGTGCAGACATTCAATACTTAAGCTCTGAACCAGGGCTGGCCAAACTGTGGCATATATGCCATGAGTGGCACAGGAAGTCTCTGTGTGCAGCACACAGCAGAATGAGGAGAGAGCAGGCAGCACAGTGGCATATGTGCCAAAAAGCAGAAAGCACAGCAGCAGCTCATACAGGTGCACAGAGGAGGAAGCAGAAAGCAGACAGCAGATCATGCAGGGATTAGGATCACAGTGGCACTCAGAGATGGTACAGGGCTAATTTGTGTTACACCTGCCAAAAAGGTTGGCCCGCTCTGGTGTAAACAATCCAGGGTTATCCTGGGGAAAAAACAAAACTATTCTTTTCAACTTCAAGCTGCTACAGAGTCAATACATGGCTTTGAATTTCACTTTGTATTTTAGCTGATGCATGCAGCATTTAGTAAGTGAACCACTACAATCTTAACTCAGTTTCAGTTTCTCAGTAGTCTCACTACAGAGAATGTAATTAGAAGATGAACAAAGGTTTTGGTAAGCTGTAACAAGGTTCAAATATGAAGCAAAACATCATCTATTTGTGCCAGACAGACCAAAAAATTACTCTAAACTACAACTGCCATTTTGAGGGAGCAACTAAGCTTCTAGTATTATTTCCCATGTGAGAGGTAGGTGGAGAAATTTCTACTGCAGATGCTTTACTGATACATGCAGATATAGTATTCTACAAATGCTTGTTTGTCGTTTTGTATTATTGTATGGGCCTGGTTACACTTTATGCTGTAAGCCACACAAATGTTAGTCAGTTTAGTGTTGTCCAGCTTAGTGAAGCAATCACTCCTTAAGGCAAAAAAACCCTCATTTCTGATGGTCCTTCACCTGCACTGCTGTGACTTGCCACTAGAGGCATGGTGAGCAGGGGAGGAGTAGAAGCTGGGGGCAAGAGTAGGAGCTGCATGCAGCCCACAAAGCAGGTGGTACTCCATAATGTTTCCATAATGTTTGTTGTGTTTTTCCATGATTGAAAACCTCTTTGCATTGCCTAAATCTGAGCCCCTTTCAATCTGGGAATAAAGGGTGTGTCGCAGACACTAAGGTGCCTGCTCCTATAAGAGCAGAAACTGCCTAGGGATGGGGCCCTAAGAGCCAGACAGAAGACCACAGATGCAAGTTACTATGGCAACAGGCTAACAAGTAAATTAGCCTGTACCTGCACCTGGTTAGCTGACAGGAAGAGGCAGGGCCCTGGGCAAATATAAACCCCAGAGCTGGGACTGGAGGGTGAGTTCTCTGTCAGCAGCCAAAGGGAAAGGAGCTTTCAGACAGAAAGCTCATCAGAGAGGCTTGACTGCCTGTTCTGCTCCAGGTAGGATTAATGGGCTCCAGGAGCTCATCAGAAACCCTGGCTTATAAGGCACTTAGTGCTGGGAGATGTTTGATATTTTAAAAGGACAGATCACACCCTAAACTGGTTATATGATGTTATAGCCCAGGGGCTCAGATTTTAATTGCTGTTTTATCAGTGGATTGGGCTGAGGCTATTGGGGAAGGAGGAGGGCTCTTTGGGGTCCCACTATGATGTGAGGCCCCAACACCAGAGAAGAGTGCAGCGATGAGGGGTTAAGCAGACCCCAGAGCCAGAGACAAGGCTGTGGAGAGCCCAGTGAGGACAAGGGGCTGAGTTATAGGAAGGTCCAGGAGAGACAACATCAATACCATCTGTGAGGCTTGAGGCATGGTAAAGGAGTGGCTTTGGAGCCATGCATCTAGCCCATAAGGCTGAGGGTGTCCCATGAGTCATCAATTTTAAAGCGGGATGCCAAAGGGGTCTAAGAACCCACAGGGTTCAGTGAGGTCCAGCAAGATCATGTCCAGAATACAAACTGGAGGGCGGGCTTCCAATTTACTAAAATTACCAGCAAGACATGGCGGGTGAGAGAGGGTGCCTGTTAGGCAGGATTGGCATGGTCAAGGATCCCTAGGGGTATCATGGCCATCCCTGGGGATCCCATCCCATGACAAGATGTTTGAAGCATCCCCAGTGATCTCAGGTGATGCCAAGACCCAATGCATGTAGCACTTAGTTACCTGTGGCTGAGGGCTCTTGCTGGCTATGGTGGCAGTGGTGGGAGGCACCGCAGCCACCCCAGGGCTGTGGCACTGGCTACGCTCAGCAAAAGCAGTGAGGGAGTGTGGGTAGTGGTGGGAGACACTGATGCCACTGGCTGTAGCAGAAGCAGAGAGCTGATCTGGACAGTGATGGGCCACGGCTACTAAGCACTCCAGAACTATGGCACTCATTCTGCCCAACCTGCTCAGGGGCTAAACGCAGACCCACTCCACCCTGACATCCCTGAGGAAATGACCATTGCACCTTAGGATACTGGAAGACTTCAGCTTGGGTGGAAAAGGTGTGGAGAGCGGCCACACCTTAATGGAACAGGAGCCAGGTTATGCGGATTAGAGAGAATCCTGCCATGAAGTGCCATAAATTTGAGCTGAATAGTAACTGCTTTAAGATGCACAAAGGTGTTAACATACAGCCAATACAGGGGTTAAGAGCTCCAGAAGCTGCCTTATGATTACTAACATTGACTAGAATGAACCTCGGGTAGCTTATTCTTCCTATATAAATTCCTATATAAATTTAAAAGGCATAAGCTCATAATGCCCAAGGCAAAGAACCATATTCCTTAGCTGTAATGACAAAAGAGTTGACACAAGTTACAAAGCCCACTAATACTAATTATCCTCAGTGTAAAAAAAAAAAAAAAAGTACCTTATTTCTAGTTAGAATTTCTTCTAACTTCAGCTTCCAGCCACTGAATCTTGTCATGTTAGATTAAGCACTGTCCTAGTGCAAGAGATGTTTTTCTTAGTTTTTACAGACCAATAAAGCCACTTCTTAACCTGCTCTTCTGAAAATTTAATTTGATTGGGGGTTTTGGGGGGTTTTTTTTAAGTCTATAATTAGAAAGTGTCTTCCATTGCTCATCTCAGTCACCTTACTATTGTCTGCATCTTCTCCAATATTAAAAAAAAAACAAAACAAAAAACTTTTTGAAGTATGGATAAGAGGTGGAAAGTGTCAGAGGGTGTAAGTGTTTAATAAATCCCACACATGCAGGTAATACTGTACTACTCTGTATTCCTGTTGATATATTGAAAACTCCCTGTCACAGGGCACTCTAGGTGCCCAGCTCCTATAAGAGTGGGAACTGCGAGGGGAAGAGTCCTAGCATTGAATAGGGAACCCCAGTTCTGGGTTACCAGAGTGAGCCAGCAGCACCCACCTGTTTCAGGTCAGCTGACAGAAAGGGGCAGGGCCTGGCTCACATATAAATCCCAGACCTGAGTCTAGGAGGGCAGTTCCCTGCTGGCAGCCAAGGGGGATGGAGCCCTGCCTGAGTGAGTTCTGACTGCAGGTACCACCTCTGACTTCAGGAACCATCTCTGACATGATTGAGGAATGGAATACCCCTGGGTGGCTTGAATTCTGGTAGTCAGGTGGCTCGAATTTATGTTATAGCCCAGGGGCTTGTGTTTTGTTTGTTGTTCTGACTGGTGGCTTGGGTGAGGCTATAAGGGGATGTAGGAATCCTCATAGGGGACTCACATTAGCATGGGGACATGAGCCCCAGAGAGAGAGGCACAATGTGAAGCTGGGTTGTGGAGAGTCCAGGGAGGACAAGGGGGCCAAATTACAACAAGGCCTGGACAAACAACCTCAATACCATCGGCAAGGTGTGGGCTGCGGTGTAGGGGAGGAAATGGAGCCACAGATAGTGCTCCTTGGCATCAGGGCAGTAAATGGGCGGCCTCCCGCTAATTAACATAAATTAATCAATTAACAAGGTGTGGCAGGAGAGAAGGCAGGCAGTTGGGCCAGGAACAGGTGGGCAGGCCACGGTTAGATCTGACCCGAGCAGGCCCCCTGTTACAATGGTGCATTGGCCAGGAAAGTATCATACAGTAGTATGCATCATAAGACACTGGTTTGCCCATATGAGGAAAAGAACCCATGGGTCCATGGAAAGAGAGAAGCAGGAGCACATGCTAAGCCCAGACCCAGAGTCACAGCTGCAGGTTTTGGATCAGCTACATCAAACAATACAAAATGGAAGCAAGCAAGACTTCACTATGCGTTACAAGAACACCTAGCTCAACAAGACAGTGAGGTATTACGACTGGAGCTGATGCAGACAACATTGAGATTCAAGGTAAGGAAGGTCTTCTGTACCAAATTGAGTGAGGGAAGCCTGGAGGAGGGGAGTTTGTACAGCTGCTGGTACCTTGGTGATATCGATAGGCTGTATTGAAGGTGGCTCATGAACTCCCTATGGGGGGACACTTAGGCAGAGACAAAACCAAAGTCCATGTTAGAGCAAGATTTTTTTGGCCTGGACTATTGCAGGAAGTGGCGATGTATTGCACCTCATTTGGGTCTGTGTGCCAAAAAATGAGCCCAAGGCACCCCCCAAAACATCCTTTAATTCCAATGCCTTTGGTAGAGTTTCCCTTTGAGCGAGTGGCTCTGGACATCATGGGGCCACTTCCCCAAAGTAGCACTGGAAACCAGTATATACTAGTCTTACTAGATTATGCAACCAGGTACCCAGAAGCTGTGCCAGTGCAAACCATATCTCCTCTGAAAGTGGCAAATGAGCTACTGAAGACATTCTCATGGGTTGGACTCCCTAGAGAACTGTTGACAGACCAGGGAATTATTTTTAAATCGCGCGTGTTTGAGGGAGTGAGTAAAGCCCTAGGGATTAAACACCTGAGGACAGCAGTCTATCATCCTCAAATGGACAGATTCATGGAACGTTTTAATCAGACCCTGAAACAGATGCTAAAGAAATTCGTGGCTGAGAGTCCTCAGGATTGGGATATAATGATACCACCTTTTGTTGTTTGCTGTAAGAGAGGCACCCCAGGCCTCAACTGGGTTTTTACCCTTTGAACTATTATATGGCTGACAACCCAGGGGAATCCTGCATCTGATTAAAGAGAGTTGGGAGGAACAACATAGTAAAGACCAGAACTTGATCCAGTACATGATATAACTACGAGAACACCTTGAAGCTGCTTCGAGTGAGGTCTTAGGAAATCTCAGAGAGGCCCAGCAATGTCAAGTGAGATATTATAACCGAGGCACCCGGAAAAGGAGGTTTGACGTGGGGGACGATGTGTTGGTTCTATTACCTGACCAGGAGAGTAAGTTACTCACCCGGTGTCAGGGACCCTATGAAGTTATATGCCAAGTGATGCCCATGGACTATGAGGTGTAACAGACAGATAAAAAAAAAAAAGAAGCAGGTGTACCATGTCAATCTGCTGAAGAAGTAGGAAGACTGGGAATGTATGTACTTGGCCTCTCATCCTGATGAACTAGAATTGGGATCCTCTTTGACATAGGAAAGTAGACTGGGTGATGTGGAACTGGCCTCATGACTATCGGAAGAGCAGAGAAGACAGGCTGTTGAACTAATCAGGGAGTTTGGAGATGTGTTCCAGGAAACTCTTGGGGAAATTCAGGTCATGGTAAACTGGATAAAAACTCCTTTGGTCCAGGTGATCTGAGAGAACTGGAGATGGATTCCACAGTGACTGCAAAAATGGATAAAGACACAAATTGATATGATGCTAGAGAAGTGCATCATATGCAGGTCCCACAGTGACTGGTGGAGCCCCATTGTAGCAGTACCTAAGCCTGATGGAAAAATTTGTCTCTATCAATTTCCAGAAGGTAAATGCAGTAGTTAAGTTTGATGTCGAGAGTAGACGAACTGGTAGAAAATATTGGACAGGCTCACTACATCTCTACTTTAGACCTAACAAAAGGTTATTGGCAAGTTCCAGTAGCACCTGAAGATCAAGAAAAGAAAGCATTCTCCATCCTGTGGGGGCTCTTCCAGTTCCGATGCATGCTGTTCAGATTACATGGAGCTGTGGCTACATTTCAGCATTTAATGGACAGAGTTTTGCACCCCCCCCATGTGGGTTATGCTGCAACGTACATAGATGATATTATTATATATACTGAAGAATGGGCTGAACACCTCAATGCACTAAGAACAGTGGTGCAAGACTTGAGATGGACCAGGCTGACAGCCTCAGCCGTGGGTTACTAGAGCAACCAGAGTGAGCCACCAGCACCTGCCTGTTACAGATCAGCTGACAGGAAGTGCAGGGCCTGGCTCACATATAAATCCCAGACCTGAGGCCAGGAGGGCAGTTCCCTGCTGGCAGCCAAGGGGGACGGAGCCCTGCCTGCAGATACCATCTCTGACATGGCTGAGGGATGGAATACCCCTGGGGTGGCTTGAATGCTGGTAGCAGGGTGGCTTAAATTTATGTTATTACCCAGGGCTTTATCTTTTGATTGTTGTTCTGACCGGTGGCTTGGGTGAGGCTATAAGGGGATAAAGGAGGCCTCATAGGGGACTCATGTTAGTGTGGGGACCCTAGCCCCAGAAGACAGAGGCCATGTTGAGAAGCCCCAGAGAGAGGGCCACATGGACGTGCACCCAGAGAGGCACAGTGTGAAGCTGGGCTGCAGAGAGCCCAGGGAGGACAAGGGGAGCAAATTACAACAAGGCCCGGACAAACAACCTCAGTACCATCAGCGAGGCATGGTCTGCGGGGTAGGAGTGGAAACGAAGAGGCAGATAGTGCCTCCTGGCATAGGGGCAGTAAATGGGCAGCCTCCTGCTAATTAACATCAATTAATCAATAAAAACAAGGCATGGCAGGAGAGAAGGTGGGTGGTTGGCCCAAGAACAGCAGGCCCCCTGTTACACTCCCATTGGCTCTTTTAGGTACAACACTGATTGCTTATTTGTGTGTTTATCAACTACGAGCCTTAAAGTCCTCTGCAGTTTTTGCTTTCCACAATATGCATTCCTCTGAACATACACCTATGCTGAAGACATCCTGGCCAAATGAATTTAGAGGTAAGTGAGTTAGCTAGACAGAGATATAAAAGTGACAGTCTACTTTCACAGTTAGCAGTCAAGATTTGTCTCAGACAAGATAGTTCAATATCATAGGCTTTCTATTATTTAGTATTTATTAGTGATGGAAGAACATAAAGGCTAGAGTTTATTCTGTGAGGACAGTCTTTCCTTCTTCACACACTGAAGTTTTTCCTACACTTTCACCTTACTTCCCTTGGAACTAAACCTATCTCTACCAATTTAGTCTGTTTTTCCTAGCTTATACATAACTTATGAAAATTTGGGGGGCAATGACTGCCTTCTGTATATAACGATTTATACTATGAGGTTCCTAAATAAATGGATCCCTGAACCTGAAGAAGGGTTTCCAAGTATTAATGTTGCATGTCTAAACTAATAGCCCTTCTACAGTAAAGGGAGCAGTGACAGGGCAAACTATTTCATTTCAAGATTTAACACTTGGATATTCTTTTTTTTTTTAAAGTAAGTATGAACCTTTTTTACTGCAACCAGAATAGTTTACGACCTTTCAATCTAGTATTTAATCAATCAAATATTTCTGCTTTTACCGTTATCTTAAAACAACATGGTAGCTTATGAAATTTTGTGCTGGATGATAAAAAATACACATTTTCAGTGAGAAAATATCATGGCTTATCTTTGAGAGAGCAAAAAAGTTATCTAAGAACCTAGGGAGGATGTTTAAAATAGAATGTATGTCAAATTTTCAGGGGGGGAGAAGAAAGGTGATCTGTCCTGTTAAACCTAGATAAAGGGGGTGAAATGTTTGTTAGTAACTAGAAAATTCCTCCTGAAAATATGGGCTTTGGCATGATAACACTTAATGCATCTGCTTGTTTACTAATGCATCTTACGTAATGCACATTAAATCTAGTACCTCCATTGTGAGGTACTAGAAAAATGTGCATTAGCCAAAGAACATGGTTTTTTTGTGATGCTTTACTGTACATTAAAACAAGCTAATGCACATTAAAACACACATGTAGACACACCTACCCACTGAGAGCCTAATTCGCAAAGCAAAGCAAAGTCTGTCAGGCATTTGAATGAAAGTAGCCATGATGGTTGTACTTTGTGCTGCTAGGTGTGCTTGGAGCCTGCCTACCAGATCAGCCTCTTCAAGAAACTTAGGTGCTCCAGACATAAATCACAAATCATTTTAGGTGAAAGATAATTCCCCAGATGTTCAGCTTGGTTTAAGGTGAGAGCATTATCATGCATATGCAGCACCAGGACTGTAAGTCCCTAAGTACATTTTCTTGGGGAAAAACAAACAAAACACAATACAAACAAAAGGAGGCTAGAAAAATAGGCATGGATTTTGCAGATCAGTCACTTGGATCAAGTTGCCTGCTTTATACTTAGGTTGCACTATGGATGTGTAAGCCTTTATTTATTTATTTGTTTATTTATTGGATCTGGCTTTATTGAAAATGGGCCTAGCTGTACATAGACTTCTCTTATCATGTCTTTTAGCTATTTGTAGGAGATATAGAAAGTAGTTTGACAGCCTGCATTTTTTGAATTGGGCAAGGGTAGTACAGTTGGTAAACTGGCAGTTCACTTACCGAGCAGCAGGCAGCTTTTGTCTGCCACTATTCAAATTATCCTGAAATTTCATGCCATGTGCACTGACATAAAAATAGGACTATATTTTTGCTGTCACCTGATAGAAAGAACAGTCTAGTCTTCAATATTTGACTTGTAAGGAAAATAGGTTCAATAAAACTATTTCAATCCCAATATTTATAGTGAGGAAGATATGCATTGTATTGAAATCATATTCAATATATTTCATCATCAAAAAATTATACTGTGTTAATAATTGTGTGTTCAATAACATCTTATTTCTCTCCTCTTATTTCATTTAATCTATGTTTTAAATGCACATGTCAGGTATAGTGAAAGGTTATAAATAACTACCTTGCTAACAGATTACAATGTGGCTGTTGAAAAGGAGATGGAATCCATCGAGAAATAACTCTCCTTAAAATAAAAGACAGATGTTCTAATCTATTTAAAACATATAAAAGCAAAATGAACGTGGTAAAGATAAATATATGCAAACGGCTAGTCCACATTTAACAGTAAAATAAATATTTTATTATCCTTTCATTTTATGAATAAGTTCACAAAATAAGATCTTGTAGATAATGTAGTATAACTACAAATACAGGGATACTGTTAAAATATATTTTGCATTGAAATAAAGAGGAAAATGTTGCCAAAACATGGTTAGACACAATTTACAGGGGGAAAAAATTAAGTTTTGGTAAGAGTAATTGTAAAAGGAATGATGAATACAGTTGTGGCCTCCCAACAATAATGCTCATTGGGAGATGCTCTAACATGAGGTATTATGGTACCTACATGATGCCCATTCAATTCATTGGAAGTTGTTCTGTTAAAATTATCAGCATTCTGATGATAGAACATTTTCTTGACCCCTATTCTACTTCTTTTATTTTGCTGTGGCTTCAGGGCTAGATAGCCTGTTTGTGATTCCTCCCCTTATAAAGAATCCATATGTAGAATAAAGCCATCACAAGCAGCTTCATTCCTCCTTCTCTAATCAGCGTTATGTTCTTTCCTTTGATAATGATGATGGTGATGATTACTATTACTGACAACAACCAACCACCACCACCAAGAGGAAAAGCCAGAGCCCTTAGACGGACCGAGAAAATTGCCCCATTGTACAAGGCACTCCACAAAAGCAGAACAATTGAGAATCCCAGCCTGAGGAGTTTAAAAAGCAAAGGAGAAAAGAGACAAAAGAGGAGACTAAGCGCTGTTTCCTGTTCCGGGCAGAAGGTCAGACCTGATGATCTATTGAGGTCCCTTCTGATCCTAGCACCTATGAATCTATGAAAGGTACTAGCAGAGTGAACACTGGGAAGGTAACAAACATATAAGTTCTGTAAATACTGTGATTTTGTAGTGGTGGTAGTTGGCACTGGTTAGACAGGGATAAGCTAAATGGAAAAAAAGAAAAAAACAAAAAAGGGAGAGGAGACACTGAAAGGACAGCTATGGGTTCATAGGGTAGCAGAAGAAAACGAGCTAAAGGAAGGGGGAGGATGGGTAGATATAGAATGAGTCTGAACTGGAGACTGGCATGGAAGGGATGGAAGGGGATTAAGGCAAACAACCATTGCAGCAGGAGAAAGAATGTCTTTTTGAACTAGTTGAAAATAAGTAAAGAGGTACAATGTAGAAGAGCAGTGAAAGTGCTGTCAGCTGAGGTTGGGACCAAACCAGCCCCTAATCACCTTTAGGATCTTAGGGGTAAAAGGGCAGGCTATTCTGTCAGGAAGGTAATGTGGAAGCATATACTGATTAATAGAGCCTGAAATTCAGGAACTTTATTGATGCTTAAATAGTATCATCATCATCACTGCATGAAATCTGTTTATCAAAATTTAGTTTGGGGATTGAGGCAATATGAAAGGAAGAAGCACTAAAGCTCCAAAACTAGAAACTGAGAGTAAGAAAGGGTGTGCAGTTTTACTTCAAAAAGGTAACTGAAATTATTTGCTTTCCCTTTTAATGTTTTAAGTTTCTGTAGGAAAATCATATAAATGCATGAGCTACAGGATCTTTTTTTTTTTTTGTACTGTTTTACTGATTATAAATAATGGAAAATCTCATAACAGTAGCTTGTAACATTCTACAAAAATGGAGTAAAAGGAATCTAATGCTACTGCACCTTGCTAATAACTCATTCAGACTCTTAGTGCTACTGTAGGTATCAAATCCAAGTTCTTTGCCTGCATATTAAACACTTGTTAAACAGACATTTACAGACAAAAGAAATTCACCATGTGCTTCTGAATTACCAAGCATGATATTAATATTCAATTGGTGAACTGCTGTATAAAAAGAAAGACCTGCTAGAGGCTTAAAATGCTAAATGTATGTCTTCATTTACTGTAACTGCATACTAAAAGCATTGTTCTGTCATACATTAGAAAGGAAAGTTCAAGAGCCATTATAATGTAGGAAAAGTCCAAATGTAAGGCACTTGGTTTGAGTTCCTAGAATTAATTAGAATCTTGTGTGCACGAAAGGGGGGGGGGGAACAAAACAAAACAAAACAAAACTTGTCTTTGCCTACATGCATCTGCAGTACTTTGCTTAAAAAAATTATAGCTCTCCAGCTTTAATCAGTGCTTGAAAGGATTCTTATTAGAGATGGGTGAATTGGTTTAGTTAAATTAAGAGATGATTCAACTCTTCTGCCACCCCTCATACCATTTGAACCAAACTTATTATCCTTCATAATTATTTACTAATGAATCCTTCTTCAAGCTATGCAGGCAAAGACAAAATCCCCAAACAAAACAAAACAGGAGAGATCCTTACTCCTTTCCACTACCCTAATTGTGACCCCTGCCATTTGGCATAGTGATCTGAATTGGATGTCTCTGACTGTCAATATAGCATCACACACACACACCAGTCAAACAGGCATTCAGGCATTTGCAACATTCCTCCCAGAAGTATCTAAATGCATTCAAACATTTACATAGGCCTGCCTAACTGAGCTCTCTTTGGTAGAACCCACATCAGAAAATAAATATGATCCCCCACTTCATCCCCACTTTATTCCTCTGGGCTAGATTATTTTCTTACTTGCAATATTTATGAGGAGGTAAGTAACAGAACTTCCCCAGGAAGGAGAAAAAAAATATTCCATTTGAATAGATCAAATTCTTCCCAAATTCATTGTACTCTTAGGGATTAATAATTTGCTATTGGCTCAGTCTAATGGAAGATAATGCACCCCAACTCTATGCTGTATCAGCTCCACTGCATTGCAGAGATGAAAATAAATAAATCATCTAATGTTTCCTTTCTCTTTTTTGCCTGTTTTCTTTTCCCCTACAGAAGTACCAGACCCGCCATACTTCCTTTGATCCATGTATTTATATACACAGGCTAGGGACCTATATTGCACATAAACTGGTTTAAGTGATCAGATACTGGTTTAAACCTGTAACATAACATAAATTGAGTGCACATAAACCAGTTTCAAAATGGCTAGTTGAATGTAGTATCAGGTGTAACTGATTTGGGTCAAACCAGTTTATGCAATGTTTGCCCCAGACCCCTTCCTGGTTTAAGTTAAACCAGAGTCCCCCAGTATCCCAGATGTTTTGCAGCCTTGGCTTTGGCTGGACTGTCTGCTCCAGAGAGCAGATGTGACTCCACCCCTTTGCTCCTTAGCCAGAGCTACAGCAGAAACTGCAGGCACAGCAGGGTCTCCCTGGCTTCCCACTACATCTCCCACCTCTCAACACTTGCTGCTCAAGCAGGGATCCCCCCCCACTCCTTCCCTCCCATTTCCCACAGCACAGATCTCATCCCATGGACCCTAGGCATGTAGTATGTTAGCTAAGGCTGAGAGGTGTCTGTGTATGTGTCTCCAGTTTCTCTGGGTCAGGTAGACAGAACAGTGTCTGCTTAGGGCTTTTTGGACCTGATCAACAGGTCAGCTGATAATGTCCCTCTGGTCCTTCCTTAGAAAAAGCTGTTTAAGAAGAGCTTGAACTAATGAGAGAGGCTTTTAGTTTATTGATGGATTGATAACAGTGTTTATCAGCTCCCTGCTGGCTCCCTTGCCTGTCAGGTTTGCAGACCATATGAGAAAGCAGGTAGAGGGAGACTGAAAAAATCAGTATCATCAACAGATTCATTCACTGTACATACCCCCTTTGCCTCAGAGTGCTAGCCCAGCGCTGGGGTCTGGCAACACTCCTGCCTCTTGAACAGTGAATGGGGAAAAGCCTAGGACTGCAGGTAGGGTGGGGATTTACATCCTGCTTGTGCCTAGCCACACACCCCGCAGCATTGTAAAAGGGAAGGGAGGGCTGCTCTAGTACTCCCCTGGCTTCTAGCCTGGGCCACTGCAAGTATGTGCCTGCATTTTTTTCAATCCAGAGAAAATATCTGTGCAGTTGCAAACCGATTGAACCTAGGCAGGTTGGACTAACCTAAAAGATTGAATCAATTCAGGCTCAGGTTTTTTGAATATCTGTCCCTAGCCAGAGAGGTGGTAATGCCTTTGAAAGTAAGGAAGTTATTTTTCATCTTAAGTAAGGATGGCAGAATTGGGTCCTGAATTAATATGAACTTATACACTTTGTGTCATATAAGTTTTGTCTGTGGTAAGAAGGTTCCCATAATTACAAAAATTGGATATCATTTCTGGTTTTACTGATGTGCAGTTGCTTGAAGTCCATGCCTGCTTGTCTTCAGTACTGATTAATTTTCTTCTGTTTCTCCTGCTTTTAGACTGTCTATACCAGTTTCAAACATTTGTTCAATGGCTAAATAATTTCTTTTGTTAGCAGAGCAAAGATCCTTGAAACTTGCTTACAACATGTATTTTTATTTAATTTGAGGGTATGCTGTCTATGGTATGTTTTTTTTTTTTTCCTAAAGAAAACTAGGAACTAACAATTGTAAGAGCTTAAGAATGACAAGAAAAAAATTAAACAACCTGAAAAAAAACAAGAAACCATTTTATGTGACAGGACATTTCAATACTTTCATGGGGGGGAGGCAGAAGACAAATGGCTTGATGTTGTTAGTGTTGGTTCACTGACATGGTACTAGAATGCACTGCTGAATATTGATTTCTGTATTATTTTTACACAAAAGTATTTTTTTAATTTATAGCACTCTGCCATGGTTACTCAGGTTTTAGCAAAGGTTTATATACCTTCCATTAGCTATTGCCCATTGTTCTACCTTAAATTTAAATCCATACCCTGATTCAAATATTTCTTTTCAGTACAATAGATACTGGATAGAATTCAAACCTGGCACTAGTCCTACACAAGTCTGCTTCAGTCTGCCCATTATATCTGAGTGACATTGAACTTAGTATGAGTATACTGTGGAAGGTTACTTTAAAAAATGACATTGCAGGTTTCAGCATTGGCTGCTTCACAGTGATTTCCCAGACATGTCCACTTAAGTCTAGACCCAGGTTTCAAGTTGAGGCTGAGCTGTGATCAGGGCAAATCAAAAGGGAGGGAAGAACATGTCTTGAAGCCTTGATCCTGGAGCCAGGCACCCTCTACATCAATAGCTGGGCATAAGGCCTCAAGGCAGGTCTATGCTATTCAGAATGCATAGTCTGGTTTAAGAGTCACAGTAGTGGGACAAACTTCTACTGATCAGATCCTATAACTTTGGGCTGATCTAAGCCAGCCAGACACCAACATATTTGTCTTATGTTTTTTGTTTTTCTTTTCCTAGCTGTCTGCCTTTTAAATTGAGCTTGAAGTCCATGAGTGAACCTGCATGGTGTCTGTCTTATTCACCAACAAATAAAATGTCCCAAACAGACATCCCAAATTTAGTTAACAATTCTGTTGATGAATGGACTGTTACAGGCCTTACACATCATGATATCAGCTTAATAATATGATTTCAGTCAATATTAATCACTATGCTGGTCAAGTATAACAATGAATTTACCGAGGGACTAGCTCATTTGAGAACAGCATTCCCATTTTGGCTTGCTAAAGTAGTTTGAGCTGTGGACATAAATATGAAGTCTGGGAACAAATGCAAGTGTTTCCAAGTGTTTGAAGAAACTTTATGTTCAAATGTAATGGTTCTGGACACAACATGACCCTTTGGGGGCTAAAAAGATATAAAAATGTATGAGAATTTTGCAATGACCAAAGTGTAACAGGGAAGCCTAGCCCTGTTACTAGAAAGTATGGTGGCCCCTTTTACAGATAGTCTTCAGGGCACAGCCTGCTGGCAGAGCTGGTGTTAAAAGGTAGCACTGAAGGCCAGTCAACTGACTGGGGGCTGTCACATGATCAAGACAGATCAGGCCACAGCTATATAATCCCTGGGTTAAGCCAGTGGGGGCCAGCCAGCCCAGGCTGAGACAGAGTGTGGGCTCCTGAATGCCCAGGAGACTGAAAGGAAAACAGCTCTGCAAGCCAGGGTACTGGACAGAGTGACCCGGAGAAAAGGGGCCATGGGATAAGCAGCCATGATGCCTCTATTTTAGTTTTGTTATAGAAAAGGGGCTTAGTGTTTATGTTGTGGTTTAAAATAGAGGTTTGGGATGAGGTTTAATGGGTTGGTTTGGAGTCCTCATCAGTGCCCAGAGGTACATAACCAATCTGAGCTTTGCCAGAGCCAGGCTCAAGGCCCCAGCAAGTAACTGAGCCATAGTGGAGCCCTGCAAAATAGCACAAGGCATGAAGAGACAGAGGCCAGAGAGCCTGGCACTGGAGGGGTGTAGAGAGATGGGGGCCAGAGAGCTGGGTACAGAGAGATAGGGACCAGAGCATTGGTGATAGGAAAGGAGGGAGCAGAGTGCCTCAAAACTAGGTCCAACATAGTGGGCCTAGGCTAGAAGGCCTAGCCAAGTTAAAGGGGCAGTGGCCAAATAGGCCAAGCCCCAACAGAGGTGATGATAGTCATGTAACATCTGTGAGGCATAGGCACAGTGTGGAGGTATTATGGAGGCATACAATTAACCCATAAGGCAGGAGCTCCTCCTCTCTGTGTGTTTTCTGGAGTGAAGACACAATCTGGGAAGCCCTGGGACAGCCTCCCCTTTGAGAACCAAAAGAAACATCAAGATGTGGCAGCTGAGTGAAGGGGAGACTGTTCCCATGAGTGAATTGAAATAAAGGGGATTCTGGGATGCCTCCAGAGGTTCTCAACCACTCTGGGGATGGCACCTTTTTACACAAAGGAAAATTGGTCATGGGTGTTATACAGCTCAAAACATCTGAATAGAGCTTAAGAGACAGTTTACAACTTAAGTTTTAGTGTCATAAAATGTTATGGTGAAACTATGATAAAATATCCTTCTAAAATAGCACTGCATGGAAACATCTTACTCTATATGAATCATAAAAGGAAGTGTACACAGTATGGTGCTCAACAAAGTTGCATTTACTGAGGGAGCTATCATTATTCCTGTACATTCAAGGGGAGAGGCTGGGACTGAGTAATAGCTTTGACAGAGTTAAATTCAGGACACCAAAAGTAAGATACAGCTTCTGGAGATCTTTTAGATGAACTGAAAGTCTGAAGCATGGTGAGGAAAAATGTCTGTTGGCCACACTAAACCCAAGTCTGAGCATCTGTGTGACATACAGGATTTCTAAAACCAACAGCTCCAGAAATGAATTTTTAAATGAATCTGTATTGTTTGTTTGTATTGCAGGTGTAAGAAATGCAAACTATCACCTTGTAAACTTTGCAAATTCAACAAAGTGGTGTGAATATGGTGAAGACAACAATTTAATATTAATCTTGATATTTCATTTTTGTCCCCTTATGGGCTAAGTACATTCAGAAAGCCTGAGGTGGAATTGATCTAATCTACGCAGGTTTTTCTAAGCTCTGTAGAACGAATTGAGAGTAAATGGAATTCAAATTCACCTTTTGGTGGAGGGAGGCAAGTGTTTGCAAACCTTCCAGCTTGCTGGACATTAAGTGGGCAGCTGATTGCATCTGATTTGGGGGTCATCCATCACTGGCTCTTAGGTACGGTCCCCACCCCCCTTGCCCTGTCATTTGCCAGGCAGCTCTTAGCTTCAGGAAGACTGTGGAGATGGAGGGAGGCTGTGATGGCTAGAACCAGAGGGATTAATAAGCAATAAATATGTGCTTCTTGGAGGCATTTGATATTTTGCCTAAACAGGTAATACTAGCTAATATAAAGCTTGTAAGTTTATAAACCGCAAATGTAACTTGTCTGCCATAAATTTAACCAAAATGATAAATTAACTGTTCATGGAACTGACTGGACCCCATAGACAAAGAAGGAGCTGCAAGATTAGCTGACCTAACGTTTTTTGCTCAGGGTTCAGTCTTGATGATAAAAACCGGATCCAACTGCCTGACACACCCAACACATTCCAGCAAAGCATGTCCCATGAAAGCATATTCAGAGAAACCTAAAAGGGGTTGGGCCTAGGCGAAGGAATGTCAATTTCAATCCTAAAGGTGCTGCATTGCTTATTGGATAAATCCAGGTCTGGGTAATAACCTTTTATGATAATTTTTAACACCTTTCAATCCCATACGGTAACAGCTATAGAGCAAGATTGTAAGTGGCTCTAAAGCCAACAGATTAGCATAAGGCTAGGTACAAAAAGTACATGCATCAGGTGACCAGCAGGAAGGAGGGAACAGAACAGTCATTTCTGTTCTAAACCTGGACTCCGGACTACTGGTGTGAGTGAGAATTGGATACTGATCAAGGGACTTTCCCCAGTAATGCCTCCAATAGTGTCGATTCGGCATGCCTGACTTTGCTGGAATCACTTGATGCATAACTGGCATTGAGGGACTATTGATAAATTGCCAACCCATGTCTATCTATCTGTTGCTTTGAACAGTCCAGTGGCTGATACCCTCACAGTGTCCAGTTGGCCTGTGATAGAATTGATACACTCACAGTGCCCAGCTGGCCTGTGACAGGAGGCAAGCTCACACACACTCAGTGGCATGGGGGTCCTTTGGCTTTGTCCAGGGGAGCACTGGGGTTCACCGCCGGCAGGACAAAGGCAGTGGGGAGCAAGGCTCATGAACTGCTGGGGGAGGTGGTGCTAGTGTTGCATCCCACATTCCTGGCCCAGTTGGCAGGGCAGAGAGCGTCCTTCCCCTGTTCTGAGCCCTGGGACTATGCAGAGGTCTGTCCTGAGTTCCCAGTGAAAGCTGAAGCCACTTCCTTCTGTGCAGTCAGGTGTTTCTGATCCATAAGGGGGAAGGGTAGGACATCTGGTGGGGGGGGGATTCTAATGCTGAGATCAGAGGGAGGCAACAGATCCATGTGCTGGGCCAAGTTGGAAGTTGCCCCTCCAATTGCTTCTGCATAACATACCCACCTGAGCTGAATCAGCCGAGTTGGTCACAGTTGGTGCCAGCAGCAGACAGGGCTAGGCAGGGGCTTACCTGACACTCCAGGCTGTGGCCCATGCTCTTATACTGGAATCCTCCTGGTAAAGGGATGAGGGGGAACAACTATATCCTTGTGGCTATAGCACCTGATAGGAGAAGGGGAGAGGCAATTGTCAGCTCAGCCCAGAACAGGGACCTGGGTCTGTTTTGCAGGGGCAGGGGAAGGGAGTTGCCAGCTCAGCCTGGCATATAGACCTGCTGCCCCTCCCTGATCTCAGTGCTAGAACCTCCCCCAACAAGGTGCTGCAGTCTCAAGGACATGGCTGCCCACCCCTGCTCCCCATGTGAACCAGAGCCCTCTGGCTGCATGGGAAGAAGTGACTTCATCCAGGAACATGGTGCTGGCTCAGGGGTTGGGAGATCCTCTGAGCCCTTCCTGAAGCCACTCTAATACACAGTCACAGGGCTCAGCACAGAGGAGAGACTGTGTACCCTGTCAACCTGGCCAGGAATGTGGGATGTGCTGCTGGCTGCTACCACCACCACCCTCCAGCAGCTCATGAGCACCACTCCCTGCTCCCCTGTCCTGGCTGTGGCTGACAGAAAACTTGGGGGTGGAGCTGGCTAAGCGCTCAGCTAGAGCAGCTGAGTTGTGGCTCCCTGCAAGGAAGCACTAGTGGGGCTTACAAAGTTTCCTGGGGCACTGATGAACAGCAACCTACCTTGAGTGGATCTGGCACTTATGTTCCACAGACCAGTGCAACCTAGATCGAGTAAGTCTGATACTACATTGATCCAGATCTAACTTGTACCAGAATCCACCATTTTTAAAGCAGGATGTGTGCCTCAAACTTCTTTTCTATTATAGGTATAGGCTGGTTTCTACAGGAGCCCCCCTGTGGCTCAGTGGTAGAATCCTTGTCTACCACATGGGAAACCTGGGTTTGTATTCCCAGACACTTATACAAGTACAACCATGGAGGCACCAAATGCCTGCACTCAGTCTGGTCTTTGTATTCTGTCTGTGACCTAAAGGGAGGATAGAAGGTCTAGGCAGGCTGGCTGCAGGGCTTCCTGCAGAGCTGCATGAGGCCCAGTGCTTCACTCCACAGCTGTAGGGGCAGCAAACTAAAACTCCTTGAAAGTGTTTTAGATTGCTGCACCCCAAGTCAAATAAGGTTCATTATGCAGCCAAATTTCCTACAGCAGCTGGAATTAATGTGCAATACACCTCTGAGGCATGCAAATGCTAATACCATTAAAGGGGTGTAAAAGCATTTAACCTGTTTTAAAGTGCCATGCACACATGCCTCTTATTTTATCTACACACAGCCTATGTGAACAATTATATCTCCAAATAAGTGAATTATGTAATGTTTTCTTCCAATACTCATACTGTTATAGTTTTTTTTTTCTATTTTCAAAGCATGGCGAGTTGTGTGCATAGGGTACTATTTAGGGGCTGTGCATTTGAATTTATTTTCCAGCCCCTCCAGGTTAGCTTCTCTACCAGGAGAATTCTCCCAGGTCATTTGAACATGTGTACACAGCCTATGTTTTCTGGTAGAACACTAAAACCAAGTATAAGCATAAAATATGTCATGTCCATGAGCACAGGCCTCAAACATACCATGTTGCTCCACAGATAGTATCACCTGACTCGGGGGGGGGGGGGAGGTAGCCTAATAATTAACCACTTAGAAACATTAATTATCATACTGTTTTTAGATGCAGAAGCCAGTGTAGGGAAGAATTAGGGATCTAAGAATGCCAATACACCTCAATTCTTCAACAACTAAGCTACAATGTCAGGCTCCCTCTTGCTTGCTCTTTTTCTGGCTCTGTAACTCTTGCATTGTTGGCTACCCAGTGGCCCAGTTTCAGTAGGGTACCAGTTAAGCCATTATCCTGGGAAATAGGAAATATGGGTTTGAAGAGGAAATTTAATTTATATATTTCCGTGTGAATGCTCTAAGGAGCAGGTTATTATCTAAATGATAAGTTGCATCTCCATGACATCTTTCCAGCCACATTTTGAATTCCTGTCAGATAGGCACCGATCCTCAGAAGAGACACCTGGCATGCAGTCTTGAGTGAGGTGCTTAAAAAAGGGACAGGATTTAAGATGCATCCCTGTGCACTTCCTACCAGCTATCTCCAGGTGGTTCAAAGTGTAGATCACCCTTTGCAGGTACCTTATTATCCCCATTGACTTTATGGGGATATTAGGCAATTAACATCAAGTCTTTGAATCATCATGCAAGGACAGGCATCTAATTTTGAGGCATTTTGACAGCAAATTGTTTGCTCCTAGGGACATTAAGCATCTCTAGAATTAGGTAGCAATCAGACAGGACTTCTGAGGATTGCCATGGACACCTAAAGCACCTGAAGTAGAAACTAAGTAATATATTCATTAGCTTTTTGGGAGTCTAGTCCTAAGTGTGTACAGACTGAGCACCTTAAACTATAAGAACACATTTACATGTGCTCTAGGGGTGGGGGAGTAGTGCTTTAATTAGAGCAGATCCAAGAGTCACTCTAATTAAAATGTCACAGTGTATCATGTGTCGGTGTCCCTGTACTTAAAAATGGCAGCAGGGGTGCTTTAACTAAATTTTATTCAAGCTTTAGTTCAAGTACCCCCACCACCATTTTTAAGTGGGAGGACACTGATACACGAGATGCAGGAGGCTGCTGGAACACCTTAAGTTTCTAATGACTAGAATCTGGGTTGAATTTCCATGTGCACAGATCCTCAAGTGTACAAAAATAATGGGGAGGGGTGGGTGACTAGGGTTTCTTCAGTCATTATATTCTTCAGTGTCAGAGGCTGAACTAGCCACCAAGACAGGATAGGAAACAGTCTTAAATTGTGGCAAGAATACTAACCAAAACATAGAAGCTTCCAGACATTGCTTTGCTGATTGTGATGGCTGTACCTGCAATTAAATACGCAAGTTCTAATTTTTCACTTCCAAACACTTGGTGCAGTCATGTACACTGGAAATGGACATACAAAACAACTTAAGCAGAAATCCCTAGTCATACATTTTCAGTCACTTTGCACATGTGTACATAATTTTACAATGTGCAAGGTGCTGAAGACACAACCCACAGTTTCATACCACATGAGTTTGTATTTGTGTGATATTTCTGGCTATTATCAAAGTCCCCCAAAACTACTCCAAATTTTAACCACAACTGTAAGTGGGTGAATCCTTGGATGTCTCACTTACTTGCTACCTCCAGTTAGGTATCTCCCTTGTTACTTACCTGCCATGCCTTGATGTTTTGAAAGTTCGAAAAGAGAAAAGGGAGGTAAAGTGTTCTCCACAATCATCAGTATGATGTGGGGGCAACATTTTTGTTCACAGAGCTTCTTCTTCCCTACACCCTGCACCTTTCCATTCCCAGATGGATCTTGGTTATGGCCTTAGCTTTTCTATCCATTCTCCAAAACTCTGGGCTCATCTTCTCTGCCCCCAAAGGGAACTTATTGTTGGGTGCCCTCGTCTTTCCCCATGCTTGGGTTTGGACCCCTTTTCCTAAGTTTTAGTTTCCCTTAATTTGTTGCCTGTAATGGACATCCCTTCCTTGGAATCTTCAAATGATCCATCATTGAGCAACGGCTTGTTTAACTTAAGCATCTTTACCCCGAGCATTCTTTCTAGAGCTCATCAACCCATCCACATCAGCTATGTGTGTCCCACGTTACTGTATAGTCTGTTCCCCATTCAAAGCCTAAAGTCACTTAACAGTCCCAACAATCAACATTTCTATCACCCACCAGTTCACTGGGATACTACCCTGTCTTCTCAGTAAGCCTTTGCCAATTGCTACCAGTCGCCCTTCACTCACTTGGTTGCAGGTACTTGTTCAGAGGATGTCCCTTCTCTATGCTCCATTTGGTTCTAGTTTAGGCTGTATCCTGGCTCCTGCTCTGGCTCCATCTCTAACTCTGGCCCTGGGTTTTGGCTCCATCTCTGGCCTCTGGCTCCAGCTTCTGGCTCTGGCTCTAGCTCCAACTTCTGGGTTTGGCTTCAGCATCCCAGCTCTGCATTCTGGCTGTCAGTCTGACTCCCATCCCAGCTCCCATCTAGTCTCCACATGGTTTGCATGATTCCAGCTGATCTCATTCTTTCTCCTCTCTGGAGAAGCTGAATGTGTGCCAGTAGCTTTTTTGATCTTCCAGTGAAACTCCTGGAAGCCAATGGGAGCCCACTCCAGCTGCAGGTGGTGGCATGTTACCTGAGCCTACTGCTTCAGGCTCATCCAATCTCTGGATGACCAGCCAAGCATTTCCAGATACTGTGCTACAACCCTTGAGCTCCAGTTTAAATCTCTATGTGGACTTCGGTCTGGCTGGTAAGCATGGACCATAACAGGGCCTGGGACTGTTGCCCTGTTACAATAACCATAAACCAGATTGTCATTCATGAGGAAGATGGTGTCTTTCAAGTGTTAGGACTAAACCTTGTTTCACTTTTATGCACCTCAGTTACACTTTTTGGTATATCATACATAATTTGGATTCCATTTTCACTTTTGGCAAACTAGGAACATATACATGAGTACAAGCTAAAATAAAACAGAGAAAAGAGGTGCCTTCCCCTTAAAGCCCCAAAATCTAGTAGCTAAGGTTATAGCCCTTTCAAGGGAAATTTGAACCAGCATCCTCCACTTTCCAACAAAGTGATCCAGTCACCAGACTATGGACTAGGCTAGGGGTGGGTAATTATTTCAGCTGGGGGGACACAATGAGTTTTTGTGGACCTGTCAAGGGTCATATCCATCCTTGTCTTTCATTCTCTGTCCCTTCTTTGTCTCTCTCTCTCTCCCTCCTTCCATCCCTTCAGAACCTGGACAAAGCTGTAGTATGCCAGGAGGCCTGATGTTCAGTTGTTGACCTAGGCAAGATCTGATCCCATTCTGGGTGGGAAGTAATATCACCTTCAGCTGGGTTGTGGAGGGATGGGAGAGAGACAGAGAGATGAGAAGAGATGGAGAAAGATGCTGCCACCTGCCTGGCACAGAAGCAGCTCCTGCCTATGTCCACATCTGAGGCCTCTGGCAGGTTCCAGGTCAGGGCTCAAGGAAGGAGCTTCCACCATTCTGGGAGGCAGCAGTTCAGCTGTGGGTGCTTCTGGCAGGTTCTGCATCCGGGCTCCTGAACCTGGCAACAGCATCCACAGCTGGTGCCATCATCCGTCCAAGGTGGTGGAAGCTCTGCCTGGGTCCACAACTGATGCCAGTTGCCGCTGGGCTGAAGCAACCATGCCTGCCCGACACCACTGGGCAAAGGTGGGACAGATTCAGTGAGTTGGTAGCTGTCCACCCATGGGCAAGATCAAATCTAGTGGCAGCCTGGATCCAGTGTGAAGGCTATATTTTGACCACCACTGGGACAGACATTGCCTGAAACACCTTCCAGACTTCTGCTCAAAACTGACCCAATGGCAATCCAGGAGGAACAATTTTGGGGACAGATGCTGCCTTAGAAGACAGAGGGCATGATTTCCAATAGCTTTTCCATAATTTAAGTCCAATATTTAAAGGCTGAAAAGGATCAAGTCCTGTTGGGATTATTTCTATTCTCTTTCCTTTTTTTTTTTTTCCTTTCTGTGACTACAGTTTTGGGATTTATGTAGCAAAATGCTATTCTGCTTGGGCATCTAGGTGGTTACAGTTCAGTATACCAAAAGGGAAGTGAATTTTAATATAATAAAAGTCTTAGTCTGTGGGTGTGTGTAGGTGAAATGGGGGTCTTAAATTTAAAGGTGGTCCTTAAAAAACACTGCTTCAATTTAGGGCTGATTAAACCCCTGTGTTGTGTACACACCCTGCTGACTTATCTATCTTTCTGGCAAGTAGGGAAGGTTGAGCTCCTGGTCGGTAGAGTAGTCCTTGGGCTGGGGGTGAGGGGCGGGGGAGCTGGTGTTTCTCTTTGCAGCAGCTGCAACACCCGCCCCCCAGGCAGCACCCACCTACAGGCACCCTGCTTAGATGGTCCCAGGGGGCACTGCAGCTCTGGAGGGAAACACCAGGACCCCATGAAGCTCAGGCAGGCAGGCAGACTCTTCTGGGGAGTAGTGGGGAATCAGGCTTACTGCTTTTCTAAGGCAGAGCCTGCTTTTCTGGGCTGCTGCCAGGCTGCCGGCAGGACTTCCTACAGAGCCATGGAGCTGCACAGAGCCTGGTGCTTCACTCTGTGGCTGTAGGGACACTAAAATAAAACTCCTTGAAGGAGTTTTAGTTTGCTGCACCCAAGTCATTTAACGTGCATTAAGCTGCAAAATTTCCTACAGCAGCTGGTATTAATGTGCAATACACCGCTGAGACGTGCAAACACCGATACCATTATTTATAGATAATTTTATTTATTAAATAAAATGTAATAAATAAATAAAATTATTTATAAATAATGGTATCGGCATTGTTATTATTATATAGATAATAATATATTATTATGGTATATTATTATTTATAGATAATAATATGCCATTATTATTATATGCGTACACTCCTCTCATTTTGTCTACATGACCTGTATGTCTGTGTGTCTGTCCATAATGCTTTAGTCCAGCTGCAAGTGTACCAATTGGCTGTGTCGGCCAAGCAGCTTGGGATGGGGCCAGCTGAGTTAAAACAGGAACCCCTCCACTGCACCACCTCTTCCTGCAGCCTCCAATGCAGTAGACCCCTCTGCCTCACATCCACACATGGCAAAAAAAGAAATTGGCATGAGCACTTTAAAAGCAGTGGGTCCAGCTGAGGAAAAGCAGAAGCCCCTCCATTGTAACGGTGTTGGACCCAAACTGGGGGCGGGAGGGGAGATGGGGGTCAAACTCGAATTGGAGTAGTTAGGGTGGAGCAGGGTCTGACTTGAACCAGGGGGGATGGGGGCGAGTTCAGATCCAAACCAGTGGGGAAGGAAGCCAGGGTTAGACTTGACCTGGGGGGGAGGGAGCAAGATCAGACCCGAACTGGCAGGAGTGGGGCTGGGTTGGACTTCAACTGGGGGTAAAGTGGGGGGAAGGGTCAGACCTGAACAGAGAGAGGAGGGGTGGGTGGAAGGAGAGGACTAGGGTTGGACCCAAAGCGGGGGGAGAGGTGGAGTGAGGTCAGACCCAAACTGGTGAGAGCGGGGTGGGGCAGTTTTGGACCCAAAGTGGGGGAGCGGAGGGTGAGGTGGGATCAGACCCCAACCAGAGGCAGGAGGGGAGTGGGGTTGGACCCGAACCAGGAGGCAGGGAGGGGGGTTGGGGTCAGACCTGAACCGGGGGGCGGGGAGAAGAGTAGTGTTTGACCTGAATGGGGGGAGAAGTGGCAAGTTCAGGCCCAAACCAGGGAGGGAGAGGGGGCTGGGGTTGGACCTGAAGTGGTGGGGAAGTGTATGGAGCAGGGTCGAGTCCAAACCAGGGGAAGGCAGGGGGACAGGTTCAGACCCAAACCAGGGTGGGAAAGGTTCAGAACTGAACTAGGGGGAGGAGAGGGTGGGGTCAGCCCTGAACTGGGGGGTAGGGTCAGACTGAAACCAGGGGGGAGGGGGGGAACAGGGTTGGACCCAAACTGGGGGGAGATGG
>JAGPOW010000261.1:24441337-24462541 GCA_030014935.1 Caiman crocodilus
CAGGGGGGAGGGGGGGAACAGGGTTGGACCCAAACTGGGGGGAGATGGGGAACAGGGTCAGATCTGCTCCCCAAACTGGGGGGAAGAGAGGTGGGGGAGGACAAAAAGTGGGGAAAGGGGGTGGAGTGGGTTCAGACCGGAAGTGGTGGGAGGATGGGGTTTGGGGTGGGATCAAACCCAAACCAGGGAGTGGGGCAGGAGGGTGGAGTGGGGTCAGACTGGAAGTAGTGGGGGAACCAGTTTGAATTTCAGGTAGGGGGGAATGGAGGAACAAGGTCAGATGAGGAGCAGTTGGGAGAAAAGGGAGGCATGGGGCCAGACACAGGGCTCCGTCCCCACTGGCCCCCCTTTGCCCAACGTTCTCGATGGGCAATTTGCTAGTGGCTACATGAAATCCAAAGTTAATTTGTGGCAAAAACTACAGTTATGTAAATGTAACACTGAAATCGGATTAAGCCTGTAGTTGGAGACTTAACTTAATGAAGTAGCCACGGTTGATAGCTGAAGTAACATATAAATAGCAACTGCTCCCCATAACTACTATAATGATGAAAGCATAATAAAAGAGGGTGTTAGAAAGTTGAGTGAATGATTTATGAGTTTTCTGCCAGACACGCAACACATTAGTATGGGTCAAAGATGTCAAAGAACCTGTTAACTGTATTACTCATGAATGCATATTAATTAAAGTACAAATAAGCCAAGATGCCAGAAGAACTGTTTAAAAATGGAGTTTTCATACCAAGAGAAATTCCTGGAGTTCACATTTCACTGCAGCCTGAATTTGGACAAAAAAATTGTCCACCTTCTAGTCCCCAACTGTTTTGTGAAACAAGACAGTCTGAAAATATACCATTTTGACCTGTCAAAACATTTTGGCTTGTTACGATGAAAAAGTTCCAATATATTGTGTAATACATTACAATGAAAAAAGGAAACATATAGGAAAGGCTTAGAGGTGAGAGAGAAAATCTGTCATAACATGATAACATAGGAAAAAGAAAATAAGCCACACTTAAAGTAATATCAACCAACAAGCATATCATTTAGCTACCAAAATATAAGCCTCTACAGTATAAAATATGTTAGCAGTAATAAATTCAGAATTACTTTTTCAAAGGTATTTATTCACTACTTCTATGCTATTAATAAGGGAATATTTGGGGAACTGTGGCAGGAAGAAAGGGTGACACCTTATCTGCAATAGTAACTCAGACATCTGAGCATGAGTTCTATCGTGAACTATTGATACAGGCAACAGAATCTTCTAATAAAGCCTTCCCTAAGGAAACAACTACATTTTAGACCATATCTAGCTTGTGTCAAGAGCTGTTGTACCCAAACTGATTTTAGGAGAGATTCTAATATTGTTTTTTACGCTCAGAAATACCAGGTAGTGTTGAAGGGAATGGATCAGTAAATATCATTTTTTTATTATTTTTTAAAATTTTTGCTAAGCCACATTGAGTCAGACAAACCAACCTAGAAGCTAGTGTTGTTGAAAAACAACCATTCAAGACTTAGCTTGAGTAACAGTTTTGGGAGACATCATCAACAGTCATAATATGTATATATAATATAATAGATGCACATGGCATATACAAGTGTAAATTCAAAGTTGCATCACTGTGGAAAACAGATGCTACTTAGTGGTCACGTCTACACAAGATGCTGACTCTGCAATATCCTTATACTACTGTGCAGTAGTGTCCCATGGCACAAAGTGTGATGTGAGTACTGAACAGTAGTCTTTGGGATACTGCATAGTCAGAATCACAAAAAAGCCATTCCTCAGTGCTACTGTACAGGAACTCAGGTTACCGCACAGTCATTTAGTCCTGGTTTATACAGAAAGGATGTGGACAAGTTGGAGAGAGTGCAGCAGAGGATGACAGATTGTGGGGACCCAAAACTGAACACAGTACTTCAGATGTGGCCTCACCAGTGCTGAATAGAGGGGAATAATCACTTCTCTTGACCTATTGACAACACTCCTACCAATCAGCTCAGTATGCTGCTAGCCTTCTTGGCAACAAGGGTACACTATTGGTTCATATTCAGTTAATTGTTTACTGTAACCTCAGGTCCTTTTCTGCAGAGCTGCTGCCCAGTCAACCAGCCCCCAGCCTGTACCGGTGCATGAGATTGTTGCATCCTAAGTGCAAGACTTCGCACTTGTCCTTGTTGAACCTCATGAGATTCCTTTTGGCCCACTCCTCCAATGTGCCTAGGTCACTTTGAATCCTAGCCGTACCCTCCAGCATATCTACTGCTTCCCCTAATTTGTTGTCATCTGCAAAATGCTCTGGAATACTATGTGGAGAATCGTGTCTCTTTCCTGTTAGGCAATACAACAGAGAATCATTCCAATTTTGTGTCCCCCATTTTGACTTACTCTTTGCTAAGAAAAAATTAATAAAGAAGCAATAGGAAGTAACATTTAAAAGAATTATCTTAATATAACTTCACCTTGTAGTTTAAGAGTATAACCCAGCTGTAAAGAAGAGTGAAACAAGGCAATCAAAAAAGTCCTTTGAATGTGCTGCCAGAAAAAAAATTTGTATGCTACTCCCAAAAGGGATTATCCACAGTGTCAAAATGTCTTGTAGTAAGAAGTATTAAAGTGAAATCTTTAATTAGCTTAAACCATTAAGAAATTGGTTTTCAAACAAAATTACAGAGTTAGTGGCTAAAGGGCAAGGAGTAAATAACATTTGTATTTCGATATAGCATTTGATGCACATCTCAAAAAAGTGTGAATGAATATCAGCATTCTCATTTGCATCGGAGACTACTATAGAGTCAGAACAACAAAAATGCATATTATTATGATGGAAATGGTTTTCATATTTATTATAATATAGATCATGTTCTTGGCTTCTTTAATATTTTATGTAAGGGAGTGAAGAAACAGGTAATTAATTGCACTGAGGGTGGATCTACATGTATGCTTTTACTGGAGCATTGACTCAGCTCCACAGTAAAGCAGCACTGTCTACACGTACACTCATTTTAGGGTGCAGTAAATTAATTGACTCAACAATAGGACAGTATTGTCCAGGATAAGTACTAACCCTATGGTGGAGTCATTTATACCACTATAAGGCACATGAAGACAGTGACCGGAGCTAGCTGGGCACAAGGGTCATATTGTACAGGGGCTGTCTGCTAGCTAGCCCTGCACTGTAACAACCTTGTGCCCCAGCCAACCCTTCAGCCACCTGATGCTGCCACCCAAAGCTTGCAGCTGACCCCTCAGACCCCCTGCCAGCCTTGGGCTTCTCTGCCCTAGTTCAACATGCAGCATTCTTGGGCAAATATGTAAATACTGTGCCCAGGAGAAATGAACTTCAGTGCAAAACATGTTGGAGTTTATTTCCTCACCCTAACTGCATGTGTAGATGCACCCTCATTATACTGAATTTTGAAAAGAGGTAAATAGCAGTAAGGAACAAAATACAGATGGATATAACAGAAGTAACAATTTCACTGGCATTGATCAAACAGGTGGTATTTAATTGACTACCTGTATATATTACAGTGACCAGCTGCTTGACACATTTTGGCAACTGTTGACTTATTAATGAAAACTACTATAATAATTTTGGAAATATGAGCAGATAAAATGAAATTCATTTTGGAAAAAAAAGCAAACTAATAAATATGGAGGAAGAATCTCAGATAGAGGGAACATATCAGCCGATGCATTGCCAGGGGATCCAGGGAGGTGCTCCTTCTCTTCTGTTTGGCACTGGTGAGACCACAGCTGAACTATTGTGTCCAGTTCCATGCATCTCACTTCAAGAAGGATGTGGATAAGCTCAAAAGGGTACAAAGAAGGGAAACCTGTATGATCAGGGACCTGGAGGGTAGACCTTATGAGGAGAGAATCCGGGAACTGGGTTTGTTCAGTCTGAGTAAGAGAAGACTGAGAAGTGACTTGATAGCTACCTACAAGTATGTCAGGGACAAATACAAAGACCTAGGGGAACAACTCTTCAGAAAAGTACCTGTGGGGGGGTGTGGGGGGGAGGAGGTCCTAGGGGCACAAGTTACTTGTGGAAAAAATTAGGCTGGACCTAAGAAAAATTTCTTTTCCAGAAGGGTATCAAGAATCTGGAACACACTCCCAGCAGAGGTGGTGATGTCGTCATCCCCAGAGGTGTTCAAAAGGAGGCTGGACAAGCACCTCATTTAGCTCATTTGAGCCCAATTAACTCCATGGCAGGGGACCAGGCTGGATGATCTTACAGGTCCCTTCTGGTCCTTCTATTCTATGAGTCTGTGATTCTATATTTAGCAGAAAATAGATTCTATTACAAATGCTAGGAGGAAGACATTCTAACAGATTAGTGGCCTAAGGGCTGATATGATTTCCAATTAGGATGCCAGAGAGAAAGAATTGGGCTACTTGAGTCCTATCTGGCCACTCATCCAGAGCTGCTCAACATAATCTAACATAAGCTACCCCAGATATTTTACCTGAGAGAAAATCCAGGAAATCAGTAATTTTGAAAGGGACCAGAAAAGCCAGAATAGGTTGGTAAAATATACATGACTACAAGTTAAAAAGCCAGATGCAATGTTAGACTTGAAATATGCTTTGAGCAGGAGGTTAGAGGTAAATAACATCCTGAGGCCCTTTCCAACCCTAATTTTCTCTGACTCCATTATTAGGAGATTAATACAACATGAATTTATTCTGATTCAGCTCAAGCACAAATACTAAGAGTGAGGTGACTTCAAGTGAACAGTACATTTGCTTAAAAAACACATTTTTTTTTCTTCTGAGACTATTTTTAAATTCAGGTCAAATTTGACAAATCATTTTGTCTTAAAAATGGAAGATTACAAAACTGTGGAAATATTTTGTTTTGATATTTAACTGACACAGTTCACTGCAAGAATACTAAAACATCTCATTTTTATTTTTAAATAAAGAGAACAAGCAATTAGGAATGGCAAATTAACACCCTACATCTGGAAGAAGAGGGTCAGACAAAATAAGTCAATTTGATCTGATTTTTAGTTTCCATTTTAAAGCGTGTGCTCATACACGCACACACAGACATTTTGCCATCCCTCAACCTTTCCCCTTCCCCCCATTTTTCAGCTTATCTGCTAAACCAAAAGGGGAAAAAAAGGATTGTTCATTCAACTCTAAGTCACCACAACTGGTGCAAGTCAGCAGGAAAAAACAGCATTTAAGCATTGGAATCAGTGTTATTTATTTCATTGATAAAACAATTATTTTTAGAACTTTCTGCACTACAGAGCTAATACAATTAAGCAAGAGTGAGCTCTGAACTCCTGTTTTATTCTATTTAATCAATCGTATCAGTTAAGTCATTATTGATATCTATTTTATTACTCATGTGGTTGATTCTCCATGGCTTGTATTTGGAAACTATATATTTTTTTACCTTTACAAAGTGTTCAGATATAATATAAAAGTTAATGGGATAACAATAATTGAATGAATGGGATGCTATTTGTAGGAGTTATGTTTCTGAGTACAGTTTTGGAAGATTTGTTCTTTTGTCATGGAAGATCATAAAGGGCAATTAAATAAGAGACTAGAAACAGACTTAGTACCCTAAGTAATGCTGGAATAAAATCTGAACTCATCACAAAGTGAATAAATTAGTTTCCAATAGCTCGTCCTATGATTCAGGTTATGTATGTTTGTATGTATTCATTTATGTGTATGTGTTCTTAAAAAAGATATATGTGTATGTTATATATAGGGTCATTGGTTGTAGCCATGTTGATGTAAGGACTTTGTCTGCCTATGTAATATATATGTATATAAAAACAGATTAATATACACATGCACCAGATTAAATCTGTTTTATATATAACATACACATAAATACAGACAGACACACATCACGCATGCATGTATGTTATTTAACAGGTTTATATATACATATACACACACCTGTCATTCAGGTCACCACAAAATAACCAAATTAATTTCCTAGAGCCTAACCTGTCATTCAGGTCATCCTTACTCTGTGGTAGCATCTTTTTTATATATAATATAAATATTTAAAAATATGCTAGCTCTAGCAAACAAGCCTGTCTGAGATCACCTGGGGAAAAAAAACCAAAACTTGCTAACATCTAGTCCTGTGAATGCTGGAACGAGAAATAAGTTTAAATTAATTTGTGACTTTATAATTCTATCAAGGGATTGGGGGGTTTAATAGGGAAATGTGGCCAATGAAAGATCATACCATGCATTCCCAATATGGTGGATCCAATATCCATCCCTGCCCTAGGCCCGTTTGTTCCTTGTATTGTGATTTATATCTGCGCAAAGCAGTGATTAAAAATGCTGGCTGCCTTGCACATCCACAGCAAACATGTATACATGATAGTACAGAATAAATACAGCAGAGAATCAGGTTCATTATAATTCAGTTGATTTAATTTAATTTATGATATTTTTAGATGGAAATGCTCAAGTTTCCCCCTGCATTAGGGATCTTCGCTTCTTGCCTTTCTTTTCATACTCTTCTCCTTTACCACAGCTATGTTTTCTTGTTCTGAGTAGCCAGCACCACAGATTCATGGAGAGAGACATTTCTCTCCAGAACTCGTCAAAGTGTTGCCATAAAATTTTTCCCAGCTTTAAACATGTTTGAGATTTTTGTTTTCCTATATCAAGATGAAACAGAGACATTTTAAAGGGTTTCTTGGATTTTCTTCTTTTTTCTTTTTTTGAAGAGAAAAACAGAACCCTTCAGGCAACAGTTAATCATTAAGATTCTTATTTGGACTATGGGAGACCTGTATTCAAGTCCCAACTCATTTGTGCATATGAGTTTCCTATCAAATTCAAGGTCACTCTGGATTGGGACTCTCTTGTTGGTGCTTTTCCATATTGTAAAAATAATTAAATATTCATTAGATCAAGGACTTCGATTCCCACAGAGCTATTCTGTGTTTTCTTTTCAGCCAAGAATTCTATCCTGAATCTACAAAGCATTACAAAGCTTCATCAAAACTTCTGCTCTCCCTTTGGCTTTAAAGAACTAGCAGTTTTCAGTGGGGAAGATGGAGGGGTGGGAAAAGTCTCAGGTACCCAGCTAACTCTGCAGATTGTACTGATATTGAGAGACGGTTACTTTGTGAGTTAGCTAGAAGAGATGGGCAAGTCTCCTGCTTCTTGTCACAGTGATTCAGCCTGGAGGATGAACTGTTATAATGCCTACTGTTCATGTATGTAGACAATGGAAGGGAAGCTGAAATATGTGATGAACGTAACAACAAACATTTTGGACATGGCCATTGTTACAGAATGACAAGGTACTGGTGGCAAAGCTCAACATATGAAAAAAAAAGACCAAGGCTAGCCCTCTTCTCACGTTGACTCTATGCTTTGCCACTAATGTTCTATAACAGAAAAAAAAGGAACAATGGAAAAATCCTATTCTACCTATTAGGGATATATGTGGACTTAAGCATCCACTCTGCTATAGTCTCTGAAAAGCCAAAAATGCAAAAGATAGGTGAGTCCTTTTCCTCCTCGCTCCTTTTTATGTCAGTCCTCAGACTAAGATGAAAGAGTGTTAGACAAGCAGAGACATTAGTGCTTATTCAGGGACTCACAGGACATTAGTTGTCCCTGGGGAACCCCCCAGTATGTGGCAAATTGCCCTGGGTGGGGTAGGTGAGGCTAGAGCCAGTACCTGGTCTGGCCCTACTAGGCTTACCTGGGGTTCTGGGAGCCTAGTCAGTGGCTAGAGCATGGCTCTGACTAGCCAGGCTCTGGTTTGGGTGGCATACACTGCCACCATGTGAGCTGCCCTGTTTTTGGGGGGGATCTCCCAGTGTCAAAAAAACCACTGCACTGCTAATTTGCAGTGCAGCAAATACCTGCATTTGCAGCATGTGCAGTTTGTGGAGCCACAGACCGTTCTGTAGCTACACAAACCATACACACATGCTTGAGGGGAATATGCCCAAGAAGGATGGAATAAGATCAAATTGAAGTGTCTAAGAAAGGTAATAGGATCTCATCTAATATCTTACATACCTACCTAACTCCTGGCCTCTAGGCTGCGATTCTGGCAAAATCTAATTAGTCCCTTATACAGATCCAACCTAGGCCATAGGCTGCTTAGAAATGAGACTCCCAGTAGATTTAGGACTAAGATCCCCTATTTTCTGGGGGAGAGCTCTAAAAATTGGGTTCTTATATAAGAAATGGGCATAACAGATAGGCAGATTCTGGGTGATAGGCAGATTCTGGGGTGAAAGTGATTAAATGGCTGCCACAAATTCAGATTGTATATGATTTTATATTGGAAATATATTGATTTTATATTGCACATTAAGATTATAGCCTGCTGGGACTCGGATAGAATTCAGAAGCCACTGAGTTTTGCATCTGCATTACCTCGCTGCTTAGACTGTCCAGGCAATATGAGTTAACAAAATCCATGCATATGGCACTATTACCACAGATAAAACCATAGCTGAATGTGCCGTAATTGTTTGTGAAAGGTGCCAGGTTGGCTGCCTAGAGACCGAACCCCAGGAGCTAATATATAAGTGTCAATGGCACTGCAAAAATCTCCACAATGTCTTGCCAATGTACATTAACCCTGCTCCACAGGGACCTCTTGAAGTGCAGGAGAGTAGTTCACTTGTCATATTCAATGAATCCTCGTTGGCATTCTCAGCAGAGAAGACAAGACCATGAACTTGCTTTTTTTATGACAGAAACATCTATGCACTAGAAAAGGAACTAAGGCCATTTTTTTTTCCACATTAGCCCCCAAATAACCTTTGTAATATAATGGCTTGTTCATCATTTGACCTGATGCAGACATGAATTGGTGAGCTGAAAGTAAAAGATTCCAGATGATACCATTTCCAAGGTTCTTAGCCAAAAATGAGTCTTTGCCCTTTGTATCCAAGTTTCTGACTTCAGAAGCAGGCAGACATAACTATTTTTTCCCTCTAATGCTGAGAAAAAAGATTCAAGTGCATTCAAAAAGAACACACTTTTTTGTGGAAAAATAAACTGAAGAGAAAGAGAAGGGGCATTGTTCTTCTTGTAGTTTGAAAACAATGTGCTCTGTGGATATGGCAGTCTTCAGGGTCAGGTTGTCATTAAAACTTCACACTTTCATCTTCTAAAGAATTGTTAGAGACTCAAATTGGGGAAGGGCTTTAAAGTATAGGTTTAATTAGATTCCTGCATTCTATAATGACATCAGAATACTTAATATATTGTTCCCTGTAATGGATATTTGAGAATATTTGCAGAAATTATTAGATATCTGGCAGAAGAGTACTGTGCTGATCCATATTTCCTGGAACACACAATCACTGTGTTAAATTCCTTTCAAGGCTTCAATTTAATATTTTCCTCCCTTCAGCTACTTCATACTGGTTCATCAGACTTCCCTGGCTCAAAAGTACACCAATCATTTTCTTAAGTTGTAAAATGCTTATTGAAAATTAGAGTCCAGTCATAACTGAATTTACAAGATACTATTCTTGTATCTCAGATACGTACCTCAAATATGACAGTTAAATAAGACACCCCCCTCCTTATAGAAGAAACACAATTTGTGTACCCCAGATAATGTACTGAAATTAAGTCTCAAAGACAATATTTTATAGATGCATATACTTAAAATTTTAAGTATATAGTTATAATGGGCACATCTACCCAAGATGTTTACTGCAGAACTGACTAATTAGTTCCACAGTGGGCACATCTATACAAGATGCTAACTGCGAAGTAGCGTAATAACATCGCGCAGTAGCGTGCCAGACAAAACCCATGCTAATATGCTACTGCACAGCAGTATTAGGCTACTGCACAGTTAGCATCTGTAAAAACCTGTATACTAGCACTACTGCACAGTAGTGCCAGTTATTGCACATTGATTTAATACTTGGTTATGCAAGTACTAAACTTAGTGCACAGTAACTACCATGCATAAATGAATGTGTAGACACACCCAGTAAAGATTGTACATGTGTGGCTGTATTGGGGCTTTAAAGCTTTAAAGCTCATTGAACCAGCTTTAGTTAAAGTGTCCCCACTGCTATTTTTCAGCCTGGGAGTGCTGATACATATGACGCTGGGGTCCGCTGGAGCACAGTAACTACCACTTCCCAGCAGAGTCAATTAGTCAAGTATGCTCTGACATCTTGTAATTACAATGTATCGGAGCAGCCTCCCTGAACATGTATAGATGCCCCTGTGGCCCAACCAGCCCCTCTACAGCACATTGAGCAAGATTAGAGCAGCTATGGGCTGGCAGTCTGGCCCCAGGACCCCTCTGCCAACTGGAGCAGTTCCAACCTGGTTCAATGTGCTATGGTCCCAGGTATATACTGAAACATGGTGCCTGGAGGCAATAAACCCCAGCATGATATGTGCTGGGGTTTATTGCTGCACATTAATTGCACATGTAGACATACCAAATTAGTAGTTTTAGAATACGTTTTTTGGAGGACCACACAAATAAGCGGATAGAACAAATCCCATTAACTTTTGATATGATTTTTGCTCACATTTCACTCAGTAATTTAGAAAAAAACATCCACAATTTACTGATTCATTTATGGAACAAAACTTTGAGTTTCTTGATATTCCCAGCTTCACATTATTTTCCTGAATGCTGTTCTACTTTTAGGAATATGTCATAAATCTACAAAGAGAAGCTGACAATGGCATCAATCATCAATTAAATAAACTATACTGACACTTTAAAATCATAGAATTGTGGAAAATTAGGGGAGGAAGGAACCTCAGGTGGTCATCTAGCCCAACCCCGGCTCAAGGCAGGACCCTCTCCAACCACATGATCCCAGCCCAGGCTTTGTCTAGTCGGTTCTTCAAAACTTGCAAATATAAATTAAAAATAAATAACTCACAGCAACTCATTAGTAGGACTGGTCAAGACATTGGTTTCTTATCTAGTAAGGACTGGACAGGGTTTTTCCCCAAGAAAATCAGTTTGGATTGATCAAAATTTTCTATTTTTATATTTTTTAAATAGACTATTTTTATTTTAACTTTCAAATTATCTAAGCATTTTAATTAAAAGCCCTAAAATTAACTAAAATTTAAGATATTCAAATAAAAGTAAGTTCAAATGAAAAATCAAAATGTTTCCTTTTTATTTGAAAAACATTTGTTCTGTTTCTAAAACATAAAAAGTCATCTGAATCCATGGATTTTTCTGGGTCACTTCAGTTGTGACAAATCAGCTTTCTCTGATCTTGACAACAAAAAAAACAGTTAGCAGTTTCCTGCCTAGCTCTAATAATCAGAACCAATCAAACTAACCACTTTTTGCAAAAAAATTCTTATTAAGTCATACCAGGCAACATAGTAAGTACATTATATAATTAGCAAATACGTTTAATTTATAATTAGCTCTGGCTGTAATTCATGAAATGTCTGTGTGTGTGTGTGTGTATTTTTCTCCCAGGGAACAGTTGCTTGACAGTGAGTAATGTTTGTACATCACATTGTGCGGTAATGTAAAACGTTCCAAGTATTTTTATCCTTTAGAGGCAACTGTCCATGATATATCTTTTGTCACTGATGTTCTAATATGGCTCATTCCTGTCAAATTTATTTAATCCTATCTGTCTGGGTTGAAAAGCCATTTGAGGGGAAAAAATAATCTGTATGCTGGCTCATGCTATAATTATTAATAAGGATGAAAAATTTTAACAATGTGCTACAGCCTAAGCATTCTGTGTTAGTCATCATCTTTGATCAATGTTTAAGCTTTGCTGCTGATAGAAAGGATGGAAAATAATTATACAGCATTATTCTTAAGGTGTATTCAAAGTCCTTTCTGGTTTTCATCCCTTTTCTTTTTCTGCTCTAAAGAAGGAGATATTTTAAAACTCTGACACAAGTGATCACATTTTACACCAAGGAAACAATTTGTCCTTTTTCTTTCAATTAGAAACTATTGGGCAAAGGTGCCTTTGTCACTCACTGTACTATACTGTATGTTTACAACTTATATGAGATTGGCTTTTGCTTTTAGGCCTGTACCTGAAAGACAGGAAGAAAACATTTGGGTCTTTGTATTCTGTACAACTATTTGCCAGTATTTTTTTAAATACCTGGGGAATGTCTTGGCCATACCAAAGGGATCATTCTCTATCTGGATTGGCCTTTTGTCCTTCCTGAATTCTTACAAAGGCAAAATACCAGCTAGTAACTGGCATATTTGAAATGTTTGATTCTAAGCGTACAAAATACCAGATATAGTTCTGAAGCTTTACTAATTCAGATGCTTTGGTCCAATTCAAATTTATATTAGCCTGTAGTCAAGAAACTATTAACATTGAATAAAGACTAATTAATTAATTTATCTCTTTTGCTGTTGTTATTAAATTCAGTTTTTTGTTTGCATTCAATATGGGACAAACTTTACTTATGTTTTCTTTTGATAATTGTTCTGTCCTGGGGCTCTTTAAAAATTTATCACTACTTTTCCTGAAAAGTTCATCCTTGGCCTTATGTTTCCTTTGGCCCACGTGCAGGAAAAGTAAGGGAATATATTATAACACTCGCTTTATGCTCTACTCCAAAAAAACAAAGATTACTTGATGCACCAAGCAGTCCTTCATTTTCCTGAGCTTTGAGAATTTCACTTTATTTTTGTCATTCCTTATGCTAGTTACTGTTATGTATCACATGCTTAGACTAGATTTTATGGCTTCCATTGCAGTGTTTCACAGAAACCACTTAGCTGCAAGACTGCTATTATGCTGACTTCAGGTAGATTGACACACACATAGCGACAAGCCTTCAGTGAAATAATATAGTTATTCAGCAGCACATGAAATGCTTAAGATGGCTTGAAAGAGATCAATATACTAGGTTGTATGCATCACCCAATTATACATTGAATCTGTCAGGTTTAAAACTACACATCAAAACTTCTCTTTAAGTCTTTATACCAAAAAAAAAAAAAATCATGCTGATTCTCAGCTACTTAAAAGTGATCTATGTAGGATTAATGTCTTTTGTGATTCAAAGTTTGGCTAAGATTTATAGAAGATAGGGAACCCTCCTAATACCAAGAATTTCCTAGTGCTAATGACTGGTATGTCAGCTATGATGTACTCATGCAGCATATAGAAATGTTCTTCCTTGTCTTAGATATACTCAAGAAAAGAGGAAGAACAAGCACAATTATTTCCACTGATGTCAGTAGTTTGAAAAAGAAGGTCAAAGGAAATAGTGGGACAAGAGAAGGTATTATAAGAAAGGAAAGAACTATAAGAAAATAAGTCTTTTCCAGTATGGTTGTTAGGCCAAATTATTTCAATTTAATTATAATTTATTTACCATTTAAAGCAGGGGTTGGTAATATCTTTAGGCAGAGTGCCAAAAATACCTGCATCCTCATCTTGTAAGATGTTGGTGTGCCAGGGGCAGATGGCAGGGCAGCCATGAGGGGCCTGATCCTTGTTGTGACAGAGCAGCTCCAACCCCTTCCCTGTTGTGTGAGGGCCAAGCAAAATGCCTTCGCCTGCCATGCTCTGGCATGTGTTCCAGGGTTTGCTGACCCCTGACCTAAAGAGTTTGAGCTGAAGTGAAGCATCAAGTGATAGACTCATTACCATAGATAAAAGCAAAAAACAAAAACAAAAAAAAACAGTTTATTAGATATAAAGCTATGAAAACAGTTTTACAACATTTTGAACTATCAATGCATACTTACAGAACTGAGAAATATGGATAGATATTATAACTAAATAATCCAGGCCAGAAAAACTGGCCTGGATTCTTCAAGCATAAATTGGAGCTGACTGAGATGCAGGTTAATCCAGAGTTAGTGATTCTGCTGTTTAATCCTCACCTTTTTATTTCCCTGTCATTTAACTTTCAAACAACTCATATAAGTAACCATAAAAAGGTAATTAAATATTGGTTTTGAATTGTTACAGGGAAGACAAGTTGAACAAGACAATTAACAAATAGTAAAAAATCCCCAATATTTATGTACCAATGCAAACAGTATTTCTCTACAAAGTTATGACTGCTTATATAGAAAGGGTAAACAAGTGAGGAAGCCTATCACTCTTCCTGGTTGTGGGTCATGGGCTGAGGAGGGAGAGAAGGGTCGTCGTAGTCAACCAAAGACTGTGGCACCGGTGTCATCATGAAGGCTTTGGCTTCCAGGGTCACAGCCCGCTCTTTGGTGAGAGAAGCAGTGGTCTGCTGGTGAGAGATGACCTCTACCTCACTGCACTGGGGAGGAGGCTTTTCTCACCCAGACTGGCTGACCTGCTCAACTGGGCTTTAAACTACGCCCATCAGGGGTTAGGGGGATTACTGCCACTGCAAACCCACTGGGCAGCCTTTGTAAACCCAGCAGACTAAGGCACTCAAGGGAACCCACCTCTACCCCAGCACCAGAGCAATCTGTAGGGAAGACAAGGGCCCCCAATGGGACACTTACATACCTGTACACCAATGCCAGGAGCTTGGGGAACAAACAGGAGGAACTGGTCCTTCTGCTAAACAAAAAGGATTACAATCTCATAGGGATAATAGAAACCTGATGGGACTCCACCTATGACTGGGCCACAGATATAGACAGCTATATCTGGTACAGGAGAGATTGTGTGGAAAAAAAGGGAGCAAGGGGGTAGCTATCTATGTAAAGGAAAGCTACATGCCCCTGCAAGCTGACGTTGGCACCCGGCGAGGGAGGGGAGGGGCAATTGGAGACTTTCTGTGTCAAAATCCACAGTGAACAAGGCACAGGGAACACTATGTTGGGAGTCTACTACAGACCTCTTAGCCAGGATCAAGAGCTTGACCAGGAGTTCACCAGGGAACTAGCTGAGGCTGTGCCCTCCTAGTGCATGGTTGTCATGGTTGTCATGGGGCAAGACAAGGTCAAACAGTCATAAACTCCTCCAAGACCATTTGAGGCTGGACATAAGGAAGAACTTCTTTACTGTCCAAGCCCCCAAGGCCTGGAACAGACTGCTGCCAGAGATGGTGCAAGAACCTACTCTAGACTCCTTTAAGAGTCAATTGGATGTTTATCTTGCTAGGATCCTATGACCCCAGCTGTCTTCCTTCCCCTGGCACAGGGGGCTGGACTCGATGATCTTCCAAAGTCCCTTCCAGCCCTAATGTTTATGAAATCTATGAAAGTAATAGAGTATAAAAATCTGGGTTCATCTTGGACTCTCTGGTCTTCAGCTTTGAATTACAGTTCTTGCTGAACAGTCCATCTGTAGATAAGTCAAGATAAGTTCACTTTTAAAATTCAGTCTGAAACCTGTGTAAGAAATGTATTTTTTCCTAACAGACTAGCCACCTGTTAAAGGCTTTTAAAGACTTTAGGACTTAAATCAATTTTTAATTCTCTCAAATGTTAATCTGATTTATTTCTTTACGTGAATGCATATTTTACACATGAAACTGGAACTTTTCATAGAGGTGGTATTTTATTAAACCAACTAGGTATTTGAAAAAAAAAAATCTTTATTTGCACACTTTCAGGCATATATGCCCTTCTTCAGGCATAAGAGAGTGCCAAGATTGTAAAATTTCTCCTAGGTGTAAATGAAAATACATATTTCACAAAAGAGCTGGAAGGTGTTGTAAGATGTCTTAGTTGGAAAAGTTAGTTTTGTGCAAATTAGGCTCAGATAAAAGTTAGAGCAGTCTGTTTACTTCTAAGTTGTCTGATAGCCAGCAGGATATTGAATTATGTAACATTTTACAAATACTAACTGTGCAATTCATGCTTAAAAACTTCCATGATTCTTGTTTTCTCTGTAAACTAGTTTAGAAGAAAAGCTATTGATTTACTTAAATAATATGTTAAATTAGAGCAAAATCCAGAAGATATTTCTTTTTCATCTTCCAAGTGTAAGAACAACATTTATAATAAACCCAAATAAACAAAACAAAACAAACCATATTCAAGGTCTGAAGCATGATATGCATGCCTTGAAACAACTAATATATATATATCTGGTTTCAATTTTTTAAAATTAAATTATTCCCAATGATTTTACGTATCATGGAACCTTTCTTTTTACTACTGGCTTCTAACCACATAGTCTTTGAGAGTAATTGCTGTCTATAAAGACAACATTTACATGTGGCCATATGGCACCTCTGTTACTGCACTGTCATTTAGTACTTCCTTTTGAAAGTACTAAAGATGGCACAGTAACAGCCTGTACTGCACCATGCCAGATGCACAAGGTTATTTTGGCTGCTATATCACCATAGCAATGCATTATAATGAAGCAGTGCATTGCTACAGCAATGTAATGGTAGCATCATGGTTTTTGCAAAATGATGCTATGGTGCTGCAGTGCATAGCTACAGTGTCATAACATCTTGTCTTGATGCACACAGGAAGTATCTTATTATACGCATCTAGCAGAAATAACTTAGTTTTGGACATCCATAAATAGTACTACCATAAACACTACTACTGTGGCTTTAAGATGCCTCTAACCATGTGAAGGAAAACTCCTATAAATGATCTGGACTCTGGTGTCAGAAGCAGAATGGCTAAGTTTGTTGACGACACTAAAGTATGTGAAAGTGTGGTCACACTTGAGGATAGGCTGGTGATCCAGGCTGACCTTGACAGGCTCGCAAGGTGGGTGGAAGTGAAAACCTGATGGCATTCAACATGGAGAAATGCAAGGTACTCCACCTTGGGAGGAAAAAAATTCACATCACACTTATAGGCTTGGAAGTACTATTCTCACTAGCACCATGACTGAAAGAGACTTGGGGGGCCATGATTGACCACAAGATGAACATGAGCCACCAATGCGATACTGCAGCCAGCAAAGCAGACAAAACTCTGGCTTAAATCTACTGATGCATCTCAAGCAAGATCCAGGAAGTCATCCTCCCACTGTACTCAGCCTTCATGAGGCTGCAGCTGGAGTACTGTACACATTTCTGAGCTCTGCAATTCAGAAGGGAGGTGGAGAAGCTTGAAAGAGTCCAGAGGAGAGCCACACGCATGATCAGAGGGCAAGAGAGCAGGCTTTACGAAGAGAGGCTCAGAGCCATGGGACTCTTCAGCCTGAACAAGCATAGGCTCAGGGGTGACTTGGAACTGGGAGAATGCATCAGGAACTGGGAGAATGTCTGTTCACCAAGGCACCCCAAGGGCAAGGTCCAACCATCACAAACTACTGGAAGTCCATTTGAGGCTGGACATAAGGAAAAAACTTCTTTACTGTCTGAGTCCCCAGGCCCTGAATAAACTCATCCCAGAGGTGGTGCAAGCATGTACTCTAGACACGTTCAAAAGACATTTGGATGCCTATCTTGCTGGGATTCTTTGCCCCCAACTGACTTCCTGCCCCTTGGATAGGGAGCTGGACCTGACGATCTTGCACGGTCCCTTACAGCCCTAATGTCTATGAAAACTATGAAATCTGTGTTCAGAAAATAGTGGAATAAAAAGCTAAATAGGTCCAAGACCCAAATCCTATTTCAACTCTAAGGCAGTTAAGTGGTACTTCAGTTTGTAAGTGCAATAATGTCCTATCCCAATCAAATCCTTGAAAAACTGTTAACAGGTCAATTTTAGAAACATACCTTCATCATAGCCTTAAAAGTATCAGTGAAGAGGCAACAGATCCACCTATGCTTTGCATTACTTCACCCACATTTTACATGAACAACTTTTCAGGGACTCAAGGGGATGAATCATATTTATGCACCTAAATATCACTTAAATGCTTTAGAGGTGAGAGGTTTGGAGCCAAATATATACTGCTCCTTTAGAAACCAACAGCTTTATGTGATTCCTAAATTCTATATTTTTCATGGGTCCATAATTTTGACAGACGTTGTTCTGTCTGCTCTTGGTCAATAAAATGCTCTTGGTGAAGGTAAACCATCACTGGGCATGTTGACACATCCATTAATTTGCTTTTCATGCACATTAAATATAGTACCTCCATTGTGAGGTACTAGAAAAAGGCTCACTATCCTATTTTAATTTGCATTAGCAAAAGCACACTTTTTTGTGATACACTAAAATAGACTAATCTGCCTCAAGCACATGTGAAGATACACCCACTTACTGTTTCACTTTTCCCCTTATTCTGTATATAGAAGTGGCCACAGGGATCATACAGAAACTGAAAAGAAAGATGAGGAGATGAAAATGGATTTCACATACCATGTCAATATAAGAAAACATCTGAAAATCATTTAACACAGAGGGAAAACTATGCAAAAGCAAAGCTATGTGTCTTGCCATTGTTGTAGCCCCACAGTCCCAGGTTGGGCATGCTGGTGCCCTATAAAATATGCTGGAAAATTTAGGAGTCTCTCCCATTAGTGGCTGTTTATGCTGAGAACACTTGTCTGATTTGGCCCTAACGCTCAGAGAAATGGAGGAACACTTAGGGCATAATTCTATTTCCCTTTTGGCATCTAAAAAGCAGTGTTCTAATGTCTACATGGCACTTCTGGCTTTTATGCCTAGTATAGCAATTCCGCTGCCACTGCACTGCAGGCAAATAAGTGTACGTGGGTAGACCAAGTACATGCGGTAGCCTACACATTGGCCAGGCGGACATGCAGCTACATACCTGCATCCATTCTAGACTTGTAAGTATATCTAAGCTATGCAAATAGAGCTGACCAGAAACCCATGATTTATTAGAAATTAGATACCAGAGGAGAAGGACGAGGACCTGGACCATCCCATATTTTAGACCCAACAGCTAAGCAATTAGGGTACTGAGGAACCTAAAGGCCTGAGAGATCCACACTGATGAAAATGGACATACTGAATATAAGGTATCTCCAGTGTTGGCCCTTGGCTGAGACAGAGATTTGAGGATCACTATTTTAGACCTGGCTGTCTAAAGTAAAAGTTAGGCAGGATTATGTCCCATAAGTCTTTTTGTTGTGGATCTAGTCCATAAATTCTTATGGCTCATCTACAAAAGTAAGGATAATGATTATCTTTCAGGTGCAGAAATATTAAGAGAGAAAATGTATAAAAGATTGGAAAGTGCTCAAAAACTGCAGTGTTGGGGGACATGTAAGAATATTTAAGCTATGTAGATTGTTGCTGCATTGTTAAGGCTGCATTAAGAGATCAAAATGTTTTATAGAAATAAAAAAATCATGAAGATGGTTTCTCAGATGCATGGAAGAAGGAAAAGAGGTGTGGTAACGTGTAAGGGGCGAGGGGGAACAGAGAGTGCTTGACCTTCTTAAGAATAACAATATTAAACAATATTAAATGTGACATTTGTTCAGACATGTGAATCATTTAGCTCTTATTGTCAACAAGTTCAGTTTTAACACCTGTTTTATAAGCAAGTAATTGAAAAGGCAAAACCAAACATGGTTTAAAAAAACAAAACTATTAGAGTTATGTGGCCACAAGAGGGAAAAAAAAATGTCCATAATGTGTGACAGTCAGAAATGATGATCTATTGATAGAAAAACATATGAGGTACTGTTAATATTTAGTTTGCTGAAGATATGGTCTGTATTGCTTTTTGACATCTGTTAGAAATAGAAGCAAAAGCTTTATGGAGTGCTGGAGTGCATTATTGATAGCAATGTAGACAGGGTGAAGATGAAAAAGCATGCATAAGTCTCTCTCCTTATTTCCATGCTTTTAAGGTTTTGAGTGGATGAAGTGTGCCCTGTCACAAATTTAACTACCACTAAACAGCTTGTATATTATGACAGTGCTGGCTTTGACTTTATTAATTAAAAGTGCATTCCATTTTGCACATTTGTCAAAAGTAGGGCTGGCTGGAAAAAATAATTTCTATGTCATGCTATTTGAGGTTTCATTTTTTTTCATAAAAATATTGCAAAAGCACAATGCAGAGCAGGGACTCAAAGCTTGAGCTGTCACATCTCTGCCACAGACCCTAATCACCGGACTACTTTGAGGTATAGGTTTGACCAGGTACCCTTCTTTCTTCCCCCCGCCCACCAGAAACCTGGTTTTCCAGTTTTCTATGGACCTGAGAAATTTGAAATTCCTTGAGTCTGAATACATGAAATGCAAAGATTTCTTAAGATGATATATTTTGCTGGACCACATATGTAGTTAAGATAAAATTAGAAAACTTTCAAATGCAAGACAGACATCATAAGGAATGTCTTCCATTCAAAAGCTTGTCTAACTTTATCCCAACTATGTAGGTAGTCCAGTAAAATCTATCACCCTAAGAAATTCTTGCTTCTCTCACAATTTCTGGACCATCATACCTACATTATCACTCACACTTACACTAGTAGCTTCTATTAAACATTTCTATTTTAACATTTCTACTTGGAAAAAAAAATCATCAATCTGTGTCTGAAAAAATAATCATTGGTAGATTAAAAGAGCAGTCACAGGTGGGCCAGGTAACAAATATCACAATAAAACTCACAGTCCATCACAATAGTCTAATAACTCTCCAAATATTAGTTCCTCTAATTTAGAACCACAAAATAGGAGTATTTCTTAGTTTTGCATGAGATGCAGTCGTTAATGCATGCCAACATGTTCTTTGCCCTGCTGGCCATAGCATCACACTACCCGTTCATGTTCCTGCAAAGGTCAATCACTACCCTTAGGTCCCTTTTACCTGTAGTGCAAGTCAAATTATCACCACTGAGCCTGTAGGTATATTGGGGATTGTTTACCCCCAGAAGGAGCACCTTACACTTCTGAACGTTGAACTTCATCTGGTTCCAGTCCACCCAACTCTCCAGCCTGTCCAGATCCACCTGTATCTGCAACCTATCTTCTGGCATGAACATACTTCTTTATAACTTGGTGTTGTCCACAAACTTGGACAGAAAGCTTTTCACTCCCACATCCAAATCATCGATATAGATGTTGAAAAGCACTGGTCCAAGCATGGACCCCTGAGGGACACCACTGGCCACTTTGCACCAGGACTCCACCAATCCATTCATGAGAACTCTCTGGGTCCTACCATGCAGCCAGTTTTCTCCCCACTGAACTGTTGAGCAATGAAGCCGCAAATCTTCCAATTTTTTCTGCAAGGATATCATGGGATACTAAATCAAAAGCTTTTTGGAAGTCTAGGTATATAATGTCATAGTATCATAGTATCATAGTAGCTAGAGTCGGAAGGGACCTGGGCAGATCATCTAGTCCGACCCCCTGCCATGGCAGGAAAGAGCACCGGGGTCAG